>CM053745.1:19367743-19619502 GCA_028658305.1 Pachyuromys duprasi | reverse complement strand
ACTAATGTGACTTTAAAAAGCTAACCTTTAAATTTCTCAAGTTACAGAAATTTCAAGTCTCCCATAAACTTACTTCTCAGTGGTAACTAATTTTATATTCATCCAAATTGTCTTATAAATTAATATACAAATGATAATATACTTTTTTAGCTGTTTGTTGCATACATTGTGTGTGTACAAATGCCACAGTGGGTGGGCTGAGGTCAGAGGACATCTTTGGAATCCATTCTCTCCTTCCACTTTCACGTGTCTTCTGGGGTCTGTGAGTTTAATAGTAGCAGATCCCTAGCTATCCTAGCAGCTCTGTTGTAATGAACAGCAGCAGCATCTTTACCTGCCATCTTGCTGGTCCACCGTTTGCTCTTTTAACCTGTCAACAATAATTGCCACTCAGTTTTTAAAGAGTTTTTTAGTTACTATCTGTGATGATTAGATACTCATTATTGACAATAAGATTTCATCTTGACTAGTTTCTTTTCCTAAGTATACCCTTGTAAATCATTCCCATTTACCTCAAGGTAGTCCATTTTCTGCCAAAAGTTTAGTATCTTCTCTTTTAATATCCCTAACACTAATGTTTTTCAGCATGCAGAATGCTAGTAAGGAGGGTTGGGCATGGCCTAATTTTTTTTCACCAAATCTTTTTTATAGTTGAAATATCTAACTATGAAAGTTCAGCTACTAAGTTAGCAAATCTCTGGTTTTGGTTTGTTGCTTGCTTGCTTGCTTGCTTGCTCACCTGCCTGTTTTCCCATTGGGTCTTGTGTCCTACACCTTCATTTGTAATATTATGGTGGCTTCTGTCATGTAACATGATCAGGTAAGAGTCAGGTCAAGGACACACTCTCAGAAAGACACCTACAGATCTGATCCACGGGTTATGCCTACTTCCAGTTTACCACTTATATTTAATTAATGGGAAAGTATTGAGTGCTTCCAAAAAGAAAGTATCCTAATATGTGAGTGGAAATCTCCCAAGTAGATTTATTTGAGCACTGGGCTCATTTGACTGTTAGGTAATTTAAAAACTAATAATATACTAACTAAGTAAAAGATTCCAAGCTATTCCTGCTGTGTGAGGTAATATGGTATCAATGTACAAACAAAACTATTTTTCTTATATAGAATCAATTCTTCAGCTAACTGAGCATACTGAGATCTATGGTCCCAACAATAGTTATTATGTTGAAATATGAGTAATTGGGCTACATTTTATATATCCAAATTGAGGATATTATAATACTGCTGGTAAATATTACAGGTGAGCTAGGCATTGTGGCACATTCCTGTCATACTATTTTCCATAGGCTTAATAGCAGGAAGATCATGAATTCCAGGCCATCAGGGACTGTGTAGCAAGTTTGAGGTTGCCCAAGCTACATAGCCAAACCACATCTCAATAAAATAATATTACAGGTGGGTTTTTTTGTTTTATATATGTGTATACAAGCATGTTTGTAAGTAATTTTTTTAATATTGTGGCTGTTGGCAAAATCAGTCTGGTTCTTATAATAAAGTTTCTTATAATAAAGCAGTACTTTGCTAGTTTAAAGATCACCTTCCAGTTTGTAAATGCACTTTTGGTTTAGTGGCACCAGCTAGAAGTTGCTCTGTGGACTACAGGCTTGACAGTTTTAGAAACAGAAAACAGGCTTTCCCGTCTGGAGGCTTTTTGTGACAAGAGTAACATCATAGAATGTAGCTGTTGGGGAGGACTTGCTTCTCGTGCTGTGGTGGGTTGTTGCCACCTTAATTGTGAAATAGTAGCTTTGATAGTTGATCCAATAATAGTAAGATAAATTATTTTAAGTAACGTAAAGCAAGTGATTTAAAAAAATCACCCTTACTGTTCACATTGGTCAGGTCAGTTCTTTTGAGGCGGGGTTTTTCTGTGTATAATAATAGCCCTGGCTATCCTGGACTCTGTTTGTAGACCGGCTAGTCTGGAACTCACAGCGATCCCACTGCCTCTGCCTCACAGTGCTGGGATTAAAGGTGTGCACCACCACTGCCCGGCTGGTTTTGTCATTTTTAAACAGCCTTCTTTCCTGAACTAAGAATTCATTACCAGTCTTACTCCTCACTATGTTTTGCCTGCTAAACTAGCAAATCAAAACAGCAACTAAAGCCCTACAGAGACCTCTGTGTAGGATTTGGTAATAAGGGATGCTTAGCCATCCTAGAATGAACAGCTTTGTTGAAATAAACATGAAGAGTTGCTATGGGGAAGCTACTAGAGCTGATTGATCAGACCTTAAGGAGCATCATTATATCTTAAGCAGCAACAGGTCTATTTAGAGGGTGTCTGTTCAAGGTGTTGGAAACCTTGGTGTGCACTCTCAAGTTTAGGTGTTTGGTGTGATTACCTAATATCAGATTTAAAGCCAAGCTTTTCCGTTTAGTATGGTGTCTTCTTGATGTCTGTTCCTTTCATTGCAATGGAATTTTACGTGAGGGAATTGAAGTCTGATGTTGAAACAAAACCTTGTGAAGAAGACTTAATGTTTTGCTTAAGAATATGGGAATTAGCCTAGTATGGTAGCACATGCCTTTAATCCCAACACATGAGAGGCAGAGGCAGATAGATCTCCGTGAGTTCAAGGCCTGCCTGGTCTACATAGGGAGTTTCCAGGATAGCCATGATTCTGTAGAGAGACCCAATCTCAAAAAATGAAAAAAGAATGTGAGGATTTATACTTAAACAGATTCCATTTAAAGCAGGTTCTTCAGCCAGTACTAACAAAGCATAAAAATGGCATTCATAAGTGTTTTGTGGGATATATACAGTTAGATTTCTCCTCTATTTCCCTGTTTGTAAGCCATATGGAGCAAGGGAATCAGGCAGTACTCACAAAACTGCAGACTTAAGATCTAGTTTCACAGCTGCAGATGCCTCTGCTGTGAAGCTCTTGAGAAGTAGCTGGAAGTCAGGAGAAACGAGTGAGTCTCGCTGAAGTCCCTATGTACTTTTCGCTTGTTCTCTTTTGAGGATGAAAGGTGGTGTGTTACTCTTTGAGGGTTTTCTGGCGTGGTGCTGATGGGATCTACCTTTTTGCCATTTGTTTAATGGTGGAATTTATTAATCACATAAAATGGGAACCTTGTTGTAAGGGCTTTCCTGCCTTGTGGAAGAGCCATGACTGAAAGTCACGCATGAGAAGTTTAGAGGAAATTTCAAGCAGTTTCCGCAGCTTGTTTCATTATCTTATTTTTACTCTTGTCAGAGTGGTCACCTCTAAAACTAAGATCCCTCACACCACTTGCTTACTAGCGTTGAAAGTTCTTAAAGTCCAAACTATTCATTGAAGACTAACATATTTGCTGTCCTTCTTAGTCAGTAAAAGAGGGTGATTAAGTGTGGGTTTAACTAGTTCTTTTCGCCTTTGCCATGAACACATGTTGAATGGAAGTAGATTTGTTTTCATCCCTTTGGGGTTGTAACCAAAGCACACACCCATACCCTTCCTGCCTTTCTGGAACAGGTTCAAGATTTGGCAAGACGGGTTTGTTTGGGGGTGTGTCCCTTCTCTTATCTCCAAGTAAGCAGGTGCTAGGGTTGAATTTATTTTGACCCTTTCACTTTAAATGTGGAACTGAAGCAAGAGTTTTAAACACATCAGAAGAGTGTGTGCTGTGCTTGAGACATGCGGGACTTGGGGAGAAAGGTGTGTGCTATATCCTCCAGTGTTCTAGAGCTTTGCAGAGGTGGTGTCTTCATCCGTATAGGTGGCTTGCAAGCTAACAGCTATTGCTCAAAGGAAAACGCTTAACCGTGTAAAGATCTGTGCTGTATTTTAAATTATGTTTTATGTGCTTGGTGTTAGCAACAATTTTACAAGACTTTTGGTACTTTTACAATACAGTTGGTGACAAAATAAGTTTTGAATTTTTGTTTGAATTTTTTTGGAACTTAGGAAGTAGATATTCGCAAGCAAAAGTACATCATTTGTTTTTCTTTCCCAAGGGAATGACTCAAAACTGTAGAGATGTTTTAAGTATTCTATTGTTTTGTTTTCTAACGTTTCAAATAGATTATTAAATGAAGGCTACTCAGTTTCTGATGAGTGACAGTCCTTGCATCACTAAACATGGTTATCTCTGTCCAGGAATTCCAAGTTAGAGTACATTAAATAGGTAGTTGCCTAGACTGACATCTTTCTTTCTGATCTTTTCCAGAGCCTGGCCCAACTAGAGAATCTGTGCAAACAGTTATATGAAACAACAGATACAGCCACTCGACTGCAGGCAGAGAAAGCCTTGGTTGAATTCACCAACAGCCCTGATTGCCTGAGCAAGTGCCAGCTGCTTCTTGAGAGAGGAAGTGTACGTAAGAGTTAACAGTCCTGAAGGATAGCAGAGTTAAGGAAGTACTCCGGTTGAAACTTTAGGGACACGCTGGGATAGTATGTGCTCTGGGTCTTCAGGTGTCTGTATTTCACTCTTGAACACTATCATCCCAGCCAGGCTGATGATGGTCTCACCAGTGAACTCTTTATACATACATTTCTGTCCTGTACCAGATTCCTTGGATGCATTCTCAATTTTTATGCTTCCTTGTCATCCCGTCCTTTATAGGATATAAGAGGGCATATAAGTCCTTTTTGTTATATAAACTTCATGGTCTTCTATCTCTTTTCTCCTCAGCTCTGCTTAGCACTTGCTTAACAAATCTAAGGAAACATGACAATGAAAATAAAGGAAATTAAAGTGTTTTGTTAAATTTTTGAGGCAGAGTCTCACATAGTACAGGGTTGCCTCAAATTTGCTGTGTAGCTGAAGATGACCTTGAACTCCTGATCGCCCTGCCTCTACCTCCCATGCTAAGATTTAAAGTGACCATGTCTAGCTAGGAAGTTTAGGTTTTAGAATTCTTCTGTGAGCCCGGTAGAGTTGGAAATAGAAATAATGGGGTATTTTGTATCTTGAGCAACAATGTATTCCTAAAAAAAAATTGTTTATACATGTTTAATTTCCAGAAGCCAGGAGTAGTGAATAGCTCATGCCTGTAATCACAGCAGTGAGATAAATGCCATCAGTTCAAGGCTAGTCTGTAGGCCATAAAGTTAGACTCTGTCTCCAAGAACCACCAAAGTAAAAATAGTTTATGTTCTGAAAATTATCCTTCAGGCCAAAGGAATATGAAAATGTGAAAGGGCTAATTTTTTGAGAATAGAATTGTAATTGACTTTTTGTTTAGTTTTCATTATCATTGTCCAAATGTTTTCTGCAATAATTAAATTATAGAAGGTTAAAATCACGGATCTTTGAGAGTTTGGGAATCTAGCTCTTTTTTAAAATACCTGAAGATTACAAAGTCATGCCAGGGTGAGCATTGGTCTGACTGAGGCTTTCTTTTCTGCACATAGTGTCTGTGCGTTTTCTTTCTTTTGGTGTTTGTTTGTTTTCCAAGACTGGGTTTCTCTGTATAGCTCTGACTGTCCTGGAACTCACTCTGTAGACCAGACTGGTCTCATAGACCTGGCTGGCCTCAAACTCACAGAGATCTGCCTGCTTCTGCCTCCTGAGTGCTGGGATTAAAGGTGTGAGCCACAACCAACTGGCACTATGCATTTTCTTTAATCACTGTTGTGAACTGGTGCAGAGCTGGGGTGTCTTGGGAGATGTATAATCAGCTGTTTCCTTTCACTCCTTGCTCCCAGAGCTCACATGCACTCTCTGAACTATTGACTCTAGTTTCTCACTCACAGTTAACAAGATTGAAGAAAATAGAATCAGTACAGTACTGAAAAACAATTGTAGATCCCTCTGCAGACTCTGCAGACTTCTCAGTGGTTTGGCAAGTTTATTAAAGCTATGAATAAAAACTTTATATTTTTACAGTAAACTGTGTTAAAGTGTAAAAATCACATCAAGTCACTTTTACAGCTTTTTTTTCTCTGTTGCATTACTTGTTTTGTTTTTGAGATAGGGTCTCTGAAGCATACAGCATTGTCTAGCCTTGAGCTCCCAGCTGCCCTCCTGCCTAAGCCTCCTGAGTGCTGGGATTAAGGAGTACAACACCAACGGGTATTTTTGGTTGTTTTTTTGTTTTTTCATAGTCTTAAGAATCTTTTCTGCCTCGTGGTATTAAATAATAGTTCTATCATGAAGCTGGGCATGGTGGCGCACACTTGTGATCCCAGCAGTCCCGGAGGCAGAAGCAGGCAGATCTCTGTGAGTTTGAGGCCAGCCAGGTCTATGAGGCCAGTCTGGTCTACAGAGTGAGTTCCAGGACAGCCAAAGCTATACAGAGAAACCCTGTCTCAAAAAACAAAACAAAACTACTGACATGAATAGATGTCTAGTTTCGAGCCACGCATGGTGGCACACGCCTTTAATCCCAGCACTCAGGAGGCAGGGGCAGGCGGATCTCTGTGAGTTTGAGGCCAGCCGGGTCTACAAAGTCCAGGACAGCCAAGGCTACACTGTCTCAAAAACAAACAAAAAAACTTAGTTTCATAGACAATTATCCTTGCTCTTCAATTAAAATTTTTTATGTTCTGAATCAGTTCCTGTTACATAATTTTATGTAAGATCACCATACATGATTCCTCTTTATGTTTGATCACTTGGAATGTCTTAGTGCTCTGAAAGTCCAAAATTTATTAAAAGCCTCACTGGAGGAAAATAAAATAATATTCCATTATTAGGACATAATTTTTCTCAGAAATAGTCGGTCAGAAGTTTACTGTAAAACTATCATGTGCACTCCCAGAGCTGATGGACAGATACAGTTTGGAGATGAGCTATGCAACACAGTGGGCTCTTCTAATAGTCTGGTTTCCCCTTTTCCCTTTTATTCTAGTGCTATACTACAAAAATGTCACAGGTGAAACTTTGTGAAGCATCATTAAAGCATCTCAAACAAAAACGTTATAGCTGGTTCACCCAATATAATATTCAGTGTTTTTTCCCTCTCTTTCCACAGTCATCCTACTCCCAGTTGCTAGCAGCTACATGCCTTACCAAGCTTGTGTCACGAACAAACAACCCCCTACCATTGGAACAGCGGATAGATATCCGTAAGTATAGAACTTCCTGCTTTCTCTTAAAAAAATCTGGCTAGTGGTGTGCTAATAGTGGCTAAATCATGAAATCATTGAGTGTAGGTAAATGTAGCTAGAATTCGGGTTTATTTTCCCCCAGAGTTTTGGGTCCAGTGTAATTACTTCACATGATTCCTAAGCCATCCCTTTGGTTGCTAACACATTTTTTACTCACTTTTTTTGTTTTTGAGAAAGGGCCTGACTCAGTAGCTCAGTCTGGCCTCAAGCTCACATTTCTCTTGTTTCACCTCACACCTAGTAGGTTTACAGGCATGCACCACCTAGCCTTTTTCATTTTTTATTGTCACTGATACCTCAGAAAAAATTCTTAAAGGCTTTTTTAGTTTGCATTAATGGCATTATTTAGCCAGTAAGAGTACATTTAAGAGTACTGAAGAGTGCTATTCTTCAGATTTCTCATTATGATGATATAAAATTCTAAATTCAAAAGTCTATAATTTTTTTTCCTGAAAAGAAAATCATGACTTTAAATATCCCCAGCTTGTCTATTTATTAATGTCAGCATTCTCGGTCAGACTTGAAAACACTTTTAAAGAAGTCTTTGACAATCTCGAATTACTCTTGGTGACCTTGATAACCCAAAACTCAGGTTAGCAGTGCAAGATTACAATAGTCTTAACTTGGAGGGTAAAAAAATGGGCTCAGTGACGCTAAAATATGCACAGAACCCTGGGCTCGTCCTCAGAACCATGAAAATCATCACCATCTTCAATTTGAAGTTTCTCAGTAGAATAAAGAACTAAGAAAGTTAAGTGTGAATTTACCATTTCTAACTGTTTCAGGTATTTTAAAGGTTGGCTGTCTGTGGTTAAAGCCTCCTTAGCATGTACTGTTTTATTTCATAGGGAACTATGTGCTCAACTACCTTGCCACTCGGCCAAAGTTGGCTACTTTCGTGACACAAGCACTCATCCAGTTATATGCCAGGATCACAAAGCTGGGATGGTTTGACTGCCAGAAGGATGACTATGTCTTCAGAAATGCAATCACGGATGTCACAAGGTTTTTACAGGTATATATGTGAGTGGGTGAGTGTCTGTGTCTGTGTGTGCACACATGTGCCATAACAGAAATGGGGAAAGCAACAGAAATAGACTTGATGCTTATCTACTTTTTAAAACCTACATAAAATATCATTATCTGAAATACTCTTCACCATCTTTTTTTTACCCTGGTAGTGATCATTTTTGCATATTAGCATAAATAAATCCGTTCTGTTTTGAAGATCCCTACACACTAAACGGAGCCAAAATACCATAAATTAATTAACTGGCATTCTATAGATGAGCATTTAGTTTGCCTCAATTGGGGCTGCTGTTTGATATTCAGTAATTATCACAGCACATACACCTTGTCACACTTTGAGAAAGTGTACTTGTCAAGTAAACTAACCTTCAAGTTACAGAAGGATAAAATTCCAAATAATCTTCAAAAAGCTCAGTTTCTTCCTTTACCTCAGCTCTAAAGCTTTTAGATAAAAATTATCATTGTTTGGCTTATGAAGGAGGTAGAGTAAACTTTTTTATGTTAATTTGCTGCTTTATTTGTTCTTCTGTGAACTTCTATTCAGTGTACCTAAGTGTTATACCTACATGTATGTCCTCGGGCCTGGTGCCTGCAGGTGGCTTTGAATTCCCTAGGAGTAGAATTAGAGATGGTTGTGAGCCTCCGTGCAGGTGCAGGTACTTGAACCCTGGTCCTCTGGAAAACTGCTGAGCCATCTCTCCATCATCCATCTTTACCTTTTTACTATTGTTCTAAACAATCTCTTTTAAAAATTTTGTTTGTCTTTTGCTTTACAGAGATATGTTTTGCAGTTTCTGTTTAAATGTTTATGCTGTGGTGCTTTGGAGAACTTCCAAATTTGATAAGGTCAAATGCAGCAGTCTTTCTTTATGGAAGGTGGTATTTATGTTTTACAAGGCAACAGTTTGAAACTATTTTCTCTAGGCAGTTTTCCTGTTAACAAGGAATCTGTAATACAGTCATATGAGTATGTTCCAGAGCCAAGCCATGCCAATTTTCTCCTATGCATTTTCTTACCAGGACAGTGTTGAATACTGCATCATTGGAGTCACAATTTTATCTCAGCTCACCAATGAAATTAATCAAGTAAGTGCTACAGCCTTCCTTATTGAAGTAAGTGACACTTTTTTTTCTTAGTTTTGGTGCTTTCTGCTGTGTGTGGGGTGATCTTTTTTGGCAGTTGTGTGCTTTTGCGGTAAGTGATTAATGCCTTCTTGAAACAAAATAGATCCATTCGGGTTTCCTCTGTAAATGCAACCCACATCACTCCTTTTATTCTGGTTCACTTCTGAGCTCACCAAAGTAATTTACTCTCCCATATCAGTTCTAGTATCCTTATTACAATCAGTGTTCTTTTTAGAGATGAGAATGATGATCCTGTGTCAAAACCTTACCAGAATGTGGGAGAGACCTGCTAAAATTATGTAAAAATCAGTTCCCAGGTTTGGGGCTGTAGCTCAGTTGGTAAAGTGCTTAGACAGCATGCACCAAGCCCAGGTCTTTAGACCCACACATTCTTGGCATATTGGTACGCTTCTATAAACCTCAGCACACGGTAGGAGCAGACAGAATGGCCAGGAGTTCAAGGCCAGCCTGGACTAGAAAGCCTGTCTTTAAAAAAAAAAAAAAAAGGAAAAGAAAAAAAAAGATAAAGTGTAATTGAAAAAATTTTTTTAATCTATGAATAAATAGAAGTCAGTTCCCATGTGTTACTATCAAAGATCTTGCTGATGATTTTTTCAGAGTGAATAAAATGTTCCTTTACTAGTCATTCTTTCAAGTAGTCATTAATGTCACCAAATATTACAGAGGAAACACCAGTGGCTGTTTTCTTTTTTGTTTGTTTATGTTTTTTTTTTTTGCTCTGGCTTTATCATTTTGGTTGTTTATTTCCATATTTTATACTTGTTGAACAGGCCAATATTGATATTAGTTGTAACATCTCACACTTAAGTTGCCAGCGTATTAATTACATGGGCATTACTGTTGCTGTTGCTAATAATTATGCAGATGTTTTATTAACCCTGAGAACTTTTAACTGTAAATTGGTACTCTTAATGCTCTTGATTACAGCCTGTTGAAATTGGAAGTTCTTAAGTTGTTATCTCTTAGATGCAGTTGCCATTGTGAGCAGTAGTTAGTAAAGTATCAGTAGCTTAGACCTTTGAGTAATTATGATGGGCCAGCCACCATTCTAAGCTCTTTAATGAAAATTCAGTGGTTTTAGTCTCAACAATATTGTGAGGGGGTATCGTGGCTGCCCCATTTTCTGGATGAGTAAACTGAGATACATGATAACTTGTCTACAGTTTCGCAATTACTGAGGAACAATATCTAAATTTGAGACCAGATGGTTTTACACTAGATCCTGTGTTAACAATGGACTGTCCAAGTACTGTTACCGTTACAGTAAAGAGAACATCCATTGACTAAATACAAAGGCGATGGCCTTAATGTTCTCTGTCTCCTAAAGCTTGCTATGTATGAAATTGTGCAGTTCTTCAGCCTTCAAATACATGAATATTGGTATTTTTTTTAATTGTTTCTAGGTTTTACTTAAGTGATTGGGGTGGGGGACATAGCTCCATGGTAAAACACTTACTTACAAGCACAGGACTCTAAATTCAGTGCAGGAAAAGGTTGTAAATGAAAATGTACTTGACATAGTTGACATGTTTATTATGATAGATACAGCAGTATATGGTACTGTATATGTATAAAATCTAACAATGGCCTGACATGGTGGCGCATGCCTGTAGTCCCAGTGTGAGGGAGGCAGAAGCTGGTGGTCAAGGCCAGCCTGATCTACATAACAAACTCCAAGACAGCAGGGTTACATAGTGAGATTCTGTCTCAAAAACAAACTAAAAGCATTGCTTCATCATATACAACATATGCAGCACAGTGACATCGACAGTATAACTGGATATTTTGATCCTCTATGTAATTTTCTATTTTCTATTGGTTCACGTTTAAATCAGAAAGTATACTTCTTTTTACCATTCCTGTTTGAACCTAGAGGTGATATTATGGATGCTATATGTGACTTAAACAAACTGAGCCCCTTTCAGAGAAACTGATCAATAAACAGAAGAAATTTAAGTTTTCAATATGTGGTTAGACTACAAATACTGTAGACAACCTTAATTCTTTTATTCTACTTCTTGAGTGTTTACTCTGTGTTAAAAATACAGGATATACTGTTCTATAGCAGCTGAAAAAGCAGTGAAATGAGAGATCCTTAAAACCATTTAAGTTCTCATTTCCATGTTGAAATAGGTTAGAGAATGAAATGAGACTACATGCCATTCCTTTATTTTCAAGTTCATGGCTATTAATGGCTGTTTTAAAATTGTGCAATTGCTTCGGCCCTTATGGGATAACTTAGCAAAGCCCAGTTTTCTGCTCTGTCTAGTTTGTAGCTAAGCCATGATACGACATGACTGCAATTGCTAGCAATTTATGCCAACTGGTCTTGCTTTCCCTCTATAGGCTAGAGAGACATGAAATCATGATAGTCACGAAGAACCCCATTCTTCACATCTTCCTATTTGATCCAATTTTTCAATTAAGTTAAAAAATGAATTTTGTGTTTAGATTGTACTAAGGAAATTCTTCTGGTTTGTTTTAAATCTATATGAGCCCCCCTCCCGAATTAATTTTAAAACTTGCATTGGCGTATTCTTTCCTACACAGGCAGATACTACCCATCCTTTAACCAAACACAGAAAAATAGCCTCTTCTTTCCGAGACTCATCACTGTTTGATATCTTCACACTTTCCTGCAATTTACTAAAACAGGTATGGTTATATGTCAGGTCATAATTCCTGGTTCCTTTTTGAGGTTAAGAGTGGGTGGGATTTGTTAGATTCAGCACCTAATTTAAGGCCATCATCTATCACATTACATCTAGAGATGAAGAACCACCTAGCCAGGTTGATCACTGACTTAGAGAAAGGATCGCATGGTTTCCCCATTTAAGAGCTATTCCTCTAGGGAAAAAGCAGTGAGTAAACGTTTATTCCTTGTTCCTGTCTTCACAGGATCTAATTTACTACAAGTTAGAATTTTGCTGTTTGTTGTTTTATAGCCACATAAAATGTCTCTATACAGAATGGAAGCATGTTGGCTTTATGCTGTTTAGATTCTTAAGTGTTCTGCAAGCAGGTTCGAGACTACATTGTTACAATACAAAACTAGGTGACTTCTGTTTCCTGCTGCATTAAACGCAACAAATAAACAAGGAACATCTGTAAAGAAAAGTGGGTTTGGGGTTTTTTAGCATCCACTTAGATTTAATAACCTGAAGGGATAGGCAATGTCACATAAGGAAATTATCTGCTTTAAATAGAAAGCTGGTTGTAATTTCATTTATTGACAACATTGAATTAATCCAAAAAAGTCAGGTAGAGTATTTACCTACCCTGCCTGAGAGCCTAGCTGGGTTCAATCCCCAATGCCACAAAAAAATGATCAGTCAGTCTGTCGTGATGCAGTATGCCTAGGCTACAGAATAAGTCCCTATCTCAAAAAACTTAAGGAAGGGAGCAGGGAGAGTTGCACACGTTTATAACAGTGTCAGGTGGCTTTTTCAACATGGAGAGCTAAAAATGAAGGATAGCCTCTGGCCTTTTTGGTTCACTTTTATTTGTTTTTATTCTGTTTCTGATCTTTTCCAATTTTAGCTTCAGAAACAAATTTGTATTCTTTCTGTTGTACTTATTTAACTCCAAATTTACAACTGTTCCTTTGCCCAGCAAGCTGCCAAACAAAGCTGTGGTACCCACAAATCTGTGACATTCACTGAGAGAAAGAGCTTTTGAGAAAACTAAGGGTCAAGTCCTCCCTGATCCATTGGAAGTAATTAGGCAGCTCATCACTGAGGCCCAGCTAGTAGATCATTGGAAACTGTTACCACAGTTATTAAGGATCAGTATCTAGAAGTCTAGAGATACATTGCAGATAAATATGTGATATTCAAAGTAATTTTGTTTCAATTCTCATTAGAAAAAAATTGGTAATAATGATTTTACAAAGAGAAAGGGAATTGTAAAGCTTATTCTGAATTCTGTCCATAGTTTTCTTTCAACCATGCCTAGAAATGACTAAGGTCGGACACCCAGCTGCCACATTCCCGTATTACTTAGAATTCCCAGTGGCCGTTATGGCTACAACATAAAGAATGAGTGTTAACCCGAGGACTTCTCTAAATATCGGCTCATATTTTTACATACATATTAATACTAAAAGAAAGAGTAGATTTTTTTTCATAACATTTTTAATAAAAGTGCAGCATCTGCCAGGCAGTGCTGGTGCACATCTTTTAATCTCAGCATTTGGGAGGCAGAGGCAGGTGGATCTCTTGAATTCAAGGCCAGACTGGGCAATGGAGTGAGTTCCAGGACAGCTAAGGCTACACAGAGAAACACTGTCTTGAAAAGCAAAAGAAGTGCAGCATCTTTCTAGAGTAAAAACATATTACTCTGCTAAAGTACAGTCCTCCTTTTCCGGCTTAACAGTCTACTTCTGAAGCTGGGAAGAAAGAATTGTTTGGAGCTCATTATGTGACAATTTTTCCAGGCATCAGGAAAGAATCTGAACTTGAATGATGAAAGTCAGCATGGCTTGCTAATGCAGCTGCTTAAACTCACCCATAACTGTCTGAACTTTGACTTCATCGGCACATCTACTGATGAGTCCTCAGATGACCTGTGTACAGTTCAGATCCCCACCAGCTGGCGATCAGGTAACAGAGAGCTCCAACCTAAGTCCAAATCTGCCTGCCTGTGTCTATAGGATAATCCAGAGAGACCCTGTAATTTTTTATTTACTTTGAACAAAACTTAGTGATTCCATGCCTTTGCTTACAACATGGTGAGGGTTCATGGAGGAGTCATAAGAGAATATACAATTACTGCATAACAACTCTGCCTTGACACCTCTAGGGGGTAGGTGGGCTTGTTTGTTTTTTTGTTTAATGTATGTAAGTGTTTTACCTACATGTATGGCTGTGTACCACTTGCGTGCCTGGAGGCCAAAAGAGAATACTGGATCGCAGGAACTAGAATTACACACAGTTGTGAGCCACTATGTAGGTGCTAAGAATTGAGCCCAGGTCCTGTGAAAGAGCATCAATGCTCATAACTGTTTAGCCATCTCTCTAGTCCCTATTTCTGTTAACTTAAAAACAAAGTGTCATGAGGTGGCCACTTACCTGTGGTCCCAGCTGATACAGGAGGATCCCAGGTTCAAGGCTAGGATGTATGGCAAGACCATATCTTTAAAAAAAGCAAAAAATTATCCAAAGAAAACAACAAACACATGGAAAGAGGGTAAGTCCTCTTTAGCTTATCTGAAGTTCCTTGAGAGTCAAAAGATAACACTTTATAGAGGAATTGACCTGGGAGGGTATCTCTACTAGTTTATCACTTTCTAAGAAAATTGACACTGTTTCTGACAAATAATCAGAAGAATATGGTCCCTAATGTATAATGCAGGAAAAATGCTTGTAGACCTGTGCAGGTGCAGTAAAGTCATGTCCTTTGTCTTTTTGTCTTAGCATTCTTAGATTCTTCGACTCTACAGCTGTTTTTTGACCTGTATCATTCCATCCCTCCCTCATTCTCCCCTTTGGTAAGTCAGAACCACAGTTTCTAAAGCATAGAAGGTAGCATTGGTGAATAAAGTCTGCTGTTTTGTTTTGTAAAATCACAGAACAAAGCCAGACACGATGTTAAGATCTCTGTGAGTGCAAGGGCATCCTGTGTGTATATCAAGCTCAAGGACAGCCAGGGGTACATAGGGTACATAGAAAAACTCTGCTTTAAAGGAAAAAAAGAATGAACTAGGATTAGTCACCCAGTTGATGCTGAGATTATCGCCTGAAGGTGCTAGTAGCAGAGCCTTCATTGCTTTAATTCCTTCTGTTGTCAAGTTACAGCTGTCAGCTTTTTCTGTCCCATCTTGTGTTTATAGCCCTAGTGATTGCTGCAGGCTAGTGTTTGAGGATTTGCAATACTTGTCTAGCTAAACATTGAGACTATCTTGGGATGTTTTTGAACTCATTTGGGCACCCCTATAATCCCAGCACATAGGAAGTGGAGGCCACTGTATTGGGAATTGAAAGCCATCCTTTCTCCCTCAGAACAAGTTTGAGGGGAAAAAAAGAAAAGAAAGTCCCTGAGTCCAAAGTTACATAGTGATAAATAATAAAATGAAAGACCAATATGCCTTTGTCCTGAAAAGCATTGGGATGCTGTCAGTAGTGGTATGTCTTTTAAAGCTTACCTTAGATCACAGGTCATTTAAGTTCTAAAACCTTGTTGTTCCAGGGATCTTTGAACTTAACTACTATTATATATGTAATATATGTAGGAACACAGTAAAGTAATGGAGGCTCTGCATGATGTTTCTACAATGGATCACTTTCCCGGTCATTGTATTTTTCCTAGTTGTTTGCATCCTTAAATCACTTGGAGGGCTTGGAGGGAGAGTTGAACAGTCAGAAGGGGTAGTCAGTAAAACCAGACTTTTACAGTGGAGCAAACTTACAGTGACCCAACAAAGCATGGTATCATGCGCCTTTAGGGGTTGGCAAGAGTGGAGGCCTGGGAGAGCTCAGCCTGTGTACCAGAGGACTATAACAGCAAAAGGTGGGAGGAGAGCACCTTCAGTGCCTCCTGTGGCCAATCCAAAGCAAGAAGCCCAGGCACGATGGTGCATGCCGCAATCCCAGCACTCAGGGAAACAGAAGCAGCCAGATCTCTGTGAGTTCAAGTCCAGGACAGCCAAGGCTGTAGAGAAAACATGTCTCAAAAAACTACTCTTCCCTCCTACCTCCCCCACCACCGGAAAAAAAAAGAAGAAGAAGCAAGAGCAGCAAGTGCCAACAGAAGTCTACCTTCCTGAGAACATAGCATGCAGAAAAGACTAGAAACTAGATCTGGAAGGACAGACAACAAATAGCACAGTGTGGAAATGAAGAAAACATTTTTTTTTTTCAGGACGTGGCTTTGACCTAATTATTTTATCATAGTTCTATAAGCAGAGTTTGATTTTTTAAAACAAAAAAAAATAAGCTTCAAGATTTATTGAAACTATAAATTGGTTGGCCTTTTTAAGGCTTAACTATATGTAAAGAGGGATCAAAGAAGTGATTGGAGTAGTCAGATACTATCTAAAGGAGTTTTCCAAGCTGATTGTAGCCATGGGGTGTTGCTGTGGTGAGCTTGGATTGGATGCTTCTTTCTTTGATAGAGCTAATGAGTGTTGCAGAGGCCATAGCTGCCCATTTCACTTACGCATCTGTGTTGTGCCTTGCTTGCAGGTACTGTCCTGCTTAGTACAGATTGCCTCAGTCCGGAGATCCCTATTTAACAATGCTGAGAGGGCCAAGTTTCTCTCTCATCTTGTTGATGGTGTTAAACGAATACTGGAAAATCCACAGGTAAGGTTTTTCAGAATGTTATGTATATCCTGAATTAATATATGACTATCTGTAGAAGTCTGAAGGAATTTTGTCAAGGGCTACACATGGCAGAAATTCCAGGAAGCATCTTAGTCTGTACTTCTGAAAAATTTGTGGATATCGTGGGGAGCATTTGCTCCAGAGAGGAGCTTTGGTCCTCTAACTCCAGAACACAGAAATCATGAGGTGAAGTCATCAGATACAAGGGAGCAAAGATGGATCCAGTGATTCTTCTTCCCTCGAGAAATTAAGAATCTAAAGACTGGTTTTGTTATTTTTTTATTTTTGACATTGATATGAATAACCTAATATAACAAGGCTTCTTTAGGTTGGAAGGGAAATAAATACTTTTTTGTCCCCTAAGTACCACTTCTTCCAAATATTCCTTATAGTTAAAAAAAAAATTCTAGATGCAGTGTGTTTTTAAATATACTTAACTTTGTTCTCTCTTTCAAAATGCCTTTAGTAATTCAACTAATTATATTAAGACATACTATGTACCAGATTATGTAAGTGAATAAAACAGTTTCTGTCCTGATCATTAATAGGAAAAACAAATATACTGATATATTTACATTTTTATAGTATTGGATATAATTATATACTAGTATATAATTAACATCTAAAGCTGTGATAAAATGTGAAACTTGTGCAGCCTTTGTTTATAAAAAAACTAAATTGCTTGGTAGTCATTTCAATATTCATGGAAATGAAATTAATCTATGAGAAGCAGATGCATCTGAGATGGTGCCCATTTACCACTGATCACCTTTACAACCTTCGGCAAATAGTGTGAGCCCTCAGGGTCCTGTTTCATACTGACACTTAAGGCTAATGATCCCATCTCATGGGTGAATATTTTGAGCTATAGGGATAATAAATGGGATCAAATCTTTTAAAAGAGCTGGGTAGTAGTGGCACATGCCTTTAATCTCAGCACTTGGGAGGCAGAGGCAGGTGGATTTCCTGAGTTCAAGACCAGCCTGATTTACAGAGTGAGTTCCAGGACAGCCAGGGCTACACAAAGAAATCCTGTCTCAAAAACCCAAAAAATAAAAAATAAAAACTTTTAAACGTAACGTTTTCCTTGTTTCCAAGCCTTCTATAGCTGTGTTGTTCTGAATCATGATTTGCAGCCCAGAAATTGAAAAATTCTTGCCCTTCCCCATGCCATGCCAAGCACATATCATTCTTGGAATGTGATGATCACATTTTCCATTTTATTTTCTTCCTATGCCATTGCCAGAGTTTATCAGACCCAAACAATTACCATGAGTTCTGCAGACTACTGGCCCGGTTAAAGAGTAACTACCAACTGGGAGAATTGGTAAAGGTGGAAAACTACCCTGAGGTTATCCGGTTGATAGCCAACTTCACAGTGACCAGCCTACAGGTTTGTATTTAATTTTCACAATCACAGGGAGAAAAATATTTTATCACACTTTTAACATACCCTGCAAAGTGGTTTTTATCATGGACTATTTACATTTATGAGTGTAAGGAAAGGTTTGGAGTTGTAGCTCAATAATAAAACACTTGTTCCATATTTGGGAGGCTCTGCATTTGATCCCATCATAACAAGAAAAATAGGTTTAGTAACTGATTAGAGGAACATGTAGAAATTATAAGGATAATAATTAAATTACAGAGAGAAGGGCTAAAGATGTAGCTCGGTAGTAGTCTTTGCCTGCCATACTTAAAGCCTTGGATTATATCCAAAAGGAGAACTCTTTTTCTTATCTTTCTGCAAAGCAGAAGATAGAGCAGGAATCTAGGCTGAAGAATAAGAGAAGCTCCTTGTCTCTCTTGTCACATAGCAGCACATTGAGGGTCTCTTGCTTTGTGTTTCATGTCACAGTCATCTGAGAGCTTGAAGGAACACAGAGCTTGGGTCTCATCCCCATGCTTTCTGGTTCACTAGTTCCAGAGTGGATCTTTGGCATCTCTTAATTCTAATATGCTGATCAGCAATTCTCCTGCATTCTAATGTCTTAGACCCACTTTCGTGCATCTTTCATTATCAGATTTATACAGCCAGCACTGAACCAGCTGCTTTCTCATTAAACTCTTAAGTCTGAAATACTAGTATATTCGTTACTTTTGTGTTGGTTTAATAAAATACCCTGACTAAAAACAGCTTATAGAAGGGAGAGTTTATTTGGTTTGTGGTTCCAGAGGGATGACTCCATTATGGGCCAGGCAAGGAATTACATGTCTTTAAACCCAGCACTCAGGAGGCAGAGACAGCAGATCTCTGTGAACCTTTTCTACATAGTGAGTTCTACAACATCCAGGGCTGCATAGTGAGATCCTGTCTCAAAATAAACCAATAAAAAGAGCACAGCATGGTAGAGAGGCAACCAGCAGGAGGCAAGCGTGATGGCAGAATTAAAAAGCTGAGCACTCACATCCTCAATAGCAAGTACAGAGCTGAGAGAGCAAACTTGGGTAAAGCTATGAATTCACAAAACCCTCCCCCTGTGATAGACTCCTTCAACAAGACTGTACTTCCCAAACCTTCCCAAACAGCACCACCTGCTGGGGACCATGTGTTTAAATGCACAAGCCCATGGGGGACAGTTATTCAAAACACCACAACTCGTCTCTGCTTTAAATGGTCTACCACACACACATTCAAGCCCCTAAAAACTTACTTTGTTATTCTTTGGGTCAGATGGCCTGGGATTTTGTGTACAGAAATGAAAAACCGTGCCTTTTGTTCTTTTGTTGATCCTTAGCACTGGGAATTTGCCCCAAATAGTGTGCACTATCTCCTGAGCCTGTGGCAGCGGCTGGCAGCCTCTGTGCCATATGTCAAAGCCACAGAGCCCCATATGCTGGAAACATATACTCCTGAGGTCACCAAAGCCTATATCACATCCCGTTTGGAATCTGTGCACATCATTCTGAGGTAAGGACAGATGGATTACCACCACATTCCTTTACCTTTACCTGCAGCTCTGTGTCAGACTTATAGAAATCAGATTCCAAACTGACAGAGGGAAGTTGGTTTAGAGCTCTATTTGTTTATGGCCATCTGTCTTTGTCTTTCCAAACTCTTATACCTTGCTTATATCCCTTGTAACAATGTCCACAGCAGTGTCTGTGAATATAAACACATTGCATGTGCTTGCCCTTGCCACTGTTTTTCTTTAAATATGAAGCTCGTGTATAGGACTCAGGGAAGAAATGTTTTAATGTCCAAATATGGAATTTAGTGAGACTTTCTAAGGAAATAAGTAGATAAATGAGAATACAAGGTAGTCACAACTGACTCTAATTTCAGAGCTTATAAGATGTAGGTCCAGCAAGTTTATCATTGATTTGTCATGTTAGCATAAGAGTTCTGGTCTACCTTGACTCCTGGACCAGAAACCCATAATTAAAGAAATGTCAGTGGCTAGAGAGATGGCTCAAAAGTTAAGAACATTGGCTGCTTTTCCCAACATGCACATGGAAAGGTAACAACTATCTGTAACTCCAGTTCCTCTGGATCTGACACCCTCACATAGACATATATTGGCAAAACACCAGTGCACACAAAATAAGAATAAAATCATTTTTTAAAAGTCAGATCTCTTAAGGCATGTTATATTAAATTATGTTGCCTTACTTTTTAGGTATATTTCTTGTGTATTTTCATTGCATTTCTCATACTTGGATTTTGGCATCTGTGGTATTTGTTTTTGGTTTGTAGTGTTTTATTTGTATTGTTTGGGCATTGTTTTTTGTTTTGTTTTGTTTTGTTTTGTTTTTGTTTTTGTCCATTATATGCTAAAAGTCAAGAACATTTGGTTGTCTTTATGGTTTGGGGGGTTTCTTTTGTATTGCATGCATTTGTGGGGGGGGGGGTCAGTTTTCTTTTTTCACCTTGTGGTCCCAAACTCAAGTCATCAGGCTTGACAGAAGGTACCTTATCTGCTGAGCCATTTTCCAGGCCCAAGTATATGGTCTTAATTGTTTATGACTCAGGTCATTTCAAAATATGAGTACTAGTGAAGTTTGCTGGAAAGCGTTTGTCTAATTCACTTGGCTTCCAGAAGGCAACTGGGGGTTTAAGAAACGTACAGAGCTTCTAGACCCAATGGGCCAGTTTTAATAGCTGTATGCTCTTGGGCATGTTTCTGCATTTCCTTTTTTTTTTTTTTATAAACTATGGATAATAATACGTCTTACCTGTGATCTTATAAGAATTAATAAACCTAACACTGTATGTAGCATGTGGGAAACATGCTGCAGCTTCTGGAATCGCCATGCTACAATAGAACAGTAGAGACCTCACCATAGAACAAGGTGTTATAAAAGAATCTGAAAGCCAGTAGATAAGGCAAGACCTCATACAAAGCCGCAATTCTGAAACCAGAGGTAGAAAGCTAAACTATCAGTTTGGTACCAAAATATATGCCGCAAAATTGGGTATAAACCAAGCCTATTTAATAAACTTTGTTTCTAAAAAAAATCCCACTTAGTATGATTATTTTTATAGTTAAGTGTTCGGTGTATAGCAAGATTGAGTTTGGTAAAATAATGGGGCTCATCTAAATTTTTGCATTGCTGGTAGAAACATACTGCCTACCTCATAAAAGTTTCTGAATTCCCTGAACTCATTTGGCCACAATAACTTCAAATACAGGGATATGTACTTAGAGTCCCCAAAGTATACAGTAATCAGAGAGATTGGCTAGGGAGGCCTGAGGTAGTTCAACAGTAGAGTGCCTGCCTGGCATGTACAAAGCCCACATTCAATCCCAGTGCCACAAAAACAAATTAAAAAAAAAAAAAAAGATGAAGAGAGAAAAGTTACTTTTTATGGGCCTTAAAGATGACTCAGTGAGGAAAGGTGCTTGCCTCCAAGACTGACTGGCAGCCAGTTGGTTCCCAGGATCCACTTGATAAAAGGAGAGAACTGACTCCTACAAATTGTCATCTTTGGCATGCTAACTTTGGCATACAGACATACACAGTTACAGTAAAAATGTAATCTTTAAAGATTTTTAAATAAGCAGGTGGTGGTAGTGGTGCATGTCTTTAGTCCCAGCCCTCAGGAGACAGAGGCAAACAGATCTGAGTTCAAAGCCAGCCTGGTCTGCTGAGCAAGGACTGCCAGGTTCAGTTGCAGATAAGTGCTAAGGAGTTGGGAAGTGTCAACAAACTATTTGATGCTAGGGCAAAGACATCTGTCTTAAAACTTTTTAAATGTCCTTTCTTGGGTAAAGTTAATGACGGTCCTCTATAGTTGAGAAGAAGAGCTGCTGTATCAGGGAAAATAATAGGCATGTGTTTTTAAGAAGTTTGCTTTCTTTCTTGGGAGTAGGGATGGCCTGGAAGATCCCCTGGAGGATACAGGTCTGGTCCAGCAGCAGTTGGACCAGCTGTCCACCATTGGGCGTTGTGAGTATGAGAAGACATGTGCACTCCTTGTACAGCTGTTTGACCAGTCAGCCCAGTCCTACCAGGAACTGCTACAGAGTGCCAGCGCCAGCCCAATGGACATTGCAGTACAGGAGGGTGAGTGCAGTGTCTAGAAAGCATAGAGATGTTGTCAATCCCCTTCACCTTTTGCTGCCTCCCTTTGCTCCCTTCCCCCCTCCCCCACCCCCCAAAAAGGGATCTATTATCTACTATTACCTCCATGCACACAGAGTAAGTGAAGGAATGAGCAAGTGCTCCAGGGGACTCACAGGGTGGAATATCAAATCATACCTACAATAGGTTGTTTTAAGGAGGGTAGTACTCTCCAAAAATAATGGTCTTGTCTGATACAGAAACCACTTATCTGATCACTTTCCCACTTCATATCAACCTTACCAGAGTAGAATGGTAGCCATCCTCTATCAGAAAAGCAAGATTTACTATAGTACTCTCAAGATTAAGGAGTCATCTGGTAAGTATATTTACAACAGTGACAAGGGAATGAACACTAAAGAGTCTTGTCTTCTTCCTACTCCAGGACGACTGACATGGTTAGTTTACATCATTGGAGCTGTGATTGGTGGCCGAGTTTCTTTTGCCAGCACTGATGAGCAAGATGCTATGGATGGTGAGCTTGTCTGTCGGTAAGTGTGCCCCATGAAAGCCTTTCATTCTGCTTGACTGCTCAGTACCTGTTGGTCCTAGTGACAACTCTCCACTAACTGCAGAAAGTCTCCTTGCAGCTGAATGCCAATGAGGATGTTAACCTGCTGTATTTAACCAGCTAGCTCTCTTTTGTGCATACAGTAAGAACTCTACCTATGACTCACACTCAAAACATCTTAACAGTCATCGGCAGCGAAGTGTTGTATATGGAACTGGGAAAACTAATGAGGGGGTAACTGTTGATCTGTTCAGGGGTACTGTCTAGGAATTAGAGAATATGGGTTGTTTTTGTGATACAAGTCTAAGAGGAAACTATGTCTAGGACACTGAAGACTCTGGATTCAGTCTCAAAAACAAGTAAATAAATAAACAAGAAAAGATGTTTACAAGAAGAGTTAGTCTACCATTTTCAAACCTCTGTCATATAGAAGACCTGGAATCATCTCTGCGTCAGTTTGTTGTAGTACCACATATCCTACTGCTTCTAAAAGATACTGTACATTGCTGCAGGAGTGCGAACAGGGGTCAGAATATTACTGTGTGTTTTAAAATGAGTATAGTACCCTGCAGAGAGCTGCCACCATTAAGTATTCTGAACTTTTCAGATGTTCTCCCAGGACACCCAGGAACCTGGTGTCTTAACATTGTATTGGCCCCTAGACAACTCAATCTGTAAATCTTAGTCTTCTGAAAAATTCCCATTTGCGTATTTTTACCCCCGTGTTGTTTCTCAAATGTTCCTTTGTTGTTGGATGCCTTAATCATGACAAAGGTGTCCATGGTATTGTCCCACTAGTAGTTTTTAAAAGTAATGAACAAAGATTCCTTTAAGAATGAAATTTAGTGCTTTTCTGATAGATTCTACATGTAATTTAGACAGTGTCTTGTAGGCTGTTCTCTTCTGGATGTTGCAACATAGTAAGTGAATCTAATTTACTCAAGGTATGTCACAATAGTTGCTATCTATCTTCATTCTGTCACATGCCAAATGACTCACCTGTAAAAATGCCATTCTTACCTATTCAACTTTGACCACATCCTTGTTTGAGAGACAAAGGTACAGAGCAAAGGATTGAAGTTCTGCTGCTCATCCCTGGAAGTGGTCCTTGCCTATTACCTTTCTGCCACGTGTACCCCTTCCTTTCATGGCTGTGTGAGAAAGGAAGATTAAGAAGTAATGGCCTAGCCCAATCCCATTCACCTGCATAGATGAATTTGAATGCAGAAGATTGTTCCATCCACAATCTCAAGGAAGTTCCAGAAAAAAATGATTACCTTTATATTCGTATTTTACCACTGTTTAAAGACAATAAAGACTTTGTTTCTTCAACATTTAGAGTCTTCGGAAAAGGCAATTTCCAAAGTGAGGGATAAGGATGTTTGATGAGTTTGAGTTAGCTTACATTGTTTATGGTACCTGGGATATCCTGCTGTTAAGAGAATCATTGTTCCTCTTCCTCAGGGTGCTCCAGCTTATGAACCTGACAGATTCCCGCTTGGCTCAGGCTGGTAATGAGAAGCTCGAATTGGCCATGCTGAGTTTTTTTGAGCAATTTCGTAAGATCTACATTGGGGACCAGGTGCAGAAATCCTCAAAGGTAACAGGCTCACAGTTAACTCCATTTCTCACTTCTCAGATGTGAAGTTGCTGATGGAGGGGAAACAGTTGATCACAGTTACAATAAGCCTCCAGACTGCCAGTATTGGGATAGTCCAAATGTTTTCTCTTAGTCTGTAGAATTCTGAGAATCGTCAATGCATTGGGCCTGTTTTTCTAGTGCTCCATATGCTTAACAAATGGCCAGTCAAAACATCTGTTGTACTTCCCCAAATTGGCAGTTCTTAGTCTCTATACATGAATTAATGTTGAGAACAGCCGGTAGTTTTGGCAGTGTTTGGAGAATTTCAGGATTGAAGGGGACCAATAAGAGAACACAAGTCTCCGTCTAGTATTTAGAACATTGAAGCCAGTCGATCCTTTCAGTACATACTTTCCAGGACTGTCCTACATCTTACCCCCTGAGTGTGGACACATTTTAGACAGCCCAGGTTTGTGATGGTTCTAATGTGTGCCATCTGATTGTTTCTCTTACTTTGCATGGCACCAGCTGTACCGCCGACTCTCGGAAGTTCTGGGGTTGAATGATGAGACGATGGTGCTGAGTGTCTTCATAGGAAAAGTGTAAGTGTTGCAGCTCACCGTCAGCAAGAGGCCCTGCAGTCCTGTTGCAGCTGTGCAGTGACCCAGGCGCTGCGCTGCCACTGCCTTACTGTTCCAGCCTTGATCGTTTGCGTCAGAGAATTGTGCATTTGAGTGTGTGACGCGCTGTGCTTAGAGATATGGCCCGGCCCCAGAGCATTCCAGGCTTGTGTAGAATTTTGCCGAATCTTCTCTTTAGCCTCTGGAATCACAGTTGAAATCATGTCATGGCATTAACCAAATGGAGCTCCTCCTGGTGATTGATGTGTGTCCTTTCACTCTCGATCACTGAACTGAGATGCCCAGAGTAGGCATTTGTTTTCTGGTGCTGATTTCCAATAGGAATGCCTGCCCCACCCCCCAGGGGAAAGCCTCACTCTCATGTGGGGTTACTGTTTTCAGGAAGCATCATATTCTTCAGGAGTCTTGAGTCTTTAATATTTGCTCCTGCTCTTTGAATGTCTTCAAAGTTGATGCTCCTAATTGGCCCTTTTCTGGTTTTGTTGTTTTTAAGTTATGTCCCTTGGTTACATTTTCCTCTTTTTAGGAGCTCAATTTATCAAAGCACACACTAGGAGTCAAATAATAATAACCCAGGGCTGTGTGCAAAGTACCATTTTGCTTCCTTGCAACTGTCCCAGCCTAAACACTGATATTCAAGAGCTGGTTAATAATTTAAGATGGAAAAAGCAAAGGGGGTCTAAAGGACTCTGCCAGCCAAGAATCCAGAAGCAAGGGCTACTAGAGTTCTGCAGCTGACAGTGGATGGTGCAGGTGCAGAGTTGCATACGTCTGCATGTTATCACTGCCGCAGAAATCTCTTACCCTTGCTGCAGAAATCAGCCCTGGAGTGCCCCAGAATTCCAAGGGCCTGGGTATGGGCCAGTGTAGCTTTGGAACCAAGTAGTGAAGATTATCTGAAGGATAATTTTTCTAGTCAACCAAATGTAAGTACAGAGATTTTATACCCTTTTTTTTTTTCCTGTGGTCGTGATGTCTGTGAATTGGTGATACAGATGTGTGATGACTTGATTGATGATTTTCTTCTTTCAGCCCTCAAGGAAATCAGGCACATCAAAGGTTTCTCTTGCTTCTTTTCTTTTTTTGTCCTCCAGCATCACCAACCTGAAGTACTGGGGGCGCTGTGAGCCAATCACCTCTAAGACACTGCAGCTTCTGAATGACCTCTCCATTGGATATCCTTTACAGTAGACTCTGAGCGAGTCAGAACGGGCATGGTTTCCTGCTGCCACTTTCACTTAGACAGCTTGTACTCCAGTGTCTTCTGTTTCCTTAGGCGCCAAAGGCAGGACCCACACAAAAGCTTGATAATTCCAAGTCCCTAAAAGTGAGTGAGGCACCACACAATATAATAATTGACTGCATATTTATCCCTGACTGGTCCTAACATTCATAAATAAATTGTAGAGATCCAGGATCTGACTCACTGGTATGTTCTCTGACTAAACTTTTAGCATCCGCAGTAGAAACAAAATCTCCTGGCTCTTTGATGTAAGCCATCTTGACACTAGGCTTTCCCACTGAGGTAGTGGCTTGTGACCCTTGACTTGAACAATATCTGCTATAAAGTTTGAATTGTTCCACAGTTGGGAGCCAGCAAGTACAGGAAACACTGTACAATTCCTTAAGCAACTTTTTCTCATGTCTTCAAAAGACTGTTCATAGCTATTGCCTGAATAAGAGAAGAGTCTATTCACAGTGCGCAGTAGGGACTCAGGCAGGGCCAGGAAGATTCTAAGGGGAAATTGCTGTGGTACCGATTTTCTTAAAAGGAACAGTTTGGTATGGGTATTCTCTTATTAATCAATTAAATACTAACAAACACTTTTCCCTGTTTGGCTGTATTGTGCTCATGTGTCGTAGGAAAAAAGCTATCTAGGGAAAGCATACTTACTCTAGAACATTCGCTAGTTCGTGCTACACTTTCCTTGACTGTGTTCCTTTGTCTTTACATACAGTAGCGTAAGGAAGCTAGTGAAGCTTAGCGCTGTACAGTTCATGCTGAACAATCACACGGTGAGTGATGTCAGCCCTTCTCCCTGTCCATTCTCCAGCTACCCACATACACTTCTCAGCACTGCAAAGCAGGTATTTCAGTTGAGGCCCTGGGTCCTGCATCTCTACCAAATTACACTCCTGTCACCAGAGCTGCTTCCTGGGTCAGGATGCCTGAACTGTATTAAAGTCACCTACTGCTGTATATACTTGGGATAAACCAGTAATAACAGCCACAGTAACTTTTAAGTAAAGCATCCATGTAGTCTTAAAAAATGGCCATGGGGCTAGTGTGCAAGGGCTCAGTAATTCTGAAATTACTGAACTTGCGTTCTACCTCTAACCCATGTTTTTACCTTTTTAACGTGTTTTCTTTTTTTTTTTTAATAGAGCGAGCACTTTTCATTTTTGGGTATTAACAATCAGTCCAACCTGACAGACATGCGGTGTCGGACTACCTTCTACACAGCACTTGGGCGTCTCCTCATGGTGGATTTAGGTACTGCAATAAACTCTAGAGGCTCAAGAAGTAATCTGGCCCTGTACTAAATTTTTATCTGAGGACAGAGTAGTAGAAATGGGGGAAGTCTTCTCTGTTGTTTCAACAGTAACAAACACCTGAAATAACCCCCTATTTTCACAAAGAACACATCATGCTGTCATTTCCCTGTACTGGAATAAAGTAACAGTCTGCAACCAAGTTTTCATCTAGATATGCCACCGCTTTAAAATTCTCTTCAAGCTGAATACCTCTGTTTGGGAGACTGAGGCAGGAAGACCGTGTTTCTGAAACCACCCAGAAAAATATAGTGAGATACTTGCCTGAAATGATTTTTTGAAGACTATAAAATTCTCTTTGACTACCATATCTGTAAAATAAGAGAATTATTGAGATTCTTTTTGGCCAAAACCACCTCCACCCTACACTAATAAGCAAACTCACCTGAGCCACCTAACAAAGGTTTGATATGTAGCTCTCCAATGCATATGAACAGGGAAAATTAGTCGCCTAAGGCGCACTGGTTATTCAACTAATCATTGAGGTTTGGTGGTGTTTGTCATGGTGGTTTTGAGCTATTTTAATTTAATCCTACTAAAATGACAGGAGACCTTCTAGGTTTATAAAAGACTACTGAGAAAAGTACATGTGAGTAAAGCCTCCAGAAGCATCTCACCTAGACCTAACACAACAGCCTTGGCCCTTTCTCAGCTGATCTGTTCTCACTGAATACAAAGTAAAGAGCACGTAATACCTTGTGTACATGCATGTCTCTGCTAACCTTTGACTTTAATTATTACTAACACCCATTGGGATAGTAAAGGGAGCCTTTGGGTTACCTTGGGGCCTCCTCCTCTTTCACCCCCTATTTCTCAAACATTCAGTTTGGACTTGTTGGCATCATAGTCACACCCAGGGTTGTTTCCCTTGCAGGAGAAGATGAAGATCAGTATGAGCAATTCATGCTTCCACTCACAGCAGCATTTGAGGCAGTGGCCCAGATGTTCAGCACCAACAGCTTCAATGAACAAGAGGCAAAAGTGAGTCCTCCTGTGAACTGGCTAGCTTCTGGCTGAAGGCAGTCCCTTGTAAAACTGGGACTAGGTAGCTGCCCAAAAGGTGCACCTTATCTGTAAACAATCCTGTGGTTGACATCTGAGCCTCTTGTGCTCTTGAGATTTTAAATTGAAGGTCTGATAGTCATAAAGTCTTCTCTTCATATTAAAGGGAATTCTGTTGGTTTTTCAAGACAGGGTTTCTCTGTGTGTGTAGCTTTGGCTGTCATAGACTCACTTTGTAGACCAGGCTATCCTCTAACTCAGAGATCCACCTCCTTCTGCTTCCTCAAGTGCTGGGATTACAGGTATGCATCACTGCGTCCCACTAAAGTAGATTCTTAAGCAGCACCTAGAGATCATTGTGTATATTTTTAGATGTCTCAGCATGAAGTTACAGTTTTTCTTACTGCCTTTTGAATCATTGCTGTATCTTGACTTATATCCCATCTTAATTTAATTTTAAATGCTGTTAACTAGTGATTTCACTGTTTTTCTAGAACAGTTCTTTGGGTTATTAATTAGTCTTTACAAAAAACAAGGAAGCTTTTAAAAAAAAAAAACTTTATCTAATCTGTGTTTTCTACTCTTACCTCTGTTTCCCTGTTAGAGTTAATTCTTTTCATCTCTTTCTTATTGTAATACTGTAAAACTATCAGTACCTCTAGGCATATTATTCCAAAAGTATGTCTTTTTTTAATATTTTTTAGTTTGAAAATAGACTTTATCGTTTTGACTCTTTTACTTGTATAATGTTAGGTGTTTCTCCAATATCATGAAATCATGAAACTGGTTTTCTTTTTTCTTTTTTTTAGTTTTTCACACCATCTATTCTGATCACAGTGTGTTGTCCTTCCTTCTTTCAGCTTCTTCCCACTGCCTTACCCTTCCAAAACAGATTTTTAAAGCCCACAAATTTTCATATATGGCGTTTTCATCATCATAGAGTTCTTTGTAATTCCTTATTTCTGTGAAGATTTATTTTGAGGAGCCTAGAATTATGGCTCTGTGGTATGGCGGACACTTACCTAGAATGCTGAAAACCCTGAGTTCAAACCCCAGCACTACAACAAAAAGGAATATTCTTTGACTTTTCATATTCTGTGTGTAGAAGTATAGTTGGTTTTTTAGTTCTTGTTTTCTGGCTCTCAGAATTGTCTTTGAATTGTTACTCTCCTGTTTTTAATTCATACATGCATACTTTCTTGACCTGTAAATACCCTTGCCAAACTCGAAGACCTCAGGATATTAATATTGGTAGTAGTTCTTTCTGCAGTATCCTAGGGGCACCCAGGCTGAGCCACCTCAGGGCCACCAAATAGCAAAAGGGTATTGATGGGGGGGAAAAATGTGACATTTTACTTACCAGTTCATCTTTTCAATGCCTCTTAAAAATCAGCAAGGTAGTTCAATGGGTAAGGACACTTGGCCAAGCCTGACAATTTGAGGTCAGTCTCCATTACCCCATAATGAAGGGAGGGGAACAACTTCTTCAAATTGTCTTCTGATATGCACTGTGGCATGCATGTGAGCACATGGACACAAAATAAATATGTTTTAAAACTTTTAATTTTGAAAAATAGAAAACTAAGACTTTACAGCAAGGTAGAGAGCAATCCCACTTTGTACAGTTTTCAAGGAGGAGAAGATTATAGAGCATACCAGTAATTCAGGCTATAGTATCAACCAATACCAAGAACATAATTAAGAGTATCAGTGAATGCCAGCTCTTTCCCATCATCTTAGTTCCATTCAAAGCAATTAAAATTACCTAAAGAAACCACCTTGACCACGATCTGCTGTGGTCATCCATTATATCTGTCATGGTCCATATAACAAGTCTTTTAGATTGATATATCTTAAGCTAGAAAGTTGAGCTCGTGGTATCATCTCAGAGAGAATTGTTTGCTTAGAGACTGTTCGTAGTATAGTAGAGCAGCTTTTGCTACAAGTCAACATTCTCAAATTCCCAGGCATTCTAATGATAGTAGCATTGGTTTGGGTTTGGTCCTGGATTTGGTTTGACTTTTTCAAAACAGAGTTTCTATGTGTAACAGAGCCCTGGCTGCCCTGGAACTCTTTCTCTCTCTGTAGACCAGCCTGGCCTTGAACTCACAGAGATCTGCCTGCCTCTGCCTCCAGAGTGCTGAGATTAAAGGTGTCTACCATCATCACCCAGCTATTATAATAGATTTTAGAGCAGTCGTATTAATCAGGATGCCCGAGCGAAATTCTATTAAGAAAATAGTGGATTTATAGTCTGAAAGAGACAGAGCATAGGGTTTGGAGGTTGCACATGCCAAAGAATGTATGTATGTGGAGGCAGGGGACAGCTTTGTAGAATCAGTTCTCTTATTCTACCTTTACATGGCCCAAGGATCAAATTCAGTCACCAGCTTGCAAAGAAAGCACACTGAGCCATCAGATACAGGATTTGACACAAGTTACATGTCCTACTCTGAGAAGCAACATAAGTATAAACAGCCAAGATGCAGGGGAAGGTACTATGTGTACTCCCTCTCTCTTCCTCTTGCACTGGAGTTCCTTTAGGGTAAGGAGCTCAGGACATAACCCTCTTCTGCCTTTATATGAGCTTTTTTCCCTTGTCTTTTGAAAATGTGGGTTATTTTGCTTTCCTAATCTTTACACATTTCTTTAATGTCTTAAAATTTATCATACTCAAGAGTCTTTTCCTGCTGGGTGGTGGAAACAGGGCATGCCTTTAATCCCAGTGCTTTAGAAGCAGAGGCCAGCCTGGCAGCCTGGCCTACAAATCAAGTCCAGGACAGCTAGTGATACACAGAGAAACCCTTTCTAAAATCTTTTCTTCGTATACATGAGACCATGGGTTCAAGCTTTAACATGAGGAATAAAATAGTTTAACTTCATCCTTGCAATAGTAGGCCATAAAACATACTGTTTCTGAGTATAGAGTGTGTATCCCTTATCTGAAGTGCTTGGGACAGAGATGTTTGAAATTTGATTTTTTTTTTTCTTAGATTTTGGCATGTTTGTGTGTGTGTGTGTGTGTGTGTGTATATATATATATATTTTGTATATATACATGTATATTTTATATATATATTATATATATATATATATAATATATATATATAGCGAATGGGACTCAAGTCTAAATACAAAATGCACTTGTGTTTCGCGTACACCATATGCACTTGGCCTGAAAGTAACTTATGTTTTTACTATTGTTCTTGAGAACTTTCTTATTCTTTTGCAGTGCTGGGGCCTTAGGGGTCAATCTGGGATTTTAACGGTGGAGGATGTGGGAATCGGGTAAAGTGCCCTGTGAGGCCCTCAGCATTGCCTCTGAAAAAGATTGCCTCTAAAAGTTTTGTATTTTGGAGGCTTTCAGATTTCAAATTTTGTTACAAGAAATCTTCAGCTTGCATATCAAGTTTCCAAAACTAATTTTCCTGGTGAAAAAGATTCTGTTCTAGTGTGAAGAAATGGATTCAGGATATTGGGGGAAGGGTGTTTATTGAGGTTTGAAAAGAAGAATTTGATTGCCATTGTATGAAATTCCTGTCAGAGAATAATAATTGGGGTGTCTCTTCTGTTTCTCCGGTCTGCTACAGAGAACTCTTGTTGGCCTGGTGAGAGACCTAAGAGGAATAGCTTTTGCCTTCAATGCCAAGACCAGCTTCATGATGCTCTTTGAATGGATGTATCCTAACTCATACCAGAAACAGTGCACAGACATATCTAGAATGTGGTTATGTGATAGGACTGGGACGGGGAAGGAGAGGGAGGTTTGGTGGTGCAAGAAGATAGTTATCCGAAGGGTCTGCTGTTTGCTCTAAGCCACACTGCAGTGGGCTTATGCCACAACACTGCTCTCTGATTAGTACATAATAAACTTGTTTCCAAAAGTTGCAGCAGAGCCAAGCACCAGTGTGGAACTGGGGCGCTTGAGTTTTACTTGTGTGGAAAAGCCACAGGTGCAGGTACACACCTTTAGTCCCAGCATTCAGGAGGGCAGACATAGAAGGATCCTTGAGTTGAAAGCTCAGGCTTTTCTACAAAATGAGTTCTAGGACAGCAAGGGCTACACAGAGAAACCCAATCTTGAAACGCGCTCCTCGCACCCCCCAAAAAAGAAGGAAAGAAAGCCAGACATGGTGTCCCATGCAATTGACTATAAAAAAAAAAAAAACCTTGTAGAGCTAGGAGAAAGTCTAACTTTACTGATTTTATGACCTTGTATATGTCATCAAAGTCTGAGTACCTATTTCTCCAACAGTTTCTCCAGCATGAAAGAAATAGTTGATCTCCTGTCATATAAATGGTAAATAGATAATGTGAAGTACATTGTTCTTCAGAAAAAGGCACTGAGAATTGCTCACATAGAAAAGCTCCCCAGGTTAGCAAGCAAGACAGGAAAGTATACAGGCTGTAATATGAATTTGTGCTTGATGAGCACTGAAAAATTAATTAAACTCTGTGATATCGGGATTCAGAATTTCTTCCTTAGCACCTCCTTTATAGATATCCCTCCTACATGCCAATTCTCCAGCGGGCAATTGAGCTCTGGTACCATGATCCAGCCTGTACCACACCTGTGCTCAAGCTGATGGCTGAATTAGTTCATAACAGGTAAGCATGATGGTGGGTGCTTAGCTATTTGAGAAATCCTAAGGTAATTCACTTTCTTGTATTTTGGGCAGATTGTGAAGCCCTGCTATCATTCTTGAAAGCTTCTAAAAGTATTTGTGTTTGTTATTTGAAAAATACTCTGGGCCACACAAAGCCATTGCTAAGGGCTCAGGATATCCTTTTTTAATTTGTTGTCAAGAGGGAGGCAGGGTGTCCTTGTGTGGAGACAGGGTCTCAGCAGCCCAGCTTGAGCTTAAACAAAAATGACTGAGGAAGACCTGGAACTCCTGATCTTGCTCCGTCCTGCCAGGTGCTAGGATTGCAAGAATGTACCAACACACCTGATTTTTGTATGCTGGGGATCAAACCAGGTTTCCTAACTGAGGTAGAGCTACACCCAGGGCATCCTATCCTCCTGCTCTTCCCCACCCCCTCCAAGGATATCCATTCTTAAGAAGTAAACTTTGTCTCTATTTTTTTTTCCTCATTGTAGCTCTGGCTCATCCTAGATAGAACTCACTCTGTAGATCATGCTGGCTCTGAACTAATAAAGATGTGCATCCCAAGTGCTGGGATTAAAGACATGTGTCACCCACAGCCAAGATTGGGTTTTGTTAGGGTTTTGGGTTTTTTTTCCGCCTGACCAAACATACACAAGTTGACATTTGGTGATTGTTTTGTGTCCATTATATTTCAGAATGGGATATACAAGAAAGATAGACTATTTTAAATTAATCTCTTTGAGATTTTATTTTTAGTTACACATATGGGTAAGTACACGAGTGCAAGTGCCTACGGAGGCCAGAGGCATCGGCTCCCTTCAAAACTGGGATGTCATTGCAGGTATTTGGGAGCCACCTGGCATGGGTACTTGCAACCAAACTCAGGTCCTCTACAAGAACAGTGCATGCTTTTAACTGCTAAACCATCTCTTCAGCCCCTAAAATTTGTCTTTAAACTTTTTTGGGTTTTTGTTTGTTTGTTTGTATTTTTGGTGTTTTTGGTTTTTCAAAGACAAGATTTCTCTGTGTAGTCTTGACTGTCCTGGAACTTGCTGTGTAGACCACCTGCCGGCTCTGCTGGGATTAAAGGTGTGTGCCAGCACTGCCAACTTAATAAAGATGTAGGCAGGTGGCTCATACTTACGCTCCTAACACTCAGGAAGCTGAAGCAGGTGGATTGTGTCAGACTAACCCATGCTACAAAGTGAGATCCTGTCTCCAAACAACAGAAAAGAGCTGAGGAGATGTTTTGGTGGGTAAAGTCTTTGCTATACAAGGGTGAGAATATAAGTTGTGTTCCCAGCACTCATAAGATTTAGGTATGGGTGTGTGTGTGTGTGTGTGTGTGTGTGTGTGTGTGTGTGTGTGTGTGTGTGTGTGTGTGGGTGGGTGGGTGTGTGGGTGTGTGGTGTGTGGTGTGTCTGCAATACATACACTGAAAGGAGGGGGGCTGCAAATTCTGATGGTGTGCTGGCCAGCCAGTCTAGGCAAAACACTGAACTGCCAGTTCAGTAAGACACTGTGGTGAGCCAGGCTTAGTGACACATGACTTTGGTCACAGTACTCAAGGGGCAAGGCAAATGGATCTCTGAGTTTGAGGCCAGCTAAGGCTACATAGTGAGACCCTGTCTCAGAAAAAAAGAGGGGAAGAACAGTGTAAGAAGACCCTGATCATAGCCTTTGATCTCCAAACACATAGGACACAGGTGCACACATGCATACACAACACACACACATACAAAACAAATTGTTGTTTATTAGCCTAACTGTAGCTAGACCAATATTTACTTTTTTTTTAAGGTAATAAAATTTTTCAATACACCAGATTTTAGATTTGCCTTACATTTTAGGATAAAAAGAAAACAAACTGGTGCCTTAGTGTGTATGCTATTGTGTGTATGGCCATCAGTTTCTCTCTAAGTAGTTTTGTTTGGTATGTTTTTTGCTTTTGGGGAGGGCGGGGGAGACAGGTTTCACTGGGTGTCCCTGGCTGGCCTGGAACTCTGTCTGTAGACCACACCGTCCTTGATCTACCTGCCTCTGCCTCCTGAGTGCTAGGATTAAAGGTGTGCACCACCACCACCTGGCTTTTAAAGGGCAGTAGCCTTGGCTCTTGTAAGCTACACTCGGGGCCTGCTGCCTTGCCTTTGTTTCTCTCTCTCTTTCTTTCTTGTTTGTTTGGTTTGGTTTTTCAAGAGAGGATTTCTCTCAGTGTAGCCTTGGTTGGCCTGGAACTCTCTATGGAGACCAGGCAATCATCCACCTCGAACAAGAATTTTTAAAACTACTGTAGTGTAATACTTCCCATGAAGCCTACATTCAAGAGCTAACCATTTATAAAATACGTATCTGCCCAGTTTTTGTCAAGCAACTTCTTAGCTGTTGTGGACAGAATGTCTGCCCTCAATTGGTATAACATAGTAAGAAAGACACTGAAGGGGCTTGAGAGATGGCACAGATGTTAAGAGCACTGCCTGCTCTTCTAAAGGTCCTGAGTTCAATTCCCAGCAACCACATGGTAGCTCACAGCCATCTATAATGAGAGCTGGTTCTCTCTTCTGTCATGCAGGTGTACATGCAGGCAAAACACTATATACATGATAAATAAATAATCTTTAAAAAAAAAAAAAAGGACACTGAAAATGAGTACATGCAGGATAGGCAGATTGCTTTGAGTTTGAGGTGGGATTGGACTATAGTGAGTCCCAGGCCAGCCTGGGCTGCAGCATCATACCCTATCCCTCCCACCGAAAGTAAAATGTGCAGAGAGAATTTTGGCAGTGATTAATTGCAATTTTTAAGTGACTTATTTAATTTTATTACATGTGCATTGGTGTGAAGGTGACAGATCCCTTGGAATTGGGAATTGGCATTGCAGACAGTTGTGAGCTGCCATGTAGGTGCTGGGAATTGAACCCGCATCCTTTGGAGAGCAGACAGTGCTCTTGACCACTGAGCCATATCTCCAATTGCGCTTTTTTTTTTTTTTTTTTTTTTTTTAAGTAATAAAATTGAGAGGAGTAGGAGGGAGGGTCAAGGAAAGCCTCTCAGAAAAACTGACATTTAGACTGGGATCTGAATGACAAAGATTCTGGTAGAACTGCAGCTAAAAAAAATTGTAAGCAGTGTTAGTGTTGCAACATCCTAGGCTCAGCTTGCTGGCACTTGAGGCAGAACACTGCCTCTGTGACTTATCCTGGTGAGCAAGCAGAGGCCATAGAGGAAACCAAGTTTGTGAGCAGAGGTGACAGTGCCCAGAACCATGGTACAGTGGTTATGAAGAGCAGACACTCTTCCTCACTGCAGTAGGAAGTTACTAAGCATTTTGTGCAACTCTGTTCATGATCTTGGTTATATCAGTTAAGGGTATTATTCTAGCTGTCTGCCAGGTGAAAATAGAGTGTAATGAGGCAAGAGTGGAAACAGAAAGTATATAGGAAGTGAGTGATTCAGGGCTTATTTTAGAAGTAGGTCTTGAATGTCAGGCAGGGTGTCAAGAAGGAGGACCTGGATCTTGAAGGCCTTAAGAACACTTGAGAACCAGCACTAAGATTATTGAAATGAATCCTTCCTTGTCTGGTACTTGAATGGTAGAGCATTCCAAGTCCTTTTGTTTTCTTAGAAAGTAGTAACAATAAACCCAGCACCAGGGAGGTAGAGGCACCTAGTCTACAAAGCAAATTCCAAGATGGCTAGGGTTACACCGAGAAAAAAAAAAGCCCTGTCTCGAAAAACAATGGTTTCTCCAGCCATAGTGGCATATGTTTTTAAACACAACACTCAGGAGGCAGATAGGCAAATCTCTGTGAATTTGAGACCACCCTGGTCAATGGAGTGAGTTCCAGGACAGGCAGGGCTACATAGTGGGACCATGTCTCAAAAACATCAAAAAAGGAAGTGATAACATTGCTTGCACCCCTCCTTCTCTTGCCACCAAGCCTTCGAGTATTTGCAAAGACTTTTGAATTAATACTAATAAATGACTGATAGAAGCTATCTCTTAAATAAAATTGAGAATTTTAATCTACTGTCCTGTTGTTTGGTTTGGTTTTGTTGTATTTTAATTTTTTCATTGTTTGAGGAACAGAGCTTGAACCTAAAATGTTGGGCTGTAAGAAATAAGCAAAGGGGGCTGCAGAGATGGCTCAGTGGTTAAGAGCATTGGCTGCTTTTCCAGAGAACCCTGGTTCAGTTCTCAGCACCCACATGGCTCACAGCTATCTGGTCTGTAACTCAAATTCCAGTGGATCCTACTCCTTCATACAGACGTATATGTGTGCCAAACACCAAATGTGCATAAAGATAAATTTTAAACAGAAAGAAAGAAGCAACATTAGCAGGATGGTGGTAATACACTCCTTTAGTTCCAGCACTCAGGAGGCAGAGAAAGGTGGATCTCTGAGTTTGAGGCCATCCTGTCCTATAGAGTGAGTTCTTGGATAGCCAAGTGTGGTTCTTTCCTCAGCAGAATAAGCAGCTTGCAGCAGTAGTGCTGAATCACTCCTGGAGCACCAGTGAGAATCTAGAGCATCCTGATCAGCCAAGAAGTACTTTTGACTTTTTGTCTTTCTATATTTTCTGCTCAGATCTCAGCGACTCCAGTTCGATGTTTCATCTCCCAATGGGATCTTACTTTTCCGAGAAACCAGCAAGATGATAACAATGTATGGTAGGTGCTTTAGAAAGGCATGCCCCTGGAAGTGAACCTAACACTTTCAGGTTAGACTAACAATAGCCAGGACAGTATTTCCGTGGTGTTAATGTGTTTTTATACATAAGTATTAGACTGTCAGGTGTCACCAAAGACCTGCTGAAATGTATGTTATATATGCCTTTGGAACAGGAGGGTTGGGTTCACTGATAAACTATGAGTAGTATGTGGGAGCAAATGCCTTTAATCTCAGCACTGAGAAGGCAGAGGCAGGCAGATCTTTGTGAGTTCAAGCCCAGCCAGAACTACATGGTAAGACCCTGTTCCAAAAATAAAGTACTATGAACATAGTTGTATAAATACTACCTATATGTTTTCTCAGGTAATCGCATCCTGACACTAGGAGAGGTGCCAAAGGATCAGGTCTATGCTTTGAAGCTCAAAGGTATCTCCATTTGCTTCTCCATGCTGAAGGCTGCTCTCAGTGGGAGTTACGTCAATTTTGGAGTCTTCCGTCTCTATGGAGATGACGCCTTGGAAAATGCCCTACAGACCTTCATCAAACTGCTCCTCTCTATTCCTCACAGTGACCTCCTGGTAAGCCCTAAACCTTATTGGCAGCTTCATGCTGGGATCATGTTCATTCTTTTTTCTGCCTGTGACTGAATGTTTTTCCTAAGAAACTACAACCTTACACCTTTAATCCCAACACTTAGGAGGAAGAGGAAGGCAGATTTCTGAGTTCAAGAACAGCCTGGTCAAGAGCAAGGTCCAGGCCAGCCAGGGCTATATAGAGAGATCGTGTCTCAAACAAGAAACTGCAACCTCATTCCTTTCTGCTATAACTAAGTCTTTGTTTTCCCAACTGAAAGACCTATTTTGCTAATGATCTTCTCTCTCCCTGATAAAGTACCAAATGATTCAACTGATTTTCTTCCTTCTCTTCTGCCCAGGATTACCCCAAACTCAGCCAATCTTACTATTCACTACTGGAAGTCCTGACCCAGGACCATATGAACTTTATTGCAAGCCTGGAACCTCATGTCATTATGTACATCCTCTCTTCTATTTCTGAAGGACTTACTGCACTTGGTAAGTACCTAGGTTGTCTCACTGGTGCCATAATTACACATCTTCCATAGTATGACAGAGGTGAGTACAGAGGAATAAATAAGCTCCAGGTCATGAGAAGATGGGATCAGAGAATGCCTGGCATCAAAGTGGACTAAAAGCTGGATAGGAAGAGGGTGAGAGTTGCAGGAACAGCAAGCACTGGAATTTATAGGCAAGAGGAAACCAGGAAATCCAGGTGGCTTGTGCAGAAGAGTTATAGAGGAATAAAATCAAGCTGAAAATAAGCAGATACAATACAAATCAGGGAAGGTCCTCTTGGGCTCATTAGGGGATTGATACATAATCCCTTGAACATAATAGGGCTATGGAAGTAATTTTCTCAGATAGTTCCCCAAGTTTCCTTATTGTCTTGTCATACATTTTGGTATTATGCTGAGCATTCACAATAAAAAGGACTTGAATTATCAGTTATGAAGTATCCACACTGCCACTTCCATGAAACATTCATACTTCTCTCCAGAAGAAAGCCATATCTAGGACAGTCCAGCCCCAAGGAATCAGACCTGGCCCTGGGAGGCCACCTGCACATTGCCAGTTTTCCTCAGGAGAAGTAGAAATGATTTGTTTTCACATGTTCTTCACTTAGCCCAGTATCCTTTCCTAGTCAGCATGTACTGTGTCCCTTGGTGAAATGCATAGATAAACTATGGATCTCCCCAAGATGTTTTAGAGATAAACACCAGTACATAGCCCGTTCTAACCAAGGTAGATACTCACAGGCTGTATAAAATTGGGTTTGACAGTGCCCTCCTCCACCAGTAACTCAGGCTCATACTTCAGGGCCCTGGGTTCTGCAGCTCTGTCATTTTCTGGCAGTGTGATTTTAGATGAGTCTCATTATCTCTCCATGCTGGTGTCTCTATTGCCAAAAGCCACACTTACCTCCTAGAGTTCTCAAGAGCGTATATTTGAGATAGTACTTGCAAAGCATTTAACAAGGTATTTGGCACAAATAAAGCACTTTTTCAAGAGACAGTGTTTTTAATGAAACAATATATTAAGCCAATAATTTAATGTTTATATTATGTATTAAACTCCATTTTAAAGCTAGGCCTTGTATATATTCAACAGTGACCTTAGCTGAGGTCTCAGTCTAACTGAGTGCTCTTATGGGATTGCAGCCAGTATTAATCTGTATGCCCAAATCAGCAACTCAATATTCCTGCTCTTTCATATCTTTCTTCCAGATACCATGGTGTGCACAGGCTGCTGTTCCTGTCTGGACCATATTGTGACATACCTCTTCAAACAGCTGTCACGAAGCACCAAGAAAAGGACAACACCCCTGAACCGGGAGAGTGACTGCTTTCTGCATATCATGCAGCAGCATCCAGCTATGATCCAGCAGGTAAGGAATCAAAAGATTAATTGACAGTGGTGGTGTGTAAGAGAGGGAAGGCTAAGGTGATACATATGTTCTGTTCTTAAAATGGCAGTGGCTTGAATTTCTAGATGCGAAAAACATCTGAGTGTCACCAACCTCACACCTTCATCCTATCTCATGAGCATTCTCTTTCTTCCATGAAAGTTGCTTTATGGGAAATAGAGCATGAGTTAGCCATATCTAGCTTTCTTAGGACTTGTGCTCCTTTTTACAAAGTAGGAACAAGAATGCAAGACAGGGCTGTGAATGTGGTAATACTTCCTGGGATACACAAAACCCGTTGGTTCAATCCCCAGCACTGACAGACTGTAAAGCAAAATCAAAAAGAAAAAAGAGCTGGCTTGCCTTTAATTCCACGACTTGGGAGACAAAGGCAGGTGAATTTGAGGCCAGTCTACTCTGCCACACAAGTTCCAGGACATCCAGGGCTACCTACTTGGAACCTGTCCTGTTATCTTAGGTAGCCAAATTAGATTACTGCCTTCTTGCTTCTAGATGCTGTCCACGGTGCTGAACATCATCATCTTTGAAGACTGTAGGAATCAGTGGTCTATGTCTCGACCCCTGCTTGGCTTGATACTACTTAATGAAAAGGTAAGCAGCGACCAGCAAGAAGCTCAGGAGATAAGGGACTTATCACCAACCCTTACAGCCTGAATTCAAGCAGCTTCTTTCAGGGGGACCAAAGTTTAATTCCCAGCCCCCACATTAGGCAGCACACAACCATCTGTAACTTCATCTCCAAGGATGTACTTGATACTCTTCTGAGGGCACCCAGACACAAACACATACTTGTGTTTGTATTTTTATAATAGAAAAACAATAGAAATAAATCTCTGAAACCAAAAGGGAAAGGTAGGCAAGCCTGAGGCTTATAAGGTAATAAATTTTCACACAGCGCTGTGAAACTCCCACAAATACTTAGCAAGGAGGTGGGGGAAGGGCCATTGACTTAAATATGTCTTGTTCCTGCTTGCCTATTGAAGTCTGCACACAGTCAGGTTTGGTGGCTACTCCAATAATCTCAGCATTTGGGAGGTGAAGGCAGGAGGATCAAAGTTTAAGGTCATACAGTTTGAGGCTAGTCTGAGCTACATGAGTCCCTGTCTAAAACAACAAAAAGGTCTACAACTCAATTAATGGAAAGGATGGAGAAGCACTTTTCTCTATGAAGTGAGATAAGTCCTTTAAAAGGGAACATTGTCTTTAGATACCAGTACACCTAGACCTAAGCTCTAGGTCCAGCTCTGTCACAAACCCTTGAGATTCTCCTGAAAGGGCATCTTATGCCAGGTCTGGTAACACATGCTTACAATTGCAGCACTTGGGAAGTAGAGGTCGAGGCAGGCAGATCCAGAAGTTCAGGCTCATAATGAGTTCCAAGACATCCTAAGCCATTTCAAACACCTTACCTGGGGCTGGAGAGATGGCTCAGTGGTTAAGGGTCCTGTCTGCTGTTCCAAAGGACCCAGGTTCAAATCCCAGCACCCACATGGCAGCTCACAACTGTCTGTAATGCCAGTTCCAAGGGATCTGACACCTTCACACTAAGGGACATAAAATAAAAATTTTAAAAAAAACACCCTACCTTTAAAAAATAAAAATTTTAAGGGTATGGTGAGTAGGGAAAGGGACGAGCTGTAATCTTGAACTACCTTACAAACTAAAAGTTTCTGATTTTTAAATAATATGAAGACATCTTTCAAGTGCTTGAATTTTTAAAATATAAATTGAATTGTGGTTGGCACTACCTTCCTTGAAGAACATTCATCTGCTTTCTTTCACTTTCTTTTTTGCTCCTTGACCCACAGTATTTTTCTGACCTAAGAAACAGCATTGTCAATAGCCAACCACCAGAGAAACAGCAGGCCATGCATCTGTGTTTTGAAAATTTGATGGAAGGCATTGAGCGGAATCTTCTGACAAAAAACAGAGACAGGTAAGTGTCTGCGTCTTGCCAAAAAGTGCTGTTATTTTTCAAACCATTGAAACCAAGGGCAGTTTCATAAATGTCTCTGTTCTCTAGATATAATCTACCTAAACTAGTGTTGTCTAGTCAAGCTACATGTATAATTTAAGTTTCTCCACAATGATTGAGAATGTAAACTAAATCTTTAGGACCATTTATATATTACATTTAATGGCATACCTAAACTGAAATACTAAGTTTTTGTCAGGAACACCTAAATCTAAATCTAAATTCTATTTCATAACTATCTGCATTATCTTAATTATATCACTTTAATGAAAGCATTTTAATATAAAAGTCATTAGATTGTGATTGGAGAACTAATTTAAGTATTAATTTGATTCCGCTGTCATTCTCACTGGCCATAAGCAAGTGCTCGCTAGCCATCCATGGTTAGCAGCTTCCATGTTAGACAACACAGCTTTATGTTCCTGGTCTTTTAGCCATTTCTGCCTTTACTTCCTAAAGTTAATTCCCATCTCTTGTCAAGCAGTTAACATATTGTGGTACTGCCATGAGTTCAAGGTGGCCCTTCCAGGTTCAGGTTTGATCGTATCTGGTCTGCTGTGAAGTTGCCAGGGAAAAGTAGAGATGTAAACAAGGCCACCTTGTTGATTCATGTCCCATCTGGGTCAAAAAGAAAGGTCACCTTTTTTCCGTAATAGTCCTGAGACTAAGGCTAGCTGATAAGACACATTTCTTGTGTTGTTTTTCAATAGCTATTTCTGTGCTTAGGAAAACCACATTTTAGGCAAAGACCTTTCCTTTCTGCCTCCTCCCCCAACCCACATGCATCCTTTCTGCAGGTTCACCCAGAACCTGTCAGCATTCCGTCGAGAAGTCAACGACTCAATGAAGAATTCCACTTACGGAGTGAATAGCAATGACATGATGAGCTGACAACTCTTGGACTCTACCTGTACAGAGCAACATCCCTTTGGCCTGCTCCAGAGGGTGAACAATTGCAAGGGAGAGGGCCTGGCTGATCCTGGCTCCTTCCTTCAGGGGTATGGGGGGAATGGCAAAGGTCAACTAGCTCTTTCCCCAGGAAATACGGGGGTGTGAGTGCACTCACTAAGGGGCAGGCGCTGCTGGTTCCTGGGGGACTGGGTGGGAAGGGTGGTGGGAGGAGACAGAGACACAAGCATCTGAGACTCCAGCCCACTCCTGGGGCCACCCACGCAGGGAGAACCCAGTGTCCTGCCATAACCTGCCTTGTATAAACATGTACATTTTTTCATAACATTTTGAACAAGGTTTATATTGACTCAAGTTTAAAAACAAAAAGTGTGACTGAAAAATTTTTACAGAGTCTAGTGCACCAATGCTGATGTGAGGGGTTATGTATGGCGAGTGAAGAAAATGTGTACTGTGGTGGCCAGAAGCTTTATTGGACAAGGATGTGTGAAAGTGCAGAGATATATTTAGTGACACAGTGTAGAGAGGCAAAGAAAGGAAAAACTTCAAATGTATATTTTTTCTTACTGCCCTTTCCCCACCCTAATGATACGTTCCCATTGCTGTATTACCCTTGTTATTAGGAACTCTGAGCCATGTGGGAGTGCCGTCCTCCCCATCCATGGATGCTGCCCTGGGTCCCCCAGCCTCCTGCAGTGACAAATAACTCCAGCTAAAAAGTTCTGGTGTTCTTATCTCCATCCTTTCTCCCATTTTACTTACCCTCATCCTCATACAGATGCCTCTTGCTGTTAAAAGTTGGATTTATGTTTTAGGATTCTTGGTCTCTGTATGGAGACAACGAAGAATTGAGCCATTTGCTCTCTTGTTGAGCAATTGCATGAGTCCACCAGAGGCCTGATGTGTGTGGCCATAGCTGTCTTCCCCAGCCCTTGAGGCAGTGTGTATGGATGTGTGTGTGGCTATTTATGTATGTTCCCTGCACTCATGAATGTATGAACTGGAGGAAGTTACTACAGGGGAGGGGTTCTTAATAACAAGGTCTACCTAGCATGAAGTATTTAACATTCTCCCTTGAAAAATATACATTTTTATAAAAATAAAAACCATAATAAATGTTTTGAATATTAAAAAAGAAAAGTGAACCTACAGAGGAAAATTCATCGGAGAAAGCTATTTGCCTTGTACTTTTCCACAACTGTTGCTGCTAGTTGTACACATCTCTAGTTCAGCTCTTACCCATGGGACATTAATCAATTAGGTTTTATTTTCCTCAACCCTCACAAACAAGCATATTAATTTTCCTTCTCCTCTGGCGACTGTGTGGTGAATCTTTTCTTGCGTGATCAGGTTGCGGATAGACTTGTAAGGGTGTTTGCTGCATACAGTGTAAGCATTGTGACCGCCAATAAACTTAAATGGTTTCTACTGAGCTGGTTTCAGGAGTCAAGTGTAATGTAATGTGTTCAGGGATGTCTCTAAACACATGGAGATATTTAAACAAACATGCTTTCTTTCTTAAAAGCCAGTAGATGCAGAAGGCCCTCTGCCTTATAAAATTAACTCAGACTATGTCTGACTCAGCTCTTTAAAAAGTATGACTGATTCAATTGATATACTTAAAGCATAGTGTTATGTTCTCTAGAGTTGTCAAAATGAAGCCACTCTACCTCTTTCCAAGTAATAAAATGACTATCTGCATAAAAGCAATAGCTGACAAAAGCCCCATTTTGCTAGTCCTTATATCTGCCTGATACAGGCTGGGCTTTTTTTTATTAGGCCTTGACAAGCTCAAAGGCAAATGTTTTCCCTGGAATACTTACAGAATGCACAGGCCACATTAAGCAAATGAGATTACTTTCTGGGATTTATGGCCTTCACTATGAGAGATCTCCATTGCTGTGATCATTGAAAAACACGGAAGTACAGGACAGTTGTGGGTATCTTACCTACAAGGGCCCAAGTGGCAATCCTGAGCACCTGATACCTTCTTGTGCTGTTCAACCATTTGGGAGCTGTTACTGCCTGCTTGTTCCTAAAAGGCAAAAGGCTGTCTTTTCTTGTCGATAAGGCAGTAGAATTAGCTGATCTTGAGCAGGTTCCATCTCTAAGTCTAGTCAAAGTACAAAATGGTTAACATACTGATGAAAAAGCCATCCTGACACATGTCCAACAGAACCCAGGATACTAACTCTGAAGTAATTAAGACAAGGGAGCTGGGAACCTTTCTCACAAATATTAGAAAAACTATCTTGAGTAACAGTTGGTCAATAAAATCCCAGTGTCCTCCTTTCCTACAAACCCATTTCAGAAGCAAGAAACTCACTAGGGCTGATGGATGCAATCACTGCAAAGTACTCATGGTTAAGATCTTCAACAGCCCACCAAACCTTGTAACCCTTAAGGGTGAGCTTTAACACTGTTACTCTTCAACTGAAAAAAGAAGTTTCTGCCCTGGCATAGTATTGCATACCTTTAGCTCCAGCAATTTGTAGGCAAAGGCAGGTAAATCAAGGTTCAAGGTCAGACAAAGCTACAAAGAGAGACTATCTCTCCCGAGGGGGGGAGAGGAGGGGGGGAAGGGGGAAGAAAAGGAAGTAGAAAGTTTTTAGGGTCTTGGCAGATGCAAACAGGATTAATCAAGATAACCCTTTGTTTCCACACACATACACCCTACTTATATTTTCTTGGATATCATGGAAATGTGACCTCCTTACAAGACCCAGGATCACCCAGATTAGGGAAAACCAGAACCCAGCTGAGAAAAAGTCTATCATCATAGACTGAGCACAAATGATTAGATATCCAGAGATGACTGGCGTTAGCCTTATCTAGCAGAGTCCCACAGAAAATGACTTTCCTTTCTCAGCAGTTCATGGGTCTCCGGACAACCTGACTGCTGCCCTTGTCATATGTTTGGTGAACAGGGTGTGTTGTAGCCCAGGGATAAGAGTGCTTGTTCCACATGTTCCAGGCCCTGATTTTAATCCTCAGCACCCCAATCCCCCAAAATCAGTGGACAAACAGTATAATAAAAGTAGTATATAACCACCTTTATTTATTTAGACAGGGTTCCTCTGTGTAGCCTTGGCTGGCCCCAACTCACTTTGTAGACCCGGCTGGCCTTGAACTCAGTGATCCTCCTGCCTCTGCCTCCCAGAATGCTGGTATTATAGGTGTGTGCCACTGCACCCAGCCAGGTTTATACTTTTAAATGAAGACTTCATAAAGCACTGAGCACACAGAAGCACTTAATAGCCTAATCTATCTCATCAGTGGGTTGCAAAAGAGTGCAATCAAAGCAGAACCACAAGTTATGCCAGTCGAGGAAGCACTGGGATCAAGGTCTGGAGAAGAAGCCCACAGAAAGAAGCCCGATGAGACTCATGCCTGTGGTGACAGCACTTAGCAGACTAAGGCTGTTAGAGGAATGCAGCAAGTGCCAGGTCACCCTCAGCTACAAACCGAAATCCAGTCTTGGGGTGTAAAGGGAGGGATGGTGATGGTGCCTGAAATATGGCCAAGGGCACTTGCTGCTCTTGGATAAGTTAGCTCCTAGCTTCTAGCACCTACGTCAGGCAGCTCACAACTGCCTGTGACTCCAGTTCTGTGGGATCCAACAACTCTGGCCCTACACTCCAGTGCACATATGTACATAATTTTTGTAGCTGATTTTTCAAATGGATGGATAGAGGACATATTCTTATGAAACGCTCAGGGGTGCGCACAGTGGTGCACACCTGTAATCCCAGAAGGAAGCAGATCAATCGGGCCAAGACTAGATAGTATGACTGCCCTACCCCCCGAAAAAGGGCTTAGGAGAGCCAGTTACAATCTAATAGGCAGTCCCCACAACTAGCAAAAAGGGTGGAGAATATAGCCCAAAGTCAAAAAATACAAGCCTCTCCCTGGCTCTCAAAAGTAGTATTAAAACATCTGGAAGTGGACCTGAAAACACTTAAACGAGTACAGCCGGCCATTACTTCATCTGATTAACCACCCCTTAAATCTACTCTGTTATACATGTCACAAAGAATAGCGAGTTAGAAACTTTTTTTTTTTATATATTGACAAGCTATAAGCACTGCAGAACTCTTCCACTCAACCGGATAGGTGCAACAACGGCCTCTGCAGCCACACTGGTCCACGTGCCTTTTACATCTGCAAAACCTTTTGTCAGTGCATAAATTATGCTCCGTGTTCATCTGCAGGCCCAGAGACCCAAACCTCCCTCCCTACTGTCCCCATCCCTAAAGTTTTAGGGCCTACTTGCTTGTTTGAGGTGGTCCCAATCTTGTCCCTTATCTATCCCAGCAATCAAAATGTGCTCCTTCCAAGCCAGGACCAAAAGTCACGTGGTGATGGATGACAAGGATGCGGCTTATTGGCCGCAGGTGCGTTTGCAGAAGAGAATAGCCGGGGGATGGAAAGAGATACTGAAGTGAGTGAAGTCCCTTCAGAAATCCCAGCCTGAACGGCAGCAGCTGATACAAAGCGGAGTGGCTGGAACCAAAACCTCCGAGCGCGCGGCCCCGGAAGTGATCCCGCGCGTCGGTTGCGTCATAAGGAGGCGCCGCGGCTAGGTTGCATCTGGGCTGCGCAGATTACTCAGACCAAATCCCACCCTTGCTGTGCGTGTTCGCGCAGTGAGGATTCTTGCACCCCTTGGTTTCCGGCTGTAACTAAGGGCCTAGCCTATCCAGGAATATCTCTGGGCCCTATGCGTCGCGTCCTCACACCGGTTTCCCCAGCAGCTGTCGCAGAGTCACTGTCCCAAAGTTAGAGGGCTGAACCCGTAAAGGGAGCTACCAGCGAAGCCATGCCCTGACCAGACCAAGAAGGCATCACAAAGAGGCATGAAACACCTGAGGAATAGCAGAAATCATAGCCGGAGGGAGAGTGCAGCCCTCTTTGTGTCTGAGTGAAGAATGGGCCAACAAGAGGTTGAAACCGGCTTCTTAAAACCGGCTTCTAAATCTCCAGAGGCTCCTTAGCAAAGCAGCTTGGTGAGCTTAACCCACCAGCCTAATGGATGGGACGAGTAGACGAAGGGTGGAGCTGTGAGAGGGTGGTTGTGGAATATTGAGAGGCGTACTCGATACAGCTTTGTGACCAAATGATTTTGATTCGCCTGTGGTTGCCCCAGTTCCAGAATGGAGTGGCACCTGACTGGGAAAGAGGAAGCATTGGGCAAGGCTAGGGTGCGGGTTGTAAAGATGACAGCGTGCTAAGTGAACCTAAAAGGTCCCTCTCCTGGGGGTGTAAAAACATCTGCAAAATAAATACCAATCATACAGAACTCAAGAGGAACTTACTAAGCAAACATGCCTCAAATACAAAAACCGGAGACATTAAGGAATAAAATAATTTTAGGGGGCTGCAGAGATGATTCAGCAGTTAAAAGCACTGGCTGCTCCTACAGAGGACCCAGTTCGATCCTCAGCACCCATACGGTTGCTCACAAGGGTCTGTCACTCTGCTTCCAGAGGATTCAACACCCTCCTCTGACCTCCTCGAGCCAGGGGCACACACATTGTACACAGACTCACAATAATTTTAATTTAAACCTTTTAGACTAGCATCTCTTACAAATTTAGATGCAGTCCTACCAAAATGTAAGCAGGTCAAGATCGATATTAAAAAAAATAATAATATTAAGTGTGGCTGATTTTAGGATGCAACGTTGATATAACTTTCAAAAAAATAAGCTGGAGTGATGGTTCAGCAATTAAGAACACTGGCTTTTCTTGCAGAGAGCACTGGGTTCAATTCCCAGCACCCATATGGTTGCTCACAACTGTTTGTAACTCTAGCTCCATCTGACTACCTCTTCTGGCTTCTGTGGGCACCAGGCACTTATGTGCTCAGACATACCATGCAGACAAAACACCCATACACATAATTTTTTTATTCTATAAAAAGCATAACCGTAATAATGTATAAACTAAGGAAAAATAGTGATCATCTCAAATATAGAAAATAATGAAATTCTAAACACATGATATTTAATGTAGAAGCAAAAAGAACTTTTATGCTAGGGGTATAGCTCAGTTGGAAAAGTGCTTACCTAGCATGCAGAAAGCCCTAGGTTCAGTCCCTAATACAACATAGAGCCCAATGTATCGATGCATACTTTTAATCCCAGCACATTGGAAATGGAGACAGAACGATCAGTTCAAAGTCATCCTCAGCTACATAGTGAATTCAAGGTCAGTTGGGGATGTTTGGGTTTGGTTTGGTTTTCTGAGACAGGGTTTCTGTTTGTAGCCCTGGTTGTCCTGGAACTCACTCTGTAGACCAGGCTGGCCTTGAAATCCCAGAGATCCTCCTGTTTCTTCATCCTGAGTGCTGGGATTAAAGGCATATGTCACCACCACAACCTCAAGGCCAACTTGGAATATATGAGACCTTATCTCAAAAATAGCTCAGCAAAATTGTTTTGTGAGGGAAAGTTTTGGGGAATAAACCCAGGGCCTTGTACATGGTACTGAGTATAATCCCAACAACATAGTTGAAGGTTTTATTTATTTATTTAGTTTAAAATGGGATCTTTCATGTTGAGTTCAAGGCCTCTGAGTTCAAGGCCAGCCTGATGTACATAACAAGTTCCATGTCAGCCAGGGCTACATAGTGAGAACCTCTTTCAAAAAGAGAATGGATGTTTTACCAAAATGTCCTAACTGGATGAATACAGCTCCAAAAGAAAAGGCACATGGATCTCAAAGGAAGAAGTGAAGCTTGTCTTTATTCTCAGGGGTCCATTATGTAGAGAACAAAATTAAATAAATAAATAAAAGCCACGGGAACTACTAAGACAATTAAGCAAAGCCACTGAAGACAGGGCCAATATATTAAAGTCAAATGTTTGTTCGTGGGCTTTTGATTTTCAGGTTATCGTGCAAAGAGTTTCATCACAGTACTTCATAGAAAGGTACAGTAGTTTGCTCTCACTTGGTTTCCTCCCAGTGTCTCCTCCACTCCACCAACTTTCTTCCCTAAAGAGCTAGTCCTATGACATGTTTATTTAACATACCCAAGCCCCTGGGGTTGCCTAGGTTTGTTCTCTACCACTGACAAGGTCGGGGAGGGGATAAAGGTTATCTGTACTAAAAACAATGAGATTAAATTTTAAAATATGTAACATTTTTTCATGGCATCCAAAAACATGAAACACATGAGTAATTTCAGATCTATGCTAAAATCTATAGAATAATACCAAGGAAAATCAGACTGTAATGTGTTTTAACTGGCTGACTCTAAAAACACTGTGATGTTGATTATCTTCATAGCAGGGGTTTTTTTGGTGGTTTGTTGTTGTTAATAGAGACGGAACACAGGGCTTCACACAAGCTAAACAAGCACTTTCCCGTGGAATTACATCTCAGCCCCTGACATTAATCTCCATGTTTAATAAAATCTTAATTTCTTTCAAATAAGTACTGCAAACTTTTACTGGTGTGTAATCATTGTACTTAGTGATGGGTTACCTAAAGTTTTGTTGTTGTTTTGTTTTGTTTTGTTTTGTTTTGTTTTGTTTTGTTTTGTTTGAGTTAGGCTCTCACTATGTAGCTCTGGCTGCCCTGGTCTTTCACTGTGTAAAGAAGGCTGGCCTCCAACTCACAGAGATCTGCTTGCCTCTGCCCCCAAGTGCTATGATGAAAGGTGTGCTTCACTTTGTCCAGCTGCAGAAAGACATTGTTACATACATACTTTGTCCAATAGAAATTTGAAAAGGATCCGGGTGGAGGTGGTGCACACCTTTGATCCCAGCACTTAGGGAGCAGACACAGGTGGATCTCTGAGTTGGAGGCCATCCTGGACTACAGAGTGAATTCCAGGACAGCTAAGGCTACACAGAGAAACCCTGTCTGTGGTGAGAGGGAGGATTCAAAAGGCCTTTTGTAGAAACTAATATATTGATTACATATCTGTGAAAATGTAAATAATACGAAATAGCTAAAATTTTGTTTCTAATTTTTTTAGATTTATTTTATGTGTGTGAGTGTTTTGCCTGTACATACATATAGGCATGACATACTTGCCTTGAAGGTCAGAAGAGGGCATAACATGCCCTGGATCTGGAGGTGCAAACAGTTCTGAGCTACTCTGTTGGTTCTGGGAACTGAACCCCTCTGCAAGATCAACAAGTGCTCTTGACCACTGACTGAGCCATCTCCCCAGCACCTAAAATTTTTTCAGGATGGAACCCAAGGCCTTTTGCAAAGTAGCCAAGTGCTCTTCCACTAAACTACACCGGCAACCTTAAAATATTTTTTTAATAATAAAAAGACCAGCCGGGGCACTCATGCTACCTCATCTCAAGATCTGCTATGAAGCCAGTGTGGCTGTAGCTCTAAGCCCGGCATGCGGACCAGTGAGAAAGAAGGCAGTCCAGAAAGACTGATCACTGGACAACAAACCCAGGTCAGTGTACGGGAAAGGATAGTGTTCTCCAGAGTTGGTGTTAGAGGCTATGCACTTGGGGGAAAGCAGGAGGAGCATGGTCAGCAGTGAGCTTCCCTACTACGTAAATAAAACTGAGCTCAATAATGTAGTATCACATGCCTGGAATCCCAGATACTCAGCAGGCAAAGACAAGTGATCAGAAGTTCAAGGCTAGCCTTTGCAATGTGAAACACAGCTTTGGAGTTCGTGACCCCTGGGGAAAGATTATAATGAGTTAAATTTATTAAAACTGCTAGCCGGATGACAATCTCTGATCCAGACGAGTTTGCTGTGTGAAGGTGACAAAAGAAAGATTTTTAAAGGCAAAAGCCATAAGACCTTGAACATCTGCCTAAGCAAGCCAGGAGGTGTCCTGTCTGCCAAGATTAAGTAGTCAAGGTGACCTCAGAATAGTCCTTGAATGTCTGCAAGAGCAGGTTACAAAAGCCAAAAAGCAGTCATATCATAACAAGTTGATGGCACTGCTATACATTTTTGTGTAAGGATGACTAAGTCCAGGTTACTGGGGACTTATTTCCCAGGGATTAGAGTCAGAGACAAATGGCTAGTGGGTATGAGGATGGATGCCTAGCATAAAAGGGAGTTTCTCTAGCCATCACAACACCATGTACGTTAACTCAAAGCATATCATACACCTAAGAATCGAAGCTAAAATTAGATTCAGATGTGGTGGTGCCCACCTATAATTCTAACACTTGAGAGGGAAAGGCAAAAGAACCTTGAGTTCAAGAACAGCCTTGCTATATACCAAGACCTTATCTGAGAAATGGAGGAAACATGACATAATTTGAAGTGGAAAAGGTCTTTAAAATACATATATTTAACCAAAAAAAAAATCCAGGATATATAAAGAACATCTATAACTCAATAAAAATAATCTCAACTCAATTCTAATAACCGAACAGGCATTTTGAAAACACCAGTTTGCACATAACCAATAATCACCTTAGCATTCAACATCCCTAATCATCAAGGAAATGCAAATTAAAAATGAAATACCACATACAGGCTGAAGATACAGCTCAGTGGTAGAACATTTCCTTTGAGGGTAAGATAAACAAAATGAAATAGATCCTCTAGAAAGGCTAACTGTAGGAACACCAGCAATGCCAAGTATCGGCAAAGATGCTGAGCAGTTGCCATTTTCATACGCTGTAGGTAGAAACGTGACAGTAATCATTGCTGATGCTTCCTGCCAGGTGGCAAAGCATCTCTAAGTCAAGTAGCAAAAACACCCTCTCTCCGTAACCTCAGTGAATCCCCACTGGCTGTGAATAGTGGTTCTCACATAAGGCTTCTTTCTGAGCCAGTGGCAGCAGCTTCACCTGAAAACTTGTTGGAAATGCAAATTCTCTTGGGCCGACCTAGACCTGCTCAATAGGAAACATTGGAGGTGATGCTCAGCAATCAAATCTAAATGGAGTGCCAGGTGATTCCAGGGCAGGAGGAGAGGAAGAAAGAAGGGCTACTTCTTTAAAGATGATTAGACATCCGCCCAGCCCCTCCTCCACCCCAGGCTTCTTAACACCCCTTCGGTGAAGCCAGATAAGGACCTGCAGTTGGAGGTGAAACCCATGACTGGCAGTACAGTAAGCTTGAGCAGGGGAAGAGTGGGACACGGATGCAACTGGACACACATCCCGGTGTCCCCTCCCTCTCCACACTGGGGTTCTGGGAGGGACCTGAGCCAGATAAAATCATGCTTCTTTCCATTGACGTTTTGAGTGTTTCTGTCTCAGGTCTGGGGATGCTCTGATCAATTGGAGGTGGGGGCAGGGTGTTGGGGAACTTGGCCTCTAGTAGTTTGTAATGGCTGTTGGCAATAGGCAGCATTCCCAGGCCTCAAGCAAGCCTTCCTAACAGAAGGCTATGAGCTAGTCTCTGTATTACTCAGAAAACAGTGATAACAGCTGAGCGGAAAGCAGGGACCCAGGACTCTGTCTCACTACAGACACACTTCCGCCCCCGCAAGACCCCCACACCTCCGCCAAGCTACGCAGCAAAGCAACATGAGTCGCCACAGTGCCAGCAGTGGGGCTGAAACCACAGCAAAGAGCATGCTCTGGGGTAAGAGCCAGAGTGGGACGGGGTGCTGTACCTCTAACACCGAGGAGCCCATGAGCTTCCCAGCCCACGCCGCCATCGTCTCTGTGCAGGCGGTGAGCTCAGTCACGAAAAGCAGATTTGCACCTTTCGAGTCCAAGGCGAGCGGAAGGATGGCTGTAAACTGTTGCTCAGCACGGTGGGTGTCTCCTATGGAAAGGAAGGAGGATGGAGCAGGACGGATCCTCCAGTCTCAACAGGTAACAGCTTTCTCCCATCACCCTTCTCAGATCTGCTTGGGGGAGAAAGCCAAAGAGGAGGTGAATCGCGTGGAAATCATTTCCTCAGCAAACCAGGAGGACAGAAAACCACCAGTCACCATTGCCACTCTGAGGGCCTCCGTACTGCCCATGGTGAGCCTCTCCCTTCAGACCCGGGGAGAAACTGTCACTGCTCTTCATCCTCGGTGTGCATGCCTTCATGCCCTGGGTTTCTAGCCATGCTAGAAAGGCAACATGGCCAGGCCACGGTGGCCCACGCCTGTGATCCCAGCACTCAGGAGGCAGAGGCAGGAGGATTTCTGTGAGTTCGAGGCCAGCCTGGTCAATGAGTGCCAGGACAGCCAGAACTACACAGAGAAACCCTGTCTCCAAAAACAAAACAAAAGAAATAAAACATGACCCTGACCACAGAGGGAAACCATCCCAATTCCTGCTTCCCAGAGCCTTGCAACCATGAGCAAGCCAAATATCCTCTTGAACGGTGTCATGTTTAAGCTATTTGCTACTAGTCACTAAGACATTGTTCGTAGATTATATTTGGGTTATGAGTCTGGAAATTCTCTTCCTTCTACTAAATATCTAATACTGGCCACAATTAATCATTATTTGTGAATAATGGCAGGTTTGTAATTTGGAGGGTTTTTAAAATTATGTATGAGGGGAGAGAGAGAGAGAAAGAAAAAGAGAGAAAGCGTGTAAGTTTAGGCACGTACACCACTGTACATGTGGAGATCAGAGGCCAACTTTCAAGGAGTTGGGTCTGTCCTGTTGTGGGTCGTAGGACTTGAACTCAGGTTTCCAGGCCTACACAGCAAGTGCTTTCACCTGCTGAACCATCTCACCTGCCCTTGTTTGCTTGAGACAGGGTCTCATATTGTGTCACAGGATAGCCTCATTATCTTCCTGCCTCACCCTCCCTCCCTGGTGCTGGGATAATAGGTGTATGCCACCAGGCTGGGCCATTTTCCTTTCTCTGTATTCTCACCACATTGCTACATAGGCTAGGACCTTTGGTATAATACAAATACTCCCTGACTTTAAAATGGGCTTGTGGCTTGAAAATGTTGTAATTGGAAAATGCCTTTATCCCGTGGAGCACCCTAGTTTAGCACCACAACATGCTGTAAAGGTATCATATGTTTGCCATTAAAAAAAAAAGCAGGGCAGAGAAAGCGTCATTATGCTCATTACCATAGCACTGATTTTTCTCATATATACATATCAGTGGCCCAGAAAAAGATCAAAATTCAGACTTCAGGGATGTTTTCCACTAAATGGGTTTAACTTTTGCATCATTGTAAAGTCAAAGTAACTGGGAAGTGTAATTAGGTAAATGTAAGCTGAAAAGTTGACATTTTTTTCTCTTCCCTGATTTAAAAGATGGCTCTCCATGAAGTGATTGACAGTTATGCTTCACCAGATTAATGATGCCCCTTTCTAATACTCCTGCGCTTTAAGTTCTTATTTTCATTCCTGAATAGGGAGTTGAATTTTATCATTCTTTTTTTCTTTAGATTCTTACTTATTTTTATTTTACACGTGTGAGTGTTTTGCCTGCATTTTTCTGCACAGCACACTCATGCCTGGTTCCCACAGAGGCCAGAAGAGGGCCTTGAAAAACCATGTGGGTGCTGGCACTTGAACTCTGCTCCTCTGGAAGAGCAGCCAGTGCTCTTAATGGCCAGCCCTTCTCTCCAGCCTCTCAAATGTTTTTTTACTCACCTGATCCCAGGTTCTTCCTCCATCATCCCATTAACAAACCATTATGTTGGTAGAATAACATTTGAGCCTTCTGGTTTTCATATTTTGTTTAAGATTTATTTATTTTATTATGTATGCTGCATGTACACCTAAATGCCAGAAGAGAGCACCAGACTTCATTATAGACGGTTGTGAGCCACCATGTGGTTGCTAGGAATTGAAATCGGGACCTCTGGAAGAGCAAGCAGTGCTCTTAACCACTGAGCCATCTCTCCAGCCCTCATGTGAACTCTTGATTCATTTTAATTAAGTCAACATCTTTCTTAAGGATTCCTGGGGTGTGGGGATGGCGGATGGACATGCATGCCACAGCATGGTAATCAGAAAACAACTCTGTGGAGTAGTTTCTCTCCTCATGCCTTCTGTGAGTTCAGGAGTTAGACTCTGACCATCAGGCTTGCTCAGCAAGTACCTTTCTGCACTGAACCATTCCTTGGCTGAGATAATTTATTTCCTTTTGCTTGTTTCATGGTTTTTTGTTTGTTTTTGGTTCTGTTTTGTTGTTGTTTGAGACAGTCTATGTAGCCCAAACTGGCCTCAAATTGACAATGGTCCTCATGACTGTCCCTCCTTCCAGGTGTTGGGATCCAGGTGTGTACCACACTGACTTCCTCTGTTTTCAATAGTGAGAAGCAGGAAAGTGATTTATTCAGTGTGGTCACATTGAGAAGAGGGTCAGTTGTTATGTGTTTGGAGTTTTTGTTTTGTTTTGAGACAGTGCCTCACTCATGTCACCCAGACCAGCTAGAATTTACAATCCTCCTGCCTTTCCCTCTTCAATGGTAGAATTACAGCATTGTGTAGCCAGCCCTTACCGGGGGCCAGGCTGAGTGACCTGCGTTTTCTACTGATGTCCTTTCCCACTGCAGGTTACAATGACAGGAGTGGAGCTTTCTCCTCCAGTGACTTTTCGGCTACGGGCTGGCTCAGGCCCTGTGTTCCTCAGTGGCCAGGAATGTTATGGTAAGTTGCATTGTAGGTACCTGAGTCCTCGAGGGAGTCTTGACTTTTGTACAGATCCTCCAAAGGCAAATGATTGCCAGCAGCCTGAACTAGAAGGCTGTGTGGCAAAGGCTGTAGCCAGAGCTCGTCTCTCGCCTTTCCATGTCCTCTGTGGGCCTCGGGCCTCAGCTGTATCAGAAGAGTGAAATGGCTCTTGTTTCAGCTTCAAAAAATATTGTGAGGTAAACAGGGTGTTCTAGGGCCTGTAATCTCAGCTCAAGCAAGCCTGGGCTACAAAGCAAGAGAAAAGAGAAGCAAAGAGAAGCTCTTACTATAACTAGTATTTGGGAGTATTTCAAAGATTGACTCCTAGTAAGCCTGAAGCTATAGTGATAACATGGGCCATAGCAACTTGCCATGCTGTCACCTTTAAGATCCACCTCACAGCCAGGAAAGGACTGTACGAAGAACCTGTCTCAAAAAAAAAAAAAATCCACCTCATATTAGACCTCACCTCTGAACAGGTTCCACCATCTCAACATGGCACACTGGGGACCAAGTTTCTAGTTCATGAACCTTTGAGCGCCGGTCTGTACTGTAGCCCCACCATCTCCATCCCTTCCCCTGCTCTCCCACCTTCAGGCTTATCCCAGCCAGTTCTCAACACACATTCTCCTCCTGCCTGCCCTCTTTCCCATAGCCCCTTTCTTCACCTCCTTTCCTGCCCTTTACTTCACCCTGGCCCCCTGCATTGGAAGGAGGCACAGGAAGGCTGTGGCCCATTGCAGAAGAGGAACCCTCTCAGCCCAGCGCTTGCCCGGGGATAAACTCAGAGGCAAAAGGGTCCTGGAGTGGTAGGGAGGCATTGAGCCAGTGAGTCAGATGCTCTCGTTTTCTCCACCCTGTTCTAGTCCTGCCTACTTTCCATACCATTACAGAAACTTCAGACCTAACCTGGGACGAGGAGGATGAAGAGGAAGATGAAGAGGAGGACGAAGAAGAGGACGAAGAAGCAGATGTATCGCTAGAAGAGATCCCTATCAAACAAGTCAAGAGGGCGGCTACCCAGAAGCAGGCAAGCTTGGCTAAGGTGAGGGGGAAAGAAATGAGATCAGGCACCAGGGCCTTGGCGGGCCTCCCAGGCTGGACATTTGGGACAGGCCAAGGCCACCACTAAAGTTCTGCAGGTCTCAGTTGGGACTGCTCAGCACTAAAGAGTGTGTCCTGGCTCTTGGGGTTAACTTCCCAAGTAACATCTGATTTTGCTCTCAGAGAAAAAAGGTGGAAAAAGAAGAGGAGGACACAGTGGTGAGGTAGGTAATTCATGCTGTTAAATCCCCCATCATGACCAGCATTGAACCCAAGGCTTCTGGCATGTTAAACAACAGAATACCACTGAGCTACAGCCCCAGACTGTGTGTGTGTTTGACTTGGTTTCATGGGTTTGTTTTGGTGGTGGTGATTGTTGTCTTGTTTGAGACAGGGTATAAGTAAGTTGCCTGGGCTGACCCTACACTTACTGTATAGCCATGGACTTGTGATCTTCCTGCTTCAACCTCCCTAGTAACTGGGATTACAGGCCTGCACACCAGGCCCAGCTGAAACAACAAAAGTTCTTCCTGTGAGACAGCTAACCCTGGGAAGCAGGATGCGGGCAATGTGTTTACTTGCATGCACACATGCAACAGATTCAACAGCCCTGGAGGTTGGAACAGCCCTCAGAATGCATGAACAGTCTTTCTGATCTGACTTCACCTGATAATCATTCTATCCAAAAACAAAAACAAAATTGTTCAAGATCTACACTCAGAAACTCACACTGCCCTTATTCAACAGTCCTGGAAATAGCATTCTAAATGTCTGTCAATATAAGAATTGACCAAACAATGTTCATCATTTTTTTTGCCCTCTGTGGTGCAGGGTAAATGGAATATATGTAGGCTTTGGAAGCATGCTACCAACCTAGAAAGGGCTAAAATTAAGAGAATAGGTGTGGATTCGTGTTCATGTCATGTGTTAGAAACAGCTTGTCTAAAAGTCATGCTAAAGAGTAACATTGGAAGTTAATGAAAAACATAAGTAATTTGTCTGTTTGCTAAATTATGTGCAGTGAGGCTAGCATTACTTTTAAGGTGAAAAAAATGTATTATAGCAACTCTTTTAGTTTAGTTTTAGTTTTTCAAGACAGGGTTTCTCTAGGTAACCCTGGATGTCCTGGAATTTGTTCTGCAAACCAGCCTGACCTCTGCCTTCCAAGTGCTGGGGTTAAAGGCATGTGCCACCACCACCCAGCTTGACCTTCTTATTATCAACTCTCTTAAAAATGTATTTAAAAGGCATCTTATTTCATCCAGGCCAACTGCAATAAAACACCAGTCTCTTGTTACACAGGGCAATGAGTACCTGAAAGAAAGCCACCAAGACTAGAGATGCTCAGCCTGAGAAAGCACTGGGCAAATCCTTGAGCTTCTCAGGCTGTGGAAGCCCGTATCCTAACCAGGAACGGAAACTTAATCCATTTAAACCCGGGGAGAATGGTAAGTCCCCTAAGCAGCCAGCACCATGGAGACAGCATGGTGCATTTGAAGACCAGTGAACCTGAGGTCTGGCTAGACAAAATCCTGGAGTTGCTCAATGGGGAAAATGACAGATTGGAGGCAATGATGGAAAAATGTGAGAAAACTACCTATGTAGGCACAGAAGTTTCAAAGCAAGAGTGGATCTGTCCGCAGGATTAAAGCCAGCAATGGCAGAGCAGCAAGTACACTCATCACTCACATATATGATGAACAACCCAGGCATATTTCAGAGTCACTAGGAGTTCTGAGGATAAATCTCTCCTGCATCCCCCAACCCTTAGAGATCAACACACAGGTCATGTCAACAAGCCTCTTAAACGAGATCCTATAGCCAAGTCTAACAGAACCATCCCTCAATCTGCCTCTCTACACAATTTAAAATTTAAGCCCAGGTATGGTAGCACATGCCTTTGATCCCAGCACTCAGGAGACAGAGGCAGCTGTGTCTCTGAGCTCAAGGCGAGTCTGGGTCTACAGAGCAAGTTCCAGAACAGCCAGAGCTGCATAATAGACCCTGTCTCAAACAAAAACAATAACAAAAATGTATGTAAGTGTATATTGTCTGTTGAGCCTATCCCTCCATATCCCACAACCACCCCTGTTATCAAACCAGTCCCCCTCCTGCTGTACAAAGATCACTTTTTACACCTGAAAGAAAAGCAATGGAATTCTGAGAAGAAAACACACTCTTAAAAGAGGCAGAACGAAGAAGGAAGGGGGGCAAAGGTGAGGCTGAGCTCACAGGCGGAGGACTTGTCTAGCAGAACACTGAGTCTGCTCCCCAACACCACAAAAATGAAACTCAAAAGTGGGTTGGAAATATAGCTCAGTGGTAGAGTGCTTCCCTCAAATACATAAAGACTTAAGTTCAATCCCTGTTGCTGCAAAAAGTGAATAAATATATGCAAAAGGGAGAAGCTGAAAACAGCAAGAGGGGTGACCAGGTAGAGGGACAAGGCTGCAGCTTTCTCTCTCTGGACCAGGCCCCTGTCTAGACGAACTGTTCCAGCTCGCTCCTGCATGCAGCTATTGGGAGGGCTCAGCTGTAGCATAAAGCTGCAGTCCTCTTGCCCACCCTGGTCCTATTCCTTTTCAGGCCCAGCCCTCAGGACAAGAGCCCCTGGAGGAAGGTGAGCAATGAGAAGTTTGGGCTGGCCCTGCAGAAGGCTGCCAGGCCAGGGAGAGTGGGGCACTTTCAATCTGTTTTTACCTGCACAGGGGAGATCTACACCCAAAATTAGGAAGTCTGCCTCCAAGAAATGAGGAGCTCACCTTTGCATCCCCTGTATCCAAGGGAGGATGTCTACCAGCTGTGCAGGGGTGTAGATTCAGGTGGACCTGAGTCTAAATGTAATAAGGTGTTGTGGGAGCCATACAGGAGCCCCGCGCAACCCAACCCTCCCATTTCAGGAGGTTCTTAGAGAAGAATGCCTGACAAGCCTGTGTAGGGCCACAATAAAATTTGCATGATCAAAACCTTCCTTTGCCTTTCTCCCTACCCGGCTGGGTCTCTTTGCTGCTGCGCTAGCTCATGTGCCCAGCAGAGGGCAACTGGGAGCAAGAAACCAGCTCTGTGTTGCTCTTCCTAGGTTTCCATCCCAGGATGGAGGGAAGGCTTAGGTGGCCAGCCTCAGCCCTGTCCTCAGTGACCTGAGGCTGGGGTGGTTTGCAAGTGCAGAACCCTACGACCCAGCCAGCTTCTGCTACCAGGAAGGGCCTGACCCAGGCCCAAACTGCTCCATTTCCCTGCTCTTCTCAGGCAATTGTCAAAGTTATCTGGGACAGCTGGAGGACAATTCAGGCTGCTCCTACAGTCATGAGATGAAGGCCCATATGGCACTTAACAGAACACAGGCCTGTGACAGGGTGAGGCCAGCTGACACGTGGAAAAGCGAATGACCACTGCAGGGCTCTGGCTTCCTGGCCTCCTTAGTATGCCGACGTTACTTTGGAGCCTGTTCACTGGGAGTGGAGTGGGAGGTCAAGGCTTCATTCCTGGTTTGAGAAGAACACAAGATAATCCCAGGGCAAGGGGCTGTGTTTGTGGAGGAACCTGTGACAGGTGGCTTCTGCCCCACCCCAGCATCCCTGTCGGCCAGGTCAGAAACAAGCTGGCAAAGAGCTGCCCCAGGACTCCTATGAGTCCCAGGAGGTTGCAACCAAGCTTTGACTTTTGTTCAGTTCCTTGGCCCATCCAGCCTGGTTCACTGGTGTCAGTCACAGCTGTATGGAGAGAGTCAAGCCTGCTACCCACCTCCACTCCTATTCAAATCACCTGCAGCCTGGTGGTAACACAGCCAACATCCTGATTTCAGTTCCTGGAAAGTGTTTTGGAGGAAGGAAACCAGGGTGTTAAAAGAGATCTAAGCAGGCCTCTGGAACAGTCAGTTGTCCTGAAGAGGGAGGGGGAAAGCTAACAAGACCATTCGTATGAATACAGCTGGTCTGAGGTAGGGTAGGGCTCCAAAGAGCCCATCCAGAAGAAAGGCTTTCATGGCAGCACTAGCTACAAGCTCAGGCTACACTTGCTGTCCCCAGACTTGCTCTTTTAATAATCACAACAATACCTTGAGGCGGCTGATGTTAGCCTTAGTTTCTTAAACAAGAAAACCAAAGCAGTTAACAGTCTGCACCTAAGTCATGGAACAGAAGAGGGAGTTAGACAGTCTGGCCTCAGAACCTTTTCTTTGACCACTCTACTGATGGAGAATTTCCTGCCAGTACGCAGGAAATCTTGTAAGCTGAGGGCAAGAGCTCCAGCACAATCCTCTGTGTGAGGGAGGCCTGTGGATGGCCAGGACATAGCAGACACTTCTTCCTGCAACCCCAAGCAAGGCTTTACACACAGGGCGGCTTAACAAATACACCAGGCCCGCACATGTGGCCACCTAACAGGTACGTTAGTGACCATCTGACTGGATTTGCAGACCTGCAGTAGGGTCAGATGTCAGTCCACCACGCTACTAGGGGTGGTGCCCTTTGCCCTAATGTTTCTGTGTTTCTACAGGAAAAGGACAGGTATGCTGAGGCTGCTGCCAGGTCTGGTGCTGGACTGTTTGCAGTAGCTGGGCCATTAGGACAGGTGTGAGACAGCCCCAACTGGGGGGTGTCAGACATGGCACTAAGAGACGGGGATTTACCAGAATTTTGGTAACCACTTCTCACTCTGATTATTAGCACCTCTCAAAGCCCCCCCATAAATGTTAATAAGCCCTTCCTCCTTCCCTCCCAAGCTCACCCCTTCAGGGGAGACAGTCTGCTAAAGTTTAGGTAAACTGAGTCTGAACCACATAAAGGGTCATCGTCTCCTTTCGCCTCCTTGCAGTATGAGTATTTGTCTCAACTGACATGATAGCCATTTCTTTTTTGTTTCGTCTTGCTTTTTCAGGTATGATGACATTCATTTTTTATTTATGTATATGAGTGTTCTTTTTGCATGTATGTTTGCATGACAGAAGAAACCATTAGATCCCATTATAGATGGTTGTGAGCCACATGTGGTTGCTGGGAATTGAACTTAGGATCTCTGGAAGAACGTCCAGTACTCTTAACCTGAGTCATCTCTCCAGCCCTAGTTTGGTTTGGTTTTTCGAGACAGGGTTTCTCTGTGTAGTATTGGCTGTCCTGGACTTAATTTGTATACCAGACAAGGCTGGCCTTGAACTCACAAAGATCTGCCTGCCTCTACCTCCCAGAGTGCTGGGATTACAGGCATGTGCCACCACACCAGGCCTTGTTTTTTTTTCAAGACAGGGTTTCTGTGTGTAGCCCTGGCTGTCCTGGAACTTGCTCTGTAGACCAGGCTGGCCTAGAACTCACAGAGATCCAACTGCCTTTGTCTCCCATGTGCTGGGATTAATGGTGTGCACTTCTACTAACCCCCTCCTAAAAAAAAGAGAACCTGGAGCCAGAAACTTTTCAAGTCACATAGCAAGGAAAGGAGAGAAGATCCAGAATCCAGTCCCTACCCCCCACTCTCCATACTGTCTCCCACCTGTGGTCCTGCTACCATCTCCCCCAGGACAGCAAGAGAGCAAACCTAAAAGCCAGGCCTGGAAGTGCCAAAGAACAAGGGACAAGAAGCCAAGGCTACCTCACACACAAAGCTATTTACTATATCCCCTGGTACCCAGACCCTGGCTGAGCCTCAAAACCAAATTTCACTGCCGGCATCTGTTACCTTGGAGAGTTGGGCTGTACTGAGGGCTAGCCAGTAAGTGACCATGGGCCCTGTCCCCAGTGACAGGGACCAGGTGCTCAGGCTCAGAAGCCTTGACAGCAACCACTGCCTCCTGGGGAATGAACACAAGCTCTTGATGTCCCCTGGTATCTTCTGCTTCCAGATGACACCATCTCCATTGAATTCCAAGCCTTTAACAGTCTCCTGAGCCCTCCTACCTGTGAGCCCGCCTGACTCCTCAGGTTGAATTCGGGTGGAATGGCCTTCAAACACTCCGTCTGGGAGCTAGAGGGATGTGGGAGTGGGAATGAGGTCAAATAAGTCCCCCAAGAGGCAGACTGGGTTGATCCTCAAATGGTGGTTAGGATGTGGGGGAGGGGTGGAAATGATGTGGGGTGGGAGGTGGAGTTGTGCGCAGCGGGGGCTGAGCAGGGAGCAGGCTCTGCTGGCCACGGGGCCCTTGGCCCCTTAGCCCGGCCACACAGTCACTTGTTGTTACCTTCTAGTTTTAACTTGGTTTGTTTTGTTTTTAAAGATTTATTTATTTATTGTATAGTACTCTGCCTGCATGTGTGTCTACACACCAGAAGAGGGCACCAGATCTCATTACAGATGGTTATTAGCCACCATGGTTATTGCTGGGAATTGAACTCAGGACCTCTGGAAGAGCGGAGCTCTTAACCAATGAGCCATCTCTCCAGACACTCCCTGACTTTTTTTTTTAAGATACAGTTTCATATGTCAGACTGGCCACAGACTCTCTATGTAACCAAGGATGACAATGACCTCAAACTCATCCCCCGGCTGCTTTCAATCTCTGACGTACTGGGATTACAGGCATGCAACTACACCTGGTTTAAGCAGTGTTAGGGATGGAACCCAAAACTTCATGAATGCTAAGCCAGCCTTCTACCACCTGAGCTACACCCCCATCTAACCCCAGTTCTAACTTTCTTTAAATTTGATTCCAAAACCCTCCTGGTCTTTGACTCCCTCTAGTAATTTCCACCTTCTCAAACTGCTCTCAGAAATTCATTCCCAGGCTCCCTGCAGTGGCATTTTCTGTCTGCAGAAGAGTGGGTAGAGCTCTAAAGGCTCCAGCTAGAACTGGGCAAAGCCCCTGGTTGAGGTACAGGGGGAGGTATCTGCTATCCTGCTGGGGGGAGGTGGTGGGGTGGCAGACCACTTTGTGGGGTTCTGAAACTTGGGAAGGTGAGACGGAACCTAGAGGGGACCTTCCCTGTCAGCTCTTTAAAAGGCAAATCTACCTCCGTGCTACTCTGTGAACTCACAGACAGGGAGCTCATTCATAGACTCCCCAAATCATCCTTCCTTTCAGTCCTCCACCCTTCTGTAAGGAGAGATCTGGTCACCAGCTTTCAGAACCTCAGCTGTGTGTCACATTACAATCCAGTTAAGCCTGTCAAATGTGGTGGTGTACACCTTTCATCCCAAAGCTTGGGAGACAGAGGCAGGTAGACCTGTGAATTTGAGGCAAGACTGGTCTGCACAGTGAATTCCAGGTCAGTTGATGTTACATAATGAGACCCTGTCTTGGGAAGACAGAGAGACAGAGAATCCAATAAGGTCTTTGAGCTCTAAAATAAAAATAAAACCAGTGGCAGGCTGGGAACCTGGAGGGCAAAGTCATGATTCCAGGAAACAGAAAGAGCCTAGATTCTGGAAACGTGGCTCCTCCATTCACCAGCTGGCATATTCTGAGCAAATCACCTCCCCAGCTGTCTGTTTCCTATCAGCAAACTGCAATTAATACACCTGGCTTGGGTGCCCAAGCTACATGGGATTAAGGGTCCTCTCGCCACTCTTTTGGGCATGTCATCCCAGGCAACTGCTATGGGACACTGGTGGATGGGGCCTCAGAGGCTAGGGCTGGGTCTCAACCCAAAAATAAGGTCCAGACATCTAAGGGATTTCTACGATGGCTCACTGTCATCTCGTTTTGATCCTCCAATACTCCAGCGGCTGTCCAATTTTTTTCACAGGAGACTGCGGAGGCCCAAGCAAAAGTGGCTCCCACTCTTCTTCGGATCTCCATTTCAGATCCGTTTTTGTGACCTTTGAGATCTTTCCAAGAGCCCTAGCAACACCTGACTCCCCACCTCTGGCTCCAACCTGTTGCATCCACTATTCGCAGCCTTACCCCTCCTTTCTGGTGGCAAGGGGTGACAGCAGAGAAGCCGAGCCGAGCCGGCAGCCGCTCAAGCCAAGCCCACCCCTGCTCCCTGGAGGGAGGCTCCTCCTTTTAAGGCTGCTTCTGGGAATTCCCACCCCGAGCCAGAACTCGAGACCCCAGCCCCAGCTCGGTACCTGCAGCTCATTCTTAAAGAGATGAGGTTGCGGCATCAAACCTGAGGGTGGGAGCAGCTGACCCTGAGAGGGGGAGGGCAAGGCGCCTCCCTCCCGTGCCTGCCCCTCGCCCCGCACTTCACCGAGGCCAGCAGGTCCGTGCGGGTCAGAATTAAATCCAGAGAGATCGCAGGGGCCAGCCTCCTGATAGAGGACGCTCTCGCAGCTCCATCCTTTGCGCCCCGGGGACCCCTGCCCGAGGCTGGTAGCCCAAGAGTGCGAGTACGCTCCGGCTTCACAGCCTTGCTGGCCAGGAAGGTGGACACCTCGCACCTCAGTCTCCCAATTACGCCTCCTCCCACCCCTCCATCCCCTTCCGCTAGCCTTCTTCCCTCCGTCTACTTCCATCCCTGACCTGACAACCTGTGGCTCCGAGAGACCTTGGCTTTTTTGGGACTCTACCCCAGGGGCCTGCCCACATCCGCTCCTGAGTTTGAGGGGCAGAGGGGCAATCGCCCCAAGAAGTCTCTCCAGCGATGGGAGCCGCCCGCCTGCTGCCTAACCTTACCCTGTAAGTGTGCTGCCTGTGACTGGAGTTCTTGTTGCCCTTTCCAGCCCCAGGAATGTTGTACCTCCCCGGGACTATCATTGGGCAGGTGGGGCAAGACAAAGGTGGGGGACGGGTGTGCCCTGGGGTGCCCACACATGGAACTGCCTTGTCTCCTCAAACAGGTGCTTGCAGTTATTGATTCTCTGCTGTCAAACGCAGGTAGGCACCCCTGCTTAGCCCCCTCCCAACCTTCCCCACCTCACCTCGAAGGAGGGAAGCAGGACTGACCTCCCCCAGCCCAGCAACTGCGGAGGTTTGGAGAATCAGTTCAGAAGGTGGGCTGGAGAACAGGCTGAAGCAGAATAAGGAATAGGCTGAGCTTTTCCTCCCAGGTCTTCCTAAAGACCCTCCCGGCCTCCCCTGGGTCTCTGCTTTCTCCATCCCTCTGTGCTGGGCTTCAGAATGGCTAAGGGCAGTGTGTTGTTTACGTCTGAGGGATAGAGCCCCGGGGCAGTTAGAAGCCAGTGGAGGAAAGAGCTCAGGTAAGATTTGTACCTGCAGGTACCTGAAGGGTTTGGGTTCGAAACCACTTGTTTGGTCCAGTCACCCATCACCTACTATTACCAACAAACATGTTTGGACCATAGGTAGCCAGGGTCTCAGACACAGTTGGAGTGTCCAACCAGGTATCGGGACCCATTTCCTATAGGGTTCCTAGGTCAAGCCTAGAGGTTTGTTTGGGATGGAATTTAGGGCTTACCTCTTCACACTCACGCACACACCTCCCGCCCCCAAGCCTCAGCCCCCAGCTCAAGGCAAGGCCGGGTCCCTTTTTTGTGATCCTCCATAAAAGTGCAGCTATTAAAATGCACTGGTCCAGAACCGCTCTGGGGAGAGATGGCCTGGCTTTCCCAGGCCAGAGGCCTGTTTCTCTTCCCATCCACTGGAGACTTTTTTTTTTTTAAGGTAAATGCCTTTTCTCTGGAGTGGGAAGGGGCTGCCTTTGAAGCAGTGGGGGTGGGGGTGGGAGAGAGACAACACCCCCCTTTTTCCTTCCCCCTTTTGCTCTAGCCCGTTCCAGGCCTTTTGCTTCACACATATAGGGAGAGTAAGAAGAAAGCCCCCAGCCTGGCAGGGAGGGGGCTGGGGGTGGGTCCAACCTGTTCTGGAAAGGGAATTAGCACAATGGTGCTGCTGGCCTGGGCGTTTATGGCCTGGCTGAGGCCCCATTCAGGACTCAGGGAAGGTGGCAAGGCAGTCCTTTCCCCCTTGAAGTGCCCCCTCACCCCCTGGGAAGGGGGGGGGGCAACAGGCTGAACCACAGCCATGCTTGAGGGGCTGTCTGACAAGCAGCTGTCTACCGTGGTGGAGGGGAGGTCCCCCCACAGCGGGAACATGAAAGGAACAGGCAAGGTCCTGTGGGAGAGGGACTTGTGGGCTGGGGTGGGGGAGGCTTGGGCTACTTTTGTGAAAGACTTGAAGGAGGACAAGAAGAGGAGGGGCTTTGTGGGGGGGCCTGCTATCTGCCCCTGACCTGGAAGAGACTGCCAGGAGAAGGCTGCCAGCCAAGTGGGGCGGACATCCTGAACCTGGGCCAGAAGGCTAAGGCTAAGCTAGACAGGACCCCTCCAGGGGCAGGGATGCCCGTGAGGGCTAAGCGGGATATTCCCCACCATATAAGTGCTGGCCTCAAGTTTCTTCTCTAGGGTGGGACACAAGGTAGGGCCCGCAGATGTTCTCATTCTCAAAAAGGTCTGGCAACACCTGGCCTTTACAGAGAGGTGTCAGGAATAGACAGTGACAGAAAGGTTAGCTGGAAGGGGTCAACCCTGAGCGGGTTAAACCCTGGCCTTGAGGCTACTCTTTAATCACCACCCCATAAGTTGATATGCCGCACCCCTCTATCTAGGATAGTGTCTCCTAAAACATGCTAAGCTGTGTCTAGCTCTGTCTTGGTCCAAGCGACCGGCTTCAAGCTTGAGATAATTATTGGGCATTAGGAGCAGGGAAGGGAGGTCTCTACACAAGCCTTTCATGCTGAGTTGAGGCTATAACCAGCAGCTGGCAACTGTCACCCTAGAAGGCACCTTGGAAGCGATTGGACAGAAAGGTTTCTGTCCCACTCAGGTAAGGCTGGGTAAGGCAAGCCCCAGTGTGGAGATGTGTTACTGGACAGGCTTGATGTCTGGTGGAAATAAATGGCTCCTTTCACCACCCTAGGAGGCAGGCCACTAAATATCTAGAAAACTGCCACAGGCAGGCAGGTGACCATAAGAGCAGCCACTGGTACCCCCTTCTACTGATGCCTCTACCTGCTACACTAGGCATCTCTTTCTCTCCCTCTCTGGCTTCTTTAGGACACTTTGGATAAGTACCTAACAGGTTCCCAAAATGCACGCCAGTGGTTAAGGGCGCGCGTTTTACAAACCATCTGCAGGGGTGCTGGGGCTAGGGCCTTTCAAGGCTAGTGGGGATGTGTGGTGCATTCTAGCGGCCCTGATTAATGGAGCCAAGACCCCAGAGAAAGAGGAAGGGGATTCTGGCTGTGAGTTGCATGTCCTGTGCACCTGTCCTATAGACCATGGGGACAGGACACACAACCTTAAAGATTTCTTCCAGCAACCTGTTATGATTGCAGATGTATGCTGTTTCACTGTGTTTCCCAAGACTGACAGCCACGAGTCCCCAAAAGTCACAACTGGTTCATGCAGCATCCTGGGAAGACCATGGGCACAGGCAGTCTTCAGCTTGCACCCTACTCTGCGGGGCACACAGCCAGCCCTACTCATTTACCTCCTCACCCCACTCCCCAGATGGGCCAATGGTGGTGTCACCCAAAGCAAATTGACACTATTTTTCCCTTGGTAACCGCAAAGGGGGAGAATCACCCGTCTCCTAATTTTAACCAGTACGTGAGGGACCAGGGCGCTATGACTGACCAGCTGAGCAGGCGGCAAATCCGTGAGTACCAGCTCTACAGCCGGACCAGTGGCAAGCACGTGCAGGTCACCGGGCGACGCATCTCTGCCACAGCCGAGGACGGCAACAAGTTCGGTAAGACCTGGCCTTTACCCCCGACCAGTCTGGCCTCTAGCTTTGCTCCCAGCTCCTGGGTCAGGGTATTGAACTATTGTGGGTAGAGGAAGCCTCTTGGTGCTGCAAGCCTGATAGTTCGCCATCCCTTTGGTCTGACTTTGAGGGGCAGACTGCTTGGGGGGAATCCTTGCACATCCCTGAGCCCACAGCCCTGGTAGACAAAGGTCCTTCTTCCTTCCTTCCCCCACAGCCAAGCTCATCGTGGAGACTGACACATTTGGCAGCCGGGTCCGCATCAAGGGGGCAGAAAGCGAGAAGTACATCTGTATGAACAAGAGGGGCAAGCTGATTGGGAAGGTGAGGCCTGAGACACAGGGCAGCAGACAGATGTTGTCTTCCCTGCTGGAGTGAGGGCAGGCAGGGCCACAGCACCCGTACCTCACTCTTGCTGCTGACCAAGCCCACCTGGTTAGAGCTGGGGCTCCTGCTTGACAGGATGAGATCTTATTTTGACAACCATCCCATCCCCCAATCTCTACTTGATTTTTTTTTATTTGTTTAAAGATTTCTTTATTTTTATCTTATGTGTATGGGTGCTTTGTTTGCACCTATGTCTGGTGCCTGTGGAGGTCAGAAGGAATCAGATCCCTTGGAATTAGAGTCACAGATGGTTGTGAGCTGCCATGTGGGTGCTGGGACCCGAACCCAGGTTCTCTGCCCCAGCAGCCAGTGCTCTTAACCACTGACCCATGTCTTCAACTCTCTACTGATTTTTTAAAAATATTTATTTTTATCTTATGTGTGTGGGTGTTTTGCCTGCAGCTCATGCTGGTAGAGGCCAGAAGAGGGTGCCTGACCCCTGAGAACTAGAGTTCCGCTTTTTAGTCTCCGTGTGAGTACCGGGGAATCAAACTCCGATCCTCTGGAAGAGCAGCCAGTGATCTTGACCACCGAGCCCTCTCTCCAGCCCCCCATATCTCTATTTAAGAGTCCTCATGGCCCCTGGCCTGCTGAAATCACAGGGGACCAACCCACAAAGAACCTGGTGCTGATGTAAGGGATACTTCCCCAGCATAGAACAGGAAGAATTTACCATCTACATGGCGTTGTGTGTGGTATGTTGGTGTGGTAGACCATATGAAGGGCTAAAAGGTGGTAAGAGTTGATAGGGTATTCCTACATGGTAGAAGCTCCCCAAGCTCAGCGGGGTTCATGGACAATGGCTAGCAAGATGCATGCTGTGCACTTCCTGGTGGAGCCTCAAAGCACTGTGGGTACAGAGCTTCCTTTAGAACTGCCCAGTCTTGACTTCTGGCTCTGACTGTACTCACTTCTCACCTGTAAGGTCAAGAGTGTGGCTAGCTCCAATCCCTCTCTCCACCCTGTGACAGCTTTCAGCCAGAGAGCACAGAATTCTCACTAGCCACATCCACACCCTCAAGCCCCAGTACCGAATTATGTGTTACCCTGATCTTGATCCTACATGTGAGCATCTGAGGGAACTGAGTGAGATTCAGTGCTTTCTCAAGGCTTCCTCGAGGGACACAAGTGCCTTACTGATTTAAGTTCAGCTCTGATTCCAAGTACAGCCTATGTGAACTGCACACTGCTCCCTCACTAACAAAGGTGCCCATCCCACCGGACAGTACCTTGGACACAGTGACTCCTTACTCCCACATGGTTCCTACCAAAAATAGCTCCAAAGGCAGACAACCCAGCCAGGGTGAGTGGACAAATTCCCCTCCTTTGCTCCTTTCTTCCGTAGCCAAGCGGGAAGAGCAAAGACTGCGTGTTCACGGAGATCGTCCTGGAGAACAACTACACAGCCTTCCAGAACGCCCGGCATGAGGGTTGGTTCATGGCTTTCACTCGGCAGGGCCGGCCACGCCAGGCCTCTCGGAGCCGCCAGAACCAGCGAGAGGCCCACTTCATCAAGCGCCTCTACCAGGGCCAGCTACCCTTCCCCAACCATGCTGAGAGGCAGAAGCAGTTCGAATTCGTGGGCTCAGCCCCCACCCGCAGGACCAAGCGCACTAGGAGGCCCCAGCCCCAAACGTAGTCAGGATGGCCGTAGTAGATGCTGGGTAGATGACCCCCAGCAAGCTTCCCTCTCTCCTCGAACTCATCCAAAGATGGGGACTGGGGTGGAGGGTGGGGAGCCAGACTCCCAAGGATCCCAAGCGCATGAAGTCTCTGATTCTCAGCTGGGATGGGTGGACACCTCACTCTGGAGTAGGCTTTTTTGAGGACAGGGACAGTCCCCGGGAGAGGAAATAAGGTCTCCTTGACCTAAAATGCTGCCTCCCAGCGTCTGCCTGAAACAAGTGGGCAGGTCAGCAGGTTCAAGGCTTGCAGGACTGTGTCCATATCTTGCTTCCAGAACCAAACACCCAAACTCCTGAGCAGACATAGGAAGGGACTTTGGGTTTTGTTTTCCAGAGAGGGAGAGTGTGAGAGAGAAACAAAAGCCAGCCACTCTTGAGATTTCTCACCCCAGGCCTGCGCCCCCGCCCCAAGCCCCAGAATAAAAACCATTTTCCTGCAACCGGGTCCGCTGAAGAAAGGTGGGCAATCAGACCACAGAACTCAACTGCGAAGTGTCTGGTGCTGACGGCACCGAGAAGCCAGGTGTTAGCTGGGGAAGATGGGCGCCTGGGCACACAGGTGCTGGAGCCTGCGTGTTCGGCTGTGCGGGTACCGGGAGGCCAAAGCCCTGGCGGCCCCTCCCTCCGCGAGCTCCGATGTCTCCGCTCACGCGACGCGTCCCTGCTACCTGCAGGAGAGAAGAAAACCCAACCCCTAGGCGCGGCCCTGAGCGGCTGCTGGCAGGGACAGGCGTCCTGTGGGGCCCAGGCCCTGGGGAGGGGGGGCGGCAGGAGCGGGGCCCGGGGACGCCAGAAATCACCTCGCGGGGAACAGGATTGCTTTTTTCCGGTGAGCAGGGCTGGGAGGGGGAGGAGGTCTGGGACAAGCGGAAGCGGGTGGGGGCGAGAATGTGTCCCCCTTGTTCTCCCGGGCGGAAGCGGGGGGCCACACCTGAGGGCAAGCCTTAATTAGAGGCGGCTGCAGGCTGGGAGTGGAGGGGGAGGGCGCCCAGCCTCCATCGAGCTTCTGGGGTGGGCTTTCCCAGAGCCTTCCAGGTGTGCCTAGGGGGTGGAAGCCGTAAAACCGTCTTTCGCGCGGTGCATTGGCTTTTAATCTTGTCAAGGGGGAGGTTCTTGTGTCTGGGACCCTCCTCTCAGTCCTTCTCCTCTCCTGATGGAATCCTCAGGCTCAGTTTCCCCGTTTAAGAAAAGTGTTGGGGAGGAAAATTATGAAGAGAGATGAAAAAGGATGAAAGCTGATCTTCATCCACTTCTCCCAAGAATTAATTGAAAAAAGTCCAGGACAGAAGTTACAGGGCGAGCGAGCCGGTTTAGTCTGAACTGGAGGTGGGCCGCTTCAGACAGAACCAACTCAGGGCTGGAACCGAGCCTGAGCCCCCAACTCTGGGCCATTTAGAAGGTGGAGCCGACAACAGCCAAGAGGGAGGTCCCGCAGACCTAGGATTGACATTCTCCTTCCAGTTCGTCATAATTGCTTTTCACCAGGTTGCTTTTTTTTCTGTCCCCCATCACAAAGAGCCTTAATCCTAGTGAAGACCGCCGGACGTGTTGGGGGTAGTTTTCTGGGGTGTGTGTAGGGCGGGTGGTCTGGGGCTGCAGCTGATAACTGCTGAGTTCAATGGAACTTTAAAACTGAGGCAACACCCAGCAATTACTTGAGGACAAAGAGTTGGGGCCCCCAAGGTGTGGAGTATTGGGACTTTGGGGGGCTGGGAGGACTTTGAGAAGGAGGGGGGGGCTCTGATCCCTCTGATTATCACAGGAATTTGAGACATTCTTTAAGACTCTAGACTGCCTCTCCAGCCGGGCCATGGCCCACCCCCACCCTCCCTCTTGGGTTAGAGACAGCTTCAAAGGTGGACTGGGCCCTTTGTCTGGCCACGGCTTTCTTCTCAGGCCTTTCTCGGCCCCTCCCTCCCTCTTTGACCTCCCCAGCACAGACAAGCCTCACGGGGCCAGCTCCAGAAAGCCCTCACTGTTTCCTTTTTGCTGTTTGAGGTGAGGCCTGGCAGGCAGGGACAGAGTATGTCAAAGAGTGAAGGGACAGCTTTGGAGAGCAGGGCTATAAGGGAAGCCAGGAGCATCTCAGAGAGCCTTCAATCCATCTGATCCCTGCTTGGGCTCAAAACCCACTCCTCAGGACACCTCTCAGCGTCTTCTCCCAGCAGGCAGGATCCCTACCCTAGGTAGCTTTTCACATCCCAGAGCCTTCTGGACAAGTTGGACATGAAAATGCTAGAATGAAGAAGCCACAGCCGAACATGATGAAATATACCCCTGTAATCCCAGCCCCCTGGAAACTAAGACAAGAAGACTGAGATTTCTTGCCTGGACTACATGAGACCCTGTATAAATAATAAAAAATAAATAAGTGGGATGGGTCCCTGGTGATAAATTAGTATAAGGGGTTTATGGTAGGAAAGGGACTTCTTAATGGATTTCAGATCCATATAGAGACTTGTGCAGCCTTGGCTGCTTCTGGTGCCTGAAGCATACATGCAGACTCTTTGACAATAGCTTCTTGCTGTAAGGAGCAAGATGAACCCACTCAGGGAGAAGGAGTGGAGGGAGGCAGCCGAGACTCAAGTCCTGTGATACGGTAGCATTGCCACAGTCTAAGAGCCTCCACATCGCTGTCTTTTGCTTTGTCTCATCCCTCACTGTCCTGTCTTCTAAACTCCAGAGGAGCTAGTGCAAGGAAGTCAGGAATGATGTCCATCGACTTCCGATGCCACAGGGTGGGTTCTATTTTAAGTCACATTGTTCAATAATGTCCATTGGATGCCAGTAGTCAGGGCCCCCCCCCCCCCCAGTTACCAAGCCAGAGGCTTGCTCTGCTTCTCAGCCTTCACCAGCAGCAGGCTGTCCTCCCTGGCTTCAATGCCCTGCTCCAGTGAAAACCTCTCTAAGCCTTTTATGGGCTTCCTTCCTGAGTCATGTCACCTGGGAAGCCAGGGACACCTCTTGGCTGTCACTTCTCAGCAGACTTCCCCAGGTTCCGTATAAATGAAGTCTCTGCCTACCTACTTCTGTGCATCCCCTTACTTGCCAAACACACATCTTTGAGGCCCATCAGTCACTAGCCTTGTTTCACACATCCTGCCCAGCCTCCACGTAAAGCGCTTAGAGACACTCGAAAAACAAGAACACTTGCTCGCACCGCACGTGCATGCACACACACACACACACACTAATAGCACCACCCTTGGTTTTGCTTACTTTATTTCTTGTTGTGTGTGTGTGCATGGTATGTGTGTGGACACACTTTCATGTGAAGGACACAGGCCAAGCAGAGTTGCTTCTCTCCTTCTACCTTTACACGGGTTCCAGCCATGGAACTCAGGCCGTCAGGCTTGACAGCAAGTGCCTTAACCTGCTGACTCACCTCACTGGCCCTGGTTTCGTTTTAACTAAAATTTTGTTTGCTTTTATTTTGTGCATATGGGTGTTTTGTTTGCATGTATGTTTGTGCAACACGTGTGTGGCCTAGTGCCCTCAGAGAATAGCAGTGGGAGCTGGATGCGCTGTGGGCAGTTGTTAAACTCTTGAGATGGACGCTGGGAATTGAACTTGGGGCCTCCAAAATAACAGCAAGTCTTCTTAAATGCTGACATTGCTGAGCCATCTTTCCACCCCTGGGGGTCTTCTTGTTGTTGTTTATTTATGTGTGTGTGTTATATGTGTGGCAAGTAGGTATAAGAGATCAGAGGCTGACGTTAGTCAAGTGGCTTCCTCTGTCACTCTCCATACCTATACATACATATATATATATATATATATATATATATATATATATATATATATGCATGTACATATACAGTCTCATGAGCTTTAGTCTGCAGTGCACACTGAGCTGGAATGCACTATGTAGCCCGGGCTGACTTCAAACTTGCAGCGGTCTCCCTGACTTCCAGGTGCTGGGATTCCAGGTGTGAGTCACCACAGTGTTCCCAGATCTCAGTTCTGAAAGGTTTGACACGAATGTGCTCTTGTCTGGCTACTTCCCAGCACTATGCTGTCTATCCCTCACCATGCAAGAAGGATGGGAAGCTGGAACCCTCAGCTGTACTCTGAGACAAGGGGGTCCTGAGCAGTTACTTTGAATTAAGTACTTATTTCCTCCCCTAGGTACTGAATTGCCCTGTAGATCCTCCACTTAATTAAAATGTTGGAGAAGATGGAGCTTTTGGGGCAGTTGAATTTTAATTGGAGAGATTAACCCATAAAAATATGGTTCTTTTGTTGTGACTTTCTGAAGTTCTCTCTCCCTCTTAAAATTCAAATAAAAGGGCATCCAGGTGTGGTAGCATAAACTCTCGTGTAATCCTATCACTTGGGAATGAAGGGATTGAGGCATGAGGATTTCAAATTCAAGGCCAAGCTGGGTCACTTATCTAATGAGGCTCCTTTTTAAAAAGAAAAAGATCCCCAAAGAATAGATAAGTGTTGGACTAAAACTGAGCACCATACTCTTGTCTCTAACAGCAACACGTAGGAGGCTTAAGAAGGGCTGGTGGGCCATTGAGGCTGGGCTACAAAGTCTCAAGGGTACAAAAATTTTGGAAATAAGGAACTAAAATGTACTAAACGATAGAACTATGCCAGGCAACAGGCAGGCAGGACCTCGCCGACTACCTCAGTCATGCTGTGGACATTATTTTTACTTGTCACTCAAGTGCATCCTGCAGTCTGGGTCCTTGCTGTCAGTACAAGGCTCTGCTCCCAGTATGGTCAGAGCTGAAAGCTTACATGGAAAATCAACTGGAATGTTGGGTCAAAGTGTGAAGGTTGGTTCTGGTGCTGTGTGTGGCAAGGAAGAGACTATGAAGGGCTTTGAGAGGGGAATGACAGATGTGGTGTTCTGGTGGCAGCACCCTTGCTTGGTGCTGAATCCCTGAGGTTTTAGAGGCTAACAGTCCAGTTTCTAGCACAGTGGTTCTCAACCTGTGGGTCACAACCCTTTCCCAGGGGTTGCCCAGGACCATCAGAAAACACAGATATTTACATCACAATTTATAACAGTAGCAAAATTACAGTTGTGAAGTAGCCATGAAAATGATTTTATAGTTGGGGGTCACAGCTCGAGGAGCTATTTTTTTTTAAAGATTTATTTATATTTTATGTATCTGCATTTACATTAGCCAGAAGAGGGAATCAGTTCACATTATAGATGGTTGTGAGTCACCATGTGGTCGCTGGGAATTGAACTCATGACCTCTGGAAGAGCAGACAGTGCTCTTAACCACTGAGCCATCTCACCAGCCCTCAAGGAGCTATTTTAAAGAGTCGAAAACCTAGGAAGGTTGAAAACCTCTGTCCTAGCAAGAAGAGGAAGTGTCTCCTAGTCTCTGCTGAGAATGATTCACTTTTTGTTGTTGTTGTTTTGTTAATTTGTTTTTTTGAGACGGGGTTTCTCTGTGTAGTCCTGGCTGTCCTGAAACTCACTCTGTAGACCAGGCTGGCCTCAAACTCACAGAGATCCGCCTGCCTCTGCCTCGCCACGTGCTGGGATTCCAGGCGTGTGCCACAGTGCCCAGCCACTATTTTCAAAAAATTGTTTCTTTGGTTTTTCCCTTTCCTTTCTGTCCTTTTTCCTTTTATGTTTGTATGTATGTATAGATGGATGGATGTGTTTGTTTGTTGATTTACTTATATATTAAAATCATACTATGTAGTCTGGGCTAGCCTCGGATTCACAGCAATCCCTCTGCCTCCACCTCCCAAGTGTTGGAATTATGGACATATAGGATACCACACCCATCCTAAACTGGCTACTTTTGGCTTTCATCCTCCTTTTCTTCTTCATCTGGCCTGGGTCTTTGTCCCCTCTTCCTCCCCAAGTGTCCAGGTGCCTTGGCTCAACCTTTCTGGGAGTTAATATTTAGACAGCGTAGGGGCACCCAGGTTGGTGCAGGGGGTGGGGCTTGGGCACTGGAGTGAGACTCGGACCAAAGCCTGTTGCTTGGGCCACAGTCCTCTCAGGAAGTGTGGCACCAGTGACCTTTGTGGAGAAAGTAGCCCAGGAGTAGTGGCTGAGCCTGGAACCCTCCTCCCGAGAGAGAGGAAAGAGTGTCTATCCTCTGCTGGGACTGCAAAGGCCTCCTCACAAGACCTGGGAGCTTCAAAAGGTATGCTGGCCCTGTCTAAGGGAGGCCTCGTTGCCTGTTGGGTTGGTTGAGGGTCTGGAAGAAGTTTACCTAGGACCAGAGTCAACTGGCACCTGGGGTTAATGTCGCCAGCTCCTGGGGAAGAAAATTTATATGATAGAAAGGGAAAAGAGTGAGAAGAAACTCAGATCAGCTTCTGAAGGAAGTTGGGCCTTCCTGGGACTGGGCTGGATGGAACCCTGTTCTCCATAGATAGGGCAGGGCAGAGTGAGCAAAGAGTGAAGGTAGAGAATGTCAAGGGAGAGAAGGGTCTCCTCCACCCACCACCAACATGCACTCACCCCCACCCTATTCCACTCCCCACCCCACCAAACAAGCACACACCAGATTCCTCCTAGCAAGGGATGACCTTGACAACCTGAGGTCGACAGAGGGAGCCCTAGCTCTGTGGACCCTTTGGCTCCAGCACTGACTGGGCTCTAGCCTGTTCCTGCCCAAGGAGTCTGGCTGATGGGCAGACATTCCCAAACACCAAGCACCATGTGACTGAGGTTCTGGGGGAGTGAATTTGGCCTTGAGGGACTAGAATAGGCTGTCTTAGCCTCTTTTGTCTAGGTCAGGGGGTAGGGGCAGATCAGGGACTTGAAAGAGGTACCCAGGTAGATGGTAGAGGTAGGAGCCCATGGCCACATGTCTAGGCCAGACAGTGACCTTCTGGGATGTGGTCCTTCCAACACCAGGGCTGTGAATCCCTTGTTCCTGTCACCTTTCCCCACGTACTGGATGGGCTGCCTAGAATAGGGCAGTCATCCTTCCAACCAGCCTGTTGTCTGGCCCTGAATTATGGTTCTCTCCAGACCACTCTTGGAGCCAATCCTAGCTTAGGAGACAGTAGAGGGAGGGCACACCCTGGTAGGGTACAGTTGGGGGCACCGTCCCAGCTTTGTAGGCTCTGCAGGGTCCCTCCCTCTGTCCCTGAGAAAGAAGCAATACGAGTCAGTTTTTCTCCTCCCCCTCCCATCGCTGCTGAGCTGGGCCTGGGCTGCCAGGAGGTTGTCTTGGCAACGGGAGGCGGAAAGGAGATGCGCTGAGGGATGGAGGTGTATGTCACCGCAGAGGCTGCCGTGTTCCTGCCCCACGCCCCAGGCCCTTGAAGGTACTGAGAACCCTCCTCTCCTGTTCCCCTCCTCCTGGCCCTTTCCCTGGACTCTCCCCACTCTGCCCTACCTCACAGGCTGGCTTCCATCAGGCAGGGACTCCTCTCCTTCTGCATCTTTGACTCCCATCCAGGGCTAACCCACCTTATTCTAGGCTCCTGTCTACAGCTGTCCTTTCTGACATCGGCCAGTTCCCAGCATACCTCTGGAGACCCTTGCACTGGTAGACATGTCTCCTGGGGTGGGGCCTGGAAGGGGCTGGTAATCAAGGGAGGAGGAAGCGAGGCTGAGGCAAGGGCAAAGTCAGGAATCTAAAGGGCTAAGTGTCAGATCCCTGGTTACTTGGTCTTCCGGAGGGATGGGAAATGCTTTGGAGTAGGGCCTCCTTTCCCTCCCATTCTTTCAGAGCCAGACTCCCGGGCTACAAGGGTGGAGTTGAAGGGACAGACATTGAGAGGCTGAGGCTGTGGAAAAAGCCTGGTAGCTCCTCCTCCAAGGTTGTGTCCCCCTCCCTGCACATTAAAGGTATACCCTAGGTATACTGCCTGCAGCGCTCCTGGCCTTTCCTCCATGCTTCTGTGGATTGGCTGTTTCCTCCCCCACCCCAAGTTTTTTTTTTTTCTGTACCTTCCAAGCAGCTAAGCCTCCATTCTCTGCCCTCCTCCTCCCTTCTTCAGCAGTCAGCTACCTGCCTTGTCATTTCTCCTTCTGTCTAAGCCACCTTCAGGATGTCTTCTCTGTCCTCCACTAATCCAGATACACCCCCACCCCTTTCGGTCCCCTTTAGTCTCTTTAGTCTTCCTCTTTTGGAAAACGGAGGCTGGGGCCATGTTCTTACCTGTCACCTTCAAGCCCCTCCCCCTGAGATTTTTCCATTCAGAAACCCCAGACTCCCCCCTCTCCAGATCCTAGCTTTGCCCCAATAGCTGCTGATATCATCAGCTGACCGGCTGTGGGCAGCGGTTACCAGGGCAACGGCAAGTCTGCCTAGGTAGGCAAGTCTGCAGCCGACAGGGAGGTGGGGAAGGTAGCCAGTTTATGCTAATAAGGGTCAGTGTCCAGGCTTTCTCGATGCACCCCAAAGCCAATGGTGGAGGCCTGGAGGGGTTGAAGTTTTGCCAGGGAGAGAAGGCATGCCTCTTTATTTTCTGTACTGGAATGGGTGCCATCTGGTAGGATGCTTCCTTTTCAAGCCACGTCCTTCATTCTCTCCACTGGTCCCTACTGCCATTCCCAGGGGATCAAGATTACTGAAAGTCCAATCTGAATCTTGTGCGTTTATGACCTGGTTCCTTCCATCCATGCTTGGATGACCAATTCTGGTACCCTTGCTGTTTTCCTACACCAGAGATGTGGACCTCCCACAGAGCCTCTCCACTGCCTCTGGAAAATGGTGGAGCACTACGAATGGGGTTTGAGTTGCAGGTGCCTGGAGAGCCGGGCAAAGCTCCCCTCAGTTACCAGTAACAGCCGCGTTACCCCAGCAATTTGAACTCTGCTGGAGGGGCTGTGGGTGCGGATATTGAAGAGCCGGGGTGTGGGAAAAGGGAAAAAGGCTGCGCAGCCAATTCTGCTTCGTCACGATGCCAGCTAATGCGCCCCTTGTTTGAAATGGATCGGCTGCAGCAGCAGCTGAGGTACACTGGACCAGCAACACACCCAAACACACACACCCTGGGGCCGGCCACTATCAGTTGTTGGTGGGGAGGGGCCCGCCCGCCCAGCGACCGCCCGTCCTGCCCGCCCACTAGACACCAGACGCGGACTCCCCAGCACCAGGAACCCAAGCTGGTAGCTTGCAGCACAGCAGGGTACCGGGTGAAGGGGGTGGGGGCTCAGAAGGGAGATCAGACCGCTGAGCTGAGACCAGCTCCCCCCCTTCGCCAGCTCCCACCCCACCCACCCTAAGCCGGCTTTCTTCCTGTTATTTGTGCTTCGCTAAAGCGCGGCTGGGTTCCTGGAAGAGCCGCCTCTTACCTAGATTCCCGAGAAAACGCGGCAACCCGTGGACCAGGGTCTAGGCCTTTTGCCTCTTGGGGCTTCAGAGAGCCTGGGCCCCACTTTTTGGGAAAAGGTAGGTGGCAGGGTCCTCTGCCTCTCTTTCTTTCTGTAGGTATTTTGGGCTGTACCTCTGGCTCGGGGCATGGCTTTGGGTAACAGCAGGGATGCTAGGACAGGTTCAGCTTTGGACCCTTGATCAGTGGCCAGACCAGGAGCTCAGCTCGGTTGGACCTGATCAAACCTCCTCCTTATTTGGGGAGGAGGATCTAGGGTATTGCCACGTAAGGAGTCCATGCGGCCTCTAGCACCGCATGTCCTGGGTCCTCCACCCTGCCTACTTAGCTTCTGTGTTCAGAATTTCAAGGGGTTGTCGTCAGGGGGGCACAGTCCATGGAGGGAGCCGTTACCTTTTTGCTGAATGATGCAAGAAACCTCTGCCAGCCTCCCTCCCACCAGGCCAGGTGCCCTCCGGAGTGGCAAGGGGTTCAGTGGGGGACCCAAAGCTGTTGTTTTACAGCGTGCTCTGGAGCCCCTCCTAGCTGAAGTTGGCCAGGTTGGGGTAGGGATTCACTGAAGAATGAGGCTGGGTAGCAGGGCGTGACTGAGCCTCTAGCCGCTCCTCTTGCCAGCAGCTAGTGTACTGAGAGAGACTCAGTGCTGAACAGACCCAGAGATCCTTGGGGTCCTCAGGGCTTTTTCTTTCCCAGCACCAGACACACACTGCTCCCTTTGCTGGGCAGGCACACCTGTGTGTCTCCTCCCAGAAGACTGGTTGCCAGGTTGGTGTAGGCCTAAGAAAGGCATCAGTGCTGTGGGAGTGAAGAATGTGGGAAAGCCCCCAGGGGATGGGTCGGGTGAGGGCACTGTGAGTATTGGGGTCCACGTGCTCTGCACGGGGATGGGTTCAGGAGACCATGCCAGGGGGCTGTGAGCATAGATAGAGGATCAGTGGGTGGGTGCAAGAAGGTGTTCTCAGCACCATGCATCATTGTGCGGGGGTCTGGCAGGGAGAGTGGGCGAGTGCTCTGGCAAGGAGGGCTGCAGAGTCCCTGCGTGCACCTGTGTGCGTGAGTTCCGTCGTCCACGGCAGAGCTCTTCTGCCTGTATGCTCCTGGGAGTCTTGTCTCATACATTTGGCCTTTCTGAGGTTGGGACAACATCTGTCTGCTGGTGGGCAATGTCTGCAGAACCCTTTCAGAGCTCCAATGTGAGGAAGAGTGGAATAAAGGCTTCTCCTGAATTCTGAAAGCTGGGCTTAGGGTGGGAGTCTCCTCCGGAGATCTGCTAATCCAGCTGTTCCCCAGGCCTCAGATCTGGAAGGCCATAGCAGGAATAGGTTGGGACCAAGCAAGCCTGAGGGGCTGACGGACCTGGAAAGGAAGAACCTACCTCTTCTGAGGGAAGTGTGTACAAAATAACCTGCGAACGCAGTCAGGAGAGAAACCTAAGAAAACTCTAATGAGCCTAGGCATATTTGTCGGGTCAGAGGAAAAATGCACGCTGTGGCTCAGGGCTGTTGTCATTGAGATCGGGTGGGCAGGTCCTGGAACAGATGGACTGTTATCTGCTCCTTGTGGCTGCCTGATATTAGAAATAACCTAGTCCAATGCAACAGGAAAAGGCTAAGAAAAAAAATTGCACGAGGTGGGGAATGAAAGCAGAGGAAGTAGCCGGGCTCTGCTGGTCTCAGAAAAGGCTGGGGATGTTGCTTGACTTAAGAAAGGCCTTTGGTGAGTCACTGGCCTACACAGGCCCAGACCCTGCTGTCCTGTGTCTCACCCCACCCTACAATACACACATTCATTGTAGTGCACCCAGTCTCTGCCCTGTTGGTTGGCTACACCGCCCTTCTCCCACCCTAGGACGCTGTTTTGGTAACTGGTGACCTAGCTGGAGCCTGTCTTTATTTCTGGTATTCAGTTGTTGCTACAGTAACTGTGGAAGTGGAGCTGGGAGAGAGAGGGAGAGGGAGAAAAGATGAAGAAGGAAGAAGGAAGGCATGAAGGAAGATACATCGAATGAAACCGAGACAGAGGACAGACCTCCTACCTGCCTGACCTAGCCCACGTGGCAGGCCTGTTTAACTCCAGGGTCAGATCCAAAGGTCTCCCCCCAAATCCTTGACTTGCCGCTCTTGCGCTACAGGTGAGGTTCAAGGCAGAGAGGACCAAGCTCATATTAAAACAGGATCTTTAGGGGGTGCCTGGGAACTTGCTTTGGCTTCATCTGGGTGGAATTCCAGCTTGCCTTCCTTTGAGTGGCCTTGGGTAAGCACACCTCTCAATCCTTTTTTGTCCAATGTGTGGAGTCCAGCCAGGCCATATGAATACCCCCAGCCCAGGCACCCACACAGAGAAAGTAGTAACTGGCTTAGGATGGGAGCAGAGGCTGGGCCAGACCCCACATGAGGTGGTGGATCTGCCTGCCAGCCGAACCTGGCTCTTAATCTGGATTCACCCCTGCCAGGAACACAAGCCCTGGGATGGGTGGGTGCACACTTGGAGATCCCTGTGGGCAAGTCTTATCACCCTCATCCTGGGGAGCTGCAAAGCTCTGGTTGCTGTGGAGATGAGAGGGTGGATGGTTTAAGGTGGAGCCTGGCTGGTGGCTCAGATAAGGTCGCCCAGCTGAAGGTGGGCGCGGCCGAGATGGAAGGATGGGAAACCTGATGGCTAGTGACCTGAGCCTGGGAGGTTGAAGGGTGTCTTCCGACACCTGGGCTCACTTCCTCCGCGGCACTCCACCTCCTACCCCTTCCGTTCCCTCTCCCCTTCCCTTCCTGCTGCAGCCTGCCCTTTTCAGTCTGTGCCCACGGAAGAGGTTACAGGACTTGGGGAGTGTACTGAGGTGAGCAGGACTGTGGCTGAGGATAGAGAAGGGATCAGGCTGGGAGGAAGCAGGGTGAGAAATGAGCTTGGGTGAGGGGGACTCCACGTGGGTGCAGTAGGCGGAAGCATGTGCAGTGTGACTTGACAGAAGCTGAAAAATCACCCCCCTCACACACACACCTCCTTCCCTCCCACTCCCACATCTTCTTTCTTTTCTCATCTTCCACTCCAGCTGGCCTTCTGACAGCCTAAAACGTCTCCAGTAAGGACCTTATTCATAGCCTGGGGCTGTAGCTTAGTTAGCAGAGTGCCAAGCGTGCATGAAGCTCCAGGGTTGATCCCCAACACCACATAAAGCCAGGCTAGGCAGTGCCAATGACTCCAGCATGCCCTCAGGGAAGTTCAAGGTCATCCTAGGTTAGGTTCACGAAGTTGGAGACCAGCGGGGGTGGGGGTATACTAGAGAGCTCTTGCCTAAAACAAACCAAACAACAAAACCGCCAAAACCTTTCATTCAAATGTAAATGTTCCCTCAGAGGACATTAGCACTTCCCCCAAAATCGCTGATCTGTGTGCTCTGTCACCAAGGGAGGCAGGGCCCTGATGGAGCCAGGGGAGGCACCCCAGTGCTGTGGGGGGCACCTCAGGGGGGGGCTAGCTGTGGAAGGTCTGTGGAAGGGGGAAGGGCAGAGGAGCACAGTAACTTAAGCTGCACGCAATGGTATGGTGGTCAGTGGCTCAAGTGTGTCCTTGACCCAGTGCTTACTGAGGTCTCAATTTCCTCTTCTACAAAACCTGAGGGTGAAATACAGAGCCAGTCCTGACAATCTGTAAACACCATAAATGTAACTGCCCATCCGTGTTTGGAATCATGCTCCCGAATGACTGTGGGCATGCTGGCATTGGTACACACTTAACTGTGGGCTCATGTCTGGCCACACCCCCTGGGACCCTTTGCTTTCCTTCTCTCAGCCTTTGCATGGGCAGCCACTGCTCCGTAACACACCCTCCACCCGGTGTTCGGGTCCTAGAGCATCACTCTCCTGCTAGTCTTCTGTCCCTTGGAAGCTGCCTTGCACTCTGCTCCAGGCCACCTTCCCTGGCTTGACTGGCTGCTTCCAAATGCCCCAGTCTCTTATTACCCAACATCTTGCCCTTTGCCCTTCTTTCTGAGAAGCTTGTGCTTTCTCCAGAGCCTGTCTGGGTGCTGATAATCTTTTTTTTTTTTCCTTCCCCTGCTGGCGCCTCCCTGCTGCAGCCTCAAGTCCAGGGCTCTACACAAACTAACCCCCTCCCCGTGCACACAGCCCTCTCTCACTTTTCTGGGAGCCCCCTCACCTTCTCCCCGGTGATAGCCTCTGGTTTCCCTGGCATTCGAATCACTCTGCCCTCCTTCCCTTCCCTTCAGTGTTTATTCTATAGTTATTGTGGTGTTCCAGACCCTCTGCTTTCACCCCTCAAAGTGGGTCCTGGGATGATGTTTGACGTTCTTTCCCTGCTAGCAATCTCATACCTAGACTCTTACCTCTAGGCTAGCAGTTTTCAACGGTGGGTCATGACCCATTTGGGGGCTGAACGACCCTTTCACAGGGGTCACTTAAGATCATCTGAATATCAGATACATACATTACAATTCATAACAGTAGCAAAATTATAGTTATGAAGTAGCAACGAAAATAATTTTATGGTTGGGGTCTAACTGTATTAAAGGGTCACGTTAGGAAGGCTGAGAACCACCGCTTTAAGGCCTCCAACAAGAAACTTCTCCATTCCCCCAGAGACACCGGGAAGTCTCTTGACTTCCAGCAGCCCACTGCCTTGTCTCGGGTATCTACCTCTCCGCTTTTCATAGAAGTTCTCTTTGGGCCAGTGCTCTTCCCAGAGGGGCCTGGATCAGCCATTTGTCCATCTCTCTCCTCTCCATAAGGCTCGGTACCGTGTGCAGTGGAGAGGAGATAATCCAAAGTGGGTGGGTAGATGAGTCAGTAGCTACTAGGTGGTAGGTGGGAGGATGGACGGACAAGCCTTCACCTTGTGGGCTAAGCCATAGGTGCAGACCTTGGGACAATGGCTAGCACTGAAATGAAATTCAGAGCCTAGTGGGGGGGCACTGACGGCTCTTAAATGTGTTTTGCTCACCAGTCACCTAGTTAAAGCATTTCAGAATCAGCACTAAGAAGGCTGGAGAAGTGTGGTGCCCCGGAATGAGAATCCTGTTACCACAAACACCAGATTCCTCCTGTCCGGCTGATGGAGATGCCCTCATTCTAGGGTTCTTTGTTTGTTTTGTTTTTCAAGACAAGGTTTCTCCGTGTAGCTCTGGCTGTCCTGGAACTCATTTTGTAGAGCAGGCTGGCCTCAGACGCTGAGATCTGCCTGCCTCTGTGTGCCAAGTACTGGAAGTAAAGGCCTGGGTCACCGCCCCTGGCCTCTGGTTCCAGAACTCTAAAAAGACTTGCATGACTAGGTGGACACCCTGCATCAAGCAATGCACTTAACTTGAGCTACTCGACCTTGGACATATCCTTAACCTCCCCAAGCCTTGGTTTCCTCTTCTGAGAAATGAATCTACCCTACAGCGCTGTTGTAAGGATGAATTAGAATAATCTTTGTGTAGTGTTTATGTGTGTCTAGTGTATGGTACCCAGCACAGCTGATTGAGAGCTGAAACAGGTAAAGGCCACAAGCTAAAAGGTCTGCCTGGATTATTACAGAGTGGTTCAAAAGCCAGTCTGAGTAACTAACTGAGGCCCTGTCTCAGAACAAAGAATGAGAAAAAGAAAGCTCAGGAGAGGGCAGTAAATTCGATCCCCGGCATTTGATACCCACACAGAGTATCTAGCACAGAACATGAACGTACTCATCAGTGACCACTCTGGAATCGCAGTTGCCCTCTGGACATTAGCAGCCAGTTCATTTCAGGGAGGAAAGCACCCTCCCCCCTTCTTCACCCTCCCCCCAACCTGGCAGCACAGTATCAAGCCTAAAATACCACCTTCTCTGCCAAGCCACTGTTTAGAAAGGCGTTAGCACTAGCAGGAGGCTCAAGTGGATCTAGGAGGCTGAGTGGCTGACATGAGGAAGGCAGAGGCAGGGAGAGAGCTGAGTGGCTGTGGGCCGAGGTCGGGGAGTAGGATAAGGGCCGATGACCGTTTTGGTGACATGTGGGCCGCAGGATGGTTGAGAGAAAGAACAAGTAGGCATGGTGGTACAGGCCTCTAATCCCAGCATATGGAAGCCTGTGCCCGAGATAGGAGGATTGAGAATTTGAGGCTACCCAGGGCTATGCAGTGAAACCTCAGAGAGAGAACAAGCCAGTGACCTCATTCTTTCATGACTGGCTACAGAAAAGCCCCCTAAAGTCACTAATCCCTGGGGAGATAGAAATGCTATGAATAGCTTGCCCTTTACATGGAATGGATCATGTTTTATGCACTGTATATGCCCTAACTTACCTATATCTTTGGGACTGAAGAGATGGCTTAGTAGTTATCTTAAGGGAGTAGTTAATGCTTGCTTTTTCAGAGGACCCCTGTTTCCTTCCTAACTTTCACATGGCCACTCATCAATAATTCTAGTCCCAGGGGATCCGATGCCCTCTTCTGGCCTCCATGGACCGCAGGCATGCATGTGGTGCACAGATGTACATGCTAGCTAACCACGCACCCACGTAAAAATTAAATAAGTAAATTTGATCAACTTGTCAGAACAGTCTTGCCATCCCTCACTTTGTTGTAGCTGTTTTCGATGGGGTTTCACACTATAATTCAAGCTGATCGGAATGGAATGCTCTATGTAACCCATGCTGGCCTGGGATTCAGAACAATCCTCCTGCCTCAGCCTCCCAAGTGCTAGAAATGCTAGCATATGCAAAGTGTAAATGACTTACCCAAGACCACACAGGATCTGGCCACCCTGGCTTGAGAGTTTCTGCTTGGAAACCACCCCAGTATCCTACTCCAGTTCCTTCTGTACACAGCTCTCCTCATGCTGTGGCTTCCAGGGCCAGCACTGGGAAGACAGGAAAGGAAGATAGCTGAGGGAGGGACCAAGAAGGAGAGGACATGGTCTGTGGTCACCACCTAGGACACAGAGTAGCCTAAATTCCTAGGAACAGAGTGTCAATGGGGGACCAACCAGGGCACTCACAGAGCAGTGTGGCAGCCCCTGAGACTACTCTGGGCACTTTGTGGCAACAGAGATGTGGCCCAGGCCCTAGAGGTGTTTTAGAGTGTCTACACAAGACACTGCCTGCCTGTAGAGAGCAGAGAAAAGTCGAAGTGGGGGCTAGATTCTGAGGCCCAGCAGCAGGCCATAGCTTCACCAACCCATCCGACCCCCCTCCCTTCCATCGTGTGTTTTCTTCCTCGGCCTCTGGCTTAAGTTTCTAGTCTTAACTAATGACTCAGTATCTCCTTGTTAACCTTCCGGGGAAAATGAAGAGGTAGCTGAGCAAACTGTGGAAGCGGGAATCAGTGGCTGGGATGGGAGGGGCCATCACGGCTTGGGAGAAGGCCCAGGCCAGAGCAGGGTAGGGCAGGGGCGACAAGCTTGGGAATATAGAAGCCTGTCACCCTGGGATGCCAGCTGACCCCTGCCGTCATTTCCTCTGGAACCAGAGAACAATGGTTTAAAAAACAAGGCCAGCCGATCCGCATAGCCGCCGCCTGGCCGCACGCACGCACAACTCCCCGGTGCAGAGCCCAGTGCCGCGGAACCTGGCAGCCTAACGCCCTCGCGGCCGCTCTCTGTCCTTCCAGCCACCCGCGGTCAGCAGCCCAGAGAGGCCCAAGGGATGAGGAGACCACAGCGCGCTGCGACGCCCTTGCTGCAGGAGCCGGGCCGAGCCTGACGTCCGTCCTCTCTACGTGCGCACCGGCCTCCAAGGGAGCGGCCGGCCAGTGGCTGCCGCATGGAACGTCTGCAGAAGGTGAGCGGGATTTTGCACCCGGGCCTAGGTGGGGACCGCTGCCCTCCTAGGCCAGCTCGGGAGTCGCCGGCGCCACCTGGTGGCCACCTCCACGCAGCACGCCGGGTTCCCCCACCCCACCCCATCCTGAGACCTAGGGCAAGACCCACACCCACACCCTCGCATCCACGCACATGCCCACTCTGCCACCTTCTCGCTCTCTCCAGCAACCTCTTACCTCCCCGGGGAGCGTCAGCTCCTCCAGAGACTCCAGTGTGCCCGGCTCTCCCTCCAGCATCGTGGTGAGTACCTCTGTTGACCGACCACCTGCACCTCAGCTGGGAGGAGGGAAGGGTGGGCTCTCCTTCACCCCTCCCTATTTCCCACTCCCCACTCCCGCATGGAGGGAGGTCCTGTAAACTCTTGCAGGTGGAAAGATGCAGAGATCCCAGAGGAGGCTCACTACAGCCTTGGAAAGGGCTGGTCTAGTTGCAAAAAGCCTCAGAGGCAAAGGTTTTTGGTTTGTTTTTTTTTAAAGGACCTTCTAGAGCGAGCATGGTGAGGCAACCTCATAGTCCAGCATTTAATAAATAGAACAGGAGGGTAAGAAAGATCAAGGCCAGCCACAGCTGCAGAGAAGGTTTAAGGCAAGCCTAGACTAGATGAAATGCTGTCTCAAAAATTAAGTGCTCATTCTATATCCTTAAAAATTACAGAATAGAGTTGTTAACGTGAGGACTGACATCTGAAATGTTTTCTTGATAACCAAGTCCAGCCAGTGAGGACGGTGACCTTAGTGGTTCTATGGGAAACTCTGTTCCATTTGGACCATTTTTTTCTTCAGGCCAAGATGGACAACCAGGTGTTGGGCTACAAAGACCTGGCTGCCATCCCCAAGGACAAGGCCATCCTGGACATTGAGAGACCTGACCTCATGATCTACGAGCCTCATTTTACCTATTCCCTCCTGGACCACGTGGAGCTGCCCAGGAGCCGGGAGGTGAGAAGAAGTCATCTGTGCAGGCCTGAGGGTAGCTGGGGATGATTCCCCTGGCAGTCTTTGGAGGCAGAAACAGGCTATGCACAGGAGTGAGCCCATGTTTGATCATGGTGGCACATGCCTTTAATCCTAGCACTAGAGAGGTAGAGGTAGGCAGATCTCTAAGAGTTGGAAGCTAGCCTGGTCTACCGAGTGAGTTCTAGACCAGCCAAAAGGCTACCCAGTGAAACCCTATCTCAAACAACAACAAAAGCAAGGATAAAAAAGAAAGAAAGGGGTTAAGGCTTGGGCTGGCCAGGAGGCTCAGTAGTTAAAAGCTCTTCATGCATGCAAGCCTGGTGAACTAAGTGGGATCCCAGAACCAATGATAGAAGGAAAAGCTGATTCCTGAAAGTTGTTCTGTGGCATATATATGCACATGCTCACACAAAGTAATAATTGAAACAGCATAATTTGAATTTAAGGAAAAGAAAGAGGTCATATTGGATTTGGCAGGCTGTGAGACTGGAAAACTTAAGTACCAGGGAGCCAAGGAGAACTGATTCCATCATGGCTGTTTGTTGGTCTGCTCCCTCCATTCCTTGCCTGGCTCTGACACCAGGGTCTTACTTAGTTCCTGGCTGACCCTCAGGGCATGAGGCACGCTGCTCCCAGGTCTGAACGTCATAGGAAGAAGGACTGGGAAAGCACTGGGCAGAGGAAGGATGAAGACTAGGCCAGAGGTCGGCAGGCACTCAGGAGGGAAGAGGGCTGGCTAGGAAAGTAGGTGGGTGAAGCTGGATAGGTGGGGAGAAATGGTCCCTCTGAGGTTAATGCTGCCTCTGACTCACCATCCTCTCTTCACAGTGCTCACTGTCACCCAAATCCACATCTCCCCCACCATCCCCAGAGGTAAGTCCTTGGTTGGCTCTAGTCCTGCTCTGCTTGGGCCCCTGGCTCCCCTCCCCCAACAAGCCCAGCCTCAGCTTAGCAAAGTCCAGGGCATGATAGAATCAGCAAATCCTGGCTGGTTGGTCACTGGCCAACTCATCTGGCTGCCAGACCCAGGGCCTCTTTTAACCCTTGCTCTCTGGGTAAGCACCCTAAGCAGGTGGATGGAGTCCTTGAATGTGCTTCCTCTGCCATGACATTGCCCCGGGGCTGGGGTGTGGACTGTTGGTATAGGAGGATTTGAAAGGTGACCTGAAGTAAAGCCATGTACATGGGAGTGGGAAGGGGCATGGGGGTGGGGCGGGGCTAGAAGCTCCATACTTCTCCATAGGTCTGGGCAGAGAGCCGGACGCTTGGCATCATCTCTCAGGCTTCAACACCGAGGACCACAGGGACCCCCAGGACCAGCCTGCCCCATTTCCACCACCCCGGTAGGTTCTATTGTCAGCCTAGCTATGCTCTTTCCCTGAGACTTCATTTTTCCTTCAGGACACCATATCCCTTACTCTCAGTCCCTACTCTGGGTTTAGAATTAGATGGACCTTCTGGTACCAGGATGCCAGGCAGAACTAACAGTGATAATGGTCTTGTTATGTCTTCCCTCTCACTCATCCGGAAAAGTCCAGGAAGTCCCATTTCATGAGGCAGAGTTCCAGCTGCCTTGCTCACGGCCCCATCCTGTGTATCTCCGCTCTGTTTCTGGACCCACCATCCCCTGCCATCATGCACCCCTTCTCATCTGTTCTTGTTCCCTCCCTCAGAGACCACCCGCCCGGATTCCAACATCTACAAGAAGCCACCCATCTACAAGCAGAGAGGTGAGAGTTCCCCTGACTCCCCCGGGTGCTTCTCCTGCCACACACTGTGGGGGAGTGCTGGGTGCTGCGAGCTGGGGAGGGCTGGAAGGGTGACGTCATGACAGGTAAGGCCCTGTGCTCTGAATGATGTCACCGTCATCATTCCATCTGAAATCTCATGGATGTGAAGGGGGGTGAGAGAGCTGGGGCTGAAGGTGGGCCAAGCTGGCTGGCTGCATGCTTAGCTGGGGTGGTGTGTGGACTGACCCTGGGTCCATCTGCAGAATCCACGGGAGGCAGCCCTCAGAGCAAGCACCTCATCGAGGACCTCATCATAGAGTCATCCAAGTTCCCCGCGGCACAGCCCCCCGACCCCAACCAGCCAGCCAAGATAGAGACTGACTACTGGCCGTGTCCCCCGTCGCTGGCCGTTGTGGGTAGGAAAAACTGGGGAAAGGAGAGAAAAGAGGCTAGGATCCCTGTTTACTCCTCTTTCTTGGTTCCATGAACCCAGTTCATGCCCACCCCATGACCTATTAGTTCTCTGTCTTTTGTACTTTCCTCACTTGATAGTTCATTTCTTATCTCTCCTCTGCACCTCTTAGCTGTTCAGGGCCTACCTGTTAATCATTTTTTCCTTTCTTTCTCATTATTATTATTATTATTGGTTTTTTGAGACAGGGTTTTCCTGAGTAGCCTTGTCTGTCCTAGAACTTGCTCTGTAGACCAGGCTGGCTTTGAACTCAGAGATCTTCCTGCCTCTGCCTCCCAAGTGCTGGGATTAAAGGCGAGTTCCACCATGCCTGGCCCTCATTATTATTTATTAAGGTTTTATTATATTTGAACTATGTGTACATGTGTGTATGTGTGTGGGAGGATATGTGCATGCAAGAGCAGTGCCTGGGAGGCTAAAGGATCGCTCTGGAGCTGAAGTTACAGGAAGTTGTAAAACACTCCGTGTAGGTGTTGCAAATGGAACTCAGGTCCTCTGGACGATCAGTGGCAGCCTTAACCACTGAACCATCCCTCCAGCCCCTGCTCACTATTCAGTCACTTGACAGACATCTCTCAAGCTTCTACTATGGCCCACACCCTATGATAGGAGATTTGGAAAAGGGAAAATAAATAAGAGAAGGTCTTGGTCCCCAGAGAATTTAAATATGTGGTTTTTTACCTAGTTCATTAATTCTCACTGTCATGTTATTAATATTATTAGTGTTGTTATTATTGCACTGAGGACTGTTCCAGGCCTTCTACGCATTAATCTACCACTGAGTTACATGCATTCTCAGCTCTGCACTTTGGGTGTTTTTATTTGCTTTTTAAAGATTTATTTATTTTTATGGACATTGGTGTTCTGCCTGCATGTCTGCAAGGGTACCAGCTCCTCTGGAACTGAAGTTATAGACAGTTGTAGGCTGCCGTGTAGGTGCTAGGAATTGAACCCAGGTCTTCTGGAAGAGCACCCACTGCTCTTAACCTCTGAGTCATCTCTCCAGCCCCCTCCTTTTTTTTTCTTCAAATATTTAAAAAGAGGTTTATTTCCAGTTTATGTGTGTGAGTGTTTTCCTGTATGTATGTACATATGTGTGCATGCATGTATGTCTGTATGTATGCATGCATGTACTAGTGCTCAGGGAGGCCAAAAAAGGGTGTCAGCCCCCCTGGAACTATAGTTACAGACAGTTGTGAGCTGCTGTCTGGGTGCTGGGAACTGAACCCAGGTCTTCTGAGAGAGCAGCCAGTGCTTTCAAATGATGAGCCATCTCTCTAGCCCCTGTATCCCATACTTTTTGGTTTGTTTGTTTTTAATAGAATTTGTAGGGCAAAGCATGGTGGCACATGACTATACCACAGCTAGGGAGCCTGAGGCAGAAAGGTTACTTGAGCCCAGGAGTTGAAGGCCAGGGTGGGCAGGTGACATTGCAAGACCCTGTCTCAATTTTTGTGGATTTTTGTTTGTTTGTGTTTTATTGTTTTGTTTTTTTCAAGACAGGTTTCTTTGGGTCGCCTGGGCTCTGGGGACCAACAAGGCCAGCCTTGTTTCAGAACAGCCAAGGATACACAGAGAAACCCTGTATCTGAAAACAACAACAAATATCTATATATTAGTGTTCTTTTTGAGGTCCAGCCCTGTTCCACATAGGGAGAAGCCAGTGGCTAAGTGGCCATATTGATTTGTGGGCCTATGTCTTGTAGAGACAGAATGGAGGAAACGGAAGGCATCTCGAAAGGGGGCAGAAGAAGAGGAGGAGGAGGAAGATGATGACTCTGAAGAGGAGATTAAGGCCATCAGGGAGCGGCAGAAAGAGGAACTCAGTAAGGTATCATCTTGCGCCCCAGGCCCATGTCATCTAGGTGACAAATGTTCTGGCTGCATAGCTCATCTAAAAGGCTTGAGCCACGAAAGCATCTGCATTTGAACAGGTGGGAGGTGCCTCTCCTTTCCCTGGGCTCTAGGCTGCCTTTGGAGCCATGCTGCTGGACATTCAGATTCAAAGCACAGGAAAGGCAGGGTCCATCAGCACCAGGTTTCAGCAGGCTAATTAAGGGGAGGAGAATCAGGAGTTGGGGAAGCGCTGTTGGCTGTACTGTTGGCATAGTGACCCGGAATAGAGAAGCCACCTTGGAAGGGTACCACTGAACATCTCCAGTCAGTAAGATGAAGGGGCTCCAGCTGTGGACTAGCCACCTGGAAAGCCGCTGCTGGTCCTCCTGGATTATACCGCACCTTTGCCCTTTCCAGAGATGGGAAGCTGGTGTTTCAGGCTTGGCTCCATTCACCTCCCTCCCTCAAACAGGTTACTTCCAACTTGGGAAAGATGATCTTGAAGGAAGAGATGGAGAAGTCATTGCCGATCCGGAGAAAAACACGCTCTCTGCCTGACCGGACACCCTTCCATACCTGTGAGTGCTGTGGGGTGGGCTCAGCATCATCTGGCCGGAGGTAGGGGTGGGGAGGAGGGATGTGTGTGTGTGTGGCTATTGAACCACTATAGTTAAAAGATTCTGTCCTGGTGTGGGGCCCGCATGGGTGCCCCCCCTCCCCGAGGGCAAGAATATGAACTGGTAGACAGAACAGACAGAGAATAGCATTGCAGGCAGGGTGAGAGCCCTGGCTTCATTTAATGGAAACTTACTGAGGGACATGCTAAGCACTGGGGACATCAGGGGTGAAAAATACACCCATTTCCTCCAGAGAGGGGGAAAGTGTCGTGTAAATCTACCTGGCTTTTGGAGCAGTGTGGCAGGTGACAGGGACAGAGTGTCAGTGAGGACTTTGAGAGCCCAGTGAGAAGGCCTGGTAGGCTCCTCTGAGTCTTAGAGAGGGAGACAGATAAATGGCACAGAAGGTCCTTACAATTGTCAAGAGCCATATGGGAGCAAACCAGTGAGCTTAAACCAGTGAGGCAGCTCAGAGAGCACGGGGACCAAGTACCATGCAGTGAGGCAGAGAAACAGGTGAAGGGGGCCTTGTGTGCTAGGCCTCTGGGTACCCCAAGTCTAGCCTGGAATTCTTAAGAGCCTGGTAGTTGGAAAGGAGAGGGACAGAGATAAGGGTCCTAAGAGAGAGCTATGAGAACTCTTAAAACCTGACCTTGGAAGTCATGACTATTTTTTTGCATTCTGTTGGTCAGAGAAAGACACTAAAAGTGGCATGGTGGCATAAGTTTAATCCCAGAACTGGAAATCTAGTCTGGGCTGGAGAAAAAAAAGAGAAAAAAGAGAAAGAAAAGGCCCTGTCTTAGTCACTGTACCATTGCTATGAAGAGACACCATGAGCACGGGGTTTGCTCACTATTTCAGAGGCTTAGTTCATTATCATCATGGCAAGGATCATGGAGGCATGACACTGGAGCAGGAGCTGAAAGCCACATCCTGACCCATAGGCGGAGAAAGGGAGTCTAGCCCTGGCATAGGCTTCTGAAACCTCATGACACACTTTCTCTAACATGGCCATGCTTCCTAATCCTTCTAATACTTTCCAACAGTGCTACTTTTCGGTTACTAGCATTCAAATTTATGAACCAATGGGAGGTGGGTGATTCTTATTCAAACTACTACAGGCCCGATCTCCAAAAACAAACAACACAACAGTAGGTTTCCGGAAATGAAACTAGACTCAAGGTGGAAATAGGTTTCATTGCAAAAAGCAAGAAGATATATGTATCAGAGTTGCAGGTCGTCTTTGGAAACAATCTTCTGTACTTGCTTGTAGCTGAACTCAATAGTCAGCCTTCTGTCACTGTGTGGAAATACCTTGCCAGGCCTTATGGAGCAGGCCTATAATCAGAGCTGCTCAGGAGGCTGAGGCAAGAGAGTTGAACATAAAGCCATCTGGGCACAGTGGTGCATGCCTTTAATCCAAGTACTTTGTAGGCAGAGGCAGGCAGATCTCTGTGAGTTCAAGGCCAGCCTGGTCTACAGAGAGAGTTCCAGTACAGCCAGGGCTACATAGAGAGCTCCTAAAACAACAACAACAACAAAAAAAAAAAAAAACAAAGAAAAAAGAAAAGAAAAAAAAAAGTTTAAGGCCTAGCAAGGTTCCGGAGTGGGTCTAAGTCTAGCCTGGACAACTTAGTAGACTCTGTTTCAAAATATAAACCTCTATTAGAGCAGGGATGGCGAGATGGTTCAGCAGTTAAGAGCACTGGTTTCTCTTCTAGAGGACTGGGGAATTTCCAGTACCCACATATCATCTCACATAGGGTTTACCTTAGACCTGAGACAACTTCTCATCCTTCTCCTCCTTTTCCTCCTTTAAAACTCTAGTTCCAAGAGATCTGACATCCTCACACAGACATAAATGCAGGTAGAACACTAATAATAAAAGTAAATAAACCATTTAAACAAATGAAAAAACCTATTAAAGCCTGATTTGGTGGTACGCACCTTTACTTTTAGTGCTCAGAAGCAGATACAGGTAAATCTTTGTGAGTTCAAAGCTACCATGACCTAAACAGTGAGTTCTAAGCCAACCAGAGCAACATAGTGAGTCCCTGTTAAAAAAATTAACTTGCTTTGTCTGCATGTATGTCTGTGTACTTTGTGTGTGCTTGGTGCCTACAGAGGCCAGGATAGGGTCTCAGATTCCTCAAGGACTTCATGGTTGTGAATTGCCCTATGGGTGCTGGGAACCCAACAGGGGGTCCTCTAGAAGAGCAGCCACTGAGCCATCTCTCTAGTCCCAAGTTTGTACATTTTTTAAAAAAGGTTTTATTTGTGCGTGTGCACATGCACATTAGTGCAATGCTTGTGGAAGCCAGAGACATTAGTCCCCTCTAGAGCTAGAGTCAGAGGCTGTTGTGAGCTACCACATGTGGGTGCTGAGGAACAAATTTAAGTCTTCTGCAAGAGAAGTATGTGCTCTTAGCCACGGAGCCCTCTATCCATCCTTTCTTTAAAAATTTATTTATTTATAGTGTGTGTGCATGTACACACGCGCATGTGTGCTCAGTTTTCTTTTTCTACTTCTGTGTGAGTTCAAGGGCTTGACATTGTTAGGGCTGCAAGATATTTGCCTTTACCCCTTGAGCCATCTCTCTGGCCCTGTTTCTACCTTCTTAACAGCTCATAATTTTTTGAAGCCTTGCAAAATGCTGAAGCCATATCCTAAGCATAACACATCTTTTTGGATTCAGAGAGGAGGGAATAGAGCTGAGAAATGTATAGATCAAATCTACTGAAGAGAATCCTATGAATCCATTAGAAAGGGGGTGAGAGAGAGAGAGAGAGAGAGAGAGAGAGAGAGAGAGAGAGAGAGAGAGAGATCAGGGCTTATATCCATGTAGAACATATGGTTGGGAACTGAGTTTGGCAAGACAGAAGCTGGAGGGTTGGCGTGTGTGGGAAATGGGAAGAAAAAGTAAGATCACTTATGGAGAAAGGAAAGGAAAGCTGGGTAGCCAGGCCTGCAGAACATGAGTGCCTTAGGTATCAAGTTCAGTAATGATTGATGTGTTCAAGGGGAACATAGTGAGACTCTGTCATTAAAAAAGGAAAATCTAACCAGGTGTGGTGGCCCACAGTTTTAATCCTAGCACTGCGGAGGCAGAGGCAGGTGGATCTCTGTGAGTTCACAGTTTACAAAGCAAGTCCAGGATTGTCAAGGCTACACAGAGAAACCCTGTCTTGAAAGAACAAACACACAAAAAAATTAAAACAAAAGCAAAATCTAGTGTATCTAGTGGGAGGAGCCCAGCGTTTTGGGAGGTGGCAGTGAAAGACCTCCTCTACTGAAGGAAGGACTTGGGCTGCTGAGGCAGAGGACAGCAAGGCTTGACAGGCTGGATTGCTTGTTGGGAGTATTGCAAGGTCTTACCTTGTGGTGATGCGAATCCATCTCTGTGGGTGTGGGGGAGGGGATGTGGTCTGATCCAGTGCTAATGTTTGGTAAGGAAAGGTGCTGAGCAACTGCAGTGCCAGGCAGCGGGCTCCTGGGCATAAGTCTTTGGAAGGGTGTAGAAGATGGGGAACAAAGGGAGACATCAGGACTAGGAATGCATTTAATTATTTGCTTTGGTTTTGGGGTGGGGTGGGTGGTTGGTTAGTTGGAAGAAATCATAGGTAGCCAAGGCTAACCTCAGACTCTATTTTGCTGCAGATGGCCTTGAACTCTTTATCTTCCTGCCCTTGCCTCACAAGTGCTGGGATTGCAGGCATTTGCCACCACATCCAGGAGTGAAGGGCCAGTAAAGTGGCCATGGCTACGATGCATGAAGAACAACCAAAATTCAGGCGTGGGGTGGGTGGGAAGATTATAAAGTATGTAGCTGAGGCCTGGAGAATGAGTGATGAGAAACTGTCCCAAGAGCCAGATTCAGTTTCAGCATTCCAGATTCTTCTGTTCAGCCTAAAGAGATGAGCCCTTTTCCCAGGTGATTCTAGATAGTGTCAGATTGGCATAAAAAATGAGCCAGCATGCATTCTAAAAGTGATCTGGAGTGAAGAAAATGTTCATTTTATTTATTTATTCACTCATTCATCTATCTATCTATCTATCTATCTATCTATCTATCTATCTATCTATCTATCTATCTATCTATCTATTTTGAGGCAGTTTCTCTTCATAGCCTTAGCTGTCCTGAAACTCACTCTGTAGACCCAGCTGGCCTTGAACTTAAAGAGATCCACCTGCCTCTGCCTCCCTAGTGCTGGGATTAAAGGCATGTGCCACCACTGCCTGGCTTCTGGAGTGAAAAAAGGTTGTATGTACTTGATATATTATAATTCTGTCAAAATATAAATGCTCCTTATTATTGTAAGTATATGACATACCTCGGGAATGAATGGTAACTTGAGAACCAGTGACTTCCTTTTTGATCCTGATCTCCCCAGCCCCCAGCACCTTTAGTGGGTTCTGGGAATCCAAACTCTGGTCCTCATGTGTTCCCAGCAAGCATTTAACCCTGAGCCATCCCCCCAGCCCTGAGAGCTGCTGATTTTCTGTGCAGGCTCTTGAGCCCCTATTCAACATGCTTAGGATTTGTAGGCTTTCACTTTTTAAAGATGGTTTTGATTTATCTCCTGGATTTTAGAATTGAATAAACTTTACCAAACTGGAGACCCCCTAATCAAAAAATGCAAAATTTGAAACAAATACTTCCAAATACTTCCAACTGAGAGCCATATTGACAAGACTGAAGAAGTTTGGAATCCAGCGCAGACTGGATTTCAGATTTTGAACTTTCAGTTTAGAGATGCTAAATTAGTTTGAGAATAAGTGTTAGGCTCCCAAAACTGTTTGTTCTCCCCTACTAAACTTCCAGTAGACTTCAGAGGACTGATGCTTATGGTGTTGAACCTAGTTACCTATACTAGATATTTAACAAAATGCCTGTCAAAGCAACTGCAATAGAATGACAACCATTTCTACTAACCAGAGACAAAAAAGCTTTGAGGCTGGCCCACACTAAGAATGGTAGTCTCTATCTGGGCATTGTGGTGAACACCTTTAATCCCAGCACTCAGGAGGCAGGGGCAGACAGATCTTTGTGAGTTTGAGACCAGCCTGGTCTACAAAGTGAGTTCTAAGATACCCAGGGCTACACAGAAGAAATCCTGTCTCAAAGACCAACAAACAAAAATGGTGCTTTCTAGATATAGTGCTACATGCCTGTAGTCTCAGCACTTGGAAAGCTGAGGCACATAGATCTTGAGTTCAAGGCCAAATATAGCTATGTAGTAGTAGTAGAGGAGGAAGAAGAACAGCAGCAGCAACAGCTAGATGGTGGTGACAGCGGCGTCACATGCCCTTAATCTCAGCACTTGGGAGGCAGAGGCAGGCAGATTGCTATGAGTTCCAGGCCAGCCTGGTATAGAAAGCAAGTTCCAACAGCTGGGTTGTTATACAGAGAAACCCTGTCTCAAAACAACAAACAAACACTTACTTTCAGGAAAACATTATTGAAAACTAATCTCTGGGAGGGAGGGGCAGGGAGGAGGAGGGGGCTACAACTGGGATGTAAAGTGAATTTTTAAAATAGTGTGAAATAAAACAGGAGAAAATGAAACTAATCTCTGTAATTATAACTTGTAGTGTTAAAATGTTTAGTGATTTTATAAAAAGACACAAGCTGAAAATGATCTCCAGTAATGCAAATAAAAGTGTGTGTAACGTAATAACACGGTGTGAAGGTATGTACATGTATGGAGGCCAGAAGAAGACACTGGGTGCCCTTCACTATTGCTCTCTGCCTTACATGAAATGGAAGCCAGACCGGCAGTGATCCCCCTGTCTCTACCCCACACAGTGCTGGGGTTACAGGTGCATACAGCCATGCTCTGCTCTTTGTGTGTGTGCTAGGCTCCGCGTAGTTGCAGAGCAAACCCTCTGAGCCAGCTCCATGGGAAATATCTTGACTGCCTTCACTGTGCTAAGACATAACTGTGTCTGAACTATAGTATCAAATGTCCAGAATTTGAGTGCTGTTAACATCATTGTCATAACTTCAAGATTTTGCTTAGAACGTTCATGTATTTGTAGATTTAGGGCTTACTTCGTGATGGCTCCTAGGACTTATTTCATGATGGTCAGCCTCAACCTTGCCTGGGATTCACATTAGGCTTTTGGCTCACTTCTAGTCAGAGAGAAGAGGGAAGATGGAGAGACACAAAGCCACAGCACACTTGCTAGAAGTCCATACTGGGTTCTGGCCAGGGAAGGCGGTGGAGGCAGCCCTCTTAGGAAGGACTGTCAGGGTCAAGGGACTGAACCTGGACCCTCTTCCTGTTTTTCAGCCTTGCACTCCGGGACGTCTAAATCCTCTTCTCTTCCTTCCTATGGCAGGACCACCCTGAGCCGGGTAAGGCCTTAGGACCAAGCAGGGGCTGAATGGGAGGTGTGTGTGTGTGTGCACTGTGCTTCATCGGAAGGCTGGGCAAGAACTTGGAGGTCCTGGGTAGTGGGGAACCCTCAGAGTAAAGGAGACTGCTGAGGCCCTTGGCTTCCTCTGATCTCTTTGTATCGTTTCCTAGCTACAGTCCACAGAATTCAGCCCATCAGGGAGTGAGGCTGGGAGCCCAGGTGAGTAGAGGGGTACACACGTCCACCACTGGGACGGGGACTGGGTGGGGCCCCTCCACAGACTTCATAGGCAGCCCGTGTCCAATGTGGGCAATGGTCTGCTTAAGATCAGGTGAGGGCGCATCTTCTAGAGTGGTCTCTAAACCATGGCTCTTGTCTCCTTAGGCTTGCAGGTGAGCGCCCCCTGGAGGGGAGCAGGAGAAGTACAGGAAGCCAGGGCCGGGCATGGGTACTGGTGGGGGAGAGGGTATGGGGCCCGACAAGTTGCCTCGTGAAGACTGAAGACGCCTAGGGTAAGGCTGGGAAGGTCTCCCTGACCCACTCTGGCTCACTGCGGCTTTGGTCTCCCCAGAACGGAGAGGGCCAGAGGGGGAGGATGGATCGGGGGAACTCCCTGCCCTGTGTGCTGGAGCAGAAGGTGAGGGCAGGGGACCTGACCACCACAGGTGGGGTGGGCTTCAGGGGGGTGGTGAAGCCCACCAAGCTGAATGCGCTCAGGGTGCTCCTGGAGGTGATGGGGGAGGGGCGGGAGGCAGCAGGGAAGCTGAGATGAATGGCAAGATGGCATGAATCCCAGTGGCCTCTGCAGGTTGCAAAGGGGACGTGGGAAGTCAAGAGGGTTATGTGCAGACAGGAGACTGTGAACCTAAGAGGGTCCTCTCTGCCTCTCCAGATCTATCCCTATGAGATGCTGGTGGTGACCAACAAGGGGCGGACCAAGCTGCCTCCTGGTGTGGACCGCATGAGGCTGGAGGTATGTAAGAAAGTTGCATGGCAGCCGGGCGCAGTGGTGCACACCTGTGATCCCAGCACTGGCGGAGGCAGAGGCAGGCAGATCTCTGTGAGTTCGAGGCCAGCCTGGTCTACAAAGCAAGTCCAGGACAGCCAAGGCTACACAGAGAAACCCCATCTCAAAAAAAAAAAAAAAAAAAGCATGGCATGGGCGAGGGGCTACCCCACCCAGTGGGCTTGCCTTTGATTTTGAGGTTGTAGAAACCTACCTCCTTAGTCACTCAGCTGCCCATGTCCCCACAGAGGCATTTGTCAGCAGAGGACTTCTCCAGGGTCTTCGCCATGTCTCCGGAGGAGTTTGGCAAGCTGGCCCTGTGGAAGCGGAACGAACTCAAGAAGAAGGCTTCCCTTTTCTGACATCCCTGCCGGCTCGCCCTGTCCGTGACAGCACCTTCCCTCTGCTGCTTCGAGGCCCTGAAGCTGGGGCTGTGAGACCCCAGAGCATCCTCTTCCTCTGCTGGCTGGGAGCAGCAGGAGGCAGGGCAGAAGCGTTGGGCTCCATTCCTCAGGGAGAGAGAGAGCCAAGAAGTGCACAGGCCCAGAGCCATTAGGCACGGACTTCCTTCCCCACGATGGGCCAGGGGGCCTTACCTTTTTTCCCTGGGCTCCACTGCCTAGCCAAACCCAGCCCGGACTCCAGCACACAGTCATTGTTTGCACCCCTTCCCTGTCTGTTGCCGACCTGAAGGTTCCCAGAAGGTGAGGAGAAATGAAGAGGGACGCTTAGTGGTGAGGTCTGTCTGCTGTCTATCCTGTACAGGGGGTAGACTTGGCCAGGCGGTGGCAGCTCTGGGACCCTGTGCCTGTCCACCCAAAGGCTCCAGCCGGCTGCACTCCTGACGGCTCCCTGCATCTGGGCCTGATGCTTCTCTGACTGGCAGAAGCAGGCTCTACCTGGGCCTCCAGCTGGGAGGTCATCCTCTCTCCAGCTTGTCTGTCCTGTACTTTGCAACCCCTAAGCTTCAAGCCTCTTGCTCAAGACCCAGGACCTATTTAAAGCTGTGGCTAAGAGCAGAGCCGCTGTTCACACAATGCCTCACCGCCACCAGCCTCCAGGCAAAACCAGCTAGGATGCACCCTTCTAGCACCTATCCAGGGACCACTGAGCCCAGGCCTCAGCCTCCCTTAGATGGCCTAGCTTGGGGCATCTCTGAGAGTCCAGGCTCCCAGGTCTCCCCATTGCCATGCATCCCCTACTGTGCTCTCTTCAGAATGTAATTTATTGGGGCACCCTCTGCTGCTTTCCTTTCCTGACTCCCTGCCTCACCTAATTGCACTCCCAGTTCCCATCTCTCCACATATGTATGTGTACATAATTATACATATATATATACATATATATATTTTGCCCAGGTCTGGGTTTTGTTTTCACCCAGATCCTGGCACGCCCTGTCCACTGTGTGTGTGATCATGCCGGGAGGGGTAACTGCTCGGAATTAAAGGTTGCATTGGGTCCCTAAATCTGTTTGTCTCCACCCCCCCATTTATAATCAAATCTGTGTCCTCCCATATGTCCGGCAACACTCTACCATAACCAATATTCTTACTTCTGGAGAAATTTTTCTTTTTAATTTTGAGACAGACTCTTTTTTGAGTTGCCCAGGCTGGTCTTAAGAGCCCAGGAAGTTTTGATCTTGCTTCAGTACTGAGTAGCTAGGAATATAGCCACAGGCTACCAGCCCAAACTCGCTAGTCATTTATTATTTGTTGTTGTTTTATTTGAGTTAAGGTGTCTTATAGCAAATACTAGCCCGGAGCTTGCCACATAACCAAGGCTGGCCTTGAACTCCTGATCCAGTTTTTGCTTTCCAGGGGCTGGGATCTCAGGCATACACCACATATTTGTGGGCTTTGTTTGACTCACATAGCTCAATCTGGCCTCAAACTGAGGTTGAACTTGCCATCCTTCTTGCCTCTGCCTCACAAGTGCTGGAATTTCAGGCATGCACCGAGAGGTATGGTTTATTTAGCACTGGGGTTTGAACCCAGGGCTTCTTGCTTGCTAGGTGTGTGCTCTACCAATTGTGCAACATCGCTAACCCACATTTATTTCTTTATATGCCACCAGCTCTGAGTCAGAGGGACAGGTGACACCAGGTTGAGAAAGCCATGGGGAAAGAGGTTTCACACGAGCTAGAGGGGGCGGAGAGAGTGCTCATAGTAACTTTCCTTTCTCTAGGAAGGAGCAAGGGCCGGCCTAGACAGAGTGCTGTTTGCCACTTCTCCGGGGGTTACATGAGACAGAAACCTGTGTTTCACAGTTGGAGGGAACTTGAGAGGCAGGGCACAAGGACCCAGGGTGCTTGTGCAGTGGGAAAGCTGAACAGAAAGAGTTATCAGTAGGTGGTAAGCGGACTGCCAAGCACCAGGCAGAGGAAGCAGGGATGGAGAACCCATGGCTGAAGAACGAGTGAGGGTCAGGTGGAGTCAGAGGAGGCAGTGGTGACTCTGCCTTGGCGAGGCCTTCCACATGCAACCCCCATGGAGCTGCACGCCCACGGGGGTGGGAGGCTGAGTGTGCAGTTCAATTTGAAGATGTGGGAAGAGGGCCGGCTGGCCAATAGGCGAATAGATCAGAATCACTCAACACTAAACAGTGATTGTATCGCTACATGAATTGGATTTATAGCTGAAGACTACTTTGGATCGCCTCCTCCTGCTTTCACTTCCTGAGTGTTCAGATGACAGCTGTATGCCATCATACCTGGTTGAGGAGGAGGATGGGGAGCCAACCCAGGCTTTATGTATGCTAGGTCGGCAGTCATCCGAATGAGCCACAGTCCTAGCCCCTGAGCAATAGTTTGAAGTAAAGTTGTCTTCTGTCTACAGCGTTTTATCCTGGAAGCAAACCTGTGAGGCCAATAGGACAGACTGTTTGACTCCTTCCAACAGATGAGAACATTTTACCTGAAACTCAAAGCTACATAAAACCAATGAATAGAAAATGTATGTGCATGGCAGGGGGTGGGAAGACAGTTTCCTGCCTCACTTTTAGGAGGAGGGCATTCAGGAGTAGGTCACCACTGAGGATCAAACCCCGGGGCCTTGGGCATGCTAGACAAGGTCTCTCCTAGAAAGCTCCACCTGCAGCTGCCCAGCACTAGAGATGTAGAGTTATTTCTCTGGGGGAAGCAGGACTGGGCTCCCCATATGGTACCAGACATCCATGGACTGTGTGGAGGTGTTCTTGTGTGGACCCTGTCCACTTGGAACGTACAGGCCACTGCAGATAATGTCAAGGTCACTGAAGAAGGAGAGTGAGGGTCAACATATGATTAGATTGACTGGAAAGGTTTGTGACGGGACACATTTTGACACTAAGTCCTAAAAGATTTGAAACTCCCAAGAATTTAGAATCCTTCAAAGTGAGGCTTTCGGGCCCCCTAAAACAAAGCCTTAGAAGGAGCCCTTCATGCTTCCTTCTCATAACACACACAAAGATGTATAAGCTGGGAGACGTTATTCCAGTTGTTTCTAAAGCTTTTCTGGTTTGAATTGCATCTCACCATTTAGAATCATGAGCCAAGGCCTTAGAATGCAGCACAGTTGGAAGAGTGCTTGCTTCCTATGCAGGAGCCCTGGGGAATCTCGTTAGCAGTAAATAAACCAGGCACATGCTGAATCCCAACACTAAAGAAAGGAAGATCGGGAGTTCGAGGTCAACCTAGCTACCCAATTAGTTTGCACCCAGCCTGGTTCACATGAGACCCTATCTCGAAAAATGAAAATAGGAGTTGACTTTGCAGTTACGAAATCAATGAGCAACAAAGATGTCTGATAAATTTTAAAATATGACAACTCTGTTTTCTTTTTTGTTTGTTTGGTTTTTCAAGACAGTGTTTCTCTGTGTAGCCCAGACTGTCTTGTACTTGCTTTGTAGACCAGGCTGGCCTCGAACTCTCAGAGATCTGCCTCCCTGCCAAGCCCAACTCTTTGTTTTTGAGGTCTCACTATGTTTCTGAGACTGGTCTGAAACTTACTATGTAGCACAAACTACCCTAAAGCTCACTATTATTTTTGTTGTTGTTTGTTTCAGTTCCCAGACAGTTGAGATCATAAGCTTATGTTACCATGCCTGGCATTTATTTACATATCTATCTGTCTGTCTGTCTAGTACTGGGGATTGAACCAAGGGCCTCATGCATGGTTTTTTTTTTTTTTTATTGTTTGGTTTTTTGTTTTAAACTCTTCACACCTCCTTCTCTCTAGCTCTCAGTGGTGTGTGTAGGGGACACAGGCTCTTACTACCTCTTTCAGCTCTTGATACCACTGAGTGCTGGATTGGATTGATCGCATGTGTGCCGTAGTGTGGGCCTTGCCTTCTTTCCATCCAGTATGGGGATAAGAGACAGATTTGGTTAGGACTCTTCCCCTCAATCCCTAATCGAACTGCACAAATTATTGAATGCCTTTTCTGATAAGCACTTTTTAAAAAGTACTAAACAACAGGTGACATTAACATTAGCCATAAGCTAACCCAACATTTCCTAACCCATTTACATTTAAATGTGTTGTCGATATCAATAGGGGAGCTATCTAATCTTTTTTTCAACCCACTATGTCTTTACCTTCTGGAGTGTCCTTGACACATCTGGTCAGGACCCGGATATTTTAAACGTTCCACAGCCATGTGTGGCCGGAGCTACCGTTTGGGGTGAGGATGCATGAGGAACTGGGATGTTACTCAAAGGCACCGTCTGGAAAGGCCAGGTCACTGACTGTCATTAGCTCCCCAGGGCACCCCCACAGCGGGCTCCTACAGGACCGGGCCAGCTCCGGGCTTAGAGCGCCCCCAGCCCTCCGGCAGGGGCGGGGTTCCAGGGCCGGGTCCCGCCTCCCTCCCGCTTGGCCGCCTCCTCCGCCACCACCGCGCTGCTGCCGGGAGCCGGGCCGGGAGCCGGGCCGGGCCGCCATCATGCTGAGCCGGCTCGGGGCACTGCTGCAGGAGGCCGTGGGGGCGGTGAGGCTGGGCCGCGGTCGGACCGGAGGGGCGGGCGCGGGCCGGGGCTGCGGGGGAGGGCGGGCGCGGGCCCCTCGGGCAGGGCCCCTCCCCCGGCCGCGACGCTTCCGGGCCTCTGTCTCCGCGTCGCGTCCCTCTGCCGCCGCTCGATCTCCCGCATTCTCTCGGACCCACCGGCTCCCGCGGACCTGCGCTCCGCTCTGCGGATCCGACGCCCGGCTCTCGCGACCCTGAGCCCCTGCTCCCTTGATTCTGAGCCCGGATCCCTCGATCCTGCCTCCGCACCGCTTCCTGTTACGCTCGCTGTGTCCCACTCCCCCGATCCTGCGCTCCGCGGTGCTTCTGGTTAGGCTCCCTGCGCCCCCGGGAGCTTCTGCTAGCTTTCTGTGCCTCTCTTCCCAAACACTCCCTTGTCGCCAGCCCTTTCCCCACCCGGATCTGCCCCATGCCGCCCCCTCAGCCCCTGCCAGCCCTCCTTCCTCGTTCCTGTCGCTCCTCCGCTCCTTCTCACCTGGAGTTGTAAACACCGTCCCCCTTCCCCTCTTGGCCTCTGGAGAACTCCCGGGACCAGGATTTCTCGCACCGAGTTGTCTCTATCTTAGCTTGGGAGTTGAGGCCCTGAGCGATTACGACCCCAGGAAGGTGATAGCATTGTCGGGGTGGGTGGTCGAGGGAACCCGGAAGCAGCTCCCCGCCGGCCCCGCTCATCTCTGGCCACTGAGCCGAACTGACCTTGAGGTAGCGAGGTCAGCCTGCCTGAGGGGCTTGCACGGAAGAGTGTTTTGTTTTGTTTTTACAACTGTCAGTTTGGATTTGGGCCGTCTTTCTGGGAGTGCTTGTGCCTGGAAACCCACTGTAAGTGGATCGCTCTTCCTTCAGCAGCCTTGCAAGAAGCTATCTGGAAAGTTAATTTTTTTTTCTCATTGTATAAAAACACCCTCTAATTGATGTGTTTAGTCTATCAAATTGTCTTTGGAGAAACAATCTGGGGTTTGCCTCCCCTTTTCTTCCCTCTGTCCCTTGCCCAGACAGAGCATGTATTACTGTTTTTGTTTGTTGGTTGTTTTTTGTTTGTCAACATAGGAGTTGTCTGTGTAGCCCGGGCTGTCCTCGAACTCGCTCTGTAGAGCAGGTTGGCCTCAAACTCAGAAATCCACCTGCCACTGCCTCCTGAATGCTGGGATTAAAGGTGTGGGCAGCACCGCCCATCCAGCTATTACTGTTATTATTAAAAACTGGCTCGGCCTTAGGAAAGCTGGTAGAGGGAGACACTTCCGTAACCTACCCTCCCCATCACTATCCGCCTTTGCCTCGAGAAACAGTCTAGGATACCCCAAGAGGGAGAGTTTCAAAATGGCCTTTTCTTCTCCTTCCTGTCCCAAATAAAAACAACTGTCATCTTAGAAAGTGATCTGATAAACCAATTCATCCTTCTGGACACAGGAGGGCTGGAAGGGTGGACAGCCCTAAGCTTTCTTGATCCTTACACCCCGAGTGCAGAAAGTTTAGGTACCAGGGGCTGAAGACAGAGCGTGGAGGGACATGTTTTTAGGCAGGTGATCTGGGGTGTGTGACATGTAGACCATGTCCAGGAGGTGTGATATAGGCCACACGGGAATCCCGCTTTTCAGCTCCGCCCACTTCCTGGGGTTAGGTCTTCCTTCAGGTTGGTTGGACCACCAAACAGAAGATGGCCCACTCAGTACTTTGTTCTGCCCTTGGTAGCAATCCTTGTGGCTCATTCTAAAAGTAATGCTATCTTCTAGCAGAAATTGCTTGATAGTTTCTTTGGTCTGGTATCTAATAGTAGATTCATGGGTAGAGATTTCTGTCCTGCTTTCTTCTGTCCACTGGGTTTTGATTGCTGCCCTGGCTTCCCTGGGTCTCTTTTTCTTATATGAATAGTTTTGTTTTTTCATTAAATTTGGCACAAGGTTTTTTGGAACTTATAGATGAAATCTGAGGATAGGATAAGACCCTATCACAGAAACTGAGGTCACTGGGGTACTGGCTGAGGCTCCAAGGACTTTCTAAGATAAGAAAGTATGGCAGGAGTGTCTACAGGAGCTTCCTCAGTTGGGAAAAGCCCTTCTGAGGTTGCCAGATGGAAGAAAAACCCAACAAAACAAAACAACAACAAAAACCAGCCTCAGGCTAACAGCGGCACATGCCTTTAACCCTAGAACTCTGGAGGCAGAGGCCAGCCTTGTCTACGGAGTGAGTTTCAGGACAGCCAGGAAACCCTGACTAGAAAAATCAAAACAGAAAACAAAAAACAAAATCACGGGAAGTTCACAGTCTATCGGAACCTGAATAATAGTGTCATATGAATCTGACAAGTCAGGTTACTCCCTGTGGATGGGGATCTTATTATTGCCATTATTTGATATATATGTATATGGAGGTGTACCACAGGCACATCATGTGGAGGTCAGAGGTCCTGGGTCTCAAACTCAGCAGCAAGGTCTTTAAATATGAGCCATTTTACCAGCCTGGGATGGAGTATCTTGAAAGACTGTGCCTTTCTGGAAGAGTTACTGACCTTACATCTAATTTTTTATTTTATTTTTCCATTTTTTGGAGACAGGATTCCTCTTTGTAGTTCTCAGTGTCCTGGAACTTGCTTCACAGACCAGAATAGCCTTGGACTCAGAGATCTTCCAGCCTCTGCCTCCTTAGTCCTGGATTAAAGGCGTATTGTCACCACACCTGATGGCAACTAATTTTGAAAGAAGAACCTACTGGGTTGCCCCTTACTGTTGCCATGGCCAGCATCTTCCTGCATGACACTACCAGATATTTCCAAAACATTCCTCTGAAGGTGTTGCTGACCTTGCTGCCCTAAAAAAACAAAAACAAAACAGAACAGGCTTCTTGACTTGGCTTAGGAGACCCACATGCTCCTCATGCCCTTTCCCCTAATGCACTCTGGCCAGGTCTTTCTACTGGGAACATCTTCCTTGCATTGCTGAAATTTGATCCAGTTGGAGTTTTTGTTCTTTGGCAGGATCTTGAAAGGGATCCAGTAATGGCCTCTCTTTTCTTAAGGGTTATTTTTATTTTTACTTTGTGTACATGCATATCTGTGCCACATGTGTGTGGGTGTCTGTGGAAGCTAGAAGAGGGTATTGGATCCCCAGGTGCTGGAGTTATAGACATTTGTGAAGCATCCTACATGAGTCTGGGAACCAAATTTCTGCCTTCACTGAGCCATCTATCTCTCCAGCCCCTAGAAGTGACTCCCTTGAAGAGGTCCCTTTCTGCTTCTGCTACTTCCTCAGAGATTAGTGGTTTGGGGTGCAATCTTGCATTCTTTTCTTGGTGTCAGCATATTCATTGGAAGCTTGGTTATCATTAGGTTGCTTGTGACGTGTAGTTTAGCATCCCACACCTAGAAGGCATTCACAAGATACGTACCAAATGAATGATTCTAGAAGATGCCCTGCTCTGTGGTACCATAAAGGACTGAGCTAGGAAGACATGTATGCAGGCAGGAGGAGTCAAAGCCAAGGCTTTTATGGAGCTGCCCAGTCCTTTACTGATGTCAGTGAGGAATCTCAGGACCCAGACAAGTGTATAGGAATGATGGTTCCTACGACATTGTGACCTGAGCAAAGACCTGGAGGGAATAAACACCAATGGTAGGGACTCTTGATGCATTTTATCCTTTTAACGATTTTGTTTTCTTTTCTCAAAAAAATCTTTTTCAGAATTTCACGAGTACTGCATTTAGATCATTTCCATCTCTAACCCTCCCCCTACCAACTTCTCCCATACCCACACTCCCTCTCATATTAATGAGCTCTTCTTCTGTAATAATTATTACAAGGGAACACAAACACACACACAGACAACTTGGTGAGTCCATTTAGTGTCACTCATATGCACATGTGTTTAGGGGCTGACCATTTGGTATTGGATAATGTGTCAGAAGGTTAGTCCCTGGGGAAGACTGATTCTCCATCTCTCAGCAGCCATTAGCTATCTGTAGCTCTTCATCTAGGGATGGGGCCTTTTGAACGTTCCCCATCCATGTTGGCATGCCAACTCATGTCCTTGTTCAAGTCTTGATGAGGTGACCATATTCTTGAGATTTCATAAGTGCAGCTTCCCTGTCATATGGAAGACACCATCCTGCAGCAGATGTCCTGGTCCTCCGGCACTTGCAGACTTTCCACCCCCACTTCTTCAGTGTCCCCTGAATCTTAGGTGCAGGGCTATGTTTGGATGTATCACTCACGGCCGGGAAGCCCATTGTCGGTTGTTCTCTGCATTTTCTTTCTTTCTTTCCTCCTTTTGTTTTTCAAGACAGGGTTTCCTCTATGTAGCCTTAGCTGTCCCGGACTCGCTTTTTGTAGACCAGTCTGGTCTCAAACTCACAGAGATCCTCCTGCCTCTGTCTCCCTGAGTGCTGAGATTAAAGGTGTTTACTACCCCATCTGGCATTTTCTTCATTTTCTGCCTATAAACATTTAATGTACAGGAAAGAAGATTTTATTTTCAGGGCAGTTAATCACCCTCAGTTCAAGGCCAGTGCCAAAATGGAGAGAACACTTTTGGGGAGGGGGAGTTGAGGGGCTTTCAGAGAACAATGTCAGAAGCCTCCAGGTTGACAGAAGGAGGTGAGCAGGAGTTAGGGGTGCAGACTGCAGCCCAGGACTAAAGGTGGAAACACTCTATAAACAAGTGTTTCCTTTATAGGGTATAGAAGTGTTAACTGTCTGAGTAGAGCCTGCCATGGCCTTGAATGTAGGTTTTCCCAGACCCCAACAGAGAAGAACCTAAAGCTTTTTCCTTGTGTATCATTCTCATCATCTTTCTTCTCAGGTGCCCCTGTATTGTTGGCAGCCCATCTGTTGTAGCATGAGAGGATTTCAGATTGTGCAGAAATACTTGTGTCTGTTTCTCCTTCAACATGCTTACTTCTTGGGGACAAAGCCCCTGGGATGGGGACATGTGGGAGAGCCCATCCTCTGGAGAGTCTATGATGATGGGTCTTGAAGAGATGAATTACTTTTCCCTTTGAAAAGCTGGGAACAGAATGCCTTCTCTAGAGGACCTAGAACTCACCCAACTGGACACTGAACAGGCACACGGGCTTCTGTTCCTGTGGGTGCTGGTGGCAGTGGGCCCTTGGTTGGCACTCCCACAAAGAGCATGTCTTCTCTCTCTGCAGAGGGAGCCCAGCATTGACCTGCTGCAGGCCTTTGTAGAACACTGGAAGGGCATCACACACTACTATATCGAGAGCACAGGTAAGCCTGCTGCTCCCCAGCCTGGGACCCGGGACCCCGAGGAGGGGGCTGGGCAGAGTGGGCAGGGAGTGACCACAGGTGTCTTGGGAAAGGTTATGTCAGGGCTCTGGACATCAGGACATCTCTGGGCTGAGCCAGGGAGATAGACCCAGAGACCTAGGCCTTGCTGGCCTTCATGGTTAAATTGTTGGCCCCACTCTGACCTTTTTGGGAGAGGAGCTATGTGAGTAATTAGTGAGGACAAGGAGGTTGGGGACCTCACTGTTCTGACTCTGGGTAGTAAAGTTGGCTCCGCTCGCTCTAGTTTCCAGCTGGGTACAGTCCCTGGGCCTATGGTCCCAAGTGCTTGTCACTAGGACACTGATTAAATGAAATGCGACAAGGGCCTGGAGAGATGGCTCACGGGTTGGCACTGGCTGCTCTTTCAGAGGACCCAGGTTCTATTCCCAGCACCCACATGGTAGTTCACAACTGTTTGTGACTCCAGTCCCAGGGAATCTGACACCCTTACACAGACACATGCAGGCAAAACATCAGTTCACATCAAATAAAATAAATTTTAAAAAGGGTATGCAATGGCACTTAGCTGTAGCTCAGTTGGTAGAGTGCTTGCTTCTCTTGCCCATACAGAGACTTGCATTCAGGTCAGGCAATGGTGCATGCTTTTAATCAAGTGCTTAAGAGATGGGAACAAGAAGTTCAAGGTCACCCTGAGATACATGAGACCTTGTGTTACAGAGCTGGGGAGAAGAGAAAGATGTGCAATAAATTATATTGCCTTGGTCACTTTAAGAAGTACAAGTAGAGCTAGGTTGCAGTGGCACATGCCTGTAATTTGGGGAGGCAGAGGCAGGTGGATCTCTGTTAGTTCAAGGCCAGCCTAGTCTACAAAGTGAGTCCAGCACAGCCAAAGCTATACAAAGAAACCCCATCTCAAAATCTGCTCTGTCCCCGCCCCCCCCCACTCCACACCACCAAAAAAAGTACAAGTAGAAAAGCTAAGGTGTGGTACACCTGTGGGTCTGTTTCCGCCTAGCTGTTATCTCAAAGGGTCAAAGCATTAATGCCTTAACCCACCATAATGACTCAGTGGGGGTCAGAATCTGATTGGGTGCTTTGTAGTCCATAAGCCTGGTTGCCAGGCAACCACATCCTCAATCACTAGCTTTCCATCTCCCTGAGTTCAGACTGTGTCTAGGCCTATGATTTTCCTAGAGGCTTTCTTTCCAGTGTGAGCCAGCCCATGGAATTAAAATGGCCTTTGAACACTCCAGGGGATTTTGTTAGACCAGGCTTTCTTCAATCTTGGCATATGGACACTAAGACAGGACTGTTCAAATGGAAGGGGAAATAACTGTATTGCCTACTGAGCAGTAATTCTGGCCTCTCCCTACTCAATTCTAGTATCACGTCTCTCAACTGTGACATACATAAATATCTCTAAATACTGACATTTTTGGGTGGGAAGAATGTCTTTCCAGTTGGGAGCTTCTTTTTTATACTAAACCATATGCTCTCTCTCTGTATTGGGAACTGATTGAACCTTGGGCAATCCTTCCTGCCTCTATGCCTCATTTCATTCCTTGGCCCTTTTCTCTTTTTATTTTAAAACAAGATTTCACTTACATTTTCTAACCTGGCCTTGAACTCACTCTGTAGGCCAGGCAGGTTTTGAACTTTCAATACCTCTGCCTCACCAGCCTCCTGAGAAGCTGAGATTACAAGCCTTTGCCACGAAGCCTACCCTAAAACTAATAGTCCTCCAACTCACCTGGGCCTTTCTCTACATCTAGACCTTTAATTTCCAGAGTGGTCTTAAGACCAGAGTTACAGGGAGAGGGTGAAGCAAGCTCCCTTGCTTAACAGCCTATGCCCTAAAGGAAAGCTAGGGGGTGCTCCAAGGCCAGCTGGAAAACTTCCTCTACTGAGGCTCATCACCGCCTGACTGACAGATTGTGCTTTCCCCTGACTTCCTGAATGGAAAAGTGACAACACCAGGCCCTAAAAACTACTAGGAAGGAAGCTGCTAAAATCATAGCCTGGATGAGCACAGGACAGACTCCGTAGCGACTCACTTAAGCCTGGGATAGGCAGCTCTCAAAACATCTTCTACGGACTCATGCCTTACTTTGGGCCCATGAGGGGTCCCTGGTAGGGAATGTTGCTGCCCACCAGATGACACACGGGGGCAGGCATACACTCTCAGTCAGCATGTGTCCTCGGCCTAATTCCCTGCCACTTCATCTTTTTAAAATGCACAAGTATCAGCTGGAAACTTCCATTTCCTGGTGGCGCTCAGCCCGTTAAGGTGTGGCTTCCTTCTGGGCTTGTCATGAGAGAAAGGGTCTAGTCGTCTTCACGCCACCTCCCCTTGTGTCTTGAACCTCGATTAGATGAAAACACGCCAGCCAAGAAAACAGATATTCCCTGGCGACTGAAGCAGATGCTGGATATCCTGGTGTATGAGGAGAAGCAGCAGGCGTCCTCTGGTGAGGCTGGACCCTGCCTGGAATACTTGCTGCAGCACAAGATCCTGGAGACTCTGTGCACTCTGGGTAAAGCGGAGGTGGGCATGCTCCTGGGGCATCTGGAAACTTCCACCCCAGTCAAACCCTTATTCCATGCTTTCTGACCTGTGCTCCTCTGTCTTGATGGGACCAGTACTGTGACTGTTACTTGGAGAGGGACCTGCCATTTGCTGGGCTCTATTCTAGGTACTAAGTGCTGGGGACTGAGGGACAGGATGGTCACACCCAGTGGGTCCCTGTTATCCCAGACGATGGGTCCTAGGACCCTGCTACCCTTTCCCTCAGATCCAAAATGGGTGAATGTTCAAGTCCCTTATGTAAAACAGAGCTGGGACCCAGCAAGATAGCTCAGTGGGTAAAGGTGGTTGCCACCATGCCTGACAACTTGAAGTCAGCTCCTGAGGTCTACACGGTAGGAGAGAGCTGCAAGTCATCTTTTGACTTCCTCATGCACAACAAGGCTCATGTGTATGGGCGCGCACATAAATAAATAAATAAATAAATAAATAAATAAATAAATTTAATTTAATTTAAATAGGGTCTAGAAAGAAAGAGGGACACAGAGAGATGATAGATAGATTGGTGGATTATAGACAGATAGATTCCCAGAACCAATGTCCCATGGATACCATGGATACCCATGGTGTTTGTAGATCACCTACACACACTCTCCTGGACCTTCAAATCATCTCTAGATTGCTTGCAATTAATAATGTAAATACCGTGAGGCTCACAGTGCTACAATAGTTAGGTAATAAGAAAACGGTTTGTACATGTTTCTGAATATTTTTGGTCTGAGGCTGATGAACCCCACAGATACAAAACCAGTAGATAGCGATGGAGTACTGTGTTCAGTAATGACCCAGTCATAAACTAATTCAGGAAAGGGGTAAAGGGAACAACTGCTGCTTTACACACTGTGGCAGGAAAGAGGCCTGCCAGGGAAGGCCACTGAGCTCTATGGCTCTCTGGAGAAGAGTGCTCCAGACTGGTGACCACGGCCTCACCTCTGACAGGATGCTCTGTCTCAGTATCCCCCAGGCATGCGACAGCAGGTGTTCCAGTTCTTCAGCAAGGTCCTGGCCCAGGTGCAGCACCCACTGCTGCACTACCTGAGCGTCCATAGGCCTGTACAGGTGAGGACCAAGGAGACACAGGGTGTCTTGGCATAAGACTTCCCTTTCCCAACACCCTATTCTAGGTTTCGTGTTCTGTTCCTCTTTTAGAAACTTCTCCGACTTGGAGGGACAGCCCCTGGATCCCTCACAGAAAAGGAAGAAGCTCAGTTCACCAGTGTCCTCTGCTCTAAGATACAGCAGGATCCAGAGCTGCTGGCCTATATTCTGGAAGTACGTGCTTCTGTGGGAACAGGCTGTGGTACAGAACCCGAGGCAAGCCCTCTTGACCCTGCTGAGGAAGTAGGAGAACTCGGTGCCCACAGGCACTCTAGGATGAGACTCTGTCTTTTTTTTTTTACTCTGCAGTCTTTTATTGCAGTTTGGATTTTGGGGGTGGGGGTTGAGGGTAGGAGGTGTCTCATATAGCCCAGGCTAGCTTCAAACTCACTGTGTGGTCAAGAATGACCTTGAACTTCTGATCCTTCTGCCTGTATCTCAGTCTCACTAGTGCTGAGTTGTAAGCATGTACCACTATGTCCAGTTTATGGGGTGGTGAGGATTGAACGTAGGGCTTCACATATTGTGGGCAAGCACTATACCAACTGAGCCATATTCCCAGGCCTGTGGTGTGTGTGTGTGTGTGTGTGTGTGTGTGTGTGTGTGTTTGTGTGTGTGTGTGTGTTTAGGTTAGACTGCATTCTGTAGAGTCAGTTTTTCCTTCCACTTTTACATGGGTTTTAGGGATAGTACTCAGGTCTCTGAGTCTCCTGTAGCAATAGTTTGGCTCTTGTTTTGGCTTTTTGAGACAGGCTCTCTATAAATCCCAGGTTTGCCTCAATCTTAGAATCCTCCTGCCTCAGTCTCCCAAGTTCTGAAATTACAGTATGTACTACAATGCCTGGCAAGACATACAGCGAGACTGTGTAGCCCAGGCTGGACTTGAACTTGTGATCCTCCACCAAGATTACAGGAGTGCTCCACCACACCTGGCTCTTAAACCTGCTCTCTCAAGCACCTTGTGATTAGAGTGATATCCTTTCTGACCTTGGCCTCACCCTACCTTTTTTTTTTTTTTTTTTTTTTTTGCAGGGTAAAAAGATTATAAATAAGAAGAAGACATTCAGAGAATCTACAGCTCTGCCTAAAGACATAGCTGGCTACAGGGACAAGGACTGTCCCCACAGTGATGCTCCCGGTGGGGATCCTGGACTGGATAGGGAGCACAGTGGTGTCCCAGCCTTGAACATCCGCCTGCCTGCTGGGACCGAGGGGCCAGAAAATGGGCCCGGGGAGAGCAATCTCGTCACCTCTCTGCTGGGGCTGTGCAAGAGCAAGGTCTGGCCGCAGAGATGGGAGGGGTAGGGAGGGATAGAGACAACTGTTGTCTCAGACATCATCTCCCCATCCCCTAGAAGAGTCGGGTGGCCCTGAAGGCGCAGGAGAACATACTGCTACTAGTCAGCGTGGCCTCGCCAGCAGCTGCCACCTACCTGACACAGAGCACCTCCTGTTGTGTGGTATTAGCTGAGCACCTCTGTCAACTCTACCGGTCCATGCCTGCCTGCCTCGACCCGGCAGACATTGCCACTTTAGAGGGCATCAGCTGGAGGTGGGTTCCTGGCTTGGGGAGACTGGGAAATATCTTCAGGGGCTGCTGGTTACATAGACTAGGCAGCCTTGCCAGCTACCTTCTTGCTAGGGGGAGAGCCAGTCTCCAGGGTCCTTCCCAGCTTAGCATTCCCTTCTGCAATCTGACCACAGCAACAGAGGTTTTAGATGGAGTGGCGACCTCTCAGATATCCTTCAGAAAGGCCCTGAAGCTCTTTGCTCATCTTCCTGTTTCCCTTTATCTTAGGCTACCCAGTGCCCCGTCTGATGAGGCCTCTTTCCCTGGCAAGGAGGCTCTGGCTGCCTTCCTGGGCTGGTTTGATTACTGCGACCACCTTATCACAGAGGCACACACGGTGAGCAGCGGCAGGTGTGACCAGGGTCCTCGCCTAGCTCCACTAGGTGCCTCAGTGATGGAGTGGAGCTGATGCATGGTGACTTGGAGCCATATGCCAGGTTGGCTCTGGTTAGCCAGGCCCCTCTGACATATTTTGGGGCTGTGTGAGGACACGGTGATCTTTTAGGCAAAAATGTGTTGGGATGTAAAGACAGGAGACGTGCCCTCTGGTTCCTAGGTGGTAGCGGAGGCCTTGGCAAAGGCCGTGGCTGAGAAGCTGTTTGTGGAGATCCTGCAGCCGCAGCTCCTGCATGTGTAAGTGTCTCTTCGGTCCCTTGTCCATGGCTCTGGCCTGTGTCTGGCCACCCTACCACACCTCTTGCTCTAACAAAGGCCAGGGACCTCCTGTTAATATTTCCCAGATCTGATGTGCGCATGGCTCTAAGACCCATGGGCTGGAGCACAGCCTCACACTGTGACTATAGGACCTCATGAGGGATGGGGAGGTTAGCCAGCAATGGGAGGAAAACAGGAAAGGTTCTACACTCCTACCCCTGTTCACCCACCAACCCTCCTCTGCTCTCTCCCTCTCCCCACAGGTCTGAGCAGAGTATCCTGACCTCCACTGCCCTGCTGACAGCCTTGCTACGACAGCTGCGCTCCCCGGCCCTGCTTCAGGAGGCCATGACCTTCCTCTTGGGCACTGACCCGCAGCCTGCAGCCACAGAGGACAGCCCCCATACTCTACGCACACACCTCATCATGCACTGTGACCACCTGTCGGATGAGGTAAGACAGGAGGGCCTGCAATCCAGTTTGCTCCACAACCACCACAAGGCTTCCAGAGGGTTCCCTCCTGCTTTCCTCAGCTGGCCCAGTTAGCTCAGCCTCAGGCTTCAAGCCATATGATTGGCAGCCACACTGTCTTTGTCATGATTTTCTGTATATTTTGCAAACCACTATTCTATTCATTTGGCTTTCTAGAGACTCAAGCACTCTGTGAAGTAGTCCCATTTTTTCTAATACAGAAACTGGCACAGAGGAGTCAATGGGTTTGCCTGAGAGGGCACATCAAATGAGAAATGAACACCTCCTTTAGCCCATGACCAACAAGGGAAGTGAGCCTTAGAGGAGTTTGCCTGGCATTGGTTCTCAGGTGGTGAGAAGCCAGGAGGAGGTAGGAGGTGTGGCCCACGCCCTTATTCCCAGCACTCAGGAGGCAGAGGCAGGCAGATCTCTGAGTTCGAGTCCAGCCTGGTCTACAGAGCAAGTTCCAGGACAGCCAGGGATACATAGGAAACCCTGTCTTGAAAAACCAAAAGACAGAGGGGGTGGGGAGAGAAGCCAGGAAAATGACAGGAGAGTCGCCTGCTGCCCTCTTTCACTCCAGATCAGCATTGCCACGCTTCGCCTATTTGAGGAGCTGCTGCAGAAGCCTCATGAGGGAGTCATACGCAGTCTGGTCCTGCAAAACCTTGAGGGCCGCCTCTATGTGGCCCGGGGCTCGCCGGAGCCGGAGAGCTATGAGGACACCCTGTAAGTGGAACCGAGAGGGAGGGATGCAGGGCGCTGCCCAGGACTCAGCTCACCCATCCACACCCGCTCATCCATCTGTTCATCCGTGCATGCTGGTCCCCTGCCTGCAGGGATCTGGAAGAAGACCCCTACTTCACTGACGGCTTCCTCGATTCTGGCCTTCAGCCCTCCAAAAAGCCTCCCCCAGCTCCTGCCATCAGTTTGGATGGCAAAACAGCAGTGACGGAGATCGTTAACAGGTGGGGAGAAGGTTAGGCAGCCGGAGCCACCTGAATTATGTTCTGTCCTTGGGACCCTGTGAACAGCAGAGAGTGGGGGAAACAAGGGGAGGCGCCTCCACACCTAGGCCCCTGTCTCTTAGCTTCCTTTGCCTGGTCCCTGAGGAGGCCAAGACATCAGCCTTTCTGGAGGAGAATGGATATGACACATATGTGCACGATGCCTACGGCCTGGTGAGTGAGGGTCCTGTGGCTTCCCTCCTCTTCCAGGCCCTTTGTTGCCCCCCTGCTACAGCCTCAACCCCATACCAGTTTTATGGGGTCTCTCAACTAGGCCTTTCTGGACCCTATTCCTTCAACTCTTCCTCCCCTCTGCCTTAGTTCCAGGAATGCAGCTCCCGTGTGGCCCCCTGGGGTTGGCCCCTGGTCCCAGCACCCTTGGACACTCATGAGCCTGAAAGGCATTTCTTTGAGGGCCGCTTCCTCCAAGTGCTCTTTGACCGAATGGCCCGGATTTTGGATCAGGTAGCTACAAAGACTGTGCTGAGGAGAGTTCCAGGCTGGGCCTTGTTGCCTTTAGGGAGAGCAGGGGTTGCTGACCAGGGTAGACTTCTCTTTGGTTCCTTAGCTCCACACAGCCCCTTTACCTTTCCCCAGGCGAGAAGCCTTGTCTTGCCTTTTCTCTACACGCCTTAACATGCTCTGGCCCTCAGCCCCAGGGAATCCATGACATACACACATCACGTGAGCCTCCCACCCCCGCACACATTCACACCAGCCAGGCGCCTTGCTTGGGGAGTGCAAAAATGCTCAACACCCCTTGCCAGCACTCAGTGTTGTCCATCTTGTTCCCTACAGCCATACAGCCTGAACCTACAAGTGACCTCAGTCCTGTCCCGGCTCGCCCTGTTCCCCCACCCCCATATTCATGAGTACCTCCTGGATCCCTACATCAGCCTGGCCCCTGGCTGCAGGAGTCTGTTCTCTGTGCTTGTCAGGGTAAGGATGAGGGTGCGACAGGAAGGAACAGAGCGGGGCAAGGGTTGGGAATGGAGTCATCGCCCTTACTAGTGTCGGGGAAAGCACGGGTTTTCCAGTCCCATCCTCCTGTCTCCTATGGGATGGTAGAGCCAGAGGCAGCTGTGGGACATGCTCAGTTCTCATCTTAGTCCTCTCTGAACTCTAGGTGATCGGGGAATTAATGCAAAGAATTCAGAGGGTACCCCAGTTTCCCGGTAAACTGCTGCTGGTGCGCAAGCAACTGATGGGCCAGATTCCCGGAGAGCAGTAAGTACCCAAGGGAAGTGGATTTGGGGTTGGGAAGGCAGCACTGAGGACCCTATCCTAAGTCAAGCCTTGTGGACATGGGCTGTCGTGCTGTAAGCACACCTGCTGACGCCCAGCCATACCATCTTCCACCACCTGCCACTGTCTCTCCACAGTCTGGACCATCAGACCCTACTCCAGGGCGTGGTAGTACTTGAGGAATTCTGCAAGGAGCTGGCCGCCATTGCATTTGTCAAGTTTCCCCCACATGGTCCTTACCTGAACTGCTCTCCACCCCGGGAAGGGCAAGTCTGAGCCAGGAGCATGATGGGCGGGGGAAGACTCCTGCCTGTACTTCTGCCCATGAGTGGCCTCCTGCCTGGCCACGCTGCCGCTCTGTCCTCCACGCTGTGGACTTCAGCTGCAGGAGACCTTACCTGCTGATCACCTGAGCTGAAGTTTCAGGGAGGTGCTGGCTTCTAAGGCAGTGGTATTCTCGGGGCCTTCTTGGAGCAGCTGTGGGATAGCCAGCGAGCACCTAGGCCCCGCCCTGCATGTGTGTGTGTCCCTGCTATGCTGTGATCAGGGCCACACGAAAGACAACTCCAGGGGCAAGGGAAATGAACTGCTGCCTTTGAAGCTGGCGAGAAGTCAGTCCAGAAAGTTGGGTCCAGAACCCTGTCTGTCATGTTAGGTATCATGGAAGCTGATTGAGACTCAGCAGATTTCTTCATGGCTTCCTTGGTGTGAACAGTAGTGAAGGAGACAGAGAAGGAGACAGAGGGAAGCCCCCTCTTCCTGCTCTGCCCTCCTGGAGACTATTGCAAAATTCCCAACTGCCTCATGGCAGATGCCCAAAGCATGCTCCGCGCCCAGGCGGGGGCAGCTGCTAACAAGAGCCTTGGCGCAGCTGCAGCCAGGGCAGGAGAGAGCCTTGGAGCTGGGTGCCAGGCTCCAGTTCCAGCTGGTTCCTCTCTGGCGCCTTCTAAACCCGTCTCGGCAAGTCCACAACACCTGGGCAGAGAGGTCATTGACCAGGGGTGGTGGGCCTTGCCCTCTGAGTCCTGCCCAGGGACTCAGGGATCTCAGTGGAATCCAATCCTAGGGAGCCCAGGAACTCAAGGTACAGATGGGACAGGGCACCCCAACTCTGGACCCTGAAGTCTAGTGAGGAGGGGCTGAGACGCAAGCAGATAGCTCTGGTATTGTTCTTCCTGTGTCCTCCATGGCTGGGGCTGCCACCCCACCCGGCCTGAATCTGTCTCAACCTGCAAGAACACACGGGCGGCGCCAGGCATTACCTCACAACAGGCCTGCAGTTGTTGGCTTCGCTCCTGGGCAAGGAGGAGCAGGCCAGAGCCCCTTTTGCTTCCTTTTCCTGCCCATGCCGCCTCTCGAAGCCGGGCACGGGTTGCCAGGAGGTGACATGAAAGAGGAGGAAACTCCATGACCTCTACCTCTCCCGCATTCCTCCCAGCGGGGGAGGACTTCTCTGCTGCTCCAAAGAACATCATGCACTCCTGTGTGTGAGAGAGCTGTGCATATGTGTGTGTATGTTCATGTATGTGTGCCTGTGTGTGTGTGTATGTGTGTGTGTGTGTGTGTGTGTGAGAGAGAGAGAGAGCTCTCGAGAATGCGCACGGGTGCTGGTGTGGGGACAGGAGCAGATCTTGGTGGAGTGGGTCTACACTCTTATATGCTTACACATTTGAGGGGCTGGGCAATACTCAATGCACTTTGGCATTTGCATGGTGTCTTTGAAACATCACAGCAATAAACAGTGTGTTTGTGTGGACACTCTGACTGTTCCTTTTATTTTTCCCAGAGCTTTTCTGCCCCTTTGAGCCCATCTTTCATGCCAAGGAAGACAAATGCAATTCCTTTTCCAGCCCTGGAGGAGAGAGGTGGTAGGTGTGAGTTCTGACATTACAACTTTGATACTCCTCAGCACAGGGCAGGAACTCTTGGCTGAGCAACATTGTTTCAATTCCATTCACCTGCAGCCTTCGAGTCACCAAGAGTCATCAGCCTCACCTGTGCTGTGCTGTGTGACCCTGTCACTCAGAACAACTGGGACTGATGAAAACTTGCCCATAGATGTCTGGAGAGGGGATCTGAAGGTATAGTTTAGGCATAAGAGCCCTTATTTAGCTGGGCGGTTGTGGCGCACGCACTAAATCCCAGCACTCAGGAGGCAGAGGCAGGCAGATCTCATGAGTTTCCAGGACACCCGGGGCTACACAAAAACCCCGCCCCAAAAAACAAAACACACATATATATGCTTACTTAGCGTTTGTGAGGCCTCTGTGTTTAATCCTCAACATTGCTCTTTATGTTTGGTTGGTGGGTTGGGTTATTTGAGAAAGGGTCATGTTATATACTGAGACTGGCTTTGAACTGGATAATAATCCTTTTGCCTCAGGCTCCTGAGTGCTGGAGTTATGGGTGTGTACCATGATGCTCAACTTCCAGCTTTGTTTAAAAAAGGAGGTATGGGAATGGGTATTCTGAGTCAGCCAAAGTACCCAGAGGTCAGGCAATCCAGAGATTAGAGAAGCAGGCCCTCAGCAGGGTTCCAGTGGTCCATCCTAGAACCACCTCGTCTGGTTCTAACTTTGGGTTTATCTTGAGAGGTGGGTTAATAGCTACGGACACACATTGCTCTTGCAGAGGGTTGGAGTTGGGCTCCCAGCACCACTGTTGGGCAGCTTGCATCTGCCTGTGACTCCGTCTCCAGGGCATCTAATGCCTTTAGCCTCTGAGGGCACCTCCACCCATGTATACACACAACTAAAAAGAATCCTTAAAAGACAATATTCTTCTAAGAATAATCTAGGCTTCTTTTTGAGATACCAGTGCCAAGCTGGGGAGTTGGCTTAGTGGGGGACAGAACCTGCTCTTGAGGAGCTTGAATGCCCAGTGAGGTGTGGCCGCACACAGAGCTGAATCCCTAGCGTTGTGGGTAAAGGAGACAGGAGGCACACTGGGGCCTGCTGGGTGCCAGTCTGACTCCAGGTTCAGTGGGAGACCCCTGTCTCAAGGGAATAAGGTGGAAAGCAATAGAGCGGGACTCCAAGCATTCTCCTCTGGCTTCTGCACGTGTTCATGTCTCCGCACACACACAAATAAAATGCCAGCACCCAGCCAGTTTCAGCAGCTTAGTATAGTGGACAGAACTGAGAACTCTCTGGGTGATAGTGATGTGTACCCAGGATTGAAAACTATCAGGCTAAATAGTGGGAGTGAATGTCAGTACCCTTCTCTGCACGTGTAGGAGCTCAAGGAGTCCTGAGCTGAAGCAAAGGTTTTGGTTCTCATTGGGACCATTAGGTAGCCTGCTTGCCTAACATGTGAGGTTCTGGGTTCAACCCACAGCACTACAAAAATGAAAAAATGGGAAAGACTTCACCATTTACTGTGTTCCATTCCTTGAGATAGAGTTTCTCTATGTAGTCCTGGCTGTCCAGGAACTTGTTATGTAGACCAGGCTGGCCTCAAACTCTTAGAGACTCCTGCCTCTGGAATGTTGGGATAAAAAGCTTGTGCCACCACACCTAGCTTTGGCTTATCATTTGGATTCCTCTCTCTCTCTAGAGTCCAGACAAGATGGTTACCAAAAGAGGCCAGGGCCACTAGGAAAAGGATCAGCAAGCTTCTCTCCTGGCTCCTCAGGCTAAATAGTGTCCTTCTCTGTGAAAACCAATGCTAGGCTATGTGTTTCCCTGCTCAGAACCAGAAATCTTTTCCCTATATGTGGTGATTAGCAACACATGATACATTGCCTTTGCCTCACTGCTCTTGGTTCTTATTTACATTTTTATTTTTAATTAGGTATGTCTGTGTAGGGGATGTACATGTTAAGTGCACTGAGGCCAGAGAGGGTGTTGGGTCTCCTGGAGCTGAAGTTAGAGGTGACTGTGAGCCACTTGGTATGAGTGCTGGACACCAAACTCAGGTCCTCTGCAAGAGCAGCAAACGTGCTCTTAACTGCTGAGCCGAGCCTTCTCTCCAGCCCCAAAGCGTTCCTCAAATAATAAAAGTGGTGATAAGCAGCAGCAGCCTGGTATCGGCATGCTGGGGCACATCTGTATTCCCAGAATTCAGAATCAGAGGGACGATCACAACAAAACCGAGCGAGGTCAACCAGGTCGAAGCAGGTGGAGTCTATCTCAAGAAAACAAAATCCTGTTACGGCCTGGGAGCGATAACTCAGCTGATAAAAATACTGGAGTTCTGCAGAAGTAGGATGAGCAGAAACTCAAGGTCATTACCAGCTACATAATAAGAGTTCAGGGCCAGCCTAGGCTTTGTGAATTGAGAAAAGGACCTGACCGAAAACTGAAAAGCCAGGGAGCACATGGCTACGGGTCAGAGCCCAGGAAGCTCAGAGAGAAAGAAACTTGGGCAGAGAGGCCAAGGTGTCATTCTCAGCTCTTGTTCCACATGCAATTTCACCCGACCAAACTGCTCAACACCTGGACAGGTCTGAGCTGTGTTTTTATTAGGGGTGTGATCACTTCAGAGCCCCACACCCACCCCAGCAGGACAGAAAAGCTAAAGAGAGCCTGGGTGGGTTTTGAGGCTTCAGTGAGCTGTGCTGTCTACCCCGGGAGGCCTACGCTCCTGCAGAACATCAGTGTAAGGAAAGACCTGGGTGGCTGTGGCCCCATACCCTCCCCACACAGACATTTAGGCAAGAAGGCAAGTTGAGCAACACCTTTTTACTCAGCAGTGAGGACTCTACCCTGAGGGATGTGTCCCCCATGTCCCATCCCCCCTACATTCCTAAGGGCTTGGAAGGATTGACAGGAGGCCTTTTCCAAAGTGGATGAAGAAATAAAATGGTGCCATTTAGGGCTCATAAAGCTTCTCAACATCTTAAAGAGAAGCACTGTGTGCCCTCTGAACAATCGAGCCTTTGGACACTGGATTCAAGGCACCCTCCCTTGGGGCTCAATGTGGGGTCCCTGAACCTGTACACAGTGCAATGAGATCTCTGGTTGCCAGCCTCTTCCCTGCCACGGAGGGAGGGTATCGGCTCAGCTATGGGTTAACGCTGGCACCTCTCTATCTGTTCAGGGGAATGACAGAAGATGCCTGGACTCTGTTCAGAAGCTGTTTTTGTAAGTCTTCCTCTAACACCTTCCACCAAAAGTAGTTCTCACCCCGAATCTTTGGGGGTTCATCTTGGATCTCTGGGTTCCGAAAGGCCACCGTCACCAGCACGTTCAGGCAGATACCATCCACGTGGTCTCTGCCTAGATGCTGCAGTCCAAGCAACCCTTTGGTCTCCACTGCCAAGCTGTGCAGAGTCAGACATTCCTGCAGCAGCCTCAAGATGGCTACCTTGATGCCACCCCTTTGCTCCATAGGGGTAAAGCCACAGGCAGTAATGGGTAGGTGAGGCGTCCCCACCGTGCCCACCAACACCCACACTGACTGGACCGTCGTAAAGGTGGTCACCAGCCGCTGGCAGACCACACTGCAGGGAAACTCTTGAGGCAGAATGAGAGGGTGCATGGCTTGTTGGCAGAATTTGGCACCCAGCTCTACCAGCTGCAGAACATCATGGGCTCTAAGCGGAGTGGGCAGGGAGACCCGTGGGTACCAGCCAGCCTGTAGGGACTCAGCATCAGCATCCTTGGAAGTCTTCAGGACTCCACCTAGGGGAGGTTTGGAGGTGAGGGGGTGGGGAGAGGGCCAGTATGAGAAGCATTGAGTCTAAAAGAATAAATGGCCACCCAATCACCCCAGGGGGAGACCCCCAAGCTCTTAGCCTGGAACAGGTCAATGGCAATTTGCAGAAGCCACAGTATGGTCTATCAAGGAGAACAAACCATGGGGAAGGTGCTAGACCACCACCAGGTGGGTTGTACCTGTGGGTCGAGCAAGGAATACAAAACGGATCCAGGCGGTGCCCCTCTCCTCCACAGACAGGAGCGTGACAGGTTCACAGAGCAGCCCAGCCTCCTCCTTCACCTCCCGCTGCATGGCCTCCACGATGGTCTCCCCTGGTTCCATTCTCCCTGCGGGGAGGTACCATGCTCCCCGGCACTCTCTCTTGGCCTCCTGGATCATCAACACCTCATCCTGAGAGGGAAGCAAGACAATCTTCACTCCTATCCAGCCAGTCTGGGGCTTCAGGAGAGCAAGCCCCTACCTGGGAGGGTGGCCCAAAGCTCCCTTCTTGGTAGACAGACAACTCCAGGATGCTAGAACCTCAGGAGCCAGGCCCTGGCGTGGCTGCCTCCTCTTTGCTCTAACTCAACTTTGGATCCAGAGGGATTTCTGTGGTAGGAAGGGGCTGAGGTCTTTGGGCGTTGCTCCACGGCGGCCCCATCTTGAAGGTTGCCACCACTCCTGTTCTGACTCATCCATACTACTGCGTTGCTGTTGTTCCCATGGGACTTTTAAACCGGCTTGTGTCAGGTCCCCAATCTAGGGTCTGAGGCTTTGAATCTCGGCTCCACCTCCATACCAACCTAACCCTACTTGGCCAGGATGTTATTACGATGACTTGTACGGAGACAACCACTCAGAGAGACTCTCAGAAGGCCTGTGTGTAATGTAAGCTCCCCATCACTGCCCGTGGGGCATGGAGGGTCTAGGAAACGGCCCTGTGCTTCAGGCACTGTGCCAGACTCCCCCTGGTAAGGAAGGAGGAATGCGTACCACAGGCCTCTCCCGGTGGGGGCGAGGTCTAGTGGTGAGACAAACCGCCCGGGGGACTCAGCCTCTCCCTCTATATTACAGACTCTATAAGGATGTTCTCAGCCCAGCTGCTGGTGTGAGTGCTTTGCAACACTGGGAAGCGCCACGGACAGGTAGCGGCCGTTGGCTTGCCTGTTCCCACCGGGGCTGGCGGCGCGCTCCCGAGACCAGCCGGAAGGCCGGCTGGCCGGACGCTCACCTGCTCGTTGAGGAACACGGCCAGCACCACGTAGCAGACATTCTTCCGTAGCCGCACGGGAGACAGCGGCTTGCCAGCCGGCTCCGAGTCACAGCTCTGCACCAGCAACCCCTTCCCCCCCAGCACGGTGGCCAGCGCCCCCGCCAGACCTTCCGTGGCCATCAAGTCTCCGGGGAGGTGGCAAGCCGGGGGACACGCCAGGCTCCCCTCCCCCACGTCCCCCCTTCCGCCCCCGAAGGCAGACAGCGGGGACTTGAGCTGCGGTGGGGCCGCTGCGCCTTCGCCCCCTCCCCTGCCTTGAGGGCCAAAGCTAACGCGGAACCTCCGGGGGAGATCTGACCGGTGATAGGCTGCGCATCACCGCGGCCTGCCCGGATTGGCCAGCTCGCGGCGGTGACCGAGTGGGCGGGGCTCCGGGGATCCTCCCACTGTCCCCGCCTCTACCCGGTTTTAGCCGCTGGCCGCTCACTCCGCACTCTGCCCCGGCTCTTAGCTAATTCACCCAGCACGCACTTGTCCGCGCGGGTTCCGACGGTGATGTCATCCTGCCTGAAGGGTGCTGAACAGCACCGCGACCAGGGTCGATGGCGTCACTCGTCTGATGACATTATGGAGGCCTCAGCTCCGCCGTTTGCTCCCACTTTTATCGTAAACAAACTGGAGAAGTGCTCAAGACGAATAGGCCCCAAATAACTTTATATGACTTCGTTAAAATGTTCCGAACGTCATGCGGTCGGGACACATAATGTTGCGTGGTAGATTCTGATCTGTAGAGATCGAGGGACACAGGCATTTTTAAAGTCATAGGCGGGTCATAGGCTAAAACGATTGGTTTGGGCAAAGAAAATGTGATTGACAAGGCTCAGAGGAGGGATGGGACCGGGCTGGTATGGTCCAGGTGGGACAAGGTTGTGGATGAGAGGAAGCGACTGGGGGATGAAAAAGAGCTCAGAATCAGCAATGCAGCCTTCATCAGATTTCCCGTGCTGGGTGCATTTCTCATGTAGCTTCTGCAGCAGACTGCATCCTAAGAGGGCAGGGGTGGTGCCCTCCTACCCAGCGTGCAGGGCCTGGCCATGGGGAACAGGGTGTGGGTTGTTTGGGCCAGCTCCTGCTTCTCTCCCAGCCTGACCTTTCCTCCTCTGAGCGTCTTTAACCTCCGCTCAGGACAGGAAGGCAGGGCCAGCTGGGAGGAATCCACAGAGCAGGCCAAGTCTGGGCTCCTCACCCCAGCACAGCCTTCTCTTTCCTCCTCCCTCCTGCTGGCTCTGTGTACCTCCTTTGGGGGACAGTGGCTTGGTGGTGCTGACAAAGCTCTGGAGTTTCAGCCAGGCATCCAGCCACTGCTGGCTGCCTTCCTCTGTGCCCTGGGTGGCCTCAATGTCCTCATCTGGGCAGTAGGTCTGTAACAGCCCTCCTTCTCCGTGGTTGTTGAGAAGCCAAGATGGCCTGGGGAGGAGTTGTGGACTATCTGAGCATGGTCACAGATTGTGACCATAGTCACAGGCAGTCCACCTAGTCTCCAGCAGGATCTCAAAGCCGCTGCATTTGTTGCTACATAAAGGTCAGCTCATAGAGCATTTCCCCTTCTCCTCTCTCCCCCCCAAAAAACTGGGGAGTGTGGCTCAGCAGTAGAGTCTTTGCCTACCCTGCACAAGGCCCTGGGTTCAAACAAACAGAACAAACAGAACCTCTGTGCTCCTTGGATCTCGGCCCCCTGGGACTGGTCTCCTAGTCTTTCTCCCTGCTGATGCTGGCTGATTGCAAACTCCCCAGAGACACCCTCAGTGTGAGGTGGGACCCACCAAGTGGCCCACAGTATTTTGAGATACTTGAACATTTCTGGCTTGAGGACACTGAAGCCCTCCCACCTCTGAATAACTGTAGTCATTGGCAGAAAGGCAAGACCAGGTCCCAGGGTGTAGATCCACTTGTTAAAGTTCTTTCCTCTCCTTCCCTCCTCTTTCTTACTCTCTCCCCTTCTCCTCTCCTCCCCTCCCTTTCCCCTCCTTTCCTCTCTTCTCCTCTCCTCTCTCCCTCCCTCTTTGTTTAGGTCTCTCCTCTCTCGGTGCCTCAGTTTTCCCATCTGTGAAGTGGAGGCAGCACTGGTGAGAGACTCCATTTTGCCTCCCAGGGATGATTTGGGAGAAGGTGAGGTCATGTCTGGGCAGGCTGGGAGAGCTGCAGAGGCGTCCTAAGATAAACAGCAGACAGCCTAACTGCCTGGAAGAGCAAAGGCTGCCACAACCGCAGTTCCATTCCCCCATTATCATGGGGGATGGGAAGCACTCCTCTGCTGTGGAGGGCCTGATTGTCTTGTCCTACGCAACAGAACACCAAAAGCCCTTTGTAAACTGTGAATGGGACCCACAGAAGGCGTTGGAAGGGGGTACAGTCCTTCCCAGAGTGCTTTGGGAGGCAACAGAAAAGGTTGGATTTCTCAAGGCTCTGGGGAAAAGAGCAGTGGTCAGGGACAAGTGAGTCCCGGACAGAGAGGGGATCATGGGACAGGGGAAAAGCAGAGGCAGACCCCTCGAAGCGTGCCTTCCATCCTCTGAGGCAGAGAACACTCCTGGAGTGGGCAGCCACGGACAAGCATGGCCTGACTAGGGGAGCTCTCCCAGAACCAGTGGGAGCAGGCCATCTTGGGGTGCGTTCGTGCACACGAATGAGCAGGGAGATCTGGGTTGGCAGAGCCAGGGGCATGGGGACAGGGCAGGCAGGATGAGGCAAGGATGTCTGGGATGCTAGAGTCCTGCACCATGTAGCAAATGCTGCCTCCTGACAAAGAAGAGATGGGTAAGGAGGGCACTGGGAGGATGGAGCTTGGGCTCTACTTCTAGCTCCTTGAATGACTTCGGGGGAGTCACAGACACAATGTAGATCCAACATAGGCATTTCTAGGCCCTGGGACACAAGAGGGGTATTAGTGGGAATGCAGGTGGAATTCCAATGAAGCTGTGGCTTCCTGGATAGGAGTATAGTAACATTAAGGTATTGGCAGTGATGAAAGCACCATGTTTGTGTAAGATATCCCCACTGGGCTACGTAAAGGGTAACTGAAAGCTCTATGTGCTACATTTGTTTTGTTTTTTAGAGACAGGATCTCACTATGAAACCCTGGCTGGCCTCGAACTCAAAGAGATCTGCCTGCCTCTACCTCCCAAGTGCTGAGATTGAAGTCATGTGCTACCACAACATGCTGTGATATATATATATATACATATATATATGTATATATATGTATTTGTAACTTATGCTGTGTGCTATGTATATATGTGTATATATATATATTTGTAACTTAATTGTAAATCTACAATACAATTATGTAGGAGACATTTATTAGGAAAGGGAAAAAGCAGCCAATGGATGGAGATACACTCCCAAGCTCACTTCCAACTCTTTAGCTGGTGTCAATGTGAGTCAGACAGATGTACCAGAGCCAAAGGTTGACAAGGAACCATTGATCCTCAAGGGCCTCTGCTGGGAACAGTGCCAACCAAGGGCCCTGGCCCATGTCTCAGGGTCAGGTACTGTTCGGGTTAGCTCTATTCTTGGTCCAACCCTAGAACAAGTGAATACTGGTCCAGCTGCTGTTTTTAAGGGCCAGACAAATCCACCCCCAAGGGAGCTGTGATGATGGGAGACGGATGTCAAGACAGCACTGAGGCCTCAGTTCCCCTTGCCATCCCACCAAAATAAACAAGGTTCAGTGTTCCATCTTTCCCCAGAAGTGTCCTGTATTGGTTCAGGGTGATGTCAGGACAAGGCTATAGAAGGCAAAGGACTGAGAACATATCGTTCGGTGCCAGAGTCATCTCTTAGGAGGAGGATGGAGAAACAGGGAAGCTTGTCTTTAAACTCCGTGAAACACTAAAACTAGAATGTAAACGAGTTGTCTTGAGTCAGCAAACTTGGATCAAATCCCATCCCCCCACTAACATGGCCACGCAACCTCAGGTGACTTGCTTCTCCCCAAACTGCCCGTTTCTTCTATAAAATGGAAATAGATTGTCTGTACCTCAAAATAGTGTCAGGAGATTAAATGAGACAGTTTTAAGTGAAATAAAAAGAACACAGTAAATTACGGCGTTCTCGAGATCTCCCCCTATTTTTAATCCTAAAGGAAAAAAAAAAAGTGAAAATGACTGAACTCTTCAATGAAAAAGCTTAACTATTCTATTCAAGATGGGGGTCTCATGAAGGCGTCAAAATCACAATGCAGCCAAGGCTGGCCTTGAACTTGTGATTCTCTTGCCTCTCTATCTTGCCTGGCACTGCTATATTACAGGTATATTCCATCACACCCAGCTGTAACACAGTCTCAAAAGAAAGCAATCACGATCCTCTGAAGGAAATACAGTCTAGCAACACTTTGGGTTGGGTAAGAGGGGTTCGCAGGTGCCTTTGCAGTCTTCTAAAAGCTCTGAATAGATGTTCTATTTATAATAAAAACTTTTATTTAATTAAAAAAAATCCCCAAACCACAGCAGGAACTGTTAAGTATAACAAGAGCTGGCGCATTTGTGCGGTTGAGATACACAGGGGAAGAGGTAGGAAAGCAAAGCGTTATCAGAAGGGCCTTGGGGGAGGGTCAGCTGTCTAAGGCAGTGAAGCTCTGTCCCGGAGACCTGGATACCAAGAGGGTTGAGCAGTACTGTCCTGGATGTCTCTCCAGGTGAGAACACACAGGATAGGTGGGAACAGAGGCGTGGGGTTCTATAATCGCCACAGGCTAATGCCACCCAGGGAGGCCTTTTCAGTGCAGCACCCTAGAACTTGGCCTTTCCAGCTGTCAGTCAGGAGTATCTTCAGTCCCCAGAAAGCTCCAGGGATTCAGGCCTCCCAAAGATCTGGCAGTGGTATTTGAGGTCTCTGTCACCAGGCCCCCAGTCCCTGCTCATCCTGTCCACCAACCCCGGCTCCGGAGCAGATTTCTGTGTTTGCCTTCTTTCCCCAGCCCATGCGGCTGGCAGAGGAAGGCCAACTCTGCTGGCAGCGGTCACCAAACAACCGATTTGAATGGAGACCGGGAAGGAGGGAGGTAGACGCAGGGTCATGTCATTCCCTCCAGCCAGTGTGGGCCACTCACTGAGGTGATCGCCTCCACAGCTCCACAGCTCTTCTGTAAGGGAAGAGTCCTGTGGCCCCCAGTGCGGCAGACCTACAGTCGGAAGGGCTTCGTGTGGATCGTAGTGAGCTGTGGCAGAGCTGGGACCCAGGGACAACACAGGGGGAGGCAGCAGGAGGAAGTGTTGCTTAAGCCAAAACAATTCCCAAGCTTCCCCAAGGGAGGGGGTTCATGCCCCACCGTGGAGTGTGGGGGTTGGAAGGAGTCATTCACCCTTAGTATGAACCTGATACCATGGAGAGGGAAGCCATGGTGGAGTAGGTCTGAGCTTTAGTGGTACTATAGATGTTCCCTTTAGAGCCAGGGCCAGGGACAGGCTTCCCTGCTTGTGCCCAAAGTGATAGTTGTAGACCAAACCATGCCCTCTAAGTTCCCCAGTACCATTCCCTTTTGAGATTAGGTGCATACTGAGCACTTGGTTACCTGCCCACCACCCCTCCAGGCACCAGGATCCCCTATTTAGCTTCCTGTAGTGTTCCCACAGCCACCTTCACTGCTTGGAACACAGCCCGGTCCATCTAGGAAAAAGAAAAATGACACAGAATTTTCAATCACGGTCCAGCCCCACCCTCACTCCCCGCTCTTCTCAAGGACACTTTTGACCGGGCCCTGACAGGCTAGCAGCCCACTCTGCTCTGCTGTGGCTGTGCCCCGAGGAGACTAGGGCGGTAGCATACTGAGCCGGCCAGGTGTCACTTACCTGGGCATAAAGCAGACGGTGGTCAGGGGGCAGGCTGGCTCCCTGGTGGCAGAGCTGGGCAGAGAGGGCAGAGGTCTCAGGAGATAGAAAGTGCTGAGTGACACTGATTGTGCTCACCAGGCCCTGCACCTGTGTCATGGGGTGGGGGTGGGGGAACAAGGGCAAGAGGATGAGTTGAGGCTCAAGCCATACTCCCCCACAACCAGCCCCAGTAAGTCCAATAAGCAGACAAGTCCACTTCCCCGTCCAACTTTCAGAAAGCAGTAGCCCAGGTTATAGTACCAGGCATCCCAGACGGTGCGGACAAAACAAGGCCTGAGGGATGCTGGAGTGCAGAGAGAGTTGGCCAAGACTAGATCAGAACTCTGGGGAGAGTCCCACATAGCTCTGGAGACTTCAAGACCCCTCAGCCTTGCCATCTCCATGGTTTCCTGCCCTGCCTAGCTTTCTGTCAGGTAAAGAATGCTGGTGTTATCCTGGTGACTCTAATACAGTGTTCTTGCTACTCCTGACATGCTGATCTTCTGCTACAGCACCCCGCCTGCCAGGGAAGCACCTGATGGGGTGCCCCTGCAGGCACCAGCACTGCCTCTCCAGGAGCCTGCAGCAGGGTCCAGCAGCTTACACCCCATTCCTCTCTTAGCCGACGTCGCAATCCTGCATCCAGGTAGCAGCTGCCCGGGGCACCAGGCTCCAAGGTTCCCGCTCCAGCTGGGCACACCTTAAAGAACAGCAAGGGAGAGGGGTCTCTTTGGAGGACCTCCCGAAATAGGATGCCGAAGCAGTCTTGAAAGGGAAGTGGTAGGAGAGAGGGGGAGTAGAGGATGGGGGTAGGTCCAGGTTGGGCTGGAAGGAGCACTCAAGGTGGGGAGGAGGGACCTGAATCCGCTTTTCCTGGGATGTGCCTTTCACAGCCTCCCTGACCCTGGCCTGACCTCTTGTTCTCTCAGTGTCTCTTTCTCCAGAACCCAGGAAGATGTCCTGCGCAAGCCCCATTCATAACTGTTTTCACAAGGAGTTCTTAAGTTTTTGTAAACAGCCTGCATTGTAAGCTAAACTAGGGAGAAACTGGTAGCTTTCCCCCTTGTGGGGGGATGATCCTAGATCCAGGAAAGGCAGGGCCACACAGAAGCTCTGACTCACATGGGGTAGACAGGCTGAGGGCCCTGCAGCAGGCTCAGCTATGGCGACTGTCACCAGCACAGGTATAGTCATGGACAGGCAGGGGGATAAGTGAAGGCCAGAAGAAGTGGCCAGGGCACACCTGAATAGGTGAGCGGCAGCACCATGCTCTGGCTGGCCACCAGCTAAACCCACCCCCTTCAGCTAGGACCTCAGCCATTGTCCCTAGATTGAGAGGGTGCTGGCAGGGGTTGGCTGGGCTTGGGAGGCTTGTGAACCGCATCCCCTAGAGGAGTCCCAGGAGGATGCCAGGTTTCCTTGGTTCCAAAGATTCAAGTCCATCCTGGGGCTGCAGCAGGAACAAACAGGCCACCCAGGGAGAAAGCGCCCCTCAGACCTCCTCATGAGTCACCCCACTGGGCCAGATGGGATTGCCAGCAACCAACCACACCCAGAGCAGACAAGTCCATCTGTTGATGGCGGTGCCCTCATCAGCCCCAGATGCACGTCACAGCATCTGGGTATGCAGCTGCAGATGTGTGTGCCTGTGGGCAATGCAAGGTGGACAACACCATATCGAGACTTGCAGGTTTGTCCATATCTTAGCAGGGTTGTCACACAGTCTCCTGCCACCCCAGACAGGGTTTACGTCTGTAGCCTGGGCTGTCCTGGACTTGCTTTGTAGACCAGGCTGGCCTCGAACTCACAGAGATCCGCCTGTCTCTGCCTCCCCGAGTGCTGGGGTCACAGGTGTGCGACACCACGCCTGGCTATCACATACGAAGTCTTTTCTCTAGGACAACTGGGACTCAACTGGACTTTGCAACCACCAGGCCAACCTTAACCATTTATTTATTTCACTTAGTAGTAGTATTTTTGGTGGTGATCGTCAGGGGGAAGTTTCAGACAGGGGTCTCATGTAGCCCAGGCTAGCCTCAACTAACCTTGTCTGACAAGGAAGACCTAAATTTCTGATCCTCCTGTTTCTGCCTCTCAGCTGCTGGAGTTATAGGGACATACCACCATGACTGGCTCATTTATTTATTTCTGAGACAAGGCCTCATTATGCAGCTTGGGCTAGCCGTAAGCTCATGATCCTCTGTCACAGTACTACTATACCCTGCTGTAATCTTTATGAACCTTGGCCTTCCGTCTCCCTGTCCTTCTGGAGTTTTCTGCCTTCTTCCTTCCTGACCTCCAGGTACCTAGCCTGGCAGGTATGTGCCTCTACCTTCCTCCCTCAGCCCTCTTCATGGCAATGCCTCCTCTAGAGGTTTCTCCTCAGAGCATGAACTACAAGAAAAGGGAGAGGCTGTTTTCCAGTCTCTCAGCCCTGGAGCCCAGATAGGGGAGACTTCTGTTCCCCGGAGGAATACAGCATAGTAACTTGGAGTTGGCATATGTGTAAACTCAGATCCCAGCGTTACTACTAAGCTTCAGTTTTCCCATCTATAAAATGGGAAAATGGCTGTCCCTGCCTAGCTCAGGAGTGAGGAAGAGAAGGGTACCATTAACTAAGACAGTGTACCAAGGCCCTTAACACAAGCCCATTCTACACTTATTGTCCCATCTCACTAGATTCTGATCCTCTCCTTCTCCGAGCCCACCAGAGACTTCTAATCTGTACTCTGCTCCTGTCTACCTGAGTCTGGCTAGCTCACCTTCAGGGCTGGGGTAAGGAGCAAACCCCAGGAGACAGGCAGGGACAAGGGGTGGGCTTTAGACTCCCTCCTCACCATCTGGAGAAAGCGACGGATGCGCTGGGCATCCTGGGCCCGGAACACATGCCACACAGTGCTGGCCTGGCTACCTGGAGACCAGAGCCCTTCTCCATCCAGGCCTGAGAGGAAATCTGTGGGAGAAAGATGGCTCAGGTGAGCCCAGGGTGGGCAGAGGCAGACATCAGCACCGACAGCTTGACTTGCAGACATCTCCAGCCAAGGACTTACCTTTCTGCGCTCGGTACCAGGAAGGCAGCTGGGCCTCAGCATGCACCAGGATACTGATCAAGTCAGACACCTCTACACATAAGTTCTTGGTCCCCACGTGTCCACGGTGTGGGTTCACACCTGCGTGGATGTAGAGCGAGGACAGTTGGGAATTAAGTAAGAGACATATTCTCAGGTCCCAAACCTTGGCACAGACACACACGGTGCCCAAAGATGATAGGGGAGGCAGGGAGTGGACATGGGAGGAAGGGCACTCACCATAGGCCGCCCAGAGCTGGGGCTCCAGGGCATGCAGGGTGAGGCCCAGGGGGAGGTAGGAAGCCAGGTTGAGTTTCCCTTGGTGGGCACAGTATTCTGGGAGTGGAAGGCTGGAGGCAAGGTTCTCCACCCTGGGGATAGGGGATAGAGGGGGGAATCATGTATATCAAGTCCAACTCGGACCCCTGAGACCCATCAGAACTTCCCACTGCTGTGGTAACATCCAGAGGGCAAAATCCATCCCCCCCCCTCCCAGGAACTTCTATCGCTTCCCCTAAGACCGACCCTCCGTCCCCTGCTTTAGCTATACTTCTGTTCTAAGCCCCTTTAGAAGGCCTGGACATTAGGGGTGATGGGTAGAGAGGCAAGGCCTGCTAGCGGCTGGGAGATAGGGTTGGTCTTTGGTACCGTACATACCTGCTAGTGTCCTTATCCCCCAGGGTTCGGTGCAGCAGGAGGACAGAGCCCTCATCTATCTCTGGACGTGCTAAGAGAAGAGATAGATGTCACTGACCCAAGGTGCTACCTCTTAGCCCAGAGACTCCTTCCTGTCCCTGTGGGAGCCATACCTAAGTTCAGTTGCTGCCTTGAACCCAGCTAGCTGCCTCCAGAGCTACTCTAGGGTTCTTTTGATAAGTGATGCCTCAGGTGAGGTTCCCAGCTCCCTCTACCCCACGTCAGGAATGCTTACTCTCAGGGTGAGAGAATCCCTCCCAGAATGCAGTGCTGTCCAGGCTTGTGGGCTGGGGAGGCCCGAGGGCAGTCAGTGTCTGAACCTGGCCACCAAGTGTCCCAAGAGCGTCCATTCCCCACAGGCTAACTCTCAATGTCTTCTGGATGCCCGACACTAACACGGGCTGCAGGGAAGAAGAAGAAAACAAACACACACACAACAAGAATGGTGTGGGGAGCGCACAGCAGCCAGGCTGGGGCATGCGACAACTCTAAGAGATGTGAGGGAGGGGTTGGGGAGAGATCAGCTTTTGCTGTTCCCGGAGCCTGGGGACCAGGACCCTGTGAAGCAGGTGAGCCCATAGCATGGGGAAGGGAGGCACAGGCCAGCTTACCTGGCCCTGCCTCCAGTGTTCCTGGAAGAGGTGAAAGCCATGCTTAGGCCTGGGCTCCTGCAGCCACAGCAAAGCCCCAGGAGGGGAAAGCCGGGTTCGTACTGGTGACAGGGGCAGGCTCAGGCCCTTGCGTAAGCCTGGCCCTGCTCGAAGGCCTGGCCCCAGGGCTTTCTCTTGGATCTTCCGTTCTACTACCTGCGCAATAATGCTATCCAGGATGTTGGTGATACGGTCATCCTGTGGGTAGGCAGGGATGGAGGAGCAAGAAAGCTCAGAATTCTTTCAGCCACATAGGGATCGACACCCCAGCCTCTGGTCCCCAGGCTCTTGGCCCTCCCTCTGAGCCCTTGCTCACACTGGGCAGAGCTGGGGTGACGGGGGCAAAGGCCATGTGAATCCGCTCATGCCCCAGGCAGAGTTTGACAGCTGTAGAGGCTAGCAGCTCACAGAGAGAGGGGCAAGGGAGGGGTGATCGGCCAGCACGGTCCTCCACTGTGGTCTCAGTGGAGTCTGGGGTCTCTGTTGAAGAAGAAAATGGTGAGCGACTTTCTGCTTGGACTTTAGTCTTTATCTCCAAAAGAGGTCCTCTCGTCTCTTGGCCAAGCCTATTCTGTCCTCAGCAGCATCCCATCTTTACTCTGCCCTGTCTGGGTGTTGCCCCGTCACTGCCTTCTTGAAGGAAGCTGAAGAGCTTCTTAGAGAAGTGGCTTCAAGTGGGAGTCTTGCGCTGAGAGACAACTCGGCAGGTAAGCACACATAGCATGTCTCTGCACACCTGAGGATCTACACTCAAATCTCCAACACCCACAAAAAAGAATCATCATCATGCCTGGCACCTCATGCCCTGGGTTGGGGAGGGAGCAGCACAGAGACGGGGGCATTTGCTGGCTGAGGTATGCTGGCCACCAACCTAGCTTCAGGTTTAGAGACCTTGTCTCAAGGGACTAAGGAAGGAAGTGATGGAGCAGGTTCCCTGATGTCTTCACACACATACAATGAATTAATTAATTAATTAATTAATTAATGCATAAATAAGTAACAGGAGAGTCTGGCGGGAGTAGTCAGGGCACCTGTCCTGAGGTGACGGGTGGTGATTTGTGTTCTATATGTTGCGGGGTGGGGGGGGGAGGGAAGTTGATTGCCAGATTTCTCCCGGAAACCTCAGTTTCCCCCACTGCCTTCCCGCACACCCAGCCCAAGGAGCGTGGGGAGCCGATCACTCACCTTCTTTGATGTCCTTGGTCCTACTGGAATCTCCATTGCAGGTAGGTTGTGGAGCTGGGGGACTTTTCTCTGTTGGTTCCTTCTGCTAAACCCATTCACCACCACCACCCAAACCCAAGCAGAGGTTTAAAAAATGACAGAACTGAATTCAATGCTCAAGAATAAACAATGTGTTCCCTTTCATTTTTATTTTATGTGCAGTGGTGTTTTGCCTGCATCTAAGTCTGTGTGAGGGTATTGGATACCCTGGAACTGGAGTTACAGACAGTTGTGAGCTGTCATGTGGGTGCTGGGAATTGAACCTGGGTCCTCTGGAAGAGCAGTTAGTGCTCTTAGCCAGCAGAGATATCTCTCTAGCTCCAACAATGTGTTCTTACAAGCCCTAAAGTTGTTTGCAAGAGAGGGAAATCTTCAAAAAACAAACAAGAGAGAGAGAGAGTGAGAAAGTGAGTAAAATGTTACAGTATAAAGAATGAATATGGGAAGCAAAACTGCTCATGTACTTCTCCACTGGGCATGATCTAACCAGTGTTATTAAAACAGGCACAAATAAGTACGTAGACAAATAAATGGGGAAAGTCGGAATGTTAGCAGCAATGTAAGAGATCATTATTATTTTCTTACTTTACTTGTCTACATTTTCTTAATTTTATACAATGGATATGTGGCAATGTCTGGTATATAAAATGTACTTTTCAGCCAGCTGTAATCCTCACACTCTGGAGGTCAAGGCAGATGGACTGCAAATTTCAGGTAGCCTGGGCTACTTAGCAAGACCTTATCTTCCCGCTCCGCCCCCACCCCCCACCCCTTCGCTTTTTCAAGACAGGGTTTCTCTGTGTAGCCTTGGCTCTCCTGGACTCACTTTTTGTAGACTAGGCTGGCTTCAAACACACATTGATCTGCTTGCCTCTGCCTCCCAGAGTGCTGGGACTAAAGGTTTACACCACCATGCTCAGCTCGAAAGGTCTTATCTTTAAACAGACTTCACACGACAATAAAATGTGCCTTTTGTTTTTCCACAGTGAGGATGGAACCCAGGGCCTTAAGCATGAGGGGGTGGGGATGAGGGGGGTGAAGGGCAGAGGGGGTTGGGGGAGCACTCTGGCACTGAGCTACATCTCAGTACTTGGTTTTTATGAGACAATCTCCCTGTGTTGACTAGGCTAGTCTCAAGCTCCCATTTCTCCTGCCTCTACCTCCCAAGACATGTGCTATCATGCCCAGCTCATAAAAATACTCTTAATAGGTTCAGCAAGATGGCTCAGCAGCTAAGCGCACCTGGCATGCCTGGGAACTTGAGTTCAATCCCAGGAACCCACACACTGGAAAGAAAAGAAGCAATTCTCACAACTTGTCCTGTGACCTCCACATATGGGGCATGGCATGTACCGTGCTCCTCCCCCGATAAAAATAAATAACAAATGAGCAAATGTTAAAAATGTGAACGCCTATCATTAACTCTTCCTTAAGTGAGTAACTTCTAGCACAGACTCACAAAATTCATAAAAACCCTTTTTCACAGCGCAGGTCGAGTTACTGCCATGTGTTGAGGTGCCAGGGCTCCTGAGAAGGTGGCTCACGCTCAACCAGAAAGCACCCACAGCTGGGGTGGCAACAGTAAGGGAAAGGGGCAAGGCCTGACCTGAAAGACTAAGTGAGGCACGGAGAGAGGGCTTGTGGCAGAGGATGGAGGGGAAAGGCACATGCTAAAGTCAGTGTCAGGATCCTGCCTCCTGGGAAGACGGGAAATGGCTTGTTCTACCAGCTTCTACGACCCTCTTCATCCCCACCCACACAGAAAGGCCAACTCCCCCTCCCCGTGGAGGTCAGTCATATATATGCACACTGCTCAATGCAGGAGCCCACCAGCTGGTGCTTGTCACTCAACACATGCCTGGGTTCTTACCTGCTGACCCCCATCCCCAGGGGCCCACACACGGGCATCAACTTGGCAGAAACAGTGCCCCCGAATGTCAAACTTGGCCCAGACTTGGTGCATCACAGTGCTGAGTTCTGCCAGTGCTGGGTGTGTAGAAGAAGGATGGAGATAGAGCAGTCTGGCCTCACCAACCAGAAGGCCATGTCACCAGGGTCAGGAACAACGAGACAGTATGACTGTCTCCCTCGGGCCCCACCCACTGCATGCCCCACCCATCCACAATGGCTCACCCTGGCTGGAGACAAACTGGGTCAGAATCAGGGAACAGGCAGCATGCCCAGCCTCCTGGGCACACTCCTCCATGTGCTGCTCCTGGGAGCCTGTGGGGTAGGAAGAGAGGAACTGTAGGTCCAGAAAGCAAGGTAACCACAGGTTAAGGTCGAGGAAGAAGGCCAAATACATGATATTTAAATCGGGAGTTCAGCAAGCCGCGAAACAAGCGCTTGCTGAGAAGCTTGGATATACACAACACCGCAGAAGTCTTTGCTTTTGGAGTGTAGAGGTTTTCAGAGGCCGCACTGCTTTGCAAGACCCTAAGGTGGGGGTGGGGGTAGCTGTGACATGGCTCAGCAGGTAGAGCCACCTGCCACCACCAAGCCGAAGGACCTGAGACTCACACGGTAGAAGGAGAAACCTGATTCCCCAAAGATGTCTTTCAACCATCATACATGTGCTGTGACTCGTGCATGCATGCGTCTGCCCCCCACATACATGCACATACCAATAAATAAATAGATCAATTAGTCAATCAACCAATCAATAAATTTTTTTTTCATTGGAGATTCCAAGGTGGCCACATAAGAATGTATCTGATGCTAGAACCTTTTTTTTTTTTAGCCATGTCTGAGTTGAGCCAAGGGAGTGAAAGCTGAAAACCTTGAAGAGGCTCCAACTGACTCAGAGGATTTGAGTCTAATGTCTTGGCTACAACACTGACTTGCTTTGGGACCTTGGACAGGTCATTGATCCTCTCTGAGTTTTTCTTATCTGGATACTGGAGAAAGCTATGCCCTTTTCACTACGTTAATGCAAAAGCTGATCCAAGTAAGAAGCATAGAGAAGGTACCTGAATTCTGAGTGTGTGCAGGCCTGTGTGTATGTGCCCTCCTTATCTTTTGAGGCTAGATCTCTTAATAAACCTGGAGTTCATTAATTCAGCTGGGCTAGCTGTTCAGTAAGCTCCAGGAATCTGCGGGTCCCCAAGTGGGCCACCGTTTCCAGCTTTAATGTACGTGCTGGGGATCTGAACTTAGGTCCTCATGTCTGCTTGGCCAGCACCTTATTGACTAAACTCATATCCCCAAGTGCCCAGGTACTTGACTTCTTAAAAGAGCAGGAAAGAAGGGAGCTGAAGAAATAGCTCAGTGGGCTAAGAGCACTTGCCGCGCTTGCAGAGGACCCAGGTTCAATTCCTAACATCCACATGGCAGTTCACAACTGTCTATAACTCTGGTTTCAGGGTTTTTGACCCCTCCACCCCGACCCTTCTGACTTCCACAAGCAGCAGGCACATATGGGGTGCACACACACACACATATATATATAACGTTATACAAATCTAAAAAGGCAAATCTGGTTTTCCTCACCTGCTTTCTCCCTGCTCTTCCCAGCTCCGGCTATGCGACCACAGGCTACGCACAGCCGGTGACTGCAGTGGGAACATCTCCAGTGGGTGTTGAAGAGTCCATGGTGGCAACGGCTGCAGCAGTGCGGAATGCCTGGGCTCTCCTCTGTCATGGCTGGCCCCTGGCCTGTAGACCACAGAACAGGGTCAGGGGGCTCAAGTACACAGCCCCCTTGGGGGAGACAACATACAGCAGTGGTTCTCAACCTGTGGGTCATAAGCCCTCTGGGGGTCAAACGACCCTTCCACAGGGTCACATTTCAGATATCCTGCACATCAGACATTTACATTACGATTCATAACAGTAGCAAAATACAGTTATAGCAGGGCCAAGTGGCCCACACCTTTAATCCCAGCACTTAGGAGGCAGAGGCAGGCGGATCTCTACGAGTTCTAGACTGGCCTGGTTTACAAAGAGTTCCGGGATAGCCAGAGCTGTTACACAGAGAAACCCTGTCTTGAAAAACCAAACCCAACCAATCAACCGACCAAACATCAACCTCCCCCGACACACACACACACACACAAAACCCTACGGTTATGAGACAGCAACAAAAATAATTCTATGGTCAGGGGTCACCATAACATGAGGAACTGTATTGGAGTCTCAGCATTAGGAAGGTTGCGAACCACTGACATATAGGAAGCAGCGTGGGCGAGGCAGGGAGCAAGCTCTACCTGGAACCACTGGAAGAAGGGAACTAGGCTCCTTGGTCATCTCACACTTTACCCAACAGACTTGTCTGGCAGTAGCCATCCTGTCTAGCACGCACTTCTAGGGCCGTATTAGCCTCAGCTCCCTAGGCCAGCCCCACCCCAGCCTTGCCCCAGGGATTTCCCCAGTACGCCTGTGTTACTAATCCACACCACTTCCAGCACATTTTTCCATCCACCTCCCCACCCCACAAGCCCTGCTGCTACCAGAAATGGAAAGGCAGAGCAGCTACTCAGGTGGTCTTTCCTCTAAGTCCAGGGGATTTAGTAGATTAGAAGAGGAAACTGTAAAAGGCTACTCTTGCCCTTATCCAAAGAAATGGAGGGTTTTTTGTTGTTGTTGTTGTTTTTTTTTAATTCTTAGTTTTTAGTTTTTCGAGACAGGATTTCTCTGTGTAGCCTTGGCTGTCCTGGGCTCACGCCATAGACCAGGTTGGCCTCAAACTCACAGAGATACCCCTGTCTCTCTGCCTCCCAGAGTGCTGGCATTACAGATGTGCACCACCATGCCTGGCTGGATTTTTCTTTTCTGTTCTTTTTGTAAGAGCCAAGGTTCAGACTAAACCACGGTTGGTAGGTGGAAAGAGCTCTATTGAGCCCACTTTCGAGATACCTGATCAGGTCCCAGATGGACACAGGAGTCTCAAGAGTCTCTCGGGAGTAGGTCTTGCCCTCCCAGAGTTCATATCCCACTCAAGGGGACAACCCCACAGCCACAGTGATGACTACAGGGCTCCTGGCTGAAAAGGGCATGGAAAGATGAGGGTGACGTGGCTGGGAAACTTCACAGATGGCCTCAGAGGATGAGTAAGTTCTTATCCATCAGGTACAAAGGGATGATCAGGGCATTCCAAACTGAAGAAACAGCTAGTGCCAAGGCCCCCCGGGGGGATAGGGGGAAGGGACAGACAAGTTTTCTTCTCCGGGAAGGGAAAGATGGGTGGTATGTGTGTCAGGAATTCAGGCTGGGAGTGGCAGGATCCTACAGGAGCTGGCTCATGACTGAACAAACTAGGGGCTGCCCTCTCTGGAGTGAGATGCTGACACCGGTGAGCCCTGCAAGGAGTAATGTGTGAATCCAGGGCCATGGTTTACAAAGTTCACACTTGCTAGAAAGAGCTGCAGAGAGGTGGCCTGGACCCGAGGGCTCAGCTGAATGTGAATCTCTACCCTCAGCCTGAATACGGTCGACTTTTGAGGCCCACGAGCCTCACCGCTCCCTAGCCTTAACCTTTCTGGAGCCCTCTCATCACCCAGGCTATTGAGACCCTTGTGCTGGCTACGTTTCCACCATCAGCCCAGACTTCCCAGGAGGACCCCTACCCAGGGGTCAAAAACCTCAGGGTTGATTAAGAGTCCATGTTGGGAATAGATAGGAGCGGAGTGCTCCTGAATAGGCCTGGGAACCCCGAAGCACTGGTAAACGTGGGTTGGAAGAGACATGCAGGAGCCCACAACAGAGGAGCTCAGCTCACCTTCACGCTGTGCCCAGGCAAGGGCCTCCCGCTCCCTCCGCAGCAGGCGGCAGAGCCGGTCACCCAAACCACTCAGCAGGTGCTTGGCCAAGCCCTTGTTGAGGGGAGCATCCGGACCAGACCCTCCTCCGTCCTCGGAGCTGGCAGAGGAATCCTCCTCCTCCAACGGCTTCCCTTCCATGGGCAACCTGGAGAGGAGATGAGACCCAAGGGTTTGAGGAGGGGGCCCATCAGAGGGGTTGGGCTGTTGCTGGCTCTGTCAGGGGCAGCACTCACCTATGTGAATGCTGGCAGTGGCTGGTCAGTACTCCTACATCTCCAGCTGCCTGGGCACAGCTTTGGCACTGAGTGATACCTGCTAAGTGAGCCTGGCAAGATGTATCCACAAGTCTGGATTCCTGGAGGTTAGTCCTACCATCTCGGGATCCTGAGGAGACAATACAGCTCCTTAGGGAATTTAGTTTCTAGGGCTTATGCTAGCCAGAGCACTGAATTAGCTACCACCCTGTCTACATGCAGCCAGGTCAGGCCCTGGTCCCCAGGCTTGTGAGGACTAATTCATAACTCAAAAGAGGACCAGGCAGGTATAAGTTTCACACACGAGGCTGAGCAGTAGCTGGAGATATTCCTGGAAGGAATGGAGGCTGAGGGGGGTGATTTAGCATGTTCAGCCCAGGGCTTTGGAAAGCCTGAGCAATGGTCCTTGTACACGTGGTAGAATCCAGCCAGTATAGACTTTGCATAGGTTTGACTAAGAGCACAGTGGCTATGTGACACCATGAGGAGATGATTCCAGCGTGGACAGATGGGTGGACGGAGGGCGCCGGAAAGTGAGAAGGCCAAGTTTCAACACAGAACACAGGTGCTGTAATCCAAGACAGCAGAGGACACCAACAGCTTCCCAGCCCAGACCAAGGGGTGCAAAGGTGCAGACAGACCCATGCCAGGTGCAGGGGCTTTAGTGGCCAAGTCACAGAGACAGTCCTCTGTGGGCCCAGTAGTCCAAGAGGCTGAGAGTGAGGTGATCCTGCAGAAATCAGTCTGGCTCCAGAATTACTGGAACCCTCTGTAAAGGACACAGTGTAGCAGAAGAGTCCATGATGTACCCATAAGGCTGTCATGCCGAAAGTCCAAATTGAGTCTCCATGATTCAGCCGGCCAAGAGAGGCTGACAGTGGTTCTTCAGGAGAGGCAATGCCTAAACTAGGATTTGTAGTGCAAATAACCATGGCATTTCCTAAGCCCCACAAGTCCTTCAGTGCCCTGATGAGCCGTTTAAGCCTTCCTGTTGCCTTCATAAGGTAGGGACCGTCTTCGTAGACGAGAGAACTAAGGTCCTCAGAGGTGCAGTGACTTTCTTCAAGCCACAGGTTACTGATCAGCATGTCAGGAAGCAGCTGTGTTTTTACCCTGGACCATGTCATTGCGTTGCCAACAACTCACCAAGAGGCAGGGATGGAAACCACTGGCAAGGTGGTTGTGGTGGACAACACTAGGAGCCAGAGAACTGTGGTGATTCAGGAAGGAGACCCACCAACTTAGCACGATCTATCACAAAAGCCTATGGACTCCAGTCCCTTGTAAAGGCTTGGCCCTGTTGCCCCTTCTTCACAGGCAACCTCCAGCCCCTCACCCCCTTACCTCTTTGCTCCTCTCGTTGCTCCACCGCCTTGCTTCCTGTGGATGTGTCTGGTACCTCCTGCCAAGCCCTAGCCCTCTGCCTCCCAGTGCCTGGGGAAAGGTGGGATGGGCGCTTGGGAGCTGGGCCCCTGGTTGCTCCCTGGACCTCTGGACTGCCTGCCCTCTTGCGTGCTCGGATCCCAGCAGCTGGGCTTTCCTCCTTGCCAGGACAGCCACCTGGGCACTCAAACTGTTCTGAGTGGCGTGTGAGCCAGGTCTTCTTCAGCTTGGTGTGATGGCTTGGCGGACAAGCCCTGGAGCCAGCCTTGTCCCTTTCTTCACTCGATTCACCTGGCCCATTGCTGCCTCCCTCTGGGCTGTCCCGGCATTTCCTACAAGGGCCAAGATCCCCCTCTCTGGCAGGTAGGTGGGATGAGCAACAGCCCCCAGGAGGGGTGGAAGGCCCAGGAGATGGGCACCTTGGTGTGACTGGTGGTCCCAGCTGGTACCCAAGGTTATTACTTCCTGGGCCAGCCCAAATGTTGCCAAGAGTATGAACTAGGTCTGGGGGACAAGAGGGCCATGGGGTCCGAGGAACAGTGTCTGGGTACCCCAAGAAAAGTGGGCAAAGATTCTGCTGCCTGCCACCTCCTGTCTCCCCATCCCTCTGGTGAAGTGAGGGGCCTTCTGCTTCACAGGCTCGCTGAAGATGCCCACCAGGGGCTAAGCCCAACAACCCAGACTCTGGTGTTGCCGAGGGCTCCTTTGCTGGCCTGAGGATGTTCGGATCCTTGTGGTAAAAGCCCTAAAAGAGGAGAAAGGGTTAAGCTAGTGCTAATGTAGGTTCCCAGCATTTAGAAAAAAACAAAACAGGACTGACAACAGAAGTTATTAAAAATAAAATACAGCTATAAGGAGTCACTGGTGAACTCACAGATTGTCAGGTAAGTGCTACCTTCCCAAGTGGCTTCCCTGTCCTCCCCCCCATACACATCCCAATCTTCTCCCAAGCTTTCCAGAGGCTGAAGGGTTAATGTTTGGCATAGCCAAAGGGCATCAGGGCCTACTAGAAATTTCTGTGTTTTGATTCTCATGCCCTTTTGTTTGTTTTGGTTCTGAAGAGAGGATCTTTCTATGTAGTCCAGACTAGCATGGAGCTCACAATCCTTCTGCCTCAGCCTTCTGAGTATTGAAATTATAGGCATGCATTATGATACCCATCTTTGATCTCTAACCATTAAAAACAAAAACAAAAAACACAAAACCATGTTCTAGGCATGGGGGGGGTTTCTTGTCAGAGGGAACCCCAGAAACAGGCTATGAAGCCTGCACATTTCACCCACATTCTTTGTCCCCATGAGAAGGCCACACTTTCCATGGGCAGAGTTTCTAAAGCCTGACTGATCCTGAGTGAACTATGGATGAGTGGATGGTTGCAGAGGCCCAAGGGCAGGGCAAGGCAGGGAAGGGAAGGGCCAGGGAGATAGAGCTACGCAGTGTTTGGGTTGTTCTCAGGGTTAGGGACAACTGAACCCCATGCACCCGTTCTATTCCATCACTCACCTTGCTGCCTAAGCTGAAGGCAGAGGGCACTTTTGGCTGGCCCCCGGGGTATGTCCAAGGAGTTGGGGCCAAAGGCCAGTCATATGGACGCTCTGGGGGCAGACTGGACATTAGGTAGGGCGGCAAGCAGGTGGGAACCCAGAAAGGAGCTCGCTCTAGAATCTTGGTCTCCAACAGGAAAGGGCAGTGCAAGGGACGGAAGGCCACAGGGTCACTTTTGGCATGGCTACCACTATGCTCAGGTATCACGGGCCCATAGCGAGGTGGGCATGCTGGCCCACAGAAGGCCAGTGGATGGGCCAGCATCGCTTCCTTCCAGCGCAGTCCTTCCTTGCTGCCCAGCCAGCTGGACTTCCTTTCCCCATTCCGAGCACCCTCACCCTCCACCAGTGAGAGTGTGTCCTTGGGGCCTTGGGGGAAGCCAGGAGGGAGCCAGGAGTCCGGAGTGCTCAGGACGCCCCTCCAAAAGGGAGCAGGTTCTCCTAGGCACAGTGCCCCATGGCGCAAGCCATCCTGTGGTTGGGTACCGGGCTCCTGTCCCACAATGCCATTCTCAGGGGCTATCTTCTCCCAGGCTGGAGTGTCCTTCAGGAAGCTGGGCATACTCTCCATCACTCTCCTGCCCTCATGGGGCTCTCCCAGGGGGGATCCTGGAGCATAAGGACAAGGCATGAACTTCAGGCACATGCCCCACGTACCTTCACCACAGGCACCACCTTGGGAATACCAAAGAGGCTCAAACCAGTAAGGCAAGTGCTAGGCCACAGCAGGGCACAAAACAGCCCTCCATATGTGGCCAAAAGAATTCTGTTTCATGGCAGGAGGGTGATACCTTTCCCTAACTTCTGGTCCCTATCTGAATTTGGGAGGTCAAAATTCAATAGAAGGTTGTCAATCCTAGGGTGAAAGGTTCTGCCTTTATGGAGCTAAGGCTCTGGTTACAAGTCTTAGAAATGGACAGGAAGCAAGAGCGCAAAAGATTAGTTCAGTAGAAGACACTCAGGTAGGAGGACAAGGAGGCAGGTTCCTAGCCCCGACTCTGTCACCTGCTATTCCGATGCTTAGCAGATCATTCTCTCCTCTGGGCCTCAGTGTACCCATGTGTAAGAGTGGGACGCGGGACGCAGAGGTCCCTTCTAAACTTCAGGCTGTGTTTTTGGGGAGTGCTGCTTGCCCATTCCCATCTCCAGGCCCCACCAGGCTTGTAAGACAGGGATGTTCAGGCCTGGCAGGCTCAAGAGTCGCTGGGCAGGGCAGCTAGCCAGGGCTGCTGGCTGGTGTCTCTCTACACCTGGGCTGCCTGACTCTGCCTCTTCGTGGCCTCTAGTTTCTTGGCATCTCCAAAGAGTACCAGGACAACTGCTGGGGGCTAGGATCTCAGCTCCCAAGGGGAGGAGTAAACCAGCATGTGAGAAAGGATTAAGAGGTTTCAGACTAGGGTTGGTTGAGCTGCCCAAGCCCAACGGCAGTGCCAGGACACTGCTGCTAACTGCAGCCCGGAGTAGGGAGGGAAGGAGGCGGGGAAAGCAGGCTGGGCCCCAGAGAGACGCAAGCGAGGGAAAATTGAACATGCATGCGAGGGACCAGGATGACAGGTGGCACTAGAACAGCTGAACCCTCCCGGAACTGTCCCCATCGCCGGCCGGAGGACGCCCCAAGAGGGGTGGATATACAGGAGCCTTGGCGGAGGCTCCCGGAATTGGTGGAGCTGCAGCTTGAGTGCAGTCAATCCAGCCCCCTTGGCTGGGCATCCTAACTTTCTCATGTTAAGATGTAAGGTTCAGTTTTTAGAGGCACCGGCATTTCACTCCTTTGCCTGCACCTTGGGATCAGCTCATAAATGCTCCCCCCCCCCCCATTACAATTACCCCAGAACGCGCCGCCTCTCGGCGCTTACCTGGGCTTCACAGGCCGGGCGCGGTGTGGGCGGCGGTCGTGCTTGCCGGCGCTGGGCACTCGTTCCCCATCGGCCGGCTTCGGGGCGTTCTCCCGCTGTCTGCTCAGCGCGCTCGCGCTCTCTTTCCCCCAGGGTCTCGGGGGCGCTCTAGGGCCGCAGGTTGGAGGGGTCGGACTCCGGGATTTGCAGGATGCGGCACACGGCGCGGATGGGCCGCACCAGCTTCTGGGCCGAGGCTGTAGGTTGCGCCATGGGACGCCGAGACTCCGTGCTGCGCTTTGGGGAGGGTCGGACCGGGGCTAGGGAGCGGGTGTCCCCGGAGGGAGAGAAGGAGCCGGGCCGGGGGGAACGCGCGCCCCGGGTCGGAGATGGCTGAGTGGGGGGGAAAGGCCGAGGGGCGGGGAAGGGGGTCGTGCCTGGAAATGGGGGGCCGATCCCGTGAGCCAGGAGAGAGGCACCAGCGAAGGCACAGCACCGCGTAGCGCGGCTAATGGAGGGAAAGCGCAGCGGAGAGCGCAGCAGGACCTCTGATCGCCATCGCCAGACGCGCAACTGAGAGTGGGGAAGCTGCTCCGCCGGTTTCCTCCTCCAGCACCCTGCGGGAAACAGGAGCCCGTGATTCGGCGGCCCCGCCTGGGCCTGCCCCCTTCTGAGCCCCGGGGGCTTCCGCCAACGCCCCGGCGATGCCACCGGCTGCGCACGGGGAGAATGAGCCCTTTGTTCCCCCTCCCCCCCGCGGCACCCGGGCGCCTGCCGAGAGAGGCTCCCCTGGGGCAGTGTGCCAGCTTCCCAGCCGCCCCACCCTCCCGTGGGCCCGGCCCGGAGCCTGGCAGGCGGGCAGCACCCCCACTATAGGTGCCAAGCCCGGGAACTGGAGCAAAGGGCGGGAGGGGCCGGACCAGGCCAGGATGAGGCGGGGTGCCCCCCGGGGTGCTAGGGCAGGGCGGCAGGGAGGGGTCAGTGCCCGAGCTGGCAGGGGCAGTCGGGTTCTCACGGGTCAGTGATGGGTGCTGCGACCCACGCCAGCAGGCCCGTGCCTGCTGGACCACTCTCTCCCTGTCCTTTTCAGCTCTGGGCACACCCCAGTGGCTGGTGTCTTCCCTACCTCATTCTTCATCGTCACCTGGCCAAGCCCCTCTTCATGGTGTACTGCCCAAGCCCCTTCCCAGCATCCCTCTTTGGGCACGCATGCTATAAAGTGCTATGCTTTGGAATCTGGAAGGACCTGCCGTCTGGTCTGTTCCCTGGTCTAAGTGTCCAGAGGCGAGGGGACCTGAAGCGCATAACCATCGCAGTCTCTAGTTGGGGTTGCCTGCTCAGCCGCCCCATCCCCAATGTTCCTGGTGCTCCCAGGCCCAGCCTGGAGAGGAGCCCATGGGAGTGGCTCCTGGGAGGGAACAGCGAGTAGGAGAGGAAATGGGCAAACAGGGCACCCTCCACCCGAGGAAGCATCCCTGCTCTTCTGCGGGGGTGGTTCCAGAGCGCACACACACAAACAGACAGATTCAGACACACACAGACAGATTCAGACACACACAGAAACCCACACGCCCAACGGGTGCTTCCCTTCCCTGAAGGCATCCACCTCCTGCCCCTCTACTCCTCTGCCTCCCCAAGCCCAGTCTGAAACGGAAAGCAACACCACCTACTCCCCCATTGCCGTGGGAGGGATGAATTTTGGTGGCCACAACCTGATCCCAAGTCATACCACCGACCCTGAATAGGGGCTGCCATAAAGAGCCCAGGGTCTTTCTCGAGAGAGACAGGAGTGAAAGCAAGAAGCCTGTCACCAACCGTCGAAGCTGGGTACTTTCTGGAGAGGAGGTCTGTACCAGCTGCCGCCGCTCAGGCTTGGGCCTTGTTGACAGAGATCCTTCGAGCCCCTTGCCTTCACAGAGACCAAGTCTGTGGTGGGGAGGGCTAGCAGGAGTTGTTTACATGGCTGAGTTTTTCATACTCCTTTTCTTATCCACTCCCTGATCCTAGTGTGCTATGGGAGATGAATGAGGTGGGTCTAACGGGGACTGGAGCGCCAAGGCTCCAGCAGGGCTTCCAGTGCCCGGCCTGACTCCAGGACAAGGTGGTGGGCTGGTGTGTGCCTGTGGTCCCAGTCTAAGTCCTCTGGCCTACCTTAGTGGAGGCTTGTGGGAGAGTCCTGTGGCTTGAGGGCTGGAAGAGGTCAGAGCGGAAGCTTGGGCTATCCAGAGTCCTGGGGGCCTGTGGCTGTCTTCTCCTGGGGGCTGTCTCAGGGGAGCTGAACGCGTACCCACCCCCCCACCCCTCCAGTTGCCATATCTACTTGTCAGATTATATTGCCTGGACTAGACCAGAGCTCTCGGGACAGTCTTTTGGAATGCCTAGGGTTAGTAGAGAGGAAGGTGGGGAGAGGTACCACCCCTATCCCACCATGTTCCCCATCCTTGTTTTAGAGCCTATGCCACAGGCCAGAGTCCTTGTAGCTGGCTGTGCTGTGCCTGAGGATGGAGCAGAGCTAAGGACACACACAAAAGACACAAACACAGGGAGGGAAAGCCACCCAGTGTGTGGTCACAAAAACAGACCATAGACCTGGCAAACTGACTAGCACCCCCAGACCCACATGGGCCCAGCCCTAGCCCACACGGACCCCTTCACGCACTGACACACATGCCAACACATACACGCTCCATACTCGTGCTGACAGGCACAGCCTCACTCAGCCGGCTGCCCTTTCTCCACCCCAGAGCCCCTTACCTGGGCAAGCACAGTGCCCCTCAGGCAGAGCAGCCCCCTGCCCAGGGGTGGGCAGCAGGCAGGGCGGGGGAAGGAGCCCCGGAGAGTCAGGCCAAGCTGCCACTAATCCGGGCGGGGAGAGGGGGGGGCACCCACGTCAGAGCGGGGACTGCCGGGTGGAGGGCATCTGAGGACATCCCCTCCCACACACGCGGCCGTCTGGGCACCTAGCCCTGCTTCCCCAGCCCCTCCATCCTTCAGACAGCTGAGGCTGGCCTCCCCCACCCCACCCCCACCCCTGTGGCCATGCCTGGGGTGGGGGGGCATGGGGGAGGGGGGATACCGGGAGAAATCTCCCAGGACCAGGGGGAGGGGACATGGAAAAGAAGTGTGGAGATGCTGCTGGAGCCAGGAGGAAGCTTGGTGGTAGATGCTCTCCTCTCCTCTTGCCCACCCACCCACATCCTTGACCTAATTCCTCTTCGGGAGCCCTCCTTCTCTCTAGCCCTCCCTCACTGCCATCCAGCCTCCATTGTGTTCCAGGCTGAGCTTGGGACCTGTGTGTGCAGCAATGCCAGCTCTGCTCCCAGGATCCCCCAATCCTAGGCACCAGCCATCTGCAGTGAAGGTCACCTGTTAGTGGGTACCAGTTCCAGATGCTGCTTGAGAAATGGAGACCAGAACCTGAGCAGTTGCCCCCTGAGCCCCCTCCAGCAGAGTCAGCCCCCTGACAATGCCTGCCAGAACCCCCCAACTCAGACTGGGCCAGGGCTGGGGAGGGGAGGGGTGATCTAGAGGCTTAGTATGTTGCTGAAAGTGGAAGCTAAAAATACAGCCATGGGTTCCTGTGTGTTGTGACATGGAAGCCAGAAAAGGGGAACGTGACTAGGGCAATGAAGGGTCACAGCTCAGAGGGACAAAAGGATGCAGGAGGAAGGCAAAAAGAGAAAGGAATATGAGAAGGAAGCCCCAGTTGCCATGGTAATAGGCCAGGAAGGGTAGCAGAGGCTGAGGAGTGGGGATGGGACCGGAACCCACCAAAGGTATATGCTAGAGACTGGGCTCGATGGTGTCAGGTCTTTTCCCAACCTTGATCCTACCCAGGAAGGCCAGACACACTGGTATTAAGTAGAAAATTGATGGCCCTTGGAAGGTAGGAACAAGGCCTGACCCCCTCCCTTTAAGATGCCAGGCCAAGGATCAGTGGTGGGCCAGGGACCCTCCAGAGGTGGATGGTGTTGGGTGTCGGTGGTCTGGGTGGTTCTCAGAGAGGCAGAGGTTCTCTGAGGAATGTCCAGGGGCCGCCCACTGCCCCAAGTCTCAGGCTCATATTTATACTTGCCCAGAAAGGCCTACAACTTGGGCTTCTACTCACTTCTTCCTCTGTGGCCTCAGGATGCCTTGGTAGCCATCTAATCTTAGCCAGACATTCATCTCACCATATCAGAGACACTGATGTTTGAAAAGCTCTGTAGTAGAACTGAGGTGACACAGGACAGACACCAAAGCAACAAGTTCATTCCCACCCTGAAGAGGTTGATGTATGTGCTAGTTTAGTAGCAATCCTCCTTCAGGCCTCTGAGGAGTCAGGCCTTGGGCTGAGGCTAGGAGCAGTGCTTGGAGATTACTGACATGGTAACAAATGACCCCATGGCTCCTAATCCTGTGCTGGGCAGTTAGAGAGTCTTCCCAGAGGAAGGAGTGATGTCTGAGCACAGAGGCCAGACAATACGCAGGATTTCAGCAGCAAATCACACAGTTATAAAAATACCTCACCTTGCTCCAACCACTTATTCTGGGCTGGGATACAACAGTAAAATAAGGCTGGTTCTGAAGTCATGACAGAGGAGGGACGGAAAAAAAAAAAAAAAGATGATGTACTCAAGATGAAAACAGAAGTCCCTTCGTGAGCAGCAATGGCAGGAACGCTAGATGAGCTAGGCTAGGCAAAGGCATAGGCATGTCCACAGAGGACTTTGAAAAAGATGTGTGAGTTGGAGTGCGAGAACAAAGTGGCGTGTCGGAAGAAAGCAGAGATGGTAGAATGCAGGCACGGGCTTTGCAGAGCCTGGGGACAGTGGCTTCGATACTTCTGCCAAGGAGGACCGAGTGACTCGGCCTAGTACCACTCTCAAGGAGAAAGCTTTTTCACCTGTGAAATGGACACAGGCCCACTTGGGAGGATTCAAGGAAACCGTCTCTGTGAAATGCCCCGCACAAGGTCAGACATGCAACAAATATTCTGTACATGCCAGGCTCCTTCTCCCCGCCTCCCAGGCAAGGAACAGAGCTCATTTACTGAATAGTGATTAAGAACATCCACTCTGGAGCCAGACTGCCTGGTCCAAAGCCCAATCCTGCCATTTATTAGCTAGGCCACCTTGGGCAAATCATTTGCCCTTTATGTGCCTATTTGGGATATGGGGATTATAATAATAGTACCTACTTCCTTCTTACCCTTACGGTATCTAGCAACACATCTTTGGAGTGAATTAATGAGGTGGTAAATCAGCATCACAGTGAGAAGGAATGCCATAGGGGAAGCCGCTGAATCCCCCAAAACGTGAGAAGCTAAATCAGCCTCACAGATTAAGTGCCTTCCCTCCAATAAAACCCAGATAATCCCTACACCAAGAGTTAATCCTTAAAGGCCACTCCAGTTTAGCAGCCCATATTTTTTAACTTCAACCATCACTCTTTACTCTGAAGTGGGAAGGAAGGGCAGATGGGGTCGGAGGGAGGAGGAAGCACCTCTGGGCACCCTGTGACTCCCTTCATCAGGGACAGATGACCCAGGGATCAAAGAAGATGGATTAGAGCCAATCCAGGGCAAGAGTCTGGCTCTCTGTGGATGGAGCAGGCCACGGATCAGCAAGGAGCAGCAGAGAAGGGCTATCATTGGCTCTGCTGGGTTCCCTTGGCCTGCCCCATCAGCCGCCAGGCCCCAGCAGGGCGAGGCTTTGGCTAGTCTCCGAGCACCGCCCACCCTGACCTGGAAGGTGGGGGCAGCCTGGGCCCAGGCAGCTGCTGCCCTCTTGTGGCTTAGAGTGCAAATTCACCCTGATCATTTGTGACTGTTTACAGATTTTACAGAAATGTGACCCTCCAGATTCAAGGAAGACCTAACCTGCCTTCCCAGGTTAGCTCAGCGCAATGTCTACACCCTTTCCATACCTCTGCCCCTTCCTGTAAGGGCCTATACTGACTCCTGACTCTGAGTCCTCCTCCTCTTCCAGACCAGTCTGACTCCTGTTTTTTGAGACAGGGTCTCTCCAGTCCTGGCTGTCCTGGAACTTGCTATGTAAACCATGCTGGACTAGAACTCAAACACATCCTCCCGCCCTCCCTCCCTCAACCATGTAGGACTCAAAGGCTTGAACACCACACCGGGCTCCAGCCTGATTCCAATGGGGTCCCTAGGAGAACACTTGCTGCCGTGTTTGTTGCAAGTCGCCCGACCCTTTTGCCAGAGCCTGCAGTGGGTTGTCAGATATGAGATGATAGACGAGTGAGGAGACAAATCATAGGGAGGCCAAACACTGTTTGGTATTTATTTATAAAAACATTCACAAGCCTGACCTCGCTTACCAACACAAAAACACACAGCAAGGACACACACACACACACACACACACACACACACACACACCAGGCCTTGGAAAAGGCTGTCAAGTACTTTGAAGGACAGGAGGAATGAACACAACTGGTCGAACTTCTGATTTCATCTATAGGGACTAGTGGGGCTCTGGTCCCATTTCTGGAAAGGTAAAAGGCTGAGGAAAGCAATAAATAGGCCCCTGGGCCTGGCCTGCTTTGGTATAGTGTAGGTGCATCCCCATGGAGGGTACCACACCCTGTGCCCCTTAGGCAGTTGCAGAAGCCAAAAGGGGCAGGACCCAGGTAGCTGGTGTAGCAGCAAAAAGTCCCCTAATGGCTCCAGAGGTAAGATGGCCTGACTCTGCAGGCTCTAGCTGTCCATGTCTGAGGGCATGGTCTTCTTCCGGGTTCGGACCTTCAGGGAGCGTGAGGTGCCCTTGGGGAGAGGAAGTCAATATATCATGAGTGGCAGTTCACACCACCTCCTTCACACCATCCTCCCTACGCACTGACCTCTCGCACCAACGGCTTCCTCTTGACCACCCGAAGGCTCTGGCTGCGGTTCAGAGGCTTCTCTCGGGGCCGGACAGGTGGCTGGGGGGCTATCTCGTGGTCTGACCAACAGCCATCCTCTGTGTCACTGTCCTGCAGGCCGCCTGGCCGGTACCCTGTGGGAGAGGGGCCATTAAGGGCAAAGCTGAACATCTGCACAAGCCCGGAGCTGATACCCCCAGCTTTCCTCTAGCCCCCCCAGAGAGGCGGACCTTCCCAGGTCTGCTTTGGGACCCTTTTCCACTTACCAATTGGGGGTCTGCGTCGGGGTACCTGGTCTTCCAAGTAGAGGGGGTCTTGGTAGGTGGGGGCAGGGGTGTCAGGAATAGAGCGAAGGTCTTGCATGGAGAAGCTCCGCAGCCTTCCTGCTAGAGCGCCCTGACTCTAAAAGGAGAGGGGAGAGCCACCGTATTAACTGCAGAGGAGGGCTGCAAGGGGAAGGGGGCCTTCAGCTATTCACAGAGGCAAAAGATTCAGACCGGTCTGCCTCAAAGGTACTGGGAGTTGGGCCGACACTGTGAACACCGGACCCAGAGCACCTTGGTAGCAGCTTGCACAGCAGCCGAGGCAGCGATGTTGAGGCCCCGCTTCCCGAAACTGAGCATGGTCTCGTAGCTGCGCTCCTTCGCCTGCACGATGCATGCATCGATCTCCTGCAGACCCAGGGTGGAGAGCACACATCAACAAAAGGGGCACTTTTCTGCAGACCCCAAGAAGCCACTGGATGGCATAATCCCCAGCCCCATGTCTACCTATGACCCAGGAGCCAGATATGGGCTCCGAACAAAAACTAGGAGCATGGTTCCCCATCCACGCACCCACTCCACACCTCAGTGAGTGTCCCTTCCATTTTTCCATGCCCACATCAACTTCCTGCTGGCATGCACACCCTTAAAGGTCACTCATATGTGTCATCCAGGAAAGCCAACCCCATCCCAGTCCCACAGCAAAACTGCAGTGGGACAGGAAATAAGATCCAGGCATCTCCGGCTCCCTGAACCTGAGGTACAGGGCTTTCTCTCTGACAGACACACCCTTCTGTGCTCCTCCTCCATCACCCCAGGGGTACCTTCTCATGGCGGGATAGGGACGGGTGGACAAACTTTCGGTAAAGCAGGCTGGCCCCCTTGGTGTAAGGCGAGAGCAGCCACAGCACGAATGCCATCTTGATCTCATAATAAAAAGGGAACCTGTGGAGGCGAGGGGGAGGGGCTTGAGTGAGGCAGGTGCCAGGCAGTGAGCGGGTGGGCCTTCCCAACCCGTGGCCTGCCAATCCTCGTTGCAAACCAGGAAATGAAGATGTCTGTGAAGGTCTCTGTTGCCATGAAGATTGCAAAGACAATCCAGTACATCATCCAGCGGACCTGTGGGTCAGAGGGCACAGAGCTCAGCCCGGGAGCCTAAGGTGCCAACACCCGCCCCCAGCTGGCCCAACCCAGGGATTCCTGAAAGCAAGTTCCACTGCATTGCTTGCTGCATTTCCCCACATCTTCTTAGACAGGAGCTCCTGAGAAACTGCTCTCCATTCCAGTCACCATCCCAGCATGCTTGCTTCACCCACAAGATCCTCCAAGGGGCATGCTACACAAGATCTGCCCCACCATCAAGCCCCTGGAGTCTGAGAGGCCAACCAGGCCCTCCTCCTTCACTAAGTCCTCCCACCCACTCCCTGACCACTTCTCAAGGCTGTCTATTCAACACAAGGCGGTTTGGCTCTCCCAACAGCCCCTTGCGCTCACGTATTCTCGAATGTTCTTGCTCTTCACAGCCTTGTAGGAAGCATAAGCAGGATACAGCATGCCAAATACGAGCCTGGAACAGCGGCCATAGGAAGTGTTAGGGTCACCATGTCCCACCCTCTCCCTCCTTGGTGGCTGTCTCCCCTGACCTGGGTGCGAGATGGCAGGGCCAGCCCTGTTTTTCCCGCTTGACTTGCACAACTCAGGGTGCCTGAGTCAGAGCCCTGGAGGCTGCCTCCCCACCTGGCTGTTTACAAACAACCCAAGCCTGCCCAGGCCTGCCTGCGCTGGTGGCCCATAGATACAGGGACAGTCTGAGAACACACAATAAGGTCGGTGAGAACACGGGGCTGTCCCCTCCCACCACAGGAAATCAGGCGCGGAGGCACCAGGATGCAGTGAGGGACAGCTGAGACAGGTGTTGGAATATCCAAAAGTGAGGGGTAGACCTCGGAGCTGGGGTGGTGGGTCACGTGCATGGCAGCTCAGAAGGGAGGAGGCCCACAGCAGCGCCTATCACCTTCTCGCCGGGCTGTGGGTGGCAAAGGGCCTGCGCACTGCCTGCACCTGTCTACTGTGCTCATGTCAGAAGGGTCCCCATCAGACTAGAAGGCTGCACGGTAGAAACAAGGCACTCAGTGATCAGGTCCCACTTTAGACCTCCCAGGACCGTTAAGTGTGTGTTGGGGAAAGGGTCGTGGAGTTCTGAAAATCCTTTTCTTTACCAAATTTCTCTTCTTTCCCAGTTTCCACCCAAAGGCAGGCTGGCACCCAGGGATAAGGGGGGGGGGGAAAGGTCAGTGTCTCATGGTGGCCATACTCACACCACCAGGCGACAGATCATCCAGGACACCATCCTGACAGCCTTGGGGGTGACCCCAAGAGACAACCGGAGGGACGCTCACTCAGGACTTGGGGCAAAGGGCCGAATGGTGCTGCGATACTCCTGTCCCTCGGTGTAGGCGGAGACCACCACCCCTGACTCCAACCCCACAGTGCGGGGAGCCCGGAGAACCCGGAACCGGCGGAGGTAGGGCCAGGCAGAGGAAGCCGCCTTAGGACCGAGGCAGGCGGGCGGGCAGGCTCGTTCCTCCGCCCCGCGCCGCCGAATGCTGGCGGCTCAGTCCCACGGAGAACCGCCCGTCGAGGGCGCCGCTGCTAGTCCTGGGTCCTGGCGGCAGGTCCGGATCTCCGCTCTCAAGGACCGCCGGGGTCCCCGAGCGTTGGACTACCTGCACAGGCTCCGGGGCGGAGTTTGTAACTCACTTGAAAGTTGCACGGAACCTGGTCCTGCCCAACCCCAGAGCTCAAGCTCGACGCGCACGCGCAGTGAAGCCTTTAGAGGGGCGGGACGAGGTCAGGGACACAAAAGGCCAGTCCCTTAAAGCGGCGATGCTCCGCAGGTCTCGGAGGGTGGGACCGCTGGCCGAATCGTCTACCGGATCTGAAAGGTTAGCGGGTGGAAAGTCACAACAGATAGAGAGGAACAAAAACAACCCGGACTCCTAGCTAGGTGTGGTGGCGCACGCATGAACCCCTGCAGCTGAGGCAGGAGAATTACCAGTCCAGGCTGCGCTACAGTTATATCACGACACTGTCCCAAACAAACGAAAGGAAATAAATTCAGAATGGGGAAAAAAAAAAAAAAAGACTCGGGAGTGTTCTGCATTGGAGTTTCCCGATGTCCCTTTCTGTCATTTCTTCCTCTGTAAAATGGGATAGAGCATGAAATGGGTGCTTGACCTAGAGGAAGCAGGTTCTGGTCTGATCCACCGTCCCAGTAGTCCTGCAGACCAGGAGAGAAAGGAGGGAAACAGTGGGCTTCAGGGCTCTCCAAAGCAGCTTCCCAAGATCCATATACCTGAGCAGTCTGACTCCAGGGTCTTGACAGACTGAAGGAAGATCTGGGCTTACCCTCCCCCCCCCCCCCCGCGTCTTCTTTACCAGAAGTTTGAAGTTCAGTTTGTGTCTATACAAATATTCCAGAGACTTCTAAAAATCAACACGACGTTTTGTGCAATGCTTTTGTGTTCATTTTTTGTTGTGGTTGTGTGGAATGATGGGATTATTAAAGTTTCTTCTTATGAGGTTGGCCAGACTGGAAAGGTATAACATTTGACAAACCTGGGTATATTATTATTGATATTAGCACCATCGTTATTATTACCTTGTGCCTTTTTGTTTGTTTTTGTTTTTGTTTTTTGGGACAGGGTTTCTTTGTATAGCCCTGTACTGGAATTCAATCTGTAGACCAGGTTGGCCTTGAACTCAGAGATCCACCTGCCTCTGTCTCCCAAGTGCTAGGACTAAAGGTCCCGCAAAATAATAATGATAATAATAAATTCAATAGAGTGATTTGTGTTGGCCAACTACTCCTGAGCATGGGACCTGCCTTGGAGTGTAGTTGGTATACCCAAAGACACTCCTCCAGTAGAGAAAACTAATATTCCTTCTCCCAGCAGACAGCAGTTTCGAATAGCTTCTTGGGTAGAGATGAGACCTTGAGCCCACTTCCTCTCCTCTGTGCTGAGATTTTGTCTGGCTTGAGCTTGTGCAGGACATGTGTGTGCTGTCACAGTCTCTGTGAATTCATATGTATATTTGCCCATTGGGTCTGGAAAACACCATTTCCTTGAAGGCATCTAGCTCTTAACAATTTTTCTGTTTCCACTTTTGCTGAGACCCCTGCTGAGGCTTCAAGGGAAGGTTGTAACATAGACATCCTATTTAGGTCTGACTGCTTCAAAGTTGCTCACTCTCTTCATATTCTCCAATTGTGGATCTCTGTGTCAACTATCTATATCTACTGCAAGAAGCTTCTCTGATTTCTTCCTGGTCTTAATCTTTGCAAAGTTTTTTGTTTGTTTGTTTGTCTGTTTGTTTGTTTTTCTGAGACAGGGTTTCTCTGTGTAGCTTTATCTGTCCTGGATTCACTTTGTAGATCAGGCTGATCTCAAACTCACAGCAATCTGCCAAAGATGTCCACCACCACACCCAACTGCTACTGCTGTTTCTTCTTCTTCTGCTTCTTCTGCTTCTTCTGCTTCCTCTTCTTTTAACATTTAGGAAATGACCCACTGTGGCCGAGCAGTATTTATTGCTGGCCAGTGGCTAAATGTGTGGCATGGTCTTTTTTTTTTTTTTTTTTTTTTTTTTTTAGGAAATCAGCAGCACCCAGCTACAAGTGTCCCTGGAAGGGGACATGGACCTAAAGAAGTTACCCTGGTAAAGTGAGTACCCCTGCCCAAAGGGGAAAAACTACAAAGAAGACAGACTGTGGGATTTTGTTGTTTTTATTTTCACATGATGTTTCTTTCTTTGTGACATCTGCCACCTGTCCCAGTTGTTCCTTCTGAAAATAGGGAGATCAGTACCGCCAACCCCCATCTTGAGGTAAGGGTGCAAGCCAAGCCACCCCAGGGCTGTGGGGGTGGAAGCACAGGCAGTTACTGCCTTTTATTAGAGCACAGTTAATGCCCACCATCTATGAGGATGGAACTGGTAATGATGGGAGCCAGGGAAAGGAGGCTTCTTGGGAATAAACACATGATTACACAGTCTTAATTATTATCATCCATTTTATTGGTATTGCTAGATGTGGGAGCCAGCAATGAAACCTGCCCCCAGGAGAAACTCCCCCATTCCTTACTGGGCTCCCTTGCTTCTATTGCTACTCCCCCCCCCACATTGTTTTGGACAGAAAGAAACACCAAGGCCTAAGGATCCCATTAAGAAGGTTCCAGACACACCATCCATCTTGAGAGCCATCTTTTTTTTTTTTCCCTCAATAGAGAGGGTCCTACATAGTCTAGGCATGATCTTGAGCTTCTGATCTTCCTGCTTTTTTTTTTTTTAAATGCTGGCATTACAGGCACATGTCACCATGTTTGGTTCATGCAATACTCAAACCCATTGGCTCATGCATGGTAGAGAAAGCATTGTACTGAGCCACATCCGCAGCCTTCTAGATCTGATATATATATATATATATATATATAGATAGATAGATAGATAGATAGATAGTTTTAATGTGTATAAGTGTTTTGCCTGAATGTATGTTTGTATACATGTTTGCAGCACCTGTAGAGGCCAGAAGAGTATGTCAGATCCCTCTGGAACTGGAGTTCAAGGGCTGTTAGCCTCTATGTGGGCAGTGGAAGGGTAACTGGTGCTCTTAACTGCTGAGCCATCTTTCTGGCCCCTCAGATATAATTCTTGTTTGTTTGTGTTTTGAGACAGGGTTTCTCTGTTTAACAGCTGTGGCTGTCCTGGAACTCTCTTAGTAGAGCAGGCTGGCCTCAAACTCAAAAAGATCTTCCTACCTCTGCCTCCAATGTGCTGTGATTAAATGTGTGTGCCACCATATTCAGCTTGATAAGGTCTCTGCTTGTTCCCGAAGCTTACCATTTCAGTTAGACTGGTCAGCTGTTAAGCCCCAAGGATCTGTCTTCTCTTCTCTAGTGCTTAGATTGCCCAATGTGCCTCTATCCCTGGCTTTTTACAGGCATGAGACCCAACTGAACTTAGACCCTTGTTTGTGCAACAGGCGCTTTGCCCATAAGGCCATCTCCCCAGGTCAACTGAAGCTTTGTTTTGAGCTGAGTGTGGTGACACCAGCCCATAATCCAGGAATTTAGGAGGCTGAGACAGGAGGATTTGATTGCAAGGGTGGCCTGGAGTCTACCTAGTAAAATCCTGTTTTAAAAGAAGAAAGAAGGAAGGAAGGAAAGAAAGACAGAAAGAAAGGAAGGAAGGAAAGAAGAAAGGAAGGAAGAAAGGAAGGAAGAAGGAAAGAAAACAGCTTCCCTCTGTTTTCATTTTCTGGGGAGAACTTGCCTGTGGCCACTCAGCACTCTCCCAGCTGGGACAGTCTCCCCCATGGAGACTCCTGGCTGTGATGCCTGTGTTTGGAAAGGACAGAAGTCAGAGGTCTGATGCTGGGAGCCCGGCTCCTCACAGAGGAGTGGGAGGCTGGCAGCTAAGTGTCACCTTCCTTGGCTTTGACAGAGTAAGTGGACCCTGGATCTTGTAAGCCTTTGGTTCTGAGCTGTTGACACAGTCATCCAGTTACCCTGAGTTGCTAAGCAGCTCCATGGACTCATGGCTGACCCCCTCAGGCAGGTGACCAGGCAGCTGTGCCACAGAAAGCTAGGTATTCAGGGTTTGATGGAGAGAATGTCTCTCTTCAGTAAAGGGAGTGGCTTGCTAAGAGCAGTGTTTATCTTGCAACTGGGCAACAGAAGGCTAAGGTGTCTGGGAAACTAAAGCCATTTCCCTTGGCAACCTCAGTGGGCATGGCTGGGGATGTGGCTGAGTTGGTATATAGCACTTGCCTGATAGATATAAAGTCCTGCGTTCAATACCCAGCACCACATAAAAGTGGTGTGGAGGCATACAGATGAAATCTCAGCATTTGGGAAGTTGGAGGCAAGAGTCAGTTCAAAGTTTTCTTTGGCTACACAGTGAGTTTAAGGCCAGCCTGGGCTAAAAGAGACAATCTCAAAAGGAAGGAATAAAGGGAGAAGGCAAACCTGGGGCGGGATGGAAAGGAGTCATAGGTGCCTGCTTTGCCAAGAGCATAGGAATGTGATTTGAGCAGAAATCACGAGCTGTGGCCAGGGACAGCGGGGAGGGCTGGGTGCCTGAAGCGACAGATGAAGAGGTAGGGACAGAAATTGAGACTGCAGGTGGTGGAAGAACCCCGCTCTCAGAGAGCGCTTGTCACCAAGGAGAGCCTTTCTCTCTCTCACGAACCCCCCTTCTCGGAGCCACTCCATCTCAAATACAATCCTGCAGACCAACATAGTTTATAATTACGAGCCAGGCACAGTCTTCAAGGAGACTGACATTCATTGATCTGTATTTAACTCACTTAAGTCTCATGAGGGATGATAAGCTGGGCCCGACATGAATTGGTCTATCCCATGATACATGACCTTGTTGGTTAGGCACCATTAGACCCCTTCTGCAGATAAGGAGACTGAGACACACACAGGCAAAGTAAAGTGCCTGAACACCATTCACTGCTTTTCCGCTGTAAGTGGATTGAATCAACACTCTACCTAGTAGGTTCTCTAATCTGCTTTGCAGGATTTGAGCTTCAGGACAGTCAGCTGCCACCAAGCAAAGTAATCAAAACGACAGCTACACATGTGGGGTCCAGACCGTGGGGATCCAGATCATGCTGTTGATACATGTTCTGGAGCTCTTAGAGCTGGTCTCCTTCCCTTGTGACAGATCAGGGATATGTGATGCACGTGGACATTGTTTGAATAGGAACTCAAACGATGGCGGTGGCTTGAATAGGAATAGCCTCCATAGGCTCATATATTTGAATACTTAGTCGTCAAAGGATTGCCACTACTCGAGTAGGACTAAGAGGTGTGGCCTTGCTGGAGGAAGTGCGTCACTGAAGTGGAGCTTTGAGGTTTTCAAAGGTCCAAGCAGGCCCGGTGTCATTCTCTCTTCCTGCTTCCTGTGAATGAGGAAGCAGAACTCTCAGCTCCTTCTCCAGCACCGTGCCTGCCTGTGTGCCGTGTGCTTCCCACCATGCTGGTAATGGACTGAACCTCTGAGCTGCAGGCCAGCCCCTGTTAGACACTTTCTTTTATAAGACTTGCCAAGGTCAGCTGGGCGTGGTGGCACACACCTGTAAACCCGGCACCCGGAGGGGCAGAGGCAGGCGGATCTCTGGCCTACAAAGCGAGTCCAAGACAAGCCAAGGCTACAAAAGAAACCCTGTCTTGAAAAACAAAAACAAAAACAAAAAAATTATCCTTTAACTTGAGCACATCCCATTGAGTTCTAGTCCTGTTGCTTTCTAACAATGCCACAGTTACGGGGGTCGGAGGGAGGAGACTTGCCATGGTCATGGTGTCTCTTCACAGCAATGGAAACCCTAAGTTAGACACATCCATGACATGTGAGGGCTGAAGGAAGCCCTGGACAACAAATGAGAAGCAGGAAATGGGAAGGTGCCTGTATGTGTGTGGGAGTGGGGTACATACTCCAGCACCCCACCCCTCCTGAGGTTATGGTCACATCTACCATTTCTGTCGTTTCCCCTGTTTCTTCATAAGATGGCAAAGGGTTCCCATTGGTTCGAGTCTGGGGGCAAAGAGGGGAGACAAGGAGAGAGGTCCTATAGCTGAGCGTGGCAGTTTTGAAACACAGTGTCACGTGTTCTTCCCAAGATGCTTCATGTTCCCTAGTGACCCTTGTCACTGCTTTAGTCCTAACCCCTGTCTGATGATCTCCTCCCCAAGCTACTTTTGTTATAGGTTCTTGCTGTAGCCTCAGAAATGGACAGAATGGAAGCAGACAGGAGAGGGACCGGTGCTGCTGTGTCTGTTGGCACCAGGTCCCCAGGAGCTTGATGTCAGGCACAAAGCCACGGATTTGTTTTTAGGAGAGCAGGGAGCCAAAGCAGGCTCCTGGGTATCAGATGACATAATGGAGAGATGTTTCAGGAAGGGCAGACCAGAAGGATCTGAGAAGAAGGCTGGCAAGAGGGACCTGGAGACTACAGTAGGTTGTAATGGGGCAAGGGGAAACCACCAGAGATAAAGAATGGAGAATTAGTGGCTGGTATAAAATGTGGAGAAGAGGTACTAAGATGTTACCTAGGACTCCAAGGTGCCTCACCTTAGTAGGGGATGGTGACAATGGTGGACATTTGCCCAGTGGGGAACTCAGGGAGGGAATGACAGAAAGACAGGGCTGCTGCAGGCTGAATGTGTCTATGCCATGTTGTGTAAAGACATCCTCACAAAGGGACAGACCTAGGTCTCAGCAGGTCCCAGGCCTGTCATCTCCAGGAATTAGCACTGGGCTGTGAGTCAGACCCAGGTGAAAGAGACTCATCACACTGCCCTGCACCTGAGTGGCATCACCGTGAACTCCTGACCTGAGTGCCAGCTGACCTTGAGGGCGTCCAATGCTCTGAGGGAAAGGAGCCAAGAGAAAGAGGCCCTGGAAGCTGGTGTGGTCTGTGTGTGTCGCAGGGACAGGTGACACAATGCTGGCTCTGTTCTTAACAAAACACCTGTGGACACCTGTGAGCGAGCGGTGGGGATGGAACTTTTTATTTGAAGCAAAGGAATCATAGCGTTGGCCCCGGGTGCCCCAGGCCGCAAGAAATCCTCTCAATCTGGCCATTTCCTGCTTCTGGGCTATTGTTCCAAGTGGACAGCAGAGGGCAGCAGAAGCCTGGTTCCTAGGTGTCCCTCCTGCTACCCATATTTAGCCTCCACTGAGCCATGCTTCCAAGAGCATCTCCACAGAGTGGAGGGTTTCCAGGGCGCCCAGCATGTTCCTGGCACCCACACACGTAGTTCAGGTTCACTCGGGATTCTTGTCTTGGTCAGTTTTCACATCCACCCCAAGGGGCAATCACAGTTCAGGGTCCACATCCCAAAGATGGGATGAGAGAGGAGAGAACCCAAGCTTGAAAAAGCAATACTATACAGAGAAAGCCTTTCCTCCTGTGTCCAGGGGAGCTGGGGTTGTCATGGAAGAAAACTCTAGTGAGAAGAAAAGTACACCGCACAACAAAGAAGCCAGTTGCTGTTGCCTCCGTGGTTATTATTGCTTCTGGCTTTGTCTCCAGGAGGTCATGGCTAGGTTTACTGTTATTATCCTTGTTAGCCACATGGGAGGGGGGCACACTGGGGTGAGCAGAGAAAGTGTGGGTGCTGTAGGCACCTTCCAAGAGGAGCAGCTAGGTGATAACAGGGAAACCTGTTTGCTCAGCACCCAGCCTGCTCGTGTACACACTCCCAGACATGTGCATGTACGGAACTAGGAGTGTGGCCAGGTATGCAGGATTATGTGACTAAGTATCTCCATCAGTGTCCACAGGTGCATGCAGAAGGAGCACGGCATGGCGTGGGCAGGCACACTCGGAAGTGTGGGCAGAGCTGTGGACGCCGAACAGGCACACAGACACCTTGAGCATCCACAGTAAAGGCCAGAGGGCAGAAGGCTAAGCTGAGAAGAAAAGGCCATGGCTCACCCCTGCCTGCACCCATGGCGTCACCCAGACACACTAGTGAGGGAGCAGAGCGCGGGGGCGCTGTAGATGAGGGGCCACTGGTACACACAGAGAGGAGAACCTGGAATACTGGGTGCCTCATGCATACGTAGGTGCTGATTACTGTGATGGGAAAGGCTCCCATGGGCTAATCCCTGGTATGTTCCCAAGCCCACTTCTGTGTGTATATGTGTGTGTGGTTACATATACAGGTTAGCCACATGTGACTTCACTCGGGGCCACAAGTTGCTCACAGAGGTCCCCGCCCAGCGTACAGCACCACCCTGAGGAACCCAAAAGACTTAACCTCCCTCTAGGCACTGAGATCCACTACAACATGTCGGTACACCAGTGTTTGTCCTTTGAAACTGGGGGCCAGGAGCAACTGGGCATCTCCAGCTGGCATGTAGCAGAAGGCCCGAGGGGCCTGCACAGCCAGCTCCTGGAACCGCACAAACTTCTGTCGCCCCTCATCCCACTGGTAGATCTGGGTGAAGGAGAAGTCACTGCCCAGTGCCAGGTAGCGGTGGCCACCCACCAGGAAGGGCTGTAGGGCCAGAGAGCCTCGGGAGGGAAGGGCCTGCACCTCAGAGAAACGAGTGCCCTCCCAGCGCAGGATCTTGGAGTCCCCGATGTAGCGACTAAGGCACAGGTAGCTGTCCCGGCCAGCTCGAAAGTGTTTCACAGCCTGGGCATCCGGTACCTGAGTCACCTCTCCCTGGGCCACAAACTGCTTCTGAGTACGACTCCACTGATAGATGACAGGTGCCTGAGAGCTACTAGACACAATCAACCGTGGCTTGCCCTCACCATCAACAAACTCCAGGTCGGTGTCACGGTGCCAGGCGTGCAGGGCCTGGTGGGAATAGAAGCCATTCTGGTGCCAACGGTAGAGGCTGGTGGCGCCTGCCTTGGAGCTGTCAGCCACCGCAAAGAACCAGTCACCGTCGACTCGGAAGGCTTCCAGGTCATTGGGCTTGCGCACGCGCTGCGGGTCGATGTCCTGCAGCTTGGTGAAACGTGTGGTGTTGGGGTCCCAGTGGTAAATGTATGAGCCGCCGAACAGCTGGGCCACAACTACATAGAGCTGGCCGTCCACGACCATTGGCTTGCAGTGCACCGCTGAGGGGGCTGCCGGGACAGAAGCACACGGGGTCAGGCAGTGCCAGGTTGCCCACACCCAAACAGAAGATCAACCTCCAAACATGCTCCACAACAGATCTGCTACAGAACTCCACCAGTGCAGTGTGACCCAGGACTCAGGCTGCATAATTTGCTTGGTTTTGTTTGTTTGCTTGTTTGTTTGTTTGTTACATAGGGAAGCCCTGGCTAGCCTGGACCTTACCATATAGACCAGGCTGGTCTTGAACTTGCAGTGATTTTCTTTGTCTGCATCCCAAGTGCCGGGATTACAGATGTAAGGCACCACATCCCGGCAAGCTTTGCTTTGTTTTATTCTTCTCTTTGAGACAGGTTCTGACTATTTGGTCTTGAATTCTCCATATCCTCTACCTTCCGAATGCTGGGACTTTAGGTGTGAACCATTATTAGGGCCGAGCTTTGTGCATGCTAGGGAAGCACTCCACCAACTGAGCTTCATCCTTAGCTCTCGGTCTTGAATCTATTTATTTACTTATTTATTTATGAGATGGAGTCTCTGTATTATGTAGCCCTGGCTAACCTTAAACTCACAGAGACCTGCCTGCCTTGCCTCCCAAGTGTTAGGATTAAAGGCATGTACTGTATATTTATTATTTTGTATACAAAAAAGGCTTCAAATCAGAAGCCTTTTTTCATCCCTCCTGCCTTTAGGGATTGACTGGAGTTGAACAACAGAGCTTCCTATCACCTTCCCCCCCTGGATAGGACCAGCATAGGCAGGCTACATGCAGGTACCTGGAATCCTATCATAGTCTCGAAGCTGCCTTTCCACATAGTCCCACTTTAGGATGGTACACGAACTGGCACCAGGCTGGGCCAGAGCCAAATAGAGGTCGCTGGAGTAAAGGAAGGGTTCCGCTGACACTGCCGGGAAGGACAGTGTCTGGTAGAGGACGAAATCTGCAGGGACAAGGAGTTGGTGGGTGGAATCAACCCCAGAGAACAAAGCACCAACCCTCTGTGTGGTCGTGGGGGATCTGGCCATAGATGCCGGATGTGGCCACCCAGCTGGTGGGTATGGCCCACTTCGGGCAGAGGGAGGCACATCCTACCGGTGGTGATGCAGTCAAACTCCCGAAGAGGCAAGTCCTGCACCTTGTGCTCCTGGAATCGGGGTGGGCTGGCGCAGTAGATGGGGGCCACAGTGGTGTTGGTATGTGCCAACCACTCCACCAGCCACTTCACCTTGCAGTCACAGTTAAGCGCATTGCCTCGGAGGTCCCTGGATGGTAAGGGTGGGGCACAGAAGGGGCAGACCCTCAGCTGCTCTGCCCACCAGCCCACCTGGCCTTCAGAAGCTCCTGTGAACTGCTCACTCATAGCTTTGTAGCTGGGTTGGACACAGGCGCCCGCAACACAGGCGTGTGTTCAGGGGTGTGCTGGTGGAACCGAAGCCCCTGCTTGCTTACCTACCTGGCCAGGCGCCTTGGCCTTTTTCTTTCTTTTTTTTCTTTTACTTTTAATTTGAAGTTTTGTGACACTGGGGATTAGAACCCAGGACAGTGCACATTCTAGGCAAGTGCTCTACATCACCGGCTATGTTTTTACTTTTTAATCATGAGACAAAATTTTACTGCTTGTGATCCTCCTGTTTCAGCCTCTTGGGTAGCTGAGGTTACAGGCCTGAGCAGCTTCCAGGCTTTTTTTTTTTTTTTTTTTTTTGCAATGGGCAACCTCTCCCTCTGTATATCTCACTTCCCTATTCCTCCAACCTTGACAGAATTCAGGGGCTCTTATTTTATTTTTCTATAAAATAATGGCAAATGGCTGCAGATCTGCTAGAGTTCTTTAATGTTAATTCAAATCAACCATACACTTTTTAAAACACAGGTGTTTGTGCTATGTATCAAATGTGCATTTGAAACGGGCTGTGTGGGCCTCGAAGCACCCCCGATTTGGAAGGCTCTCAACTATATCTCACTTGACCTCACCTTCTCAAAGCCCTCAAACCCAAGCCCTCCCAGTCTCTGATCACTCTAATTCCAACCTCCACTCCACTCTACACCCTCCAGGGGTATGCCCTCTGGGCACTGTGGAAAGAGGCAGGACTCAGGGCTTACAGGTCACTCAGGATGTCCAGGGGACGAAAGATGTCTCTTGGCAATGTCTGCAGGTTATTGTTGGCCAGAGAGCTGCAAGAAAGACCCCAGGCTCACTTAAAGATCGTGACCAAATCCAGAGGCCACACGGGCTCCAGTCCCATGTGGTATAGGTCTCAGGTACTCACAGATGTGTCAAGGACCTGAGTCCTCTAAAGGTGAACTTGGAGAGCGCCCAGATGTCATTGTTCTCTATGAAGCTGGAGAAAATGAGAACTTGCTTTAGTTGCTACTAAGAGTCCCAGACCCTTCCCCCAGCAGTGATTTCCTTACAACTGAGGCCAGACCATGGCACAGGACCCAGAGACAGGCTTCCAGTAGCCTCACACCCATAGTGATAGGGTAACAGGCAAGATGCCAGCGGCATGGGAGAAAGGACTTTCTGCCCGCTCCTACAGCCAGGGAGTCAAGGACTCTCCCCTCCCATCCCACTCCCAGCCTTCCCACTGACCCTTCCCTCTCAGCCCGATAGGCCCCTGCTCCCTCCTTCTACCCTGCCCTTGACCCTTCCCTCCCACACACAGGTACTGCAGGTGCGACAGTCCTATGAAGGCATTGTCTCCAATCAGCGTGAACTTGTTGGAGTTGAGTAACCTGGGGAGACAAAGGTGGAATTAGAATTTGCAAGGGTGTGCCTGCTGCCTATGCCCACTGCCCCACCCTTGAGCTTCCTCAGGGTCTGGCTACCCTTCTTGCCGACCTCAGGACCCCTGGACGGTAAGACCAGGCTTGAACTTGTTTCCATGCCACAAGCTCCCTGTTTGCTCCTATATACGGTAGGAGACAATGTTGTCCTGCCAACCTGGCTGCTGGCCTCACTTCCATGGCATCTCTTCTTCTAGAGACTCCTCACCCCCATCCCAACCCACTCTAGCCCTGCACAGACCCCAATCCACCATGCCTCCCAAACTCTGATCCCTGGAGACACCTGTGTTTAAGATGACCCCTCTCCTGAAGTGTGTAGTCTCTGGTGCTGGCGCAAGCCATTGCAACCCAACTACTCCCTGGAATCTCTAGAGAAGCCAAGTCTGCGTTCTGCAGCCCACATCCTTGGCTTCTGCGTGCAGTTTCCCTGCTGCCTGGACCCTCCTGACTCTCCTGTCACTCCACCTTCTGCGGCATATCCTTTCCAGACTGCACTGCCACCTACCCTCCCACAAGCTCAGCATCTGTCCGGTTCTACCGAGTCCCCACCCGCCCTTCCACAAAGCCATCCGTACAAGAACTGCAACAGTGGGAGGTGGGAGAAGGCTCCATCCTGGATCTCTGAGAAGGCAGCGTTCACCAGGGTCCTGCAGGGAACACGTGAGTCAGTACTGTGCAAGTGTCTGAAGGGCCCGCATTGGGCACAGGGCTGGACAGGGCCGTGGCTTCTGTATCCTACATCTGTCCTCTACTCCCCAAACTCCGTGCTCTCTTTCACCTCTCTCTCCCCTGCCGCTTATGGAAGCCCCCGTGACCCCAGGCTCACCTTCCCCCTCAGGCAAGAGCAGATTCCATTACCAGCACCATCGCCATTATCCAACACCTGCAACGTGTTGCTGCTGCTGCTGAGGGATGGGGCAGCCAGATGTGGGATCTGGCAGCCTCTCTGGTCCCACAGGCAAGGGGTGGGGGTCATGGGCCAGTTGCTGCACGTGAGGCTGGCCCAGCTGTGTGCACAACAGCCGACCCAGCAGCAGGAGGCTGGCCTGTGCCAAGGTACCAGGAGGGCAGTCTCGCTTGTCACCCCTCCCCCCTGCTGCTATCAGTCCTCCTGCTTTCTGTCCTTCGTGTGACCTCACAGGGAGGGGCCGGCATGCTCACGTAGACACTCTCTCCAACCCACACACAGTAGGTCTCATTGCGCTGCTGACGGTGATGATTCATTCTTGGCCATGAACTCTGGTTTACCCATGCCATGGCTGCTGTATAATTGCAGAGCTCCCTGCAGACTGGGGCCTGGAATCCCCAGTTCTGAGGCCTATATCCATTGAAAAGAGGAGCAGGGTTTCTCTCTCCTAGAGCTCTCTGTGCCCTCCTTCCCTTCCCTACCCCCAAGGCTAGGTATACACTCACAGGGAGATGACCTCTGAAGGCAGGTTCTTGGGCACTGCCTTAGAGTCCACGCAGAAGGCGGTGTCCCTGGTACAGGAGCAGCTGGGTGGGCAGGGGGGCGTCTTAGGAGGCCTCTTGGCGCTGGCTTGCAGCATTAGGCAAAAACCCAGCGTGGACAACACCAGTAGCCCGCGCCCAGGGCCCCATCTGGCTCGTAGCCCGGCCATGCCTGCTGCACAGTCTCCTCTACACCAGCCTGCCAGCGCCCCGCTGCTCCCCGCAGGATGCTCTGCTCCTCTCGAGAGCTTCCACCTCTGCGCTGCCGGCAGCTCCGGGCCACCCGCTCTCTAGGCGCCACCTATTCCTCCTGACCTCGGCCGGCTGCAGTCCTTTCGGCTCCGGAGCGCTGCGCTGAACTGGGACCGCAGCTACCGGTCCGGGCTAGTGGACGCGGACTGCGGCGCGGGCGGCGGGGGCGCGCGCGGGGGCGGAGCGGGGAGGCCCAGGCCCGGCGCCCGCGGGAGAGCAGCCAAAGGATGGAGTGGTTGCACCCGTCCGCCCTCAGCGTGCCCTACCAGGCCACCAGCCTCTGTGTCGGCTCTCCAGGGCTGACAGCGCAGAGAGTGCATTCGTATGAGAATGTGCATATGCACGGTGCACACGGATCTGTGGACCGCTGTGCACCTGTGTGTATGTCTTGGTTATGAGGGGGCGTAGAACTCAGGGGTATGTCGCCGGTGACTCATGTACATCCAGGTTGGCATGAAAGATCGGGAGCTTGAGGGTGCGAGCGTGTTTTCATCAGCTGAAGAACAGAGCGTGCTTTTGTGCCTGGGAGCTGAAAAAGGAAAGGTAGCCCTGCTGGAGTGGGAAGTGTGGAATCCGAGACCGCTTCACACCGCACATCCAGTCCTCCCATGGAGCCCGAAGCGCCTTGGATGTGCTCCAGCTCAGGTCTTTGTTTTATCTACAAGGAAACTGAGGCCACCGGAAATGGAAAAACAGCCAAACTCTGTATCTCTACTATGTACTTGGCCTGTTAAGTGGCTGGCCGTTTGGAGGCAAGGGGCACTAATTCCCATCTACAGATAAGGAAAGTATAGCCCTAGGCACAAAAGCTCAACTTCAAGTTCACAGCAATCCTTCAAAGGTTAACTAACTCTAGAGACCAAAGCTTCTTGAGAACCTTCCATGGAGTCCCCAAGGTCAACATACTTTACCTAAGAAGGGCATTGCTTGTCTTTTTCACTCCCATGTTGTCACAAAAGTCCTCTGGAATTTTCCAGAGCTACATGGGGAGTCTTTTATGAAACCTCAGACTAAAGAGATTTGCAAAAATATAACAGCAACACTTCTTTCTACAGCTATTTTTGTTTAAAAAAGGCAAAGGCATGTGGGTTGGCAAGATGGCTCTGCAGGTTGTCACCAAACGTGACGACCTGAGTTCAGTCCCTAGGACCCACATAGCAGAAGGAGAATACGAAGTTGTGAAAGTTATCTCCGACCTCCACATGCATGCCGAGGCATGACCATGCCACCCTAAGCAAACAAACACACAAATAATGTTACAGATGTAGAGGTCTGGGAATACAGTTTCGTGGTAGCACTCGCAAGGCCCTGGGCTCCAGCCCCCAGCATGTGGCCGAGATGTTAGAGCGTTTGCCATTATTGTGATTTGATCTCCAGCCCCACATTTTTTTTTAAGGTAGGTATATGTATGACTGTGATCCCAGCACTTGACAGGTAGGCGAACCAGAAGCTCAAGGTTATCTTAGCTACATATCAAGTGTGAGGCTAGCTTGGGATACTTGAGACCTTGTCTCAAACACGGAACAAACTAAGAGGTGTGTGAGCCAATCAGGTGTGATGGTACATATTTGTGTTCAAGCACTCTAGGGCAGTGGTTTTCAACCTTCCTCATGCTGCAACACTTTAATACAGGTCTTCATGTGTGGTGACCTCCAACCATAAACTTATTTTTGTTATAGTTACAATTATAACTGTAATTTTGCTACTGTTATGAACCATAATATAAATACCTGACATCCCGGTTATCTGATATGCAACCCCTATGTGACTCTAAAAGAGTCTTGACCCACAGGTTGAGAACCACTGCTCTAGAGAGAGGCTAACACAAGATGATCAAGAGTTCAAGGCTAGCCTGGTTAGTGAGACCCTATCGAAGAAGGAGAAGGAAGAAGAAGAAGAAGAAGAAGAAGAAGAAGAAGAAGAAGAAGAAGAAGAAGAAGAAGACGACACATCGTCCCCAGCTGTCCCAGCTTCAGCCAGCAGGGGAGACCTCCGCTCTGAGTTAAAGTTCCCCTTCTTCCAGACTGGGATACTTCTGCCTTTTGACACCCACTAGCCTCTGCTAGTCCAGTTGCCCATGCTGTCTTGTGTGCGCCAGCTTGAGGAAGAAGAGCAAGGAGGGGTAGGGAGGATGGCTGGGGCAGCTGGACAGCCATCCCCACTCGTCCCTGGCACGGCTCTGCCCAGCACACAAAGGGCAGAGTGAATCTTGTCCTGGACCGAGCAGCTGAGGGGCTGGGAGCAGGGAAAGGATAGTGGCCGCTGTGAGGCTCTCCGCCGCCTGAGCTGTCACAGAGGGCAACCCAGAGACAAGGGGGGAGGAGTTTGGATCCTCGGCTCGGCTAGTGAGAGGGACCCTGAGGATGAAGTAGACGACAGTGACAACTGGCCTTTCATATCCATGACGTCACTGAAGTGTCCGGACAGCTTTGTGAGCAGGGGAAGTCGGGTGGTGGTAGTCCAGTTTCAGAGATGGACACAGTAAAGTCTAGAAAAAGCAAGACTTCCTGCAGGCTCCAGAGCTTCAAGGGGGGAACACAGATCTCATGGACCAAAGGAAGGCATTAGGGACTCCTCATGTTTGGTCACAGAGTTGTGGTTGCAAATGGTCACACATGGTCTGTGCACATGTGCCTTGCCCTGTGACAGGTAAACTATTAGAGGTGGGTGGTTAGTGAGAGCATTTCAGAGTCTGGGGCTAAGATGGAGATGTCGTACAGCAGGTGCCATTGAGACTTGGCCTTTTAGGGTGAGTGCCAGTCACAGTGAGAGTAATTAAAGAAGGCTGTACCCCAGGGCTGGTCTGGGGGTGACTCCCTTTCTCCCCCTCTTCCTTCTTCTCCAGGGAACCCAAGACTCCCACCAGGTGTTGAGAAACATCTGAAATTCACTCAGGGATGCTTGACAACAACTTTTCCCAGGCCCCAAACAGACAAAAACAAGTTGTTGCTGTTGTTTTAACGTCATGATGCTGTGAGCACCCAGCCCAAGGCAGCCTGCAGGAGAATCCGAGGACCTGAGAGAGAACAGAGGTGTTCTCCTCACACTCAGTGATGCTAGCAAGCCCCAGCTGTGGCTCCTGTTCAGAATTAAGTATCATAACTGGACACTGCGGCCCCCCGAAATGCCCACAGGGACCCCGAGATGCCTGTAGTTCTTCTTGGCTCTCCTGCTGGCCCGCTGCCCACCTGGCCCAGGCCCAGTGTGTGTGAGTCAGCCATCAATCTCAAGGTTTCCAGGACAACCCAGGGTAGGAGTGGGAGCCTGGGGGATGGGCAGAGGGATGGGCGGTATAAGCAGGCTGTCTTTTACATCTGTCACCTGCACACAACCAAGGGGAGAGGACAGTGGCTTCCCCTCCTTTACTTCCCCCAGCACCTCCCCCCAACTTTCTTCCATTCATCCTAAGACACTTTGCTGAGCCGTGGGAGGCTTAGGCAAATATTTAAGGGAGCCTTTTGAGGGCCAAGGAGGACAGTGGGAGCAAACATTTCCTTCCTTCTCCCCTCCACTAAGAACCTCAGGAGCTCTCATCTCAGATGCCATGCTGTTGTACCACCTTGAGACTGAGGCCCTCCAGCTGGAGAGGGGATCCTTGGGGGACAGGGAAGGTTGCCAGGGCTGGAGAAAAAGGGCCCAGCTAATGATCAAAGGCAAGGGGCTAGGGAGCCTGAAGCATAGACCAAAAAGCAGGGTGACATTTCAAAATCCAAGTCCAGCTGGTTGGCTGTATCTCCAACTTTGGCATTCACAGCTGAGCATGGTGGCACATGCATGTAACCTTGCACTCAGGAGGCTAGGTCAGGAGAATTGCCACCAGTTTTAGGCCAACCTGGGGTAGTGGGGGATAAGGTTGTCTTAAAATAAAAATGAGGATCTGAGAAACTGCCCGGAGGTCAGCAGCATTTATTGCTCTTTGCAGAGGACCAGAGTTCAGTTCCCCAGTGCAGCAGTTCAACTTCACCTCCAGTGGATCTGATTCATTCTAGGGCTTCCCTGGACACTGCCTGCACGTGGTGCACAGATACACATGCAGGCAAAGCATAAATCTCAAACACAATTCTTTTTGAAAAGTTTAAAACTTTTTTTTCTTTTAAAAATTTTTTGATATCATATGTATGTTTTCAAGGCTGACCGTCTGGCACTGGAAAACCGAAAGGTATGCTCTTCCCTTGGAGAAGGTTATCTTTCTCATACCCACCTTCCTCAGCTTACCTCAGTTGCCTATAGCTCTTCATGTAGGATTTAAGCCTTGTGGGCTTTTCCCCATCCATTTTGGGGGTCATGTGTTGCTGTCACCCTTGTTCACCTCCCAGTTGGGTGGTCATGTTGGTGAGACTTTATGGATGAAGCTTCTGACAGGACTAGGAGACACGGTCTCACAACAAATTCCTGATGCTGATTCTCTTGTCTTTACAATCTTCCTGTGTCCTCTTATTTTCGGTTGTGAGCCTAGCCTTTAAAGGCTGAGCCATCTCTCCAGCCCTTTCTGTTCCCCGAGCCTTAGGTGTGAAGTGTTTTGTAGGTGTGTCCATTGAGACTGGGCTCCGCAACTCTCCATTTTGACTGGTTGTGGTTTTCTATAATGGTTTCTGTTGCAGAGAGAAGTTTACTTGATGAGAGGCGAAGACTACACTTATCTGTGGGTGTAAGAACAAATGTTTATAGATTGTTGCTAGGGGTTGTGCTGATTTAGTGAATTAGTGGTTGTAGATTCTCCTCCAGTAACCATGACTTCACCAGCACGGAGTAGTTGGCTAGGTTTCCAGGACCAGGTATGGATTCCCTCTTGTTGAGGGAGTCTTAAATCACACTAGAGAGCTGTTGGTTACTCACAGGCAATCGTTGAAGCATACGTGAGAGTATGCATAGGTATGTGACTTCCTTAGGTTGTTTTGCACAAGAGACTTGCACATTTGTGGATTTGGCATGTCCACGAGGCATCCTGGAAACAATCTAGAAGACAATCGGGGACATCTGTGTAGGAGAACAGGGTCTCAAGTCAACGCAGGGAAGTGCTGGGACCTGGCTTACTGTTAGTAAAAGTTCAGAGGTGCAAAGATTTTTGGACACCAGCTGGCCAGCAACTAAAAGGGAATTGGAGGGGCTGGAGAGACGGCTTGGTGATTAAGAACCCTGGCTGCTCTTCCAGAGGATCCAGGTTTGGTATCCAGCACCCAAATGGAAGCTCACACCTGTCTGTAACTCCAGTTTCAGTGGATCCAACATCCTTTTCTGACCTCCAGCGGCACTAGGCATTTAGAAGGTGCACGGAAAGACATGCAGGCAAAATACTCATACACATAAAAAAATAAATAGAATAAAAAGATCTTTAAAAGGGAATTGGAGGCATGTATCCAACTCCAAGTTGAAAGGGCGTGGGCAACCCTAAGTCAGTGGTAGATGAGACTTATTATCCCAAAGCACAGAAGAGAATTTGGGGAAAGAGAGAAGGCAAGGAGAGGGGAGTAGGAGGAGGAGGTCATGAAAGTGGCTGGAATTTGGTCAAATCACATTGGGCTCATTTAGAAGTTATGGAAAAGGAAGACAGAAGGGTAGATAGGGCGGCAGAGGAGCAGAAGTGGCTGGAATCACACTCAGTCCTGTGCAAGGTCATGTTGGCTCAAGAAAGTATCAAGGGCTGGGGATGTGGCTCAGGGGTAGAGGACTTCCCAAGCATGCTCATGACCCTAAGTTTGATCCTCAGCACTAGAAGGCCAAGAGTAAGGTAGAAATAAGCCATCAGAGCGTTTGACAGCCCAGAGCAAAGAACAAAAAAGCACTCATCACCCATGAGTAAGAGTTTCCCATCAGTGGGGACAGAGTTTCCAGAATTGGGAAAATGACTGGAACAAATCTGAGGTTAGGGACGACACGCGTGGGGGAAGGTAAAGAGCAATCTGAGCCTGTCTAGGAAGCCACACAAACAGACACCCAGTTCCTGCCCCACGCCCTGTCCTTCTACCGGACGCCTCCATCCCATCAGTAAGCACCACTTTCTCAGTCCCTGAATGGAGATCATCTCTTGGAAAGGGATGGCCAGATTCTTGGCGGCGGCTGGAACAGTTTGGCCTGTTAGAAGAAGAGAAAAGCCACAGGGCTGCAGGGGCAGGTGCCAGCAAGAGAGGCAGACATGCCAGGAAGACACCCACGGTGAGAGGAGCAGGTGGCCTGAGGGTGAGTTTGCTCACCGCATCCAGGTTTGCTCTTGTTGGGGCCAAGAGGATTCATGTGCCTAGGCCAAGGGCCCTTGGGGGCTCTTGCAGCTGGCTTATCAGGGCCTAGCCTCTAAGAAGCCAGGAACAAACAAGCTTCAAAGCCAAGGACTTGGCTGGCAGACAGGAGACCTAGTCCTTCACCTCTGTCCTTTCTGTCTCGCTGGTGATATATATAAGACACTGGTCACACCAGAGAGATGAGGAGAGGAGAGAGTCTACAAAATGGACGTGGGCAGCAAAGAGGTCTTGATGGAGAGTCCACCGGTGAGTGTGTTTATGTGTGTATATATATACATATGTACGTATGTATGTAAGTGTACTAAATTTGCCTGCTCCTTTCTCTAAGGCTTTTTTTCTTCTTTGAGACTCAGAGGCTCAATTAGCTCAGAGTTGGGCTGTTACAATGAAGACATTATGATCATTAAGAGTCCCTTACAGAGGCAGGCCTGGTAGCCATGAATTCCTGTAGAAAGGGATTGAGAGCCACCATAGGGGTCGGTAGAAAGGCCTGTGAAGAATACTGATAGAGCCACCAAGTATTGGGAGGCTATGGGAAGCATCACAGAGAAAATGACATGTGGGGCTGAGATGTAGATCAGTGGGTAGAGGGCCTTGTAAGCACAGGGACCTGGGTTCAGTCCCTGGTACCACACAAACCAGGCACGGGTGTGCACACCATTTGGAAGTGTAAGCAAGATAATCATTCGGGGTTATGCTTAGACATATAAGGAGCTGAAAGGCAGCCTGAGTCTTAAAAAAGAGGGGAGGGGGGTGGCAGGGAAGGATGGCTCAGCAGGTAGGGGAGCTTGCCACTAAACGTGATGGCCTGAGTTTAATCCCTGGAACTCACATGATGGGAGGAGAGGCGTTGTTTCTGACTTACTCACACGTGCACACACAAAACACACAAACACACACACTATATAAGTATATGTAAAATGTAAAAGGATGACCCGTAAACTGGACCGGGAAGGAAGGAAGAGGGAGTCTATGTGAAAGCATGAAGATGGTGCTACCTGGATCCTTTGAAGGTACAAAAACTTTGGCTATGTCTGGGGTGCCCAGAATCTTGGGGAAACAAGATGAGATTGGTAACCGGCTCTCTTGGATTGTTCCAAACCTACAATTCGCTTCTAACTTTCCAAATGTCTATGGTTTTGTCAAGAGTCCAGCCGCCTTCCCCAAAGCTTTCTCTGACCTCTCTGGTCCTCCGTTGCATATTCATAGCCTAAACAGGCATCAGAGGGCGCCCAGCTTGTACCGGAAGAGGACAGGACACCCTCTCACCTGCCTGCTTGTTTCTCAGGATTACTCGGCAGGTCCCAGGAGCCAGTTCCGCATCCCCTGTTGCCCCGTGCATCTCAAGCGCCTGCTCATCGTGGTTGTGGTGGTGGTCCTTGTTGTGGTGGTGATCGTGGGGGCCCTGCTCATGGGCCTTCACATGAGTCAGAAACACACCGAGATGGTGAGCAGGCAAATAATAACCACAGGGCATGACAGACAGAGGGCTGGCTGGCAGGGGCAGATGGGCAGCTGTTGGAGAGGAGGGAGTGGACAAGCTAGAGCATATGTTGGGCCGCACAAACAGAGGTGGGGTAGCAGTCCAGCATAGATGTTTCCTTCCCAGGCGGGATAACCACCAGTCACTCCAACACCTGTTATGTTTAGCCTTCCCCAGATCCCAGGAAAGAAGGAAAGAGGGTAGATAGATCTGGGTACCAAAATGCTGAGAGAAGAAAGAGGAATTCCAGGCAGCACCCTGACACCCTTTCCCTAGGTCCTTGAGATGAGCATTGGAGCACCGGAAGCTCAGAAACATCTAGCCCTGACTGAGCACGCAGACACCATTGCTACCTTCTCCATCGGTTCCACTGGCATCGTTGTGTATGACTACCAGCGGGTGAGCATGCTTGAGGGACCGATGCAACTTTACCGGAACTGCCTTGTTGTACCGCTCCTTTCCGGAGGTCTTTCTCCATTCTATGCCTGGCTGCTTCCCCTCAGGGGCTTGAATCACCGACTCAAATGTTTCTTCCATGGCTAATCTTAAGAGAGATGGCTGAGGGTCAGGGTTGGGAAGTGAGTAAGGGACCTTCCCGAATGACTTCCGGTGTCATCCTAGCTCCTGACTGCCTATAAGCCAGCTCCAGGAACCTGCTGCTATATCATGAAGATGTCTCCAGAGGACATCCCTAGCCTTGAGGCTTTCACTAGAAAGTCCCAGAACTTCCAGGTGGGTGTGTGAGCGAAAGGAGTTAGCTGTCTCCCTCCAAGGGTTGGGGAATATTTGAAATGATGGCTAGTGCCCCCTAAGCAGTGATGATTCCCCTGGGCCCAATGTGTTCTCCTTTCTATACTCACCTGTGTGACACCTTCCCACCAGCTCTCAGCTGGCCTTGGCTGAGCCCAGACACCACCTATGGGCTTCTGATTCCAGCCTAGTCCCTCTATATTGGTGAGGAAACTGAGCCTTGAAAACTTGCCTGGCCAGCCAGCTGAATGTTCCACAGTAAGCACTGCCGGTGAGATTGAATGTATGTGTTCTTTCCAGGCCAAGCCCTCAGCACCCACCTCCAGGCTGGGCCAGGAGGAAGGGCATGATTCTGGTTCTTCCGGGAGGGACCTGGCTTTCCTAGGCCTTGCTGTGAGCACCTTGTGTGGAGAGCTGCCTCTGTACTATATCTAGGACCCCTCAGGTGAGCAATGGGATCTTTCAGGGTGCCTGAGCAACACCAGGAGGTCTTGGGCTGCCTCCTTTGCCAGGGGACCTATTAGGGATCTCTTGAAGTCAGTGGTCTGGAGAGTTCTGAGGAAAGCTCACAGACACAGCCCACGTCCGAATCAAGCAGGCGACTCCTCAGTCACCCTCCCTCACATGCTAAGCTTTGTTTCACAGGGTCGGTGGAAAACGCATCGCACCCGGACAGGGAAGACCATCAGCAATCGCCCCCTCCTTCACATGATAAGCATCAGTTCTTTACTTCACAGAGTCGGTGGAAAACGCAGAGGGAAAGGAAAGACCCGCGGCAAAAGGTCTTTGACAGGACACACAGGAAGCTGCTCCTGCCCATACCCGACAGGAGAGGGTAGAAGTCCGCAGAGGTGTCTCCTACGGGCCAGGGGGCTCCTGCCACAAAAGAATAAAGCAGCCTGATTGTAAAACAAAGAGTGGCACTTCTTTCCTTCCACATTTTTCTCAGTTCCGCTCCTAGCAGGGGCCCGTCCTGGGAAGGGAAAGGTTTGGCGGAGTTGGGGCGCTTTGCCACATCCTTTCTAAGAGTGATGGGGATTTGTTCCTACCCTAGGTAGTGGAGAAGCCGGCAAAAGGAGGGGGGGGGAGGAAGGGACAGGACCTGGGCGCCATACACGGGTGTTAGGCGCCCTCCAGCGGTGTGCCCGCAGGGAAGGACAGCGACAGAGACAGCAGAGAGACAGCCAGACAGCGAGACAGCGAGAAGCGAGAGAGCGGAGGTCTGAGACAGACAGACTTTGGAGTATCAGGCTGAGAGAACGAACGATCGTTGGTCCAGGGATTGAAAGACAGGAACCGACCTGACAGCGTGTCCCGTGCCCAGAGGCGCTCGGCTCCGCGCAGGACAGCAGCCACTAGGGGGCCCCTGGCGGAGCGGTGCCTCCGGGCATCCCGGGCCCGCGCCCCCTCCCCGGCCCCGGCCCCAGGCAGCGGATCCCCCTCCGGGGCGGGCGGCGCTACACTCGTCCTCCCCGCCCGGCTGGCGCGCTTCCCGGCCCGGCCGAGCACGGTCCCGGCCCCGAGGGGGGCTGAGCTGGACGAAAACCCGCCCTCCAGCGAGCTCATTTCCCTAAAAGGGGGGTGGGGAGTGGGAGGGCAGCGAGAAAAGAAAGGGAGCGACCGAGCCGAGGGCTAGGGGACGCCGGAGCCCAGGGCCGGAGCAAGCCGGGCCGAGCGGGGAGGGGGGCGGGAGACAGGAAACGGGACGGGAAGAGGTGGCCGCGGGGGGAGAGCGCCTCCCCTCCTTCTCCAGCGATCCGTTCCCCGTCGCCCCGCTCCCGCGTCCGGGCGCGACCGCCACAGCCGCCCGCCAGCATGCCCGGCGTGGCCCGCCCGCCGCTGCCGCTGCTGTCGCTGCCGCTGCTACTGCTGCTGCTGCTGCTGCTCCCGCGCGCCGGCCGGCCGCTGGACTTGGCCGACTACACCTACGACCTGGGCGAGGAAGACGCCCCGGAGCTCCTTAACTACAAAGACCCCTGCAAGGCGGGTGAGCGACCCCCCCGGTTACCCCAGGGGAGCCGGGCTTGGGCAGGCTGGGATCGAGGCTGCGGGCCGGCTAGGGGTTGGGGTTTGGGTTGGGAGAGGACAGTCCAGTGTGGGAAGCTGGGAGCTGCTTGGTTGGCAATGCAGTGGGGGAACAAAAGACCGAGGGAGAAAGGGAGGGGGAAGTTTGGGGGACTTTTAGGACTGAAGTTTTGCTGCTGTTTGTGGAAACTGCTGCGGCTGCCGCTTGCCTTCGCAAAGGATTCCTGGGGAAAGCTCCCTGGGTCCCAACGAATCTCGCTGGCAGGGAGGCTTTTTCTCCACCAGGAAACTTTACTGGCCAAACTGTGTGTGTGTGTGTGTGTGTGTCCGACCCTTCTCCCCTATACCTCCTGCTTTGTGAAATAGTGCTGTTTGCCTGCTTGTCTGTTTGCCATAGGGCTGCACATCTGTCTGGTTTGATGCCCAGAAGGCCTGCAGCTCCAAAGGAATAGATTTCCCGGCTGCTCAGCCCAGTGGAAGGAGAACGTTTTCCAGGGTGTTTCATGGAATACTCCTTTGTGGGTAATCCTAGGAATCTAGCCAGCTGCAGCAGCTCTTGGGCACTCAAGAGACAGCTGTCAACGTCAGAGAAATCGGCCCAGGAGAGGGCTTACCTGTGCCCTTGTGTGCCAGGAGAGCTGTGCCAGAGCCAAGTTGGGATGGCAAATGAGCCACACAAAGAGAACTCGGATATTGACATCGGCTATCTCGCCCCACAGACACCTGAGATTAATTAGCCAAGGTCAGGGCTGAGAGAGAAAGAGAGAGAGGTCTTTGCTCATGAGGACCCTCCTACTGTGATCCCCTTGGAGTGACCAGGCCATTGGCCTAATTGATGTCCCCAAAAAGGCTGCCTGGAACACATTGGGGACAAGATGTCACAACTTTTCCTCAACTTCCTGCTTCTGACTTCAGCTTGTCTGTGAAGAGCTAGAGTCAGGGAATGGGACCCAAGGAAGTGGACACAGAATTTTGGGACAGGCAGCTATAGTCCTGACCACAGTGGGGCTTGATCAGGGGGCTCTCCTCTTCCATCCACCCTTGGGTGGAATAGGGACCATTTTAATGTGACCAGGACAAGCTAAACCCTTCAGTCTTTCCTCTTTCATGCCTGATGAGCTGTTGGCAAATCAAGACATTAGAAATTTCATTGTGTGTGAGAGAAGGGCAGGAGGAAGAATGAGCAGGGCATGGACTCTGAAGGATTCATTAACCACCAGGAAAGCTACCCATGGTGTCTGAACTTCAGTTTCCTTATTAATAAAACGGGACCAACAATACATCGCTTCATAGAGGTGGTGGTAAAAGCTAAATCTGAGAATATATTAAATCCCTTATCACTAGCATACAGTAAGCACTAAATAAATGTCGCCCCCCTGTGCTCTGTGCCTCTGGCTATTAATTCATTTATTTTTTGAGAGGCTAGGGACTTGGATTTTCGGAAAAGCTAACATCTCCCTGACTCTGTTCTGTGTCTCTTATCCCTTTAGTGATGTACATTTCCTGATATGTCTCAGGGCTGGGTTTGATGATGTGGGAGGTACAAAGACTTTCCAGACAGAGCTCTGTCCTTAAAGAGATCACATCCTAAGCAAGAAGGACCCAAGAGTACATTGACTTTACACAGCATAACCCAGGAAGAATAGGGGTCCCTCATCACCTCTTCATTCCTGGTGATAGGGAGGGCAAAGCAAAGTGATCGAAGGGGGTCTGGGAAAGTTTGTCGAGTGGAGGCTTTGTAGAGGAAGCGGGACAGGAGTATAGCCTCAAAGAACGAGTAGGAAGCTATGCTCTTGTCGAAAATGGGAAATGGGAGTGATTTTTGGAAACAGCGAGAGGCTCAGGGCTCCATCCCCAGCCTCAGATTTCATCCTAGGGTGGGGCTGGCTGAGTTGGAGCTTCAAACAAGAGCTCTGGAGAAAGTCCTCTACCAGGGTGAAGTGAGGTGGTGGGGAGCCCGGCCAGGCCTGAGGTGGCGAAGAGGGCCTGGAGCCCGTCAAGGCCAAGCTTCAGTGTCAGATCAGGCCTTCTCCTTGGGTGTGACTGATGCCTAGGCCCTGTGGCCCAACACTGAGGGAACTAGACTAGTGTATATACACCTCTGCTGAGCCTAATCTGCCGTACCTCCTACCCCAAGCTCCAGGCCCACCAAGTGTCTTCTTTGTGTTGCTTCTTCCAGCCTGATATGCTTCTTGGCCCCTCCAGTGCCTGTGACAGGTGCCTGTGTCTACTTCCTTTGGAAGTGGCTGGTGCACATACACCCCCTTCTTCTTCCTCCACCCTCTTTGTCCACCCTCCTCCTCCACTACCTCTTCTTCATCTTCCTTCTTCTCTAACAAGGGACTAACAACGAAAGCCCTTTGACTCTCCCAGGTTAAACGAGAGCTCTCAATTTATTCTAAACATAGCAGGCTTCATCATTCAAAATTATCTCTTTAGTTACTGTTTCAGCTAGATTTATTTATTTACTTTTGTAGATGGGGGTCTCACAAAATTGGCCTTGAACTCATCATCGTCTGCCCTTAGCCTCCCACATGCAAAGATTACAGGGGTGAGCTACCACATCCACTTAAGGCTACTGTTAAAGTAAGGACGGAAATTAAAGACCCTTATTGTCCTGGGGAAGATCTTGAACTTTTGGGCCAGAAGCCAGCCTGGACTATTAGGTGTGCTTAGGGCTGATTCTACCAAGCCTGCTCTCAGGTTATTTACTGGAAGCCCTGGTTTCTTATGTTGAACGCCAAGCCACGAAAGAGGAATTCAGAGAGTCCGAGCATAGCATCTTGACACTGACACATAGGGTTCTCACTTAAACCTCAGCTGGCAGCCAGTGTGTCTGCAAAAAGAGACGTGGACAAAGCTTATAGGTCCTTCTTACCACCCTCGCCCCTGGAACGCTCTGGCTCAGGTGTGAAGTCCAGAGGAAGCCCATGATCTTATCTCTCACCAGACCACATTCCCTCTTCCAGACACCCTGAGTGAGTCACTCCTCTCACACAAGACCCTGTTTCCTGCCTTAGTCACCCTCACTTTTAGGTGCCCCAAGGGTGGAGAAAAACACCTTCACGGGCCCTCATGGAGGGGAACCAGTTAGATGGCTCAGGAAGAAGGGACCCTTCTTTTGGTTTGAGACAGGGTCTCACTGGGTCTCCGTGGCCAGCCTGGAACTCGCTTTGCAGACCACGCTGACCTGGAACTCACAGCCATCCACCTGCCTCTGCTCCTGAGAGCCTGTGCCACCGTAGCTGGCAGGAAGAAGGGATTCTTATGAAGTCCGTTCTAAGTGATCTGGGAAAACCTTAGTGTGGGGCTGGGGCTGGTGCCAGTGGGAGTGGTGGGGTAGAGCAGGCTATCTCCTGAGAAGACATATGGGGGCTCAGCTTGTCTCTCTTCCTACACATGCACACATCTCTGTACATTCCTAGGAGCCCTTCTCCTTTGAGGAGTGCGGACTGTGAAATGCAGTGTACTGCTTGTATCTTCTCTTTCTTTCTTTCTTTCTTTCTTAACAAGTTTTTATGTCCAGATTTAAGGTTTTGGTTTTGTTGTTGTTGTTTTGCTGTCTTTTTTTTGGTAAGATTATTTTTATTTATGCTGATGTTTTGCTTGTACATATGCCTAAGTGAAGGTACCAGATCTTCTGGAACTGGAATTATAGACAGCTGTGAGCTGCCATGTGGATGCTGGGAATTGGACTAGGATCCTCTGAAAAGAGCAGCCAGTGCTCTTAACCTTTGAGCCATCTCTCCAGCCCTGAATGCGGTTTTTGAGACAGGGTTTCTCTGTGTAACCTTGGCTGCCCTGGACTCTCTTTGTAGCTCAGACTGGCCTCCCACTCACAGAGATCCACCAGCCTCTGCCTTGTTTTCTTTTTCTTATATGTAAGAACACACTGGGATTTGCTCAGGGAATCGGTTGTATATATTTGTATATGTGTCTTTGCTTCATAGTAGGTCTGTTCACCTATGTGTGGCTGGACCTTGTATGAGCACAGGCACAAATGCCCACTGGTAAGTGGACACGAGAATAAGTCCATTTGCATACATACTCTGAGGCCATAGGTACTTCCTCCCCTGGCTACATGTTGCATTCATTGAGGGGCATACATGCCTGTCCTGCATAGGTTTGGAGCTGCATCACACACCAACCAGGCTCTGCTCAGGAGGTGAGAGCTGGCCATGCCAAGAGGAGGGAACTTTGGAGTTCAGAAGCTGACCTGGGGGCCAAAGATTGCTCTCTAGGTCCACATGCACAGTGATGTGTCTCTGTGATCTTTCCCCTCCAGTACTGGGCCTGGCTACAGAGCACCTCAAGTGCTTCCTGGCTGCTTTACAGCCAGAGAGCTGAACAAAACTTTTGATACCGTGTTGAAAACAGTTGCTACTTTGACCCGGACCTCCATCCAGGGTTTTCCTTTGGGCCAGGAAAGCATCCTAAACTCTCTTGTGTCTAGACTGTCCAGCTTCCTCAGGTTAGGATCCCACATGCACCAGCTGTCAGCCCAGCTCCTGGCGATAGGCTCCCCTCCCACCCCACCCTGCCCCCATTCTGTTCCCACGCATTCTTCAGCCATGACATCTCCACCACAGGGGCATCCAGCTGAGCTCTGGAGCTAGCCCTGTTCCTTCTACTTGCCCTGCCCTGGTCCCACACTGCCCTGACTCCCAGGCCAACGTGGTTCTGTAATCTCTGTCCATGGATTTGCTCCGATGGGGAGTGAGTGCGAGGGACCCGGTAGGGCTAGGGAAGGTTTGGAGCTGACTTTGAGTCTCCAGGATGATGTGTTGAGCACTGTGCTCTAGGCTTGGTGCTAGACGCTTTTGTATGTTTCTTGCAGTCAAGCGTGTGCCTTCTTTTAAATATGAGAAAACTGAGGTTTCAGAGTTTATGTGAATGTTGTCTAGTGGGAGCCAAACCTGGATTCAAAGACCAGTCTCTGAATTGCTCTCTGTAGGGGTCCTGGAATCAACACTGTAGGGAGACCGAGGGACAGCTGTGTCTGGCGAGGCCCATGGGTGTAGAATCTTGGAGGTGCCATGTGTGTGCAAAAAGCACAAAGTGCCCAGCCGTGTGAGAGGTTCCTGTGATGGAGTCTCTCCCTTTTGCATGCAATTGAGAGGCTTCTGTCGCTGTAACATCGGTTACTAATCCTGGATCTCGGGGGGTGTCATCCTGAGAGAAGTTTTCCAAGCACCAAAGCAGACTCTTGACTAGTTACCCTTGGACACGCCATCTTCTTTAGCCCCAGGGTCCTGGTCTCTGAAGTCAAGGAAGGGGTCTGGCGTCTAGCTTTGAGGTTATCCCTCTAAATGTGTGTAATGGGACACTTCTAAGGGTGTCATATGGCTTAAGGGGCATGTTGTGAGTGGGCCGGGATTAAATGGACTCGTTAATGAGCGAACACTTTGTGAACTGGAAAGCGCTGGGTAAATTTCAGCAGACATTTACATAAGGTGTGATTATTGCTGCTATTACTGGCTTAATGAGTTCAGGGCTTGCCACTGGCTTGTGTGTGTTGGAGCATGTATTTGTGTTTTTTTAGAACTCTGTGACTGTGTGTATTTTTTTGTGGATGTGTGTGTCTGAGTGTGTGTCTATTTTTGTATATACCTATTTACAATATGGGTTCCTGAGAGGTAATGAACTTGAATAAATTCTCTGGACTAGGAATGGTTAAGCCTGAGTATGAATCAATCCTTCCAGAGGCTCAGTATCGTCTAACTTAAGTCAGTTTCCTTCTGGGCCTCAGTTTTCTAGATTGTTAAATAAAAGGTTGGCTTAATTCCTGCTAAGCTCACTCTCATATTTGGATGATCTGTGTCTAAGTGAGCATGTGTCACTGGGCATGTATTTGCAGACCAGAAGAACACTAGCACGATATTTCATTCATTCATTCACTCATTCATTTATTCAGTGTGTTCTTTCTAACCCAAATCCAGTGCTGGGTGCTGCTTGCATGTACAGGGGTGTAGTCTCTGACCTCAATGGCTCTGCACGGGCAGCATGGCTTTGGATGTCATCATATGCCCACGGGAACATTAGCCGTCTGCGTCTGACTAAGTGTGTGTGTGATAAAGTAAATGTATATGTATCCACCCAGTGGGGCCAAGCGGGGAGGAGGAACCCGTGTGTAAGGCCTCAAGGTTAAAACAATTTGTGTAAGGCTGGCTCTGCGGGGGTGAGAAGCAGATGTCACCCGGCAGCTGCCGGGCCCCCACCTCCAGCTTGGCCTCCCCTAGCCCAGCCCAGCCCAGTGTGAGGCTCACATCTGGGCTCCTTCCAAAGCAGGCAGTGCTGGGCCTCGGTTTCTTCTTAGACTCCTCAGAAAGAAGACAGGCCGCTCAACCCATCCCTCCAGCAGCTTCTCTTCCCAGATGCAGAAATGGGGGTGGAGGGGATGGGGCGTTGTCCTACCCCTGGGCCCTTCCTCTCCAGAGGGAGGACCCAGAAACTCTGGGTTTGTTCGACAGCTGTTACACCTTTCTCTGTTAGCTGGGAGCCTCCTGGTGTAAGTCTGGGCCTCCCGGCTTTGCTTACCCATACTAAACCTTGTTGGACCAGGGAAGCATATTAGACATCTAACAATGTTCCGCATCCTCCACCATTTGCTTGAAATGGCATTTACTGTGCGACACCACATACTCAGCACAGGCTCCCAAACAGACTGCTTTCTAGTCAACTTTCTGACACTGTAACAGAACACCTGAGAGGACTGACTTAGGGAGAAGGTTTATTTTGGCTCAGAGTCCCCGAGTTTCCAGCTCAAGATAGTGGAGGACATGGCCCCGGAGCCTCTTATAGGCAGCAGATTGTGGTGGGAACATTTGGCAGGAGGCAAAGATAGGATGAGGAAAGGGCCAGGTCTCTTTCTCTCTCAACCTCTCTCTCTGACATAGGTACCTACAAGCCTCCACATCCCAAGGGTGCACAGACCCTCCCAATAGCTCATATTGGGGACGAAGCTCCATATGCTCTTAGACCCTAGAGCACCTGAGCTTCAAAGTGTCTCACTGCTAGCACTTGTCTCTGTGGACTTCTCTGAGTCAGTAGTTGTGTGAACTTTGTATTGTAAAGGCTAGCTCCATAGGGCTAGGAACCTCTTCTGCCTTGCTAGTCTCTGACTTAATGACTGGCCCATCGTAGGTACCAGTTAGTATTTGCTGAAGATGATGGGAAGAGTGACACAGCTGTCATCATGTAACTATTTGACTTTTTTTTTTTTTTACTATTTGACATTTTTATTTACTGTCTCTGTCTCTGTCTCTCTGTCTCCATCTCTCTCTGTGTGTATGTATGTGTGTAGATCAGAGGACAGCTTGCAGGAGTTGGTTCTCTCCTTTCTCAGGTCATCAGGTTTGGAGAAAAGCACTTTTACTTGCTGAGCCGTTTCACTATCGAAGAGGCAGGGTAGGTCTTGTTATGTTACTCCGGCTAGCCTCCAAAGCTCGGACCCATGTGTTCCTTCTGCCTCAGCTGCCTGAATAGCTGTGGCTGTAAGCATGTGTTATCACCCTCCACTCTTGCTGGCATTTGAAGTAAGCAGCAAGTATAACTCTAAAGAGACTCTAGATGCTGACCTGTCGCTCTCCTTTCTCAGGTGGCATTTGAGGATCAGCATGGCTATAGGGGTGAGGGCTGTGTACCCACTGTCTCAGGGCTATAAGGACAATGGGTGCAGGCCAGGGTAAGAGGATTAACTCAGCCTCTGGATGCTCCTTTTTTCCCCCCTCCAGCTGCCTTCCTTGGGGACATTGCCCTAGATGAGGAGGACTTGAAGGCTTTCCGGGTACAGCAAGCTGCAGCTCTCAGACAGCAAACAGCCCGAAGGTCATCCATCAAAGCCTCAGGTACAATGGGACAAGCTGCTCTTCTGTGTCTCAGAAACATGTTTCAGATTTGGGAACCAAGACCCTCCATCTCTGTTTCCAGCTAGGCCCTCCAAGGACAGAGGCCATAAACTTGAACCCAACACAGGGGGCTTGTCTTCCTCGGGAAATCTTTATCCTTTCCCCAGAAGAGAAATATGGTTGACCACCCATGGGAGCCAACAGGCAGTATTTTTCAAGCATACAGCTTGCAAAGTACTTTCAAAATTGTTATCCTACTTGACTGTCTTCAACCGTCCCCAAGAGTGTCTTAGTTAGGGCTTCCATTGCTGTGATAAAACACTACGAGGAGAAAAAGACTTGGGGAGGAAAGGGTTAACTTCTGCCTACAACTCTCAGGCTGTAAACTGAGGGAAGGCAGGGCAGGAATGGAAGCAGAAGCCATGGAGGAGTGCTGTTTACTGTCTTGGTCCTCCTGACTCGCTCAGTTAGCTTCCTTATATACCCCAAGGCTGCATGCCCAGGGGTGGCATGAGCCACAGTGAGTGGGCCCTCCCTCATCAATCATTAATCAAGACAATACCTGACAGACTTGCCTACAGGCCAATCTTACTGAGAGATTTTTCTCAGTTAAGGATTCCTCTTCCCAGATGACCCTAGCTTGTGTCTAGTTAACAGAAATTCCAACCAGGACAAGGGGTAACTCTCAGGAACACCCCTGTCTTCCAGAAGCTGAGGCTGATCTTCACAAATGTAAAGTGACTTGCCCAGTATCATATACATGGCATATAGGTGGCAAGGCTGGAACTAGACTCCAGACCTGTGTCTTCAGTCCAATATCACAGTGCCCAATATCATAGTCCCTCCTGGGCTTCCTGGTCCCAGGGTGCAAGTTTCTCTGAAGCCTCCCCAGGAGCATCTTCAGCCACCACCACCCCAAACTTTTTCCAAGACTCGACTGTTCAGCTTTACTTCTGGTGTTCTCTTGTTCTGTATGTACAGTTAGTATCTTTCCATGCCATGCAAAAAAGATTTATTTGCAAGTGCCAAAGCTGTGCTCACAGCTCTTTGTTTCCTGGTTTCCCAAGCACCTACCAACCTATGTGGCATTAGTGATGGGGAGAGAGAATGGCTGGTTTGGCTTTTCTCAGCCTTCTTACTGCTGTCTATCACCAGGGTGGTGCTGGGTCCTGGTTCAGAAAGCCCTTATGGGGCTCTCCCATTGCTCAAGTGAGAGATTTCTATCGAGGGCCAGTTCTGGGCATACTTGGGTGTGCCCGTCTTCCTTGTCCTGCAGGAAGGGCGATCCTGATGTGAGCAATTTAGGGATTTGAAGCCAACTATCCAAGAGGGCAGTTGTCATCAAAGGTGTCTTATCGACAAGAGAAGCTTACAGGGCCTCAGAGGAAACAATTAAGAATAGCACAAGGGAAAGTCTTACCAGGGCGCTGCTGCCACTAGGTGATTCAGGGTAAAACTTTGGCCTTCGTCTCCTTTTCATTCAGGTACGGTAGCACCCCAGTGCCATAGAGCTGCTATGTCAAGTGGGAATGAGGGGCCCAGGAGCCCCGAGGAAACACATAGCTCTGTGTTCTTCTCTGGTATCGAGGCTTCTTCGACAAAAAGGGGCACTTTCCAAACCTCAGCTCCCTCAGTCCCCACAGTTCCTGGGAAGGGAGTGCCTTTTCACCTTAGCTTGGAGTCCTGGTCCATTCCTGCTATCCGTGGCAGCTCCAGATTACTTAGAGCACAGTCTCCCAGCTATTACAGAACTGTATAGTTATTCTACGTAGTTACCATGAAGAATGAATTAGCAAAGACTGAGTCACTGCTCTTGAAGAAAAGGGTGACCAGCCTTTGGTCACATTTTTGCAAACCGACCACATCTCATGTGTGTTTCACGTAAAGACACCTTAATCTAAAGGTGGTTCATCAATACTGAACTCATGGCTAGCAAGCAGCATTGACTTCAGCCAGAACAAATAGATTGAATGCAGGTATTTCTTGGTAAGATTTATCCCACCTTTTTGTTTTGGTTTGGTTTGGTTTTGAATGTGCATGTGTGATAATGGAGACTGAACTGGGGGCTTCCAGTGTGCCAGGTGAGCATTTTACCACGTGGGTACATGCCCAGCTCCATTTTTACTTTTTTGCTTCAAGGTAGGGTCTCCCTAAGTTGCCCAGGCTGGCTTTAAGCTCACTGTAGACCTCGACCTCAAGCTGGCCTTGAAGTCATAATCCTGCCTCGGCTTCCCCCAGGAGCTGGATGACAGGTTCGCATCACCAGGCTGGGCTCACAGCCCAGCTTCCTTGCTTTGGGAACACAAGACAGCACAGGAGCACTTTGCTTAGGAACCATTTAAACAGCCAAATTAAAAAAAAATGCTAAAAAAGTGGCACTAGGTTCAACTAAAAATTGTTACTTGTTTATAGTGTGAGAGATGAAACAGGCAGACAGAATACCTTGTTCGACCTTGGCTGGGAATGTGCACACAATGGACCACTCAATCTTGTTTTTTGTTTTTTTTTTTTACTGCCCTGTGCATGTTCATGGGTGACCTGACAGTATTGATTTGAGAGTTGCAAATAAATGTTTAGCAAAGTAGACGAATTTGCAAATCCTGAATCTACAAATAATGGGTTTCATTCTTCTGCGTCTCCGCCTCTTTTGGCCACTCACTCGCTACCTCCGGATTCTTTCCTCTTCTGATTCCAGGAAACTCATCTGCCCTGGGTGGTCAGAGCACCAGCGGGCAGCCACGGAGGGAAACCAGGGGCAGATGGAGAGGCAGACCTCGGAGCAGGCGGGCGGCGACATCCAGACCGGAGCGAGTGTGGCCCGATGGGGTCATCCCCTTTGTTATCGGAGGGAATTTCACTGGTGAGTGTGCTGTTGGGAGTGAGCAAGCCTACACACCTGTCCTTGGCCTTGTTACCTTTGGCCTGTCCACACCCTCCTAGCGCAGGCAGCGTGCCTGCAGATTGGCTGCAACACTGGATCAGGGGTGAAAGTGTCCCCAACCCCCACTCACTTGACACTGTGACGGCCTGGCTTTTTATCCTTCCACAGGCAGCCAGAGGGCAGTCTTCCGGCAGGCCATGAGGCATTGGGAGAAACATACTTGTGTCACCTTCTTGGAGCGCACGGATGAGGACAGCTATATTGTATTCACCTATCGACCCTGCGGGTGAGCAGGAAGCTCTGGGCGCTATACCCTTGGGGGTGATCCCCAGGCAGGTTCTGCTCTCGGCACTGGCACTCTTGCCGCCCTCAGCTGGGCCTGCCCATCCCTTCTCCCTGCTATGGGCATCTTCCATTGATATGGCTCAGACCCCGGCATAAAGCCTGCGCATTGGGTGCTCAGGGCCATCTCCACCCCCTCCGCACCCCTGCACAACCCCCCTCCCCCAGCAGCCTGGCCCGGCCCCTGAGTGGATGCACTCCCCCAGCTCGGGACCACCCCCCTGAGCTGGCCCCGCCCTCCAGGTGCTGCTCCTACGTGGGTCGCCGAGGTGGGGGCCCCCAGGCCATCTCCATCGGCAAGAACTGTGACAAGTTTGGCATCGTGGTCCATGAGCTGGGCCATGTCATTGGCTTCTGGCACGAGCACACGCGGCCTGACCGGGACCGCCATGTCTCGATTGTACGGGAGAACATACAGCCAGGTACACACACCCCAGGGGCTGCATCCCATCCTAGGGTTTCTGAAGCTGCTTGGGGGTCTGGACCATAGGGGTCAGAAGCCAGCTCTCCTGGGGAGAAGGCTGGGCTGCAGCCAGCTTGTCTTAGAGATCCCCACAGGCTTATTAGTTCTTTACCTGTCCTCAGTCTCCTGTTCATTGCTAGTTCTGTTCTCCATCATTTCTCTGCTTCTCTCTGTCCTGCCTCCTGCCTCCTATTTAGTGGTCTCCTTCAGCAAGTTCTGCCTGGAAGAACTTGTCTTTTCTGCTAGGAAGGACTCCTCTGTAGATGTGCCTGTCCCCTTTCCCCTCTAGGTCCCTTACACCTTCAGATAGGGCAGCCTCTCACAGGTACAGGGAGGACACAGGCCACTCCCCCGACTCCACCCCACTCTTCTCACGGTCTTTGCAGGGCAGGAGTATAACTTCTTGAAGATGGAGGTTCAGGAAGTAGAGTCCTTGGGAGAAACCTATGACTTTGACAGTATCATGCACTATGCCCGCAACACATTCTCCAGGTGAGACGTGGTCTGGGCCTTGCCCAGGGAAGCCCAAGCCTGCCTTCTGGCATCCTCTTCTCTCTGTCCTGCCTTGCCCCAGCAGGCATCAAAGACAAGAGTAGTAGTCTTGTGGGTGCCCGGAGCCGATATAAAAAGGGCTGTGCCTGCCTCAGTAGTCTCTCCCATTAGTGCAGAGCTGGCAGGTCCAGGCTATGCCCATTGCTGTGTGATGCAAGGGTCTGTGGACTAGAAGGCCGAAAACCTGAGTTCACAGATCCTGCTCTGTGGGGTCTCCAACGTGTGCCAGCTCAAAGGTGCCAGGTTTGTTGCTCATCTCCCACCAGGGCAGTTTCTTTTTCTAGTGGTGGCCAGATGGGGTCACTTATTTCTAGTTGTCTGCGCCTCCTGCCCCCCAACTTTTTGTTTTGCAATACTAGAAACTGAACCCAGGGCCTTGTGACATGGGCAACTGCTGTACTCCTGGCTTATATGCCCAGTCCTGTTAAAAATTTTTTAAAGTTATGTTTATTTTATGTGCATTGGTATTTTACCTGCATGTGTGTCTGCCAGATTCTCTGGAACTGGAGTTACAGACAGTTGTGAGCTGCCGTGTGAGTGCTGGGAATCAAACCCGGGTCCTTTGGAAGAGCAGACAATACTGTTGACCACTAAGCCATCTCTCCAGCCCCTAATTTTTATTTTTGAAAGAGAGTCTCACTAAGTTACCCAGACTGGCCTTGAATTCACTATGTAACCCAGGCATGATTTGAACTTAAAGTTCTTTTTTTCTCGATTAAATTTATTTAGTTGTGATCGTATGTGCACACGCAGGCCACACTGCACCTTGTGGTAGTAAGATGACAACTTGGAGGAGTTATTTTTCTCCTCCCACAATGCAGGTCACAAGAATCAAACTCCTTTCATCAGGCTTGGTGGCAAGTATCTTGGCCCACTGAGACGTTCCGTTAATCTGGAAAATTTGAACTATTGATTGTCTTGCTTTAGCCCATCAAGTAACAGAGATTACAGGGCAGGACTGGCTTTGTTGGTTTGTTTGTTGGTTTGTTTTGTCTGTTTGTTTGTTTGTTTGTTTTCCGAGACAGGGTTTCCCTTTTTAGCCCTGGCTGTCCTGCATTCCCTATGTAGACCAGGCTGGCCTTGAACTCACAGAGATCTGCCTGCCTCTGCCTCCCAGAGTGCTGGGATTAAAGGCTTGCACCACCACAACAGGCTGGCTTTGTCTGTTTTGTGACTGGCTGATTTGCACAAAGCTTGGCTTCTGCCCTGCGATGGTCCCCATTGTCAGTTCACAAAATAGCTCCTTAACCAGGGCCTGATGTCAGAAGATCCTCCAGCAGGACTGGGAGGAATGCTCCCAACTCTTCCTCACAGTCCTCCCTGGACACGCCTGCACCCCTGTCCCTATCTGGGTGGTACCCCCCCCCCCCGCTTCTTCTCTAAGCTAAGGACCTGGGAATGGAGACCAGGGAAGGGAGTGAGCTCATTCAGCCTTCCACCCCCACAGACCCTCCTTCTTCTTCCCAGCATACTCACACCCCCTGCTGGGCTCTTCCCAGTGGGATGTGAGTCAGGGACCCTGGACAGGGGAAGGCTGTTGTCTCCTTTTTGTTCTGCTCCTCCCCCATGGAAAGGCAGAGTGCAGCAGGAAGGAATTGGGGAAGAGGGGCACTGTGCCCCAGGAAGCTGGCTGGCTGCTGTGGCAGCTACCGTTGCCCTTTGGCTTTGCTGCAATCACAGCCATGTTAGAGGGTAATGAGTTTATCCTGGGAAGTGAAGAGAGAAGTAGATTAGGACTAAATCAGCATTTGAGGTCCGGAGAGGCGGAAGCTGGATGGCATCACAGAGATGACAAGTAGGATTTGAAGCCAGTCTGAGCATAAGGGACTGGGTCCCTGATCTCTCAACGCATTTCTGGGGCTCCCTCACCCCAGCTCCTGTGGTATAGCTGCCACGGAACAGGGTGGCTGCTGGTCAGTGGGCAGCTTAATGACAGGGTGAGATGTCTCCACCCTTTGCTGACCCCGCTGAGGAATGTCTGGGCCCTGGCAGAGTCATGGCTTGTGGGTGTGGATGGGCACACCACCCTTCTTTCAACCATCTTCCAGCAGACTCATGCCCTCAGTCTCCTCATGTCCTCTTCAGGGGCATCTTCCTGGACACCATTGTTCCCAAGTATGAGGTGAATGGGGTGAAGCCTTCCATTGGCCAAAGGACCCGACTCAGCAAGGGGGACATCGCTCAGGCTCGGAAGCTCTACAAATGCCCAGGTTGGAACAAGGAAGGGACAGACCAGGAAGGATAGAGGGGTAGGGTCCAAGGAAGACAAGCCAGGGCCCAGGACCACCTAGAAGGTCACAGCTGTAAGTCTCAAAAAAGAAGGGAAAGGACAATAAGGAAGGACAGTGTTCTGGTTATAGATGAACCTGGGGCTAGGCTGGTAAGTGGTAGGGGGGACTGGAATGAAGAGGAACAGGGATGGAAAGGGGGTGCAACTAGCCTCTCTCCTGGACAGTGAGGAGTAGGCGAGGCCCACCGAAAGAGTTTGACCTGAACTCTGGAATCCATGTTGCCTTGACAACAGGGCATCTGGTTACCCTGGCAGCACTAGCCTAGAGAAGTAGGATGGTTTATGTTTATATGTAAGGAGGAGGGGTACATCTTAAAGAGACAGAACACTTCTCTTCAGCCACCCTTGTCTCCCCTAAGGCTTCCAAGGCTCAGGGGTGAGCCAGAGATGGGGGATGGGGGTGTCTGGCATCTGCAGTCAGCAGCTTAGCTACTGTTTTTGCCTTGACAGCCTGTGGTGAGACCCTCCAAGACAGCACCGGTAACTTCTCCTCCCCTGAGTACCCCAATGGCTACTCTGCCCACATGCACTGTGTATGGCGCATCTCTGTCACACCTGGGGAAAAGGTAACTGTGATAGATCACCTGTCTGAGTCTTTCCTGCTTCTCCTGGGATCCCAGGAACGGGATAGCATCACCCTCCATGAGCCCCAGCCCAGGGACTTCTGAGACAAGGGTGGTCTGCCTTGTCATTGGCATAAATGGACTAAGTATGCACTGAGGAGGGCTCCCACCAGTTCTAGGCTTGCTCTGCCAGCCCTCCTCCCCAAAGAGCAGCTAATCTGAAGATAGTGTTGCTATATACGGTTGCTGTGTCATTTTACTGTGATTGCCTAGCTCTTCTAGACTGCTTTTTAAACTGCTTGTCACATGGCTCCTCCTCTAATTTTTTATGGCCACCCTGTGTCTTCATTTTACAGAGGAGAAAACTGAGTTACAGGAAGGCTGATTAAGTAACTTGCCTAGGTCATGCAGTTAACAAGGACAGGGGTAGGATGGGAACCCTTCCTAGGGCTGGGTTCAGTCCCAGCTTTTTCTGGGATGCCTGGGTGGCCTTGGGTGAACAACTCAGTCCCAGCCTTTGGCTCTGTCTCATCAGAGCTTGAGTCAGGGATTACCAAAGGGAATCAGTTCTCACAAGCTGTGGTCCTGAGAACAGTTAAGAACAAGGCAAATGCCACCCGCAAGATGCTTCTGGTCATAGCTGGCCTTCCCACCCTTCTTCCTTGCCATTCTGAGACCCTGGGGTCCTTCCCTGCCTGCTGCTCATGCAGGTAAGCAGAGTAGACAACAAATGCATGAGGGACCCTGGAGCTCTCCTAGTGCACTTCGTAGTTGATTAGCCTTGTTTGAATACCTGAGGTAATGAGGGCTGGGGACTCCTCTTCCTCATCTGCTCTGTTCTCTCACCAACTCTTAATGGTATAAAGTCTCTTAAGGGAAATAAGGAGCTTTCACTCCTTGAAAACCTTCAGGGTTTCTCAAGAGCAGTTCATCATAACTCATCTCCTATTTCCTAAACAGCCTTCCCTATCTGGGAAGGACACTTTCCTCCATTCTTTTTCAGTTTTATTATGTGCATGTGAGGGAAGGGAGCTATGAGCATGTGCGTGCAGGTGGCTAAGGAGACCAGAGGCATCAAATCCTCCTGGAGCTGAAGTTACAGGCAGTTGTGGGCTATTTGATAAGGGTGCTGGGAATGAAACTCAAGCCCTCTGCAAGAGCAGCCCCTGTTGTGACTTCTAAGACCCAAGCATGGGCTTGTCACATGGAGTCTGGATTTCTCAGCCAACACTGAACCTTCTGTGCCCTTCATATTTTTATTGTTCCCAAGAGTGAGCTGCTACATTCTTTTCCATAATTGGAATATGGTGTTTAATGGGTGTTTAATTTAGTGTTGCATTGTTTTCATGGAGCCTCCCAACACCTCTTGCAAGGAGGGTTTAGAATCAAGAGTTTAACTGTCCAGCAGGTGTTACAAGTCATTGCCCATTGGATAAGTATGTCATCTGTGACCCTGTCCTGAGATTTAGTCAGAATATTGAGTAGGACCCAGGCCAAACTAGGTCTAAGATCTCCCTCCAAACTGCCATCAGCCCTCTAAGTTGCAGGCTTTTACCAGCTTTGATGACATCATCCCTAGCCACAGGCCACCAGCTGTTGATGGGGATTTCACTCCTCTGAAACCTCTGGCATCTTCCCCTAGCATAGGAACCTATCCCACAGTGATGAGTGCAGAGATGGAATGCATTACTAAAGTACACCCACTGTCCCGGCAGTTGAGGAAAGTCCCTTTAGAAAGAAGAGAAATGTGCTGGTCGATGGGCCTTGGTTCAGAGCACCATACCCTCCCCCACAGATATACACTCCCAAGCGCTTCTTTCCTAAGGAGCTGCAGACTGTCTTTTTAATTACGGATTGACGTTCAACTCTATGGTTTGCAGTTCCCAGAATCAGCTCCCAGCCGACTTTCAACATGCACTTGCATGCATGTGGGCACACAAATACGCTCTTCGCACTTGAGACAGCCTCTGTGAGAGCTGTTGACTCTCACATGGTTACATGCACTGATCACATCTACACATGGTTTGACTATACTCTGACGTCATCTATGAAGCCTAAGAGACAAATATCAACTTAGAGAGGAACTCCTTATTCTCCCTTCTGTCTGACTGGTCAGTGGCTTTCCAAATGGTGCATGGCTTTGTTTGAGTTGGAAGATCATGCCTCCATGTGACAGACTCTTACTGCGAATTTGGTAATTCAGTTATCGCTCCCTTAGTTGGCATTCTGCCATCTTCCCTCAAAAGCGATCTCGTCCCTTGTTCTTCTCATTCTACATTTCAAAATCGCAATCCTTTCTGCTATTTTGAATAGGCTGAGTCCTCGCTGCCTTTCCAAGAGTCTCTCCTACTCCAGTCTTTGGAAATCCCATTCACAAGTATGAATAATAATAATAACTAATGGTTATTGAGCTTATGATTTGTCAAGCATGTGTTTGATGATATCTCTCTGTTATTATTATTATATTTTTTAATGTGTGTGTGACGGGAATCAAACTCGGGGTTAGTTAGGTAAAGGCTTTACTGAGCTGTAATCCCCAGCTCAGATTGTGCTTTTGAATTAGCATGACAACATTATAGTCATAATGCTGACATGGTCCCTGTTTTGGCTATACGAAAGTGAACTTAGAAAAGTCAGGTCGTGATTACAACACTGTTCTGTTCTGAGGCTCTGCTGTAGCATTTCAACATTTTTTTTCCCCTGGGGGTTCTTCAGCAAAGCTGTAAGTGCTTAGTGAAAGACTGTGCAGGTACACAAAAGAGCCCAGGCCTTGAGGAACAGTCAAGGTGCAACATGGCTTCCTTTCCTGGTCGGGAGCATGACCCAGTCATCAAGAGTGAACCATGTGGCCTGGATCAGCTTTCTCCCCTGTTCTTTCTGACTAGATGGGCTGGCCAACACTTGTCTCCTTAGGTCCCTGGTTCAGGAGCATCCCTGGTCTGTAAGCTCTCCGTAATTTCCAAAAGACCGTCATCCCTTTTTAGAACCCTGCTCAAAGCTCCAGGGCAAGAAGTAGATTCAAGATAAAATTATGAATCCACCAGTGCCTGGCTGTAGAAATGTATCTATTTAAAAAATGGTGATTCCAGGCCAACGCCATGACACACACCTTTAACCTCAGCACAGGTCAGCAGAGGCAGATGGATCTCTAAATAGTGAGTTTCAGGACAGTGAGAGATACATTGTAAAACTTGTCTTAAAAAATATATATATATATTGGATATATGGATATATATATCCAAGATGGTGTTCTGGGGACAGGAACCTTGAAAGGACACCTAGAGGCTGGTACCTTCAGAATAATGGCCATTTTCTGTAATTCTTGTTCTACATCTCACTTTAAAATTGTAACCTTTGGGCACTGGATTTGTTGTTAGAGCAATGGTGCTCCAAGCAGTAAACCAGGCATATGACACACATAGTCTGTTGAAGCCCATGGCCATCTTCAAGTTTGTCGTTGCCACCTCTACTGTGGAGACGAGGGAAATGAGGCTCACAGAGATTATGTGTAAGTCTGACGAGGTTGACCCCAGGAGTTCTAAACTGTGTAACTCCGAAGCCTGATTTGTCAACAGTATAGCACCTGCCTGACTGGATGGACTTTGACATCAAGTCTGGTTGTGTGGAGGGTGTTTTCCGGTCACGCTCTAGTGCTTAGTTTATGGCCCAAAGTGCGAATAATAGAACCATCTTGGCATGCCATGGTTATGTCGCCCTCGAGAAAGAGTCCCTTAAAAAGCTTTATGGTAAACCAAGTGCTCCTCAGTTCTTATGTAATTAACAGCTGGTCTTGAGACTTGGCAGTGCATCTCAGACAATAAAACAATATGTACCTGCAAAATGGGCCCAGTGATTTGTAGATATATATGAGGATTGAAGGAACTCATCCAGAAAGACATAGCACCTAGAGACATCTCAACAAAGATTGGCTTCAGTTGTCTTCTCTGTATTTCCAGTGGATAGATGGGTAAGCACTAATCAGTTTCCCAGATGCCCTACTGTCTCTCCCGACTTCCAGGATTGTGATCTGAACCACTGTGTGAATCCAAATGTCCTAAACAGCTTAGAGTTGGTGACACAAGACTAGAATCCCAAGAAGGGCTAGCAATGTGCAGCCCAGTGACAGGGCCTAGTGTGAGCAAGGCACAGGAGTCAATGCCCTGTGCTACAAAGACGTAAGTAAACTGAATCCTAAAAGTGAAATTCATGCTTACTGTCTGTCTGCCTTGCAGCAGCTGATGATGCAAGCTTTACTCATCTCCCCTCAGCCCTGTGAGGCAGGTCTACTACCCAGTCACTGATAAGGAAAATAGTACCGAGGAATTCAGTGACGTGTCTAAGATTGTGGGGTGAGGCCGCCTTGAAGCCAGTGAGGGATCTAAGGAATGATGAGGTTCATGGCCTCATGCAGCTCGGAAGGGAAGTATTCTGTTACTTCTTCCTTGAGAGCCCCCACCTTGTGTGAGGGGACCACTCCACAGATGGCTACATTGTACCTCATTTAATTCCCTCCCCCCACCTCCCACCCCGTCCAATCTGTAGACAAATATCCAGAGGCTTGAGGAAACTGAGCTAAACATCCGAAGTCCTCAGCCAGGAAACTGTAGAGCTGGCCAGATTTTCCTTGGCAAAGGGCAGTGCCCCTGCCACCAGGGCACAGCTGTATCCACATGACAGAAGTCAGTACAACTCTTAATTAGACACGTCTGGTCTCAATATAGCCATAGCTGTGTCTCCCTTGAGGATGCTACTGACCACCAACATAGGTCTCTTCCTCCCAAGTCAGGTGACCGATGTCTGTCCAGCCCCTTGGGAGGTCTTGGGTGGGCCTTCTGGGGTTCTGCACTCTGGGTGTGGTGACTTTGGAGCTCAACCTCCACGTCCATCTTTGTGAGGGAAAGCAGATGTTTGTTCTTACTCCAGCTGCTGGGCAGCCCAGGGGGCTGCCTGCATGAGGGGCAGAGGGGGTGAGTGTGGGAGTCAGGGTGCTGAGCCTCAGCTTTCTGCATCCCTTCCTCCATCTGGCATTCCGCGAAGGATATTTTTGTCATTTGTTAGATATATAAAAATAACATGTGCATGATATAAAATGCCGGAACAGTCCATAAACACAATGTTAAAAAATGAATATTCTCCTCCTTAATCTCCTCTATCCCACTTCTCAACAGGGACTAAGCACGAGGAATGCTTTGATGCATCTGTCTATGTGGCACACATAAAAGCCAAAAGGACCTCACAGTCACATAATGGGTGTCCGAAGCTTGCCTTGCACTTAACAGTAGATTCTGTCCTTGCCCTGAGTCAGCTCACATAGACTTATCCCAGCTATTTTCATGGCTGCTTGCCCATCTGCCCTCTTTCTCTCTCTCTCTCTCTCTCTCTCTCTCTCTCTCTCTCTCTCTCTCTCTCTCTCTCCCTCCCTCTCTCTGGTTTATCAAGACAGGGTTTCTCTATGTAGCCCTGGCTGTCTTGGAACTCTGTAGACCAGGCTAACCTCAAACTCACAGAATTCACAGAGGCCTCCCAAATGCTGGGATTAAAAGCATGGGCCACCACCACCTGGCTCTCTTCATTGAATTTTTTCAGTAGACATATTTATACTTCCATCTTTATACATTTTAGGCAAAGCCTGCCTGAAGATTCCTAAAAGAAAAATTGTATTTGAGAGAGAGTTATTAAGTATCTACTAAGTGCTACGTGGAAAGGGGAACAAATGAGATTTCTGCCTGCCTGGGTTTGCGTTTCTGTGTTGGAGGAGAAACAGATAAAGAATATATCAGCAAGTCTCTCAGAGCAGGGAGATAGTAGTGCATGTTGTGGAGGGATGGTTTATGTGGGGTTTCTGAGAAGCCCTCATTTGTGGTAGGCGTGTCAGAAGTTGAGGCACCTTCAGGCATCTGGTGAGAGCTTCTAGCAGTGAGCTCAAAGGTCCTGAGATAGGCGTGGTATGTTTGAGGGTGAGCATGGTCCATGTGGCTGGGGGCTGGTAGGGAGGAATGGTGGGAGACAAGGCAAGAGGTAACAGAGATGAGAAGGGAAAGGTCCTTCACAGTGAAGACTTTTCCTTCAGAGGGAGGTGTGGTGGGGGAGGCTGAGGTGATACGTGGCATCGGGCTCCATGGAAATAGCTAGAGTGGCTTTGCAGCTCTACTCTTTGAAAATGCTGATGTTAGTAATAATTGCAATAACATTCCATAATAATGACTAATAATTGAGCACAAGATGTAATTTGATTTTCAGAAATACAGTCTCATTCAGATACATCTCAAATTACTACAACTAATAAAACTTAAACGAATAAAGTAAGAAAAGTGGACTGTGGACTAAGGAGGGCAGGCAGGGGTGATGGAAATGCCTGAAGTCTCAAGACCTTGAAGGTCACAGGGAGAACCGCTTGCGGTAGGAGCTTGGATAGATGGAATGCTGAAATGAGAGTAGGGTCCTAGGAGTGGACTTTATGGAAGGGGCACATGCTTATTAATTAACCTGGGGCATGGTGTGCTGGGGTGTGGATACAGAGACTAGAACAGAAGATGGAACCGAGAGGCCAGGAAAGAGGACTGGCTAGGAGATGATTAAAATCACTCAGTAGGCCTGGCGAGATGACCTGCCCCCAAGCCTGTCTTCGTGAGTTTGATACTGGGAACCCACGTGATGGAATCAGAGAACAGACTCCTGAAAGTTGTCCTCTGACTTCCATGTGCCTGTGCACATGCCTCACTAAATAAATAAGTAAACAAAGCATCCACACCCAGCACTGACAAAGCTGGCTGGCTCAGGAGAGTGTCCAAGAACCAGTTCTTCGACCAGGCGCCTGCTGACAGTGATGTGGACATTGGCCTGCCATTATTTATATTAGAAATCTGACTGGTTATTTAACCCGACACAATAACTCTATCCCAGGGTGAGGAGTACAAGGCAGTGAAAGCCCTGTTCTCTCTTTCTAACTTCTGCTGTGAGCATCTCGCTCTCCACTTCTTTGGCAGGAAAGCCCACTAGCTAAGAGTCCACCACACACACCCCACAGGTCACAACAAACGTGACCCTGGAACATTGGGAGGACTCTGACAGCACAGAGAGCTTGGGGATCCCTGGATATTTCCAAGCAAGTGGCTTTCCCTTTAGCGAAAGCCCTGCCTTTTAAAAATCCATTGGCCTTGGGGCTGGAGAGACAGCTCAGCAGTTAAGAGACCCAAGTTCGATTGTCAGTACCCCCATGGGGTGATACAACCATCAGTTACTCTAGCTGGAGGGACTCATGCCTTCTTCTGGCCTCTGTAGGCAGCCTGCAAAGCACATGGTACACATACCTATATTCAGGCACACAAACACACATAAATTATATATATATATGTGTGTGGGTGTGTAGTTCTGGCTATCTTAGAGATGTGTACACCAGGCTGGCTTCAGAGAGCCTCCTGCTTCAGCCTCCCCAGTCCTGGGACTAAAGGTGTGCGCCACCATGCCCAACTCTAAAGTAAAATCTTTTCTAAAGTTCTTGGTTCTGGTTATGGATCCTTGGGACTTACCAAAGGCTGTGGCAGGTGTCAAGTCAGCGTGACAGCACGGCCCTTTCTGTCTCTGGGGAATGTGTCAGAGTCTGTCACACGAGCTGACTGACACTGGATTGGGGAAGTCGCATGATTCACCCTAGGACTTAGCAGGAAATATGGGGCTGATTCAAACCCAGGCCCTTGGGCTGGACTTCACTTTTTTCTGTACAGTCTGCCATACTTACGTAATTTCACTCATAAACTCCATGAGGACAGGGCCCAGTGAGCTTGTATGGTTGGTTTGGTATCTTAACCTCCTTCCTGGCCCCTTCTTTCCCATATCAGGACCCTTCCTCCCCCCCCACCCCCCATCCAGTACCCTCATTCTATCCTGGGCTCTTCCTGACCCTGCCCTCTTTCCTAAGGACCTCATTGTTTATACCGAAGAAATCCGACCGGTTATTTAAGCCGGCACAATAGCTCTATCCCAGGGTGAGGAGTACAAGGCAGTGAAAGCCCCGTTCTCTCCTGGGTGTCTGGTAATGAGAGCAACAGGCAGGTGTTTCCGGTGGGTCTGACAAGGGCTGTGTGGGAACAATGCTGACCATGGCTGGTTACAGCTAACTCTCACTCCTGCCAGGCAGTGGAAATGTTCCTGGCTCCAGCAGCAGGTCCGGAATAATGTAACCTTCTCTCCCCATCCCTCACTGCTTCCCCTAGATCATTCTGAACTTCACGTCCATGGACCTGTACCGTAGCCGCCTGTGCTGGTATGACTATGTGGAGGTGCGTGACGGCTTCTGGAGGAAGGCGCCCCTCCGAGGTAAGGGGCACTGGCCAGCTGCTCAGCCTCCTCAGACCCCTGGTTCTTTGCTGGAACACTCTGGAGCGCAGTCCCCTAGGTGGGGTGACATCCTGATACGAGCCGTCGAAGCTCTGGTGTAGTTTATTCCAGCCAGTCCTGTCACTAACTAGTGCTGTGACAGCAGGCGAGTCCTGTCTGTGATCCAGACTTCCAGTTCTTGGTGCAGGCTTCTGGGCTAACCTGCCGAGATGCTCTTTTTTATGAGGGTTGGGAGACACAGGAGTCACATACAAAGATGTCTGGCAGGCTGTTCTTCCTCTCCCATTACTCCAGGCTCTCACCCTCGCTGGGTTTTCTTGATCTACAAGGTCCAACTCTTGGGTGCTCATGATAGGGCCTGGCTTTAAACCTACTAGGACAGGCCCTTAACTCACCTTGATAACTGTAGGCCTGAAACAGTGACCTGTTTGTACAAGACTTGCTCACTAATTGTGTGTATGTGTGCACGTGCATAAAGTGAGTGGGAAAGGGGGCTCAATACCCCAGGACAAAGCTAGGCATAGTAATGTTGTACTTCCAACTTTGGGGAGGCCAAGCTTGGCAGAAGGATCCAGATTTTGGGGATAGCCTGGGATACATACCATTGGCACAGAGGCGGCTCAGTGGACATAGAATTAGAGCAAAGAGGACATCTGCATTAAGCCCGAGGTATTGTGTCTGGGGTTCCAAAGGCACCCTCTGAATCTGACGCAGTGGGAAGATGTTGTAACATTATATTCAGAGAAAACTGTGCCTGTTTGCCTCTCATCGCTTGCTTGCAGATCTCATATAGATAAGTAATTATGGTAACATGCTCTTTGTTTTTTTGTTTTGTTTTGTTTTTGAGATAGAGTTTCTCTTTTTAACCTGGCTGGCCTCGAACTAGCAGAGATACGACTGCCTCTGCCTCCCGAGTACCGGGATTAAAAGCGTGAAGCACCATACCTGGCCGTAACATGCTATGTGAAAAGGTCATTAATGCCGGGCGGTGGTGGCACATGCCTTTCACCCCAGCACTCAGAAAGCAGGGATATCTGTGAGTTCGAGGTCAGTCTTGTCCACAGAGTGAGTTCCAAGACAACCATGGCAACACAGAGGAAAAACCCTGTCTTGAAAAACCAAACTAAAAAAACATATAAATAGGTCAATGAAACTGAGAGTGAAAGCTCAAGGCTAGGGCCGGTAGAGTGCTTGCTACCTGTGCACAAAGCCATGCTTTAGTTCAGTCTCTCAGGCCTATAATCTCAGCACTGGGGAGGCTGAGGCCTTGAACTTTTGGTTCAAGGCTAGCCTGGGCTATATAGTGAGACCTTGTCTAAAAAAACATTAAATCAAAAAACCCAAAACACAACCCTAATCCCCAAATAATTAAAAAACCAAATCAGTAAAACACCCATGTCAATTCAGCTCCAGCCCTGTCTCTTAAGGGTTTTTCTGGCTCTTCTGGTGGTCTTCGGAATATGCGCAGTGGGGTGGCTGCAGACTGATGCCCTGAGCCTCCTGGGAAGTTGGGTCTTATAAGGAGACCTGGGACTCAAGAGTCATCTGTCTCCACTGTCTGCAGGCCGGTTCTGTGGGGGCAAACTCCCCGAACCCATTGTCTCCACCGACAGCCGTCTCTGGGTGGAATTCCGAAGCAGCAGCAACTGGGTTGGAAAGGGCTTCTTTGCCGTCTATGAAGGTACTAGTGAGGGAGGGGAAGGGGGCCCTTGGGCATACCTGAGCCACTCCCTCCTGCTGCCTCCAGAGTCCCCGCTGTAGGTCCTCCAGCAGGCTCAGCAGGGTGGGCAATGCGGAACCCAGGTTTGGTGGAAGAGTGGGGAAGGGGCACATAGGGAGGGCAGAGCATGCTGACCACGTCATCCTGTGTTCCCCAAAGCCATCTGCGGTGGTGATGTGAGAAAAGATAATGGCCATATCCAGTCGCCCAATTACCCAGACGACTACCGGCCCAACAAAGTCTGCATCTGGAGGATCCAGGTGTCTGAGGGTTTCCACGTGGGCCTCACATTCCAGTCCTTTGAGGTAGCTAGCCACCGACCCTGCCATCCACCCTACAATGCCTTTGTTGGTCTCCAGGAGAGCCCACCTCCCCGAAGGCTCTGGGGACGGGGATCCAGGAAGCCAGAACTCCTTTCCCTGATAGAGCCCCTGACTCCTAGATCGAGCGTCATGACAGTTGTGCCTACGACTACCTGGAAGTTCGAGATGGGCACAGCGAGAGCAGCACCCTGATTGGGCGTTACTGTGGTTACGAGAAGCCTGACGACATTAAGAGCACGTCTAGCCGGCTCTGGCTCAAGTTTGTCTCTGATGGCTCCATTAACAAGGCTGGCTTTGCGGTCAACTTTTTCAAAGGTGCTTCCTCCCTTGCCCCGAATTCTCCTTCCGTGGATACCCATTTTCTCTCTATTCTTCATTCATTCAATGTGAAGACTCCATGAGAGAGATGCAAATGTCAGGACACTATTGTGGATAATGCGCCTGTGATCCCAGCACTCGGGGAGGCAGATGCAGGAGGATCTCTGTGAGTTCAAGGACAACCTGGTCTACAAAGTGAGTCCAGGACAGCCAGGGCTACACAGAGAAACCCTATCTCAAAAAACAAACATCAACAACAACAACAACAAAACATTGTGAATAAACACTAGCAAAGGTCAGTCCTGTGAGAAGCAGAGCTGTGGAGGTTTTGAAAGAGCAAGACAGATGATGTTTTTGAACCAGTGTGGTCTAGGGATAACTATATTTTCCCAAGCCTCCGTTCTTCACCGCTACAGTGGACACAATAGTTGCCCCCATACTGGGTGTCAAGAAGTGAATGACAGAGAAATAAGAGGACTGTACTAAAGCAAGACTGGTACATAGGTGATGGTAGCTGCCCCTAGCCTGAATGCTCAGAAGGAAGGTTTTGTAGGCTATCCTGTGGCTTCAGGTAAGGGCTAAACAGACAAGTGAGGCTTTCAGCTGACCCTCCACCTTGCAATGGGGAGGGGGTGGTTCACAGGGACCCTGAGACTCTGGGCTTGAAACTGAAGCACAGTGCCAGAGGAAGGAGCAAAGTCCAGCCTGTGGTTTGTGACATCCCCTTTCTTTCCCATAGAGGTGGATGAGTGCTCAAGGCCCAACCGCGGGGGCTGTGAGCAGCGGTGCCTGAACACCCTGGGCAGCTACAAGTGCAGCTGTGACCCCGGGTATGAGCTGGCCCCAGACAAGCGTCGATGTGAGGGTGAGTGCCCCACCCTGGGCTGTCGGTTTCTTTCCTGTGTCCTCAGTCAGTCTCAGTCCAGGACAAGCCAGAGAAGTTCTCTAGTACCACTCCTGGCCATGGATGAGAAAGCTGGCCTACATCTCAGTCCCCAGATCATCGGCAGAGTGGCATACCCACTGGCATTAGGTGGTTTTATTCTGACTCCTTTGTTAATACTGATTTCGACCTGGTAATTGACGTCACCTCCCTCCAGAGGGCGTGATCCATGATTCAGAAGCCTTGTTTGCCGACTGTCTCAGCCTAAGTGCTAGTGACAGCCCTTCAGGGAAGCAGCTCCAGGCCAGGCTGATCTTCCTGCCTTTGAACAGCTCCTCCGTGTCCCCTCCCAGGACTGCTCCAGGCTCCTCTGTGTCCTCTCCCAGCAGAATCTTGTCCCAGTTTCCAGAAGAGGTGGTAGAAATGACCATACGTGTAGCTTCCTCTGCTCTTCAACTTTGGGCTCGCCCCCAAAGGCCCCTACCATCTGTCCCATGCCCCCTGAATTGTGGGACCCACAGACCTCCACACCCTTCCCCCACCCTGGACTGTTGTCCAGTCTAGGCTTCAGGCCACCAGGAGTGGGGACTCCTGATGGATGACACCACTCCCTTGTCCCTCCAGCTGCCTGTGGTGGATTCCTCACCAAGCTCAATGGCTCCATCACCAGCCCTGGCTGGCCCAAAGAGTACCCTCCCAACAAAAACTGCATCTGGCAGTTGGTGGCCCCCACCCAGTACCGCATCTCCCTGCAATTTGACTTCTTTGAGACTGAGGGCAATGACGTAAGTGCTTCTGGAGCCAAGGTGGGTAGGGAAGCATTGGGGGGGGGGGTAGGTGCTTGGCCCAGTGCCTGCTTTCTACAGTTGGTCAAGAATTAGATAGAAAGGTTCTGAGAACAGAGAGGAGGGTGCCCAAAAGATGGAAGCCTGGAGGGCTTGATGGGCCGTGAAGGAACACCTGCCGGTAAGAATGGACACTTGTAGAATGAGGAAGGGCTTGGGGCCAGCTGCCCTAGGGCTTCGTCATGCACACTGCAGCAGTTGATGGGGGGGAAAGAGGGGGGGAGGTGTGCAGCTGCCCTGGGGCTCTGCAATGTACACAGCAGCAGTTGATGATCAATCAGCCTGATAGTTTGCCAGGAAGTGCGTGGAGAAAGCAACCGGAGCTGGGCTCTCCCGCAGGTATGCAAGTACGACTTTGTGGAGGTGCGTAGCGGACTCACAGCTGATTCTAAGCTGCATGGCAAGTTCTGTGGCTCCGAGAAGCCAGAGGTCATCACTTCCCAATACAACAATATGCGTGTGGAGTTCAAGTCTGACAATACTGTGTCCAAAAAGGGCTTCAAGGCCCACTTCTTCTCAGGTAACCCTGGATTCCTTGGTCTCCAGCCCTGCCTCTCCCACACACAAAAAATGGGGCTCCCCTGCCCTCCCTGGCCACCTAGCCCCCTGCCTCGCCAGTGCATCTGAATCTCTTTATTGGGACGCCCTTAAAACCTTAGTTGTGCCAGGCCTAGGGAGGGGCAGAGCATTTAAGTGCAGAAGTGAGGAGGACTGCAAGCCAAGGCCTGAAAGGGGAGGTCCTAGGACAGGGAGTTCAGTTGCATGAGAACACAGAGATAGGAAAGAGGGAGTGTTTGCCTTGGACAGTGTGGGGCAGTTCATCTGGCAGCAGCTGGACTTCTAATCAGACCCCACCCGGCCCACTGGGTTCATGCCAGGTCTTCCTAAAAGAGGAGTTGCCTCCGCCCTTTAGTACCAAGGCTGCCCATTCCCCTGCCATTGGAAGGCCCTCCTTGATCCATCCCTTAGCTTCATCTGGCCCTTTTGCAGTCCCTCTCTGGGTGGTCCAAACCCAGCCTTCCCAAGATGGACCTCTGGGGTCTTGGGAGACCTCTCCCCTGCTTTAGGAATCCCTAAGTCTTTGGCCCCCGGGTTACTGTGAGGCTAGGAGCAAAAGAGCCCAGACCCTACAGTGAAGGGTGGGAATGCTTTGCAGTGGAGTGTGGAAAGAGCAGGAAGCTAGTGGGCCAGCTGGAGCAGGTGGCTTGTGGAAGGGCGGGTTAGGGACCTTCAGCCCGACTTCTCCGGGTGGGGGTGGACGTAGGGTGGACAGGAAGCAGGAAGCCCATGACTTCGTCCATGCTGTCTCCCGTTCTCCCCTCCTTACCCAGGGTCCTGCATCCTTCAGCCCCCTATGTGGCTGCCCTGCACCCTTGCCTGTCCCACCTGGATGCCATGCACCTGTCCCTGTGCACTGGTTCCCTGCTTGGCACTGCCAGCTGCCCTGCTCTGCTTAACGTTGAGCTATTGCCCCCAGCCCCTGCCCCGTTGCTTGCTGAGACCCTCTCTGTGTAACACCAAGCCCGCCCTTCCCTAGGCCTACTTAGAAAAAAAGGTGCTTTCCAGAGGCCAGAGGGGATAGAATACCTGCCAGGGTGGACCTCTCAGAAACCATTACCTGCTTACTCTTGTCTGTCTCTGCCCTTCTGTTGGTCCAGTCTTGGAGAGGATAGGGGCAATACTCAGGCTTGTCTGGAGTTGCTGCCTTGTCTCCTCACCCCCAGGATAACACTCAACACTGTACAAGACATATATGTGCATGTACATATGCTCACTCATATGCAGACACACATGCGCACGCATGCAACACACATGTATGCGTTGCCCCTTGCACAAGAAACCTGCAGAGAACCCTCATCGATGGGCATCAGAGTTCAGCCTCAGGGCCTGGGGCATGTGACTCTGGCCCCCAGGAGGGGGCTGTGTGGACTTTTGGGACACCCATCGAGGAGACCCTAAGACAAGAAGGAGAAGCAAGAGCCTGAAGACCTTCGGTCTGACCCCAGCACCTCCGGGGCATTTGGGCACTGTAGGGTGAGTGCCATCTCCTTGTTGGGGTCTGTGCTACTTCCCCTGCCCTGACCCCCCCTGCAGTATGTTCTCTGGTTACAGAATGGGTCGTCTACCCTTCAAGGTGTGCTGAGCCCTCTCCCAGATGTTCAGGTAGCCAGCCACGTTCCCACACTCATTTCTTTAGCCACTCACTCACCCATCCACTCATCGACGTCACATCTTTATTTTACCCACCTGGGTTCCAGGCTCTGGACTAGGTATTTGGGAGCAAATATGGAGAAGGCTTGGGGGGTTCTAACATGCTAGGGAAGCCGTGGCTCACTTCCTGATCTAAGCCCCCCTGGAGCTCCTAGCAGAGTCCCAGGAGGGGTACCCCATACACCTCAGGACATGTCTCGAAGATGAGGGCGGTGACAGCTTCCTCAGACAGGCTCTGATATCCAGAGAAGGAGCCTCCAGGAAGGGGCTTGACAACTCTACCTCTTAGCCACATGCTCCTATGGACTCTTGACGGATCCAGTCCACCTGAGCACGGGTAGGAGGCAGGGCTGTAGCCCTCAGGCTCCTCCGCTCAAGTTAGAGAAGGAACAGACTTGTCTGGTCAGTGGAATGCCAGCAGCCATCTCTCCACTCTGTTGTTCGTCTCTGGAATTCTGGGCATAACTGGGGTCCACACACCTGTTCAAAGTGCCCTCTTCTATGCCAGGCACACAGGCTTAGAGCAACAGTGTGGCACATATTAGCCTGTGACCATGTGTGTATGTGTGTGTGTATGTGTGTGTGTGTGTGAGCAACTCTGTAAATGCCCACGTGATGGGCGTGAGCACCTCTGCATGGATGTTTTACTGCATCCACACTGGGTCCTCATGTCTCCACGTATGCAGATTTTCCTGTCTCCCTATATGTGTCTGCTGCTGCCTGTGTGCTTCTAGCTGCCTATGTTTCCACGCACACACACATTGAATAGGCCATGTGGGTCTTGTGTGTTCACCCACACACAGATGGGTGAGTAGGTAGTGTGTGCGTGACTTTGTGTCTGGGCCTTCATGGTAGACTATAGATGTCTGCCTGTGTGTGTATGAGAGAGGACTTGCGTACATGTTTGTCTGTGTTTCTGCATCTGTACAGCAGTTCTTCCCCGCACAGGGCTGTGTTTTTGTTTGTGTTCGTGGGTGTTTATGTCTGCGTCTCACACACTCTGTATGCAACTGTCAGAATGAGGGTGAGCGGAGCTCTTACAAAGCCCGGGCCACTGCCCCCCTCTGCCAGCCACTCTGAGTTTCTCTTCCCCAGGGTGCACGCCTCAGAGGGTGCCATCCCTCTAGCCCTTCTCCCGCCACAGGCTCGGTCTTGTTCCCTCTTGCTGTGCCTCCTGCTAACCCAGCCGTAGTGACATGGCCGTCCAGCATGTGGGTCTGCCTGCCCTCCTGCCCCAACTCTGCCCTGTCCACCTGTCCGGAGACCTGGGGTCTAGTTTTTATTGATTTCCCTCCCCGGTTCCTGCCTTCCACCCCCTCTCCTCGGTCGGTCCCTTTTCTCCTTCTCTCTCTCTCATTTCAGAAAAGAGGCCAGCTCTGCAGCCCCCTCGGGGACGCCCCCACCAGCTCAAATTCCGAGTGCAGAAAAGAAACCGGACCCCCCAATGAGGCCTGCCAGGCCCCCAGACCCTTCATTACTCAGGAAGCTCACCTCGGACGGAGTGGGCTGGGGGCTGCGGAGGCCACCCACTCCCTGCCTCCACTCTGCCATTCCAGCCATCTCCTTTGGCTGGACAGAACTGGTGCTCTCCTCTCCCCCTGCCCCCTTCCGGCAGACAGGGGAGCCTTCCCTGCCCCCTCCCACTTTGATGGTGTCTGTGACATTTCCTGTTGTGAAGTAAAAGAGGGACCCCTGCGTCCTGCTCCTTTCTCTTGCAGTCTGCTTGTCCCTGTGTCTGTTTTTCCACTTGTCCGTCTGTCCAGTAAGCAGGTAATGGTAGAGGTCCCCATGCTGGTCATCTCCAGACCGCAGCCCTCCCTCCACCCACTTCTGCCCACTTCTACCTTCTCTGCCCAGAGCGGAGGCCCACTCAGCTGGCTCCACTGATGGGGTGTCCAGAACTCCATCACCACCCTGACCTCGCACTCAGCTCCCAGCCCTCCTGCGCACTCCCTCCCACAGAGGAGAAGCCCTGCCAGGCCTCCCGCTTTCCCTGGGGTGACCAGACCTCAGCCCGTACAGACCCGTTGCTTTTGTTTGCATCCTCACAGACAAGGATGAATGTTCCAAGGACAATGGTGGCTGCCAGCAGGACTGTGTGAACACGTTTGGCAGCTACGAGTGTCAGTGTCGCAGCGGCTTCGTCCTTCACGACAACAAACATGACTGCAAGGAAGGTAAGACCAGGCCGGTGGAGAAGGTGAGGGAGATGGAGAGGGTGACCAGAGCTGGCCAAGGCACCTCGAGCTGCCAGGAGGCATCCTCATGTACATATCTCCATGCAGGGGAAGGGAAGGCTAATACCTCCATCTGGTACACGGGCCACCCTCCCTTACTGTGGTGCCCAGGTCACGTGCCTAGGTCCTCGCCCCTTGTCCACATCAGGAGAAGAATGCACAGATGCTGAAGGTCCATTTCTGGGTTCTTAAAATCGGAATCCAAGCTGGGCCCTGTGACACAGGCCTTTAATCCCAGCACTTAGTAGGCAGAGGTAGATGAATCTCTATGGGCTCGAGGACAGCCATATCTACAAAGTGAGTTCCAGGACAGCTAGAGCTTCACAAAGAACCTTGTATTAAAAGGGGGGGGGAAGCCTCCCAAACTCCTGAATCCAAGCCTTTCTGTCTGTTATGGCTTCCTCTGACACACAGAACAGATAAGATAACAGCTAAGAACACTGACTCTGAAGCTAGGTGGCCTGGCCTGGAACTGTCGCTTGGCTAACTGTGCCCTTGAGTTACTCATTCTGTGTCTGGGCTGTTCCTATGTAAAATGAAGATCATGCTTATTCCTAAAAGAGAGAGGGGCTGGGAAGTGATGGAGCGTTCCCAGCAACACAGTTGAGTGCATTGCCATTATTGGCTACACTTTTTACCCCAGGGACTCTTCAGAGTGGGGCTGCTACTTTCCTGACGCTAGAGCCCTGCCTATAAATGATAAGCACCCCTAATGTGAATACTCAAAATCCAGAATGTTCTAAAAACTGAAACTTTTTGATGCTACAAGTAGGAAATTCTGCCCCTAACCTCATGTGATTGGTTGTACTCAAAACACAGGCACACTAAAAATATTATGGAAAACAGTTTCAGGGATTGGCAAGATGGCTCAGCCTGAGTTCATCCCTAGAACCTACATAAAGGTGGAAGCAGAGACACAGCCCCACAGGTTGTCCTGTGGTTTCCACATCATTATAATAATAATACATTTTAAAATTATATTTAATTTTTAATTGCGGTCGTGTGTGTGTGTGTGTGTGTGTGTGTGTGTGTGTGTGTGTGTGTGTGTGTGTGCGCGCGCGCGCGCCAGTGGAGGCCAGAAGAGGGCACTGGATTCCCCTGAAGCTGGAAACTTGATGAAGATGCTAGGAACTGAACTTTGATCCTCTGACAGAGCAGCGTGCGTTCTTAACCACTGAGACATCTCTCCAGCCCCAGATTTTACAAATTTTAAAAGTACTTTCAGGCTGTGTTCATAGGGCATATACAAAATGTGAATGAATTTAATTGAAACTTGAGTTCCATCCTTATAGCTCATTTTCTGCAAACACTTCTGGTCCCAAAGCACTTTGGATAAGGGATGCTCAGTGTATTTAAAGGAATCTTCCCTCCCAGCACTCAAAGCATCCAGTGCCTCTTTGGACATGATATAACACTGTTCCGACTCATTAATTCTGTGCCCTGTGCCTGCTTGAGCACCTGCAGTCCCAGCAGCCTAACAGACCTGCCTCTGCCACTGAATGTTTGTGTGACTTAGGGTGATTCATTTAACCCCTCTGAGGTTGTTTATCCATTCACTACATGACAAACAAACAAAACGCTGCTCTTCAGAGAGCTGAGCTGTATTGCTATTATTTTGCACACTGAGATTAGTCCCTAACAAGTGATTCTTTGCTATCATTAAGTGAACAACCTAACTATAAATAAGTAAACTTCCGAGAAGAATTAAGAGAACTGAAGCACCCGACAGTGAAAACTGTGTGGAGTTGTTCCACAGACTAACAAGGGTGCCTGGGTATGGAGTCTCTGACTCACAGAACACCCACTGCCTTTGGCTAGCAGAACCCAGTCCTGTGGTTTTCTAAACCACGTTCTGCATCTACAGTTTAGAAGGAAAGGGACAGGGGGCTTGCTCATCAGTCCACCTTCTGGCACTCTTAGAGACACTCCTGATCCCTCCCTGAAGGTAGGCTGATAGCAGATCAGTCTACATCCCTGTCCCCACGGAGGATCTAATTCTGTTTAGGGATCTTTGGGGGAATGTGCACAGAGATGGCTCCGAGCCTGAGAAGAGATGTGAGGGTGCTTGGGAGGCAGAGCAGGAAGGCCAGTGTGGAGGTAGGGTGACCAGGGTGGCCATCAGTAACTGCAGTGAGTGATGGGAACAGCCCGAACACAGCAACAGAGAGGCGGTGCTTGAGACAACCACAGAGACTTGAAGACTTGAGAGTTAGGTGAGCCATGGCTGTAGGGTGCAGCCTGTGTCTGCCTGTCTCTTTTCCCTTGACAACCCCACCACACACTGACTGACTGCTTTCTATACCACCCAAAAAAAGCAATCTGAAGAAAACAGTTTAAAAGAGGGGACTTTTTATCTTGGCTGGTGCAGGGTGTTTGGTCCATAGTCATTTGGCTCCATCACTTTGGACTTCAGGCATGGCCAAAATCAGAGTAGAGAGTTCACGTTGGAATAATCCTGTTCAACACAGAAGGGGGTTGGCGGGGCGGGGCAGAGAGGCAGCAGTAGCCAGGGACAAGATGTCTACCCTTCAAGAGCATATCCTTAGAAAGATGCTCTTCCTCCAGTTTGGCTTTATCTCCACGTGCTTCCAACCCCTCCTTCTCTTCCAACAGTCTGTTCAGCTATGAACACGTCTGTGAATTAATCCATTAATGAGATCAGATCCCTCATGATCCAGTGACATTCCAAAAGCCATATTGCTGCACTGGTGACAAAGCCTTTATCTCTTGGGTGTTTAGGGAATATTTTAGATCTAAATCATACACTTGTCTTTAAGGGCTCTGCTACTGTGTGGTCATGACTAGTGATCAGTGGCTTTTGTTATGTTTTGGGATAGGGTCTCCACCAGAGTCCAGGCTAGCCTTCACCTGGCCTTGTGGCAGGTGGCAGGGCATCAGCTTTTAAATGTGTGCTTTGCTTGGGAGGCTATGCTTTGTGTGGAAGTCAGGTTGCTATAGAAAGAGGAGACATAGGAAAAGAGAATGTGGCACTGGCCAGGTGTTTGGGAGGTCAGCTTGGAAGAAAAAGCAAGAGGAATAACTAAGGCTGGAGGGCCTCCAGAGACATGGGAGGGTGACTTTAGGAGCTCATGGGCTCTAGAACTGAGAGACAGTAGCCATGGGTTGATCCTGTTTATGTAAGTGTTCCCTGCTGCTAGCTGCAGTTGAACACCAGCCTCCAGAAGGACAGTCCATTTTCACAGGGAGGCGTTACATTTTCTCAGAGCCCCTAGGATGGGAGAGCTGGAGAGGCAAGGAGGGTTCACATCTGAGGGCCTCATTTCTTCAGGACTCGGGAAGCAGACTGGTCTGCCGCTGGGAGGGAAGGTAACTGATAGATTGAGAAGGCTGGAGGTTTGGAGCAGTTGCTGATAGATGGAGGTGGTGATGGACAAATGTAATGAGGGTCTAATGATGTGGGGACCCTGGTGAGGTAGGACACCACAAATGACGTTCTGCTTCCTTTTTTTATTTAGTTTGTATATGCGTTCAAGTTGCGGGGGGACAGGATCGCATGTGGAAACTATAGGTTGAGCTCAGGTGTCTCCCTCAATCACTCTCCAGCATATTTTTTGGAGAAAGGATTCTGTCACTGAGACTGGGGCCCAATGATTTGGCTAGACTAGATGGCCAGCAAGTTCCCAGGATCCTCCTGTTCTTGTCTCACCAGTGCTGGGATTTTAAATGAGTGGTACCACACTTGGCTTTTATGTGGGCACTGGTGATTGAGCTCCATATTCATAATTGTAGGACAAATGCTTATTTATTTATTTATTGTTTTTCAAGACAAGATTTCTCTATGTAGCTCTGACTATCCTGAAACTCATTCTGTAGATCAGGATGGCCTTGAACCCAAAGATGTGCCTGCCTCCGCCTCCGGAGTACTGGGATTAAAGGCGTGCACCACCACCGCCTGGCTGGCAAACACTATTGACTGAGCCATCTCTCTGGAATCCTCCTTTGTTTGTTCATTTGCTTTGTATTGGGGGTTGAACTTAGGACCTTACACATCCCGGGCAAGTGGTCTGCCACTGAGCCACATTCCCAGATCTCTTTTTCACTTTTTATGTTAGGGAAAGTCTTGCTAAACTTCCCAGTCTGGCCTTTGACTAACTCCATAGCTAGCTGATTTTTTTTCTGCCTTGGCCTCCCTCGTAGCTGGAATTACAGCATATGCTTACCAGGCCCAGCTGAATGAGGTTTGTAAGGTAGTATGTCAGCATTCTGGTGATCAGCCATGTAACCCAGCTGCAGAGGGCAGCCAACTGATCTACTATGAAGAAAGACAGACCTTTAGGTGGTCAGTCCATTATCTGAATTGAGTCAACCTCCATCTGAAAATACAGTTAGTCCCGTAATGGGCCCATTTGTATTCATGTTGAGTAGATTTTTTTTCTTTCTTGTCATCACTCCTCAAACAGTGCAGTATGAATGTGGGGGTATACACCTGTAATCCCAGTGCTCAGGAGGCAAAAGGACTATGAGTTCAAACCCTGACTGACCCCACCTAAACAAACAAATGGAAAAACTCCATTTACATTATGTTAAATATGATCTAAGGACCCCAAGATTTAAAGTGCACAGGGTGGGCTACAAAAATAGCTCAAAGTTCTTGCCTGGCATACAGAATGCCCTAGGTTTGGTTCCCAGAACCATATAAACTGGGCATGATAGGCACATGCCAGTAATCCCAGCACTTAGGAGATAGAGGCAGGGGGGCTGGAAGTTGAAGAACATCCTGGGCTATATGAAACCACTGGGGTGGGGTAAGGGAGAGAAGGAGAGAGAAAGAGAGAGAGAGAACACAAATATGAGAACGTTTGTGTGGGGTCTCTACAACTATTACACCATTTTATATAAGAGGCTTGAGCATTGTAGATTTTGGTAGTTATGATTCTCGATCAAATCCCTTGTGGATACTTAGGAACCTCTAAGCATGCTAGGAAAAAAATACGTGCCTGGAAAACGCAGAGGGAGGTTGTAAGGAGAGAGAAGAACCAGAAGAACTGAGAAGGTCACAAATCAGAAGCCTTGATGGGGGTGGGGGGGGTCATGCACTTGTTTGTTTCTGTCACCTGTAGCAGCAGCACAAGTAGAATTTGGGGACAACTAGTCAGATGCCAAAGTCTCTGGTGACTATGGAGGCTGCTGGGGCCAGAGGCCAACAGAGTGTCACAGTGCACAAAGGTTCCCAGGTTGCAGAGTGGAGAAAGAAGAATGTGACAGGCGGACAGAGTGATAGGTGTAGACAGATGGTCACGAAAGAGTAGTGGGCCTCATTTTCTACCCTTAGGGTCTCAACCAAGGCTTCTTTAGAAACCAAGTCATTAAATTTCTCCTAGAATGGGTAACTGAATGGAGAAGAAATGATGTGTGTGTGTTCAGTCCGTTTTGTAAATGGAGGGCAAGAGGGAGAGCAAAGGAGTGGGCAGGAGGGGGCTCCTTCACAGGAGGTATTGGGGTGGTAGGTCCCTGGTGATCCCCTTCGTTGCTCAAATCCCACAGCCGGCTGTGAACACAAGGTGACATCCACCAGTGGCACCATCACCAGCCCCAACTGGCCTGACAAGTACCCCAGCAAGAAGGAGTGTACGTGGGCTATCTCCAGCACCCCTGGGCATCGGGTAAAGCTGGTAAGATAACCACCTGGCACCCTGTACGGACACTCCGCTCCTCCATGCCATCTGCAAAGACTTGTGTGAGTCCACAGTGTTGTCTGTAGACGGGGTGGCCTGGCTGAGCCTCAGGACCTACCCATCCATACGGAAATAAGTCTTCCTGAGCAGGAGGCCTCTTTCCAAATGTATTTTGAAGATGTCTCTGCCACTGCCCATTCCTGAGTCCTCCTGCATCATCAATCATCCCACAGCCCTGATGGCTACCATGGGGTGGGGATTGTGTATGAGCTGGTGTCCAGAGGTGTAGAGATCTGTCTAATGTGGACTCCCCTCTTGTATCCTCCAGACCTTTGTGGAGATAGATATAGAGTCTCAGCCCGAGTGCGCTTATGACCACCTGGAGGTGTTCGATGGGCGTGATGCCAAGGCGCCGGTCCTTGGCCGATTCTGTGGCAGTAAGAAGCCTGAGCCCATCCTGGCCACGGGCAACCGCATGTTCTTGCGCTTCTACTCAGACAACTCCGTACAGAGGAAAGGCTTCCAGGCATCCCACTCCACAGGTGAGACTGGCCATGGGCCAGGCGATGCCCTTACACTGAGGTTTGCCCTGGGTACATTGCTGACTCTGGTTGCCAACCCTGGCCTTGAGTTTACAAAAGGCCTTTGAAGGTTCATAAAAACAGAGCCCAAGGCCAATGCTGTGTTCTGGGGGCCAGATCATTGGAGTGAGCACTGAAGGGTGTGGAAGAAACCATAGGGAGGTCAGAAAGCAGGGTATGGTGACAGTGATGAGGGGAAGGCAGGAATTAAGGAATCCAGGAATGGGGAGAGCATCGTTCTAAGTACGGCTCGGAAAATGAGCTTAGCGGGAGCTCCCAGCCTCCAAAGAGCTTGCTCTGCCTTTGTTTATTTGACCAAGTGGCAGTGAATCAGCCCTTACCCTGCCTGCCCCGGGAACTCATAGTCAGGCAGAGAGATAAGCCAGGCATTGGTGATTACAGCTGAAGACAAAACATGACTAGGGAAAAAAGAGAGGGGGAAAAAAGCTGACTTGGAGTCATTCTGGCGGGGGTGGGCAGGGCTCAGGGTCCACACAGGTGGACAGCAAGTTACCTGGTCTGAGGAGAGCAGGGATACTGGTGTGAGGAGACCAGTGAGAATCATGCAGCTGCAGAGGGAAGCTGGAGACTGGCCTGGGAGGCCAGAAGCCAGACCAAGGATGGCAGTATCGAATGTCTTTGTCTGCTGGTGGGCCCTGGGCACCCTGAGCATCTGGTAGATCCACAGCCTCTCACCCTTCTCTTTGCCTCCATCAAAGCTCCCTTTGACAGAAACTGAGCCTAGGGTCTAGGAGGAAGGCCAGGCTCTTGCAGAGGAGAGCGGCTGCTATGTCCGTGCTTCGAATGCCATTTGCCTTGCCCAGCACAAGTTCACCAACCAGAGGCTGGAAATGTCAGTGTTTGACCCATAGTGGAGCAGTGAGGTGTATCTCTTCTTGTTTGGTTGCTTTTTGTTTGTTTGTTTAAACGTGAGCCAACACTTAAAAATCAGTTCACACACAAAAACCCAGTGCATAGCTTTTCTGTCTAAGTTTAAAAGTTTGAGGGGTGCTGAGCCATGCTCTCCCATGGCAGCCTTCAGCTAGAACACAGGAGCAGTTCCTCCTCAGGGAAAGCTTACCACTGCTCCATGCTGCCTCTTCCTCAGGGCTTTCACCCCTCAGTGTCCCATAGCCTCCCCCTCAGGGACATTTGCTTGAGGCTCGGCTAGATCTCACTTATCACTGGCCGCATGGCCTCTGCACCCGGTATTTGTCTGTGCGGTTCTGGGTGGGGCTACACAGTACAGTTAATACGGTGTTCTCATCAGCGGGGGTCAGTCTTATCATCCGTCCCCCGCAGAGTGTGGGGGCCAAGTGCGGGCAGACGTGAAGACCAAAGACCTTTATTCCCACGCCCAATTTGGTGATAACAACTACCCCGGTGGGGTGGACTGCGAGTGGGTCATCGTGGCTGAGGAGGGCTACGGCGTGGAGTTGGTGTTCCAGACCTTCGAGGTGGAGGAGGAGACCGACTGTGGCTATGACTACATGGAACTCTTCGATGGCTATGACAGCACAGCTCCCAGACTGGGGCGCTACTGTGGCTCTGGGGTGAGCACCCTTCGCACGCCACACCTCACATTGCCTCCCAACCCTCACCCTCATCTCCAGACCCAGCCCTGGTGTAGCTAGAATCCCTGAAGGCCTAGGGCACTAGGCTGGCTGGAGGGATGTGCCTGGCCCCTCTTCAAAAGCTAATAAGCTAAACCTGGGGTGCTCACAGAGACCGTCACACCTTGAGCTATCCTTACTCCAGGAAAGCAGGGTCCTTTCCAGGCAGTGTAAAGGTTTCTACAGCCCCTGGCCTGGGCTCCACCAAGACCTAGGCTCCCTCGGGACTAGTTTGGTCTGGCCTGCTGAACTGCATATATCTGGAAGTAGAGGTGATGGGGTTCTCCCTGAACCACTCAACCCTTGACCTCACCACCCCCACTTCCCAGGGATGAACTGGTTGAGGGGTCAGGGGTTAGGGCCAGAAACAGAAACAGGGGCTCTGAACTGTTGCACTCACCAGAATGGTCTGGCCATAAACACTGTTAATCTCCTCCTCTGTCTTTCCCCTGGTGAGAGGCCACTGTATCCTAAAGCCTTTGCTGCTGCTATCCAACTAGGCCCTAGGGGTTGCTTCTGACATAGAGAGGACCTGCCGAAGCTACTGGCACAATCGCTTTGGCTGGCTTGCATGAAAGGCCGGGCCTAACCCATAGATACAATTATCTCTCTCTCTTTCCCACCCTTCCTTCCCCTCACCCCTTCTCCCTGTCTTTATCCTGTCCTGCTTCCCCTCACATACATCCACACTCACTTGCCACTTCTAATGCAGTCCCTGCCTCCTGCCTCTCTCTCTCTCTCTCTCTCTCTCTCTCTCTCTCTGCTCTCCTTTGCTGCCCCAGGAAAGGCTAAACTTCCCTGAAGCAGTCTCAGCTGCCAGCCCCAGCATTGGCCTAACCTCCTCTTAGGGGCATGAGAAGCAGGGGCTGGGCCAAGGTGGAGCAGGCAGTATGGGGAGAGGCTATGAAAAGGCCCGTAGCCTGCCTTCCAGCCTCTCTGGCATCCCTGGCCAGGCTAGCGCTTCCTCCCTGCACAGCCCTTTCCTTGTAGTCGCACAACAAACGAAATGTTTCCAGGAGGGGCTCTTTCAGGGACATCCCCAGGCTGGGGCCAGCAGAGGGCATGTGGGAGAGGAACCCAGGCAGGCTTCTCCATCTTGGCACAGTTGCTGGAAATGCCTTCAAGTCTGTCAGGAATGATTCCTTCTACATATGATTGGAGGACCAGGGCATAAAGTCACCTCAGAAGGCATATTGCCTAGCTTCCTTAGTCCCTGATCCCGGCTTGAGGCAGCTCTTCGGGGTCTGAAATAAGAGCAAAAGTTAGGTCTAGAACCAGAAATAGGGCAGGAGCAGAAATAGATGGAGGACTGCAGAGCCCACATCTGGGCTCCCTGCCTAGCCTGGTAGACAGAGAAGTGCTGTTCCCTCCTCTCTGAGTGGCATGTACCTGTAATCCCAGCACCAGAGAGACAGACAGACAGACCCCTGGGGCTCACTGGCCAATCACAACTTGGTGAGTTCCAGGCCAGTGGGATCCTGTCTCACTAATTAATTAATAATAAATGGCACCTTAGGAATGATACCCAAGGCTGTCCTCTGACCCTCTAGACACACTCACACAGAGAGAATAAGTAAATAAATGAATAAATAAATAAAAGCAGTGCCTGACTCTGAGCTTAGTTTGGTGAGTTCATTTTCTTTTGAGACAGATTATCACTATGTAAACCTGGCTGGACTTGAACTTACTATGTAGACCAGGTTAATCTTGAACTTGCGGAGATCTGCCTCAGCCTCTGCCTCTTAAATGCTAAGATGAAAGGTCACTACACCTGCCCAGCTTTAACTCTGACGTAAAACAAGCTGCCCTCTCCCAGATTTTACCTTAAATTCCTGGTAGTAAAATTTCATTTTTAATTGTGGGTATATGGGGTGGAGGTGGGGGAGTCCTTGTGCAGTACCTGAAGAAACTAGACAAGGGCATCAGGTTCTCTGGATCTGGAGTTATATAGGTGGTTGTGAGCCACCCATTGTGGGAACTGAACGCAAGTCCTCTAGAGAGAGGAAGTGCTCTTAAAAATATTATATATATATATATATATATATATATATATATATATATATATATACCCCAAGCTGGTCTCATTCTCATTAGAGAGCCCAGAATGCTCTCCTTCTGGCTCTGCTTCCTGAGCGCTGGGATTACAGGCGCCCCACCCTGCATCATAGGGAGTCTTGAGACACTTAGGACCTCAGGGAGGGAAGGCAGCAACCCCAGCCCCATCCCTACTCCTCATGCCCATCCTTCTCCTCGGCAGCCTCCTGAGGAAATGTACTCGGCTGGAGATTCTGTCCTGGTGAAGTTCCACTCTGATGACACCATCTCCAAGAAAGGCTTCCACCTGCGGTACACAAGCACCAAGTTCCAGGACACACTCCACAGCAGGAAGTGACCACTGCCCCTGCGTGGTGGTGGGAACTGGAGTCCTGCTCCCCTTGGTCACCCAGACTGGACAATGGGGGTGACAGGCAGGTGGTGGCACACTGTCCCTCACCCTCAGGCACCAGGACCTACAGGGCCAGTGGGCCAGGTGTCATCGGGAGGGAGGGGAATTGGACTCCCTATAAGCCACTTCCCCACAGCCTCCCATCAGAGGGGCCAGGGAACCGGAGCTTTCACCAAGACACTTGAAGTGACCATTCCTCTTTGGGGCCTGCCTCAGGCAAGACAGTCTCTGTGCAGGACCCTACTGCCTTCCTAGCCGTCTCTACACACTGTATTGTGTAGAGCCGGTGGTCCTAATCTTCATTTTAACATACATTTCCTGTCCCTTCTCCAGCCTCAATTTGGTTTGGTTTTGCCCCCGACTCCCATGTTTCCTGGGTATCCCCTTGGAGCCATGGTGGGGAGTTGAAGAGGAGGGAGTGGATAAATAAGACAGGGCTTCTCTTAGGCCCAATGGCTCGTCAGCCACACCAGGGCACCCCAGCCAATAAACAGAAAGTGTTACAGCCAATATCCTGTGCCAGACGCTGTCTGCGATGTGGGGGCATGGTGGTTTCTTCCAGATGTGCCAGCTTGTTGGGTGTCTAAAGCCAGTATGGAGCCAAAACACCTGGTTTTGCTGGCTGCCACTCCCTCTCAAAGTTCCAGGACTCCTAAGGGTGTGATTTCGCACTAGGGTAGATGGACGCACACACACACACACTGCTTATAGCCCTCCCACACAACAGGAGTAGAACATTCTATAAAGAGGCTGTCTGGGGGAGGGAGGAGGCATATAAAAGAGGTTTAGGGTATGTTTGTCCATCTGGCTTTTCTGTCTCTTGGTCTGGGGAGGGAGGAAAAGGGGTGTGAGAGTTGTCTGGCTGGCAAGCCCACTAGAAGGGGAAGACTTACATCAGCTAAGACAGGTCCATCGCTGACCCGCCCGAAGATGCCAGTGCCAGGGATCCTCTACCCTTTTTGGAGGATAGTTCAGGATAGCCAGGATAGTTCAGCAGTTACTGAGTAAACACTCCAGCTTGGGCCCCTCTCCCCAGGCAACAAAGGCTGCTGTCTTGTCCAGTCTCCTCCTCCACTGCTGTTGCCAACAGTGAGGCCCAGAGTGGAGCGTCGAGAAGCCAGAAGAGAGCCCTGCCCCCTCCTTTCTGAGAGGCTCCCCCTAGGATTTTTGCCTGCATCTCACAGAGAAACGAAGTAGGGTAAGGCTTTTCTCTCCAGTCTATCTATACCCTGATGCTGGAGCAAGCCAGTGGCTTGCCCTGAGGCAGGGCTCCCTGAGAGATTAGGAGTCTCCCGACAATCCCAAGATTTCCCCTGTGGCAGATGTAGGCACTCTACAAGGCCATCTGGACCCTCCCCTAGGGAGCAATATAGCATGGTAGACCTCTGATAGGCCTTTAATGCAGAAAGCTGTGATGGAAAGTAGCCAATGCACCCAAGACCATCTGGAACACCAAATGCCCTCCTGCCAGCCTGAAGCCATCCCTGCTAGACATGACTGTAGATGAAACTTTGGCGACCTGCATGTATACAGAAGGTACCCAGAGGTGCTATCACTTATCCTTAACCCCCCTCCTGGGGTAGGGGTGTTCACAGCCTGTAGGGCCACGCCCAGAATCCAAGGGCTCCTGAATGATGGGAGTCACCTGCCATCTCCCGTACCCTCTGGTTACCTACCCAACTGGGCATTGACTCTTCCATGACAGAATATGTAGTCAGTGATCACAGTTCTCCCTGCCAGCCTTCCAGCTTCTTGGGAAATCCAAAGGAATGCAATCCCAGATCTCAAGGCATATGCCCAAAGGAGCCAAGAAGATCACAACCTTGTCTAAACGCAGAAGCTTCCAGCCACTGATAGGCACCCGTTTTTCCACTTCGGTGGGGGTGGGTCTCATGAACAACAACAACGATAGCGTGGCTAGAGGCAGATAACCTCCCCAGGCAGCCTCCCCAGGCAGCCTCCCCAGGCAGCCTCCCCAGGCACTTGTCCTAAGATTCTATCACCCAAGACTTGTGTTCCTCTGAGGACTCCAGAGTGAGCCTCCAGACCTTTTCTGCACCCATCAGGGACTGCCTGTGCAGCTGTAGCATCTTAGTTCCAGAGAGTGACGAACAGGGGACATTGTGCCAACAACAGAAGGTGCAGAGCATCATGGAGACCTACCTAGCTTTTGTGTAGGACCAACCACATCTACAGTTTGGGCTCCCAAACAAGTGTGTGGAGTAGGTGCAAAGGAAGATGATGGGGAGAGTAGCAGGAGGATGTGGAGCAGGGCTCTTCTCCTTAGGGTGTTGGGAGCTACCCTAAGCTGACTGAAGGATGTAGAAACTTATTTTTTAAGAGTTGAGTAAGCCTCCAGGCAGTGGTGGCACATGCCTTTAATCCCAACACTCTGGAGGCAGAGGTAGGTGGATTTCTGTAAGTTCAAGGTTAGCTTAGTCTTAAAGAGCAAGTTCTAGGACAACCAGGACTATGCAGAAAAACCCTGTCTTGAGAAGAAAGAAAGAAAAGAAAAAGAAAAAAAAGAGTTGAGTAAACCACAGTGCTCGCTAGGACCAGCCCACCCTTACCCCTAAACACCTAGCAATCCAAACTAGGTCAACTCCAGTGCAGAACACGACATGCCGTGATGGAGGAGGGCCCAGGAACTCCTTCACTATCTCACTGAGTATCCCTGATGATGGAAAGGCGAAGAAGTTCTGCCTCACCTCCAGTCCTAGAGTCAGGAGGAGAGAAGCGAGCTGCAGAGCCTCCCTACTGTGCTGTCTGGGAGCACATCTCAAACCTTGGCGGTGAGGACAGCATAAGCTGGGGGTCGTTACCTCAGTGACTCTGACCAGGAGATCCAGCTCTGGCTGACTGCCACCGACCTTCAGATCCCCTCCTGTTACAGTCAGAGTCAAGAAACTCCAACGCGCAGGCTCCAAAGCCACCAGAACGAAGCCCGGGCTGTGGAAGCCCCTGGGATTCTTTCAAAGGATCCCAGAGCCCACTATGGCCTCGCCTGTCAAGTCAGGAAAGTTGAGCCCCCCACCCTTCCCCTCACTATCATTTCCCTCCTCCCTTTCCTTTCTTTTTCACAGAAGCAGAGAGGTCCCAAGCTCCAAAACCAACAACACATTTTCAAACCCTAGTTCTATCATTGGGTGCTTGTGTGACCCCGATGACTCACTCAACCTCTCTGAGACTCAGTTGTGTCATACTGTCACGCTAATGATAGGAACACCTGACATGGTTATGGAGAGAGAAGAAAATGACCTCTGAAGGCAACCCATCACCATGTTGGCAAATAGTAGGTTCTTAATGATCAGGCTTTCTCTGCCAAATAGCTCCTCGTCCTCTTTATCCCTGGTCTGAAAACACACCTCAGGGTACACACTGGTTTCTGCCAGCAGGGAGGATGCTTAGCCCATAGCAAGGAGGTGCCTGTGGGGCAGCAAGGACATATTTCTGGCCAGCTGGTGGCCTTTCTGGGTACCTCCCAAGTCCCACCCTGTGCTTGAGTGTCTCTGCACACAAGGCGGATTTTGGAATCTGTGAAAAGTTTGGCTGCTCCTGTTTGCAAAAATAGTAGCGCCTGCCTTGGAGTCGGGGGGAAGAGGGCAGCCAGGTGTTCTCTCCAGAGTGCCACGAGTTACCCCACTGCACCCCCCCACCAAAACCCAGCCTCCTCCTAACCAGAACTGGTTCCTGCCTGACACCCTCCCTGCCCCCATCCTGGAACATCTGGTTCCAATCTTCTCCAGATGCTGCGGCCACACTTTCATGGGTAATCACCTCAGCTCGGCTTCCTAAATCAGGCTTCTCTCCATTTCAGGGTACAGTCCCTCTTTGTCCCTTTCCTTGGGACCTCAGCTACCTCTTTTCCTAACATGACAGAAGCCACAAACAGAAGGCAGAGGAAATTCTGAAGCCCTTGGAACTGGCCTTCTGCCATCTCCACTCTAGCTGGCAAAATTCTTTTTCCACCAAGGACTGAAAGTATAGATACTAGCCAGTGGGGAAAGGAAGCAGGGAAGTTGGGTGGACAGCAGTGCAGAGGAGAATGTAGGGGTCATGTGATTTCCGGGGAAATGGCTATGTCTACATGTTTGTGCCTCTACAGTGGGAACAGCCACCTGTAACCCCAAGCCTAGCCTTTAGTTCCCTTTAGAGTCAGCATTGGAGACAAACCCAGGTCCTTCAGCTACAGACTGCCTTGGGCCTCCTACACTTTCTCCAAGGCCAGCCCAAGGGAAGGTATGTGTACTCCAATATGGATGGTGTATATGTAGTATACATCTCCTCTTCTGGGTCAGATTAGACCCTAGCCATGGAAGAACAGCAGCACAGCCTGTAGTGAGACCTCTAACACTTCTCTCTTCCAGTCCAAGGATGGTCATATGCTGGGAATGCTCATCCGGATGGAGAAAAAGGCAGGCTTACTTCTGTTCTGTCACCCTTGAGGACTGAGAGCCAGTCAGTCACTTCCCACTCTTCGATTCTGAGCTCATTGCTACCCACTCCTTTAAAAATAAGCCTCTGGGAAATTTGTGACTCTACAGCCCCCCCTGGCGTCATTCCGAAACTAGGCAATTAGTCGGTTAGCTGGAGGAGCCACCGTGTGGGAGATGGGTCCAGCCCCTGTCTAACTGTCCCATCCATAAACTAACATCCTCTAGAGGAGGCAGCCTCAGGGGGCGCTGAATGGAAGATTCCTGTTTCTGAATTGGCATAGACATGCGCAAGCCTGGAAACGTTGTACCTCGGTTTCCGGCACGTGAGGCAGGAATATTACCAGACCATGCAGACTGACGTAGCTCCTGTGTAGAAGGAGCAACCTGTGCGGACACTCAGCGGTGGTGGTGAACTGCCCTTCAGTTTCCCTTTATCCCAAGCGGCCATGCCCCGTGACACATGTAAACCTGGCTCTGACTCAGGCAGTGTTGGTAAGGTGCCTCTGACAGTTCTGGAAGATTTTTCACTGCAGCTGAGAACCATTTTAATAAGCCTATAATAATAGGCTCAGAGGTGACTCAGATCTGCAACTGAGGAGCCCTGCCAGGGAGGAGGGGACACAGTGCTCTTGGAGAGGGAAATCCAGTGACATCTGGGTTTGTGTCATGGCGGGCTGTGGCTGCAGGGCGGACTCCATCAGGGACCCAGGGATTTTAGGCACACATCCCAAAGGGGCTTCCCAAGACACCTTGGTGACACATCTTGGAAGTACAGGGTGAGACCAGATGATCTCCAAAGTCTCTTCCACAGGTAAAGCTGTGCTCCTGTATTCTGAGCCCTGCTATCCACAGGGGCATGTCCAGGTGGCTTCACGTGGCATCTCCCTGTGAGCTCTCTGGTGGACAGAGCAACTCAGCCACTCCATCCATCTCTCCTCAATCAGAGACACTACTTCTGCCTATGCCCCAAATCCAAAGCCCATGTCAAAACTCAACTCCCACAATGATAGGCTTAGGAGTCATTGCCTTTCATGGGGGTGGAGCCTTATGAAAGAGGGGGGTGGGGTGGGCTGAGATGTAGCTCAGTAGAGTGCTTGTTTAGCACACAAAAAGCCCGGGGTTCGATCTTCAGCTTCACGTAAACCAGGCATGGCAATACATGTCTGTAATCCTAGTAGTGTGGAGGCAGAAATAGGTGGCTCACAAGTTCAAATTCATCTCACAGAGGGAGTTGGAGGCTAGACTTGACTAGAAACCCTAGTCAAACCCTGCGGTGCTTCAGCAGTTCATGGCACTGGCTACTCTTCCAGAGGACCCAGGTTCAAATCTCAGCACCTACATGGTGGCTCACAGTGCCTTCTTCTGGCCAAGTACCGGGCATGCACGTTATACTGACATATATGTAAAATTAAAAAAAAGAAAGAAATTTTAAGGCTCGGGAAACCCCATCCATCATGGCGGAGGCGAGGCACACATAGGAAGAAGTCAAAGGTGGCTTTATCTATGTACCAGAAAGCAGGATCTCCCTAGCCACCTAAGATACTTCAGTGTTAAGAGTTCTCAACGGTGAGAACTGTGAGCGTTTGTAGGTTTGTGCATTTCACTGTGGCTGCTTAGATGGACCAAGACAGACAGAGCCTTTGGGCCATGGTGGTTTATTGGTGCACAGGGCAAGCACAGCACAGGAGGATTGTGCCCCACCCAGGGACAGAGGATGAGGCAGCAGGCCACGCCCATAGCAATGCTGGCAGCAGAGGGGAAGGGCCTTGGAGGGTCAGATCCTCTTCTCTATACGTTTCCCTGGGATCCCAGACCTCCTCCTCCATCCCAGCGAGGTACCTGACTGTCTACAAGCCCTGTCTCTGGTAAGCAGCCATTTTCCCATCCATCGGGGGTTATGGCCCCGTGGGTGAGCCAGCTTTTCTGTCCTTCACAGAAATCCAGCTGCCTGTGAATCATCTGTCAGCTCTGAAAACGTTACTGTGAATTTCTCTCCCTCTACCTGAGTCCACCTTCACCATCCTCCTGACCCAGACAACGGTAAGAACAAGATGAAAACACGGGAAGCTGTGGGGGAGTTCATCAGGAACGTCCCAAGGGATCAGCCCAGAGAACAGACAGGGCTGGTATTTGGAGCAAGAGGTGGTGTGATGGTGAGCCCACTGTTTGGCTCGCACGGCACGGAACAGTCATGACTCCAAGGTACAGCGGGCGAGTGAGTGAGCAAAGTGCACAGCCGGGCAGGATGCCAGGGCTCTGTGGGTCACACTCAGTTCTCTAGCTCTGTCAGGCCCATCAAGACATGAGGTGGCCCACTTCTGGCTGAGGAACAGGTCTCAGGGGTCTCCTTCCCCCTCCTCGACCCCAGTAGCTGTTTTTTTTTTTTCCAGACCCTGGTGTTCTTTGAGCAAGGGAGAAAGTTTGCCGAGGAATACATCATCCCCAGAGAGAAGAAAGTAAAATCTCAAGAGACCAGAGCCCTTCGAACTAGAAAATGAGAGAGGGTACTTTTCCAGAGGGTGGGAAGGCATCTCAAGTGGGTCGGTGACAGTGACGGAAAGGATGGACAGTTCTCCCATGCGGGAAGTGGGCTCTGGGAGGTAAAGAGCAGCCAGGGTGAGACAGCAATGCAGGGGGGTTATTTATAGAGGAAGGTGTCCTGGCCTGGAGGAGTCAAGGCCCTCAGGCCTAGCTGAGTAGGGAGGGTGCTGTCTGGGGTGGCCCTGAGTGGGGTGGGTGGGGCTAGGAAGGACGTACCCCACAGCTTTCTGCATCTACACAGAGGCCAGGCAGCAGGGAGGACTCTGGGAGCTGGAGGTCTGCTTGAGGCCAAAAAACAGAAGAGAAAGTTATCACCTGCTGAGAACTCCCCTCCCCGAGCCCACTGGGCCTGGAATGGGCCATGCTAACTTAAGAGGACCACCTTCTGTTGTCTCCAACACGGGGGCGGTGGGGGGCAGATGGACAGAGTGGAGGGAGCAGGGGAAGGGGAGAGAAAGCCAGCTCCCCAAACCTAAGCCACATGTCTCCCCTATCCTTCTGTCATCTCGCTCCCCAGGAGTCCCTAGCGGCCCACACTGATGTTGCAGGTCTTGCAGCTGGGATCTTTCTTGGCATCAGCAGTGGACAGGCTCATGAGCTGGTGCCCACTGATCTCTCCCAGGGTGCCCAGAGACAGGTCGACGGGCTCCGTGTAGATGATCTCCAAGATGAGGTCCTGAGCATGGCGGAAGATCAGCTCCCCGTCCTCCACGCTGCAGGTCAGGAACTTGTTGCAGGCAATGTCCAAGAGGGGCAGACGGTCACGACAGAAGCGGTCCCCCAGGGAGCCTTTGGGTGCCAGGACCAGGATGGCATAGTGGTAGGCTGTGTACATACAGTAAAAGTCCGCAAAGTAGAGGTTGGTGCTGGGGTTGAAGAGGCGCTGGGCGGGGATCTGGAAGCGCCAGCGGCCGTAAGGGGAGTCCTGGGGGGGCTGGCCTGTGTTGAACTCCGTGTTGCAGCTGAAGAAGACACCATGCAGCATGCCACTGGTCGGGGAGCCGTGGCTACCGCTGTTGTCCTTCAGGTAAGGCTGCAGCACGTTCCCGCAGTGGGTCCTGCCCACCAGGGAGGAACGCCAAAGAGAAGGGAAAATGCCACGAGTTAGCTCTCTGGGGCTTGGCTGCAATGTGTAGTTGACAAGAGAGTGAGCCAGCCCAACTCCTGGCATTCCCATTAGCTTGCAGCCTCCAGGAGATGCAGGCATGAAGTCCTTTCTCACTGTCTCCCTGACCAGACTCTGAAGATGAGAGCAGCCGCTGACTTAGTCTATGTGTCCCAGCCCCTAATAAGGAGACTGGCACCCGTGGGTGTCGCTTACTGCTCTTTCATTCTAAAAAACAAAACAAAACAAAAACAAAACAAACAAACAAACAAAAAAAGGAGCCTAACCAGGACTGTGGCCTCTTCTTTAATGTAAATACCAAAGACTCCAGTTCTTTACTGCTTTCTCAGGGAAAAGGGGGTGGGGGAGGAATGCCCCACCTTAGCTGCCAGTAATGATAAAGACAGTAATCGTGGCAGATTGCCCTGACCTAGCTTAGAAGGACATGGGCTTGAAGCAGTGTCAGCAGGCATGGGGGAGGGTGGACAAGCCCTGGTCCAGCCTCACTCTTGCCTGGTCCTGGCTGTTCTGAGAGACAAATAACTTGCCTTGGTGTCTTGGGCTCAACAACAAGAGGCTGAAGGACTAGAGCTGGTCTGTCTGTCTGTCTGTCTGTCTCAGCCCTGCTCCCCACCCCTACCCTGTCTCTTCTCCAAAGAAAACAGTGTACATGTGGGCAAATAAGATTGGGGCTACTCTGGTTGGACCATGGACTGTCCAAGCTCCATCCTTTGGCTTCTTCATACCCAGTTATCATCAGCATCTTAAGAGATTTGCCCAAAATGCTCTGGAGCCTCAGACTCCTTTGCGCTCAACTTAAACGCTTAGCAAACTGAGATTCCCCAGAGCCTTCCGTGCTCAGGAGTCTTGTACTTTCCCTTCTTCTCGCCACCCCCCCTGTGCTTGGGGGTCCTAAAAATGGAGAAATAACTGATAGTGTACAACAGACCCAGTAAAGGAACTGTCCCAGAAGGCGGGGTCATACCCAGAACTTATTACCCAAGCTTGCCTTACCAGAAAGGGTCCTCTGCCAGGAAGCCCTACTTCAATGTCCTTGATCCTTCCTTTTTCCTAACTTCAAATTAGCAGTCACTTTTTAACTTTTTTTTTTTTTTTGAGACATGGTCTTTTTATTTAGCTCAGGCTGGTCCCAAACTTGTAACTCTACTTCTGCCTCAGCATTCTGGAATGGAGGAGGAACTGGGAAGGGAGAAATCCCAGCGAGTCTGTCTTGCCCTACCTGGCATGCTGGAAGTACTCCTTGTGATGGTTGCGGTAGAACACAGAGAAGCGGAGCATGCGGCCAGCGATCTGCTCAGCTTTCTCCTGCAGCTGGGCCAGGTGTTCCTTGGCATAGTCTGTAAGGGTCCAAGCAGAGTGAGGTGAACGTGGGATCAGATGCCGACCACAACCTCCTTCTCTTTATGCCACCCACCCACACCCGCAGGCAGCCTCATTCTCTGGATTTACAGGGGGAACTTCTGAAAAAGCCTGGACTCAGATGGGGACAGGCCAGCTGGCCTTGGCTGGGGACATGAAGAACTGCTTGGTGTCTGGTCTCCTCACTCTGCGTCAGCATTGCCAAGAGGCTCAGGGCCCTCTGAGTCCAGAAAGGATGGAGGACTGCCTGTTATCATGCTAGGGGCTCCAAAACTGTCATCCCAGGACACCCTTAAGTGAAAAGAGGGCTGACAGGAAAAGGAATGACTTGAGAGGGAAAATACAAGGGACTTTGAGGAGGGCCCTTCAAATCCAGGAGTTGAGAGCCTGCCCCACAACTGGTGTGGTGGCTAACTGTGAGTATAAGTGGGGGGCTAGTGATGAATCAAAGAACAGGGCCTGGACCTCAGGTGAATATTCAGGTAGAAGAGGGGCTGAGGGTTCCCTGAGCTGTCGACCTGAGCCTCTCTGGGAGAAATAAAGAAGGCTGATACCAGGACATGAAAACAGCTCTCCCTCCAATCCCCGCAAGGCTGGGCCTGGGGTCTTGGGGGCTGAGGTAGATTTAGACAGTGTCTTAGACCAAATAGAGGATAGTACCCTTTGCTTATTGTAGCCACTGTATTTCTGTGTGCTTGGTCTCTGGAAAGAGGAGGGAAGACCCAGCTACAGCATTTTCGGATCCCTCAATTTAAATTAAACACCCACTGCGTATGCAGTTCTGTGGGGTGGGGTGGGGCAAACCCAGATACCTTTCCTACAAGGAGCAAAGAGAGCCTCTCTAGTAGAACTGTGGCAACTCAAGGAGACCAGGGGCACAGATTTTGGCAGAAGATGGAGTCAGCAGCTTTGGAGGCCCCAGGGCAGGGAATGTTCTCTGCCCCTTGCTTGTGACAGAGAGCAATCTGGAGCAGATCTCTCATGGACACCAAAGGGATAGAATATTTTGGGGCAGCTCCTTGGCTATTGGTGACAAGCATGCGCAAAGCGGCATTTGTTCTTGCTAGAATTTGTGAGTTAGGCTCTGCCTAAGAGGCCTTATGAGATCATCAGACAGGGACCATTTTCCAGGGAGCGGGGAGACTTAGGACAAACAAATGTTATTGTCCTACCAAATGGCCACTGGTAGAACGAAACACAGTCTATCCAACACAATGGAATACTGCCTAACTGTGAGTGGGAAGAAAATTCAAGCAAATGATACAGCTTCTGTGTATATTACCGATAGTCTAGTAAAAGAAATAAGCCAGTCCACCACAGGACAAATACTTGATTTCACTCATATGAGCAACCTTACATAGTCAAAGAACATAAAGACAGAAAGGACAGAGGTAGGCACGGCCCAGAGGAGAGAAAATGAGAAGCACTGGCTCAAGGGTAGACATTCTAGCCACACGGTGACAATATAAAACCATGTAAGACTTCCGTACTTAGAAATGGTTCAGATGGTCAGTTTTATGTTACATCTATTTACCGTATTTACAAATCTATGTTCTTGAGGCTGAAGAGGTAGCTTAGCAGTTAAGAGCACTTGCTGTTCTTACAGAGGACTGGAGCCCAATTCCCAGCACAGTGTGGGGCAGCTCACAATCACCTGTAACTCTAGCTCCAGGGAATCCAACACTCTCTTCTGGCATCCGAGGACACTCAAATGTATGTGTGTGTGCGCACACACAGAGACACATGTATACATAAACAAAAATAAAGTATCTTTTAAAGTATATACGTATATAATTTTTCCCTTGACCCAAGCCAGAAAAGTAGTTCCAACCCTTCATGAAGGTGGTATTGCCAATGTGTAGTATATCTGTCTAGGCAGGCTCTGTGTCATCCCTCTGGCCTAAACATAGCACCTAAAATGCAGCAGGTGTTTCTGAGTATGCTGGGCTAGGATGAAGAGTCCCTCTAGGGTATTACTACAACATCAGGGTCTCACCCCCAGTGCAGAACTCCACAGTCTCACTCCAGCCGGACACCAGATACTCTCCGTCACTCTGCTTCACTGCTGTCTGCACAGCCACACTGTATTCTGTCCGGGGACTCAGGAACCAGTGGCCTCTCACTGTCATGGGCAGAGGCACTGCCTTGGCCACGAGCTTGGTGGGGACATCCTGAGAAGTGGGTTACAGACGAAGAACCAAGCATCAGTCTTGAAGTCACACCCAAGCTTGGCGTTGCTCCAGAATTCCCACTCCCCACAGTGCCTCTTCTCTTCCTCCCAAGGAGGGTCAGAGTTTCAGAGACTCAACAGCTCCATGTCCCAGCCACCATTTCCCTGAGAAGCAAGCAGTGCCGTGGGGCAGCCTCCTTCACACCCCGCCCCCATTTTCTTGAGAACTAATGGGAAAGCCCACTTGGGAGGAGAGCCCCAAAGTTGAAGGTGGCAAGACCGTCGTTTTTGAGGGAGACTTCGAGAAATCTGCACACTGCAGTGCCGTCTCCACGGCAACGGCAAATGCTGGGAAGCCAGGGAGGAAGAGAAAAATATGCCTTATTCTTTGGGGGGAGGGCCAAGGGGGTGGTGTTGAACATTCACGTCACCGTGGCAACTGGCCTGCCAAAAGACACCCAGATCTGGGGAGCCAGATACAGAGAGAGAGAGAGAGAAAGAGAGAGAGAGAGAGAGCCCACACCAAGGCTGTCACCCTGGTGTCACTGAGCCAGCGTCTTCGCACTGAACTCTCTCCTGCCTCTGCATGCAGCTGGAGAAGATAAGAGGTCTCCTCCTACCTGTTCCTATGCTGGCTTTTGGCTTTTAACCCCGGGGAAAGGACACACTGAAGAGAGCCTTCCTACGTGTCTTCTCTACACCAAGGAAGCAGACTAGTGGGCAGGGAGGGAGCAGATAATACCTAGGACTGTGTACAGCACCACATACCCAGCTAAAGGGGCCTATGTTGCCCACCACCACTACTCCTGGACCTTATTGGGGTTTTGAACCATTATCTGGACATGTGAAGTCTTGGGCCCCGCCTCACCCACCCACCCAGGCTCTCTGCTCTTGTCTGAAGTTCTAGCCTTGGAGGAAATAACTGCATTGGAGCTAAGCTAGGCATTGGACCAAACAGGATGAAAACATCTCTCATGGAATCTTTTCAACAGTTCTGCAAACGGTGGTGTGATCATTCTATGTTTGTTGAGAAAGACACTGAAATCACTTTGGCAGAATGACCCCATGAGAAGAATCTGGATTTCGGGCAGGTATCTGGCTCTTCCCTATCTGTCTAGAGAGTCCATCAATTTGCTTCCTGGTAGAATAGGGGATGAGGAACGGTACCAGGACATCTTTTACTCACCCGGTGCTTGAACTTGTTGGAATTCTTGTTTTCCTTCTTATTGAGGTCAATGAAATAATGGGTGACCCTCTCCAGGTCACTGTCTTCCATGGCCCAGGAGATACGGAAAGAGTCACAGGTGATATTGTTGATCTCAATGCTATGGGGGGTGGACAGCAGCTCCATGTTCCCCTCTGTTTTGCCTCCTGTGGGGAGTGAGGGCCAGAGGAAAGATTAGCACTTCCCTCCCATCACAGAACTTTCTGGAATGTGCTGCTCCCATCATGCTTTGTGGGATGGAGTCTTACCCATCAAAGGCCCCTGCCTTATAAATGTGATAGAAAAGATTGCGAGGGGACTGGACTGGACAGAAGGGACCCAAGTTGAGATGGAGGGGGCTCGTGGCTCTCCTTAAGAGGGTCCATGGAGCAGCCGGTCCCTGACAGGTGGCAGAGGCGGCGGGAATGCTGCAAACACTGGGCAGAGGGACAGATTTGCAGCAGATGGAGCTGAGGAGGGAGGGGCCCTCAGCCAGCAGGCGTGAAAAGAGAAAGGGTGGGAGTGGAGAGGATGGGGAGCAGGAGGAATGAAGGAAGCACCTGCTGAGGGGCTGGTGCCTGAGGATTTAAGCAGGTGGCAGGTCCAGGGCAGCCAAGAGTCCACAGGTGCCAAAACCCTGGGTCTCCAGCCTCTCTCCTCCCTGGGGGTGACTGAAGCAGCAAGGGACCCCTGCTGTGCAGGGCTAGAGGGACATATGCTGTGACTGTGTCTGTGGTGGAGGGGGGGGGGCGTGAGCCACAGCCTGCTCTAAGCTCTCGTTGCCTATTACTTTGACATGCAGTTTCCGTTTTCACGGATTTCATTTGATTTTTTTTTCTTTTTCCTTTCCTTTATCTCTTTCTGCTCTTCTTTTCTAAAATGCTTGCAGCCCAGGCTTCAAACTCACTATCCTCCTGCCTCAGCCTCCCAAGTGCTGAGATTACAGATGTGTGCCCATTTCGCTCTTTTAAAAGAATTGCGTTTGGGAGCCAGGCTCGGTGGCGCACGCCTGTAATCTCAGCACTCTCGGAGGCAGAGGCAGGTGGGTCTCTGTGAATTTGAGACCAGCCAGGTCTACTAAGTGAGTCCAGGACAGCCAAGGCTACCCAAAGAAACCTTGTCCTGAATACAAACAACAAAAACCAACACAAAACAACTACTTTTGGTATTTTTTTGGAGGGGGGTGTGGTATCAGATTTGAAACAAGGTTTCTCTATGTAGCCCTGGCTGTCCTGAAATTCAGTCTGTAGACTTCTGCCTCTGGGTGCCACTGCCTGACCATTTTTGGTCTTTTTGAGGCAAGTTTTCTCTGTGTAGCTGTCCTGGGACTCTGTAGACCAGGCTGGCTTCCAACTCAGAGATCAGCCTCTGCCTCCCAAGTGCTGGGATTAAAGGCGTGCATCACCACACTTGGCTTAAAGAATTACTTTCACCACCAACATCTGTTGGGCTTCAACACAAACTAATGACATCTCACACAAGTCTGGCGATGTGTAGGTGCTGTTATTCTCCTTATTTTGTTTTACAGACAGGAAACCAAAGTTGGGGATGCTCCCATGTCCAAGGCCACACACAGCCGGCAAATTACTTACTCTCTGGAGGCAGAGCTCTTTATTACGCACTAAGGTTGTGTGTGAATGCATGTGTAGTGTGCACATGACATATGTCTATGTTCCTGTTGTCTCATTTTCTCTTCTTTCTATCAGTGATTCTCAAGCGATTGAATTTTCCCCTGCCACCTACTCCCATTCCCTCAGCTCTACCCTGACTTGGTGCCCTTTGGGCTTGAAAGGTCTACACCATTATTTCTCTTGACTGTGCGTAAACTGGGCTAGGGTTAGCTGGTCTTCTCTATAGCCCAGTTGTCCCAGGAGTAGGGAGCTTAGGGGAGACACACAGCTGGGGGTGGACTCGCTCGGGGCCCCGTTTTGGCTTCTCCTCTCCAGCTCATCACCCAGCAGATCTCCTGGCACCCGCTTCTCTGCTCACTTCTTTCTTTTTCCTTCCCTTCCCTTGCCTAGGAGCTAGGGTGAAGGCACCTTGTGCCTGCAAAATCAGGTACTTTTATTTATAGCTCCCAGAAAATCCAACCCACATTTTCCTGTCAATTAAGCCAGCCCCAGTGCCTAGCACCACTAAATTAAACCATGGACTGCCTGGGTCGCAGGAATAGGGAGGAGTGAGGGTATGGCTGACAGCCTTATCTGCCCAGGTGTTCCTCAAAGTCCAGTATTCGGTTTTCCCCCCCTTTCGGCCAAAGGAAATCTATGGTCAGTAACCATGGGAGTGCTAGCAGGTGTTCTCCAAAAAGAGACAAATGGGACAGGGTAGCCTAATATTAATGTCCATAATCTGGGGAAAGCCACGGAGCAGCAAGACTTAGCAACACCCTGGATACGGACAAGAAGCTTCTGAGGGAGCATTTTGCACCCACTAACACGAACACACACTCCCACTTGAGCGGGACTTGAGCAGGTCCCACCCCCGTGTGACCCAGCCTACACCTACAACCTGCCCCAAGCAGACACCTGTCCCTGTCTTCATCTCTCCTCACTCCTGAATCTTCCTAGAGGCCAGGGCAGCTCGGGTGGTGGGTGGAGACTCCATGCCAGGTGCTTGTTCACCCCCTCTGCTCTCCCTTTCTGGGAGAGCTGCTCCCCACCCTAGCCTAAGGTCTGGGAGAGTGGGAGCAACCAACACCGCCAGGGCAGCCAGCCAGCACGGACAAAGGGTGGGTGTCAACCACCCAGATGCCTAGGGAAGGGCAGTCTGTGAGGGACAGGTTGAGGCAACATTCTAGGAACACCCACACTCCCATGTGAATCCACCCTAAGCAAGCATGCACACACACACCCCACGCAGACAGGCATGCACCCACACACACATGCACAAGGGGTGCCCACATATATACCCCTGCATGTGCCTCCATAGACATCCTCATCCACACTCACCTACGCAGAGATCTAACTCCCCTCCGCCGTGCATGTTCTAAGAATGCCCCAGTATTTCCCCTTCGAAAGCTGTTGCCTTCATGCCAACCCACACATGTTCATGTCCACAGGCTCACACATACCCGCATACACGTGCCCTTCATCATCATCACAAACCATATTTGGGGAAAAAGAGGTAGCCACAGGCACCAACACATACGCACGCCACCTTTCCCAAGAAGGCAAGCAGCCCACATGGCTGCCTGTGCACACATGTACAATTGAGCACACGTCAATCGTTGCTTGGATTCCGGTATTCCCCATGGAGCCTTTGTAGGTTCCAAGAGAGAGACTTTGAAAACAGGGGGTCAGCCTGATTCTTCACTGGCCAACAGGTCTGCACACCTCCTCAAGTCTGCCCACAAACAGGTCTGCGCCTACACTTCCCACTTACCCACCTCCTCCTGCCCCGAAGTTGCCCCTCCCCGCATAGAAACAGCCTGGTTGCTACAGTACTCCCTCAACATGTACTCCCACCCACATGACAAGTGACATGTCCACCCCCTAAAAATACTGCCTCTTGGGGCTCCTGCCACATATGCCCACAGGCTACTCGGATAAACGCTGCTGCCCCCGCACACATGTACCTCCTGGATAAAAATGTTCTGAAACATGCCACAACCCGGTCAGAAACCCCAAAGGAACCTAACTGCGTGGAGACAGAGCTGTCTACGCAAGCTAGCCTCCAGCCTCCTCCCAACCGTGCAGACACGTTGTACACACTCAGGGCCCCTTCCCCAAAGCCCAATTCGAAAAGCTACGGACAAACCAGAGGGAAAGCTCCCCCACCCAGCTGAACCTTTTTGGCATCGCCGGCTGCGCAGAATGGTCACGGGGTAACTAACTGTGTCGCCCGCCCGGGAGACCAGATACAGCTGTTAAGCTCTTCGCCAAGGACTTAGGGGAAAGGGGACAAGGTCGCCAGGCCTGGCAACCCAAGTGGACAGCCAGGACAGTTGAGGAACCCTGGTGGCCCCAGCTCTTAACCTCCCAGGATAGGTAGGAGGGTTTGAGGGAAGAAGCGCACTTACCTGGCTTCAGCCGGCCCTGCAGAGGGATACTTGGAAGAGCAGGAAGGGCGAGACCTCTGTGTGGATAATGAGCTCCCCAGGCAGGGGACAGCAGCCTGTCGCTTGGGTCACAGGCTGCGGGGCTCGCTCGCTCCTCTCTGGGCTACCGAGAAGGCTGCTTCCATGCCCCACAGGCAGCTCCTGTCTGGCTCTGCAGCTAACGCTACTGCCCCCGGCTAGAAGACAACGTTTCTCGAAACCCAGCGAGTGAGCGCACAAGAAGAGAGGCAGGAGCGAAATCAAAGCAGCGTGGAGGAGAGAGACACAGAGAAATCGAGAAGGAACGGGAGAGCCAGACCGAATCTGGCTCCACCAATGGGATCAGTGGCTGCTCAGCGTCAGGTGATAACAAGCAAGCTTGGTCCCTGCTCGTCCAGGCTTGTGGGAGGGGGAAAGGGCAGAGGGTCCCCGGGGAGCTATACAGATGTCCTTGGAGGCAACAGCTGTGGCTTCTGCCACCTTCCCCCCATTCTTCCAGGACAAGATGCGTCTCGAAGCCAGTCCAACACACCCCCTGCTTGGAAATCTCGGGCTTGATTCAGCCCCCAAACTTTAAGGTGCGGGGAGAGGGGTGGAGCTTAAGGGCTCTGGAGGCTGGGGAAGGGAAGGGTCTGAAAGAAGCCTCTGAGCTGGGGTCGGAGGGACCTTACCCTCAGTCTAGGTGGTCTCCTAGGGGACCTTCACTGGCGCACAGCTCCATTTTCTTACCAACTCTTACAAGAGAAACCAGCCCCGCAGCCTTGGGGAGTCTGGAGTGTCCGGGGAGAATCTTCTAGCGCTTAAGTGTCCCCAGGAAAGGGAGTGGGAGAGAGGCGTTGTAAAATAGGGAGGGATGCACAATGGCAAGAATGTGGGGGGTGGAATGCTACACAGAGCTTTGAGTGTTCTCATCTCAACCACCTTCCAGGCTCGAGGCCATCAAAGCCCTGAGACTCCGGTCAGAGCGGACTATCAGCAGGAGGCTTGTCTATAACCAAGAACTGAGGGTGGTTGGAACTCCCCAAAAGAACACTCAAGGAAATGTGATCAAAGCACCAGTGACCCAGAGTTGCTACGATGATGAAAAGCACAGGTTTTGTAGTCTGATGGAAATAGGAACAATTTCAGCTGTATGGTTTTCTGGCTGCCTGACCCGGGACCAGTGACTCTGTCTCACTTGTGAAGTGTGATAATACAGGTTTATTGTTATCATGGAATGAGATCATTATGTAAGTCACTTAGCTCCGGGCTTGGCACCTGAGAAACGTCAGTCAACCAGTCAGAGTTGCTATCTTTCTCATTGTCCGTGGCAGTATCTGCTCTGCAAAGAGCCTACAGTTTTCTAGGGGGAGGAGAGACATTTGGAGGGTACACTGAAGAGTCAGGAGCCTCTAGTTGGCCCTTCTGCATCTACTGATACAACCAATGATAAAAAATATGTTTTTAGGGGCTGGAGAGATGGTTCAGAAGTTAAGAGCATTTGCAAAGAATCCAAGTTCTAGTCCCAGCTCACAACCATCTGTAACTGCAGTTCCAGGGGATTCCCAGGCTCTCTTCTGGCCTCTGCTGACAGTGTTTACATGCGGTTGTAGGGTTGTATTATCCAAGACTGAAGCATTCCATCCTATAGAGAAGCTCCTTATACAGGAAGGTAAGCAACTCAAATTATATTCAGGAAGTCCCTGAAACTGACCAGATTCACTAGGCCCTGCTTTGTAAATAATACAAGATGAGATTCTCTCTCACAGGAACAAGGCTGAGCTGCAAAGAAGATTCTCAGACAAACCAAAAACACTCTGAAACCAGACCTGGAAAAAGCAAAACCGGATGAGCTCCTCCTGCATAGAGATTTAGACCAACAGAAGAACCTGTGAAGGACACTGTCCAACCTGCCGAGTTGGCTGCAGGCTGTGTAGTGTGCTTCAGGTTCCTGGATTTATGAGCTGTTGTGCATGCGACAGTGGGCTTTCTGTTGTAGTGGGCTTTGGGGATGTAGCTGTCTTTGAGCCATCTTTGCTACTTTAAGTAACCCCTCACCCATGCTCCTGTAAGTAACCCCAATAAAACTAATGGGTTCCGTACTTTGGTCTGTCATGGGCTTCTTATCTGGGGTAAGTGGATGTGTTTTATCTTCCCAGGAAAACCTTTGTCACACAACACGCACATTGACACACATGCAGGCAAAACACCCATACACATACACACACACTCAAATAAATTTTAAAACTTTTTTTCCTCCAATGGATTGGTGGAGGTGCCCATCTGTAATCCCAGCACTTGGGAGGCAAGAGGCAGGCAGATCTCTGAGTTCAAGGCCAGCCTGGTCTACAAAGTGAGTTCCTGGACAGCCAGGGATACACAGAGAAACACTGTCTTGAAAACAAACAAACAACAACAACAAACCTTTTTTTTTCCTGTATTGAATTTGTGGCAATGGGGATTTTGGTCAGGTGGTAGAGGATTTGCCCAGAATGCACAAAGCTCACCCCAGGAGTGACAATGCTTCCTTAAAATCCCCTCCTTAGGATGCAGATGCAGAGGAGGATCAAGAAATTCAAGATCTTCCTTTAATTACATTGTGAGTTTGGAACCAGCCTGAGCTACATAAAATTTAATTTAATTTTATTTGTATTGAACATATACAGACCTTTATTTTTATTTCTTAAACCTCACATAATATTTAGATTGCATTAGTTAGAAGTAAATTACGGAGGAGGCACACAGGTTTCATATCAATTCCTTGCTTTTTTTTTTTTTTTTAATGTAAAGTGCTTGAACACCCTCTGGCTTTGGTATCTGTGGAGATGTTGGAACCAATCCTGTCAATGCTTAGAGATGATGTCCAGCTAAGTTCTGGACACACAGAGAGAGATTCAGAGCAAGAAGAGAGGCCAGCACCCACAGAGGAGATGGCAAATGGGGTGGTGGGGTGGACAGGGGTGATGTGGAACAGCAGACACCACTTGGTGGCGTGAGGAGGACCACAGAAAGCAGAAGGCACACGCTGAGCATCAGGGGTCCTGGGGATCTGTGGATACTGCCAGGAAGTGTCAGAGAAGGTGACAACGATAAAAATGAAGAGTCCACAGGACTCAAAACCAAGTAGAAGCCAGACCTGCCCTAAATGGGCGTGAGAACCTGAGCAAGTCTGGTCAGATCTCGTACCACAGAAAGTGTGTCACACAGGCAGGATTAAGCATCCCTTTGGCCAAACACAAGGCCTGCCCCTTGCACACCCACATTGAGGTGTTGAAATTCAGAAGAGGTCTGAGACATCACCACCCAGTTAGGGACAGTTTCAGGCTGTCTAGCCTAAAACCCTTAAGGCCAACCTGAAGGGCAGCAAGGGGGGAAAAGAAAGAGTCTTTGTGGCTCAGTTTCCCTTCCTGCAAAAGGAAGAGAGTCCTGAACCATCAGGGCCTCTCACCCTTTCAAGATGGCACTTGAAGTCTGCCTGAGATCGTGAGCCTTGGTGGTGGTGAGTAGCAGCCTCACGAATGAATGACCCTTTGTGCAGCTGTGTGCCCGTGAGCCAGGGGAGCAGGTGAGGACGCAGTCCTCTGTGGCTCATGCCTCTTCTTGCCTCAAAGGACTCCTCTCAAAAACAGGAGGGAAACTCATGGTCAGAGGCAAGCCAAGCCAAGTGTAACTATCTAACATAGGAAACCTATCAAACAACCAAATGGATGCATTGTTAATTTGGTTTTGCTTGGCTTCTTTTTATTTTAGACAGGATTTAAATATGAAGCCATGGCTGAGCCTGGAACTCATTATATAGACCTTGGCCTCCCAGAGATCGGCCTGCCTCTGCCTCCAGGGTGCTGGGATTTAAGACATGTGCCACCATGCCTAGCCAGCTATGTTAGTTTAGTGATTTTTTTTTCTTACAGAAGCCACACGTGGTCACTGCAGAAAGATGTGAGCACTTCATTGTAAAACTTAATAGGAAATGAAAATCGCTGGTTTCCCCACCGTTCAGATGTAGGTATGTGATATATGGATATGTGCACATGGTTTATTACCAAAAGTAGAAGGATTATAACCTGCTTTTCTAACTTAGCAATACCCATTTATTTATGATAAATGGTATCCAAGTTTCTATTTTCTACCCCATTGTCAGGTCCCTTTTGGAACCAATACTCTACTCACCTGATATTTCTCTTTCTCTCTCTCATTCTAGACACTGCAGTAAGCATGCTGGTAACAAAATTTCTTCTCATGCCTTAACTGCACTTAAATATGAAAGCTTAAGTATGCTATCAAAATACAGATTTAACAAACTTTAAAAAAAAAAAAAAAAAAAAGATCAACCGGCTGTGATAGCTCACACTGCCAGCACTTAGGAGACTGAGACAGAAGAATTACCTTGAGTTCCAGACCAGCCTGGGTTACAGACTGAGGTCCTGTCCTTAAAAAAAAAAGTCAGAACCAAACCAAAGCAAATGAAACAACCCAATTATTTGATAATTGAAGGATTTATTTATTATTTATAAATTGAAAAGTTATTTATTATTTATACAGCCTGCATGTGCCTGTGTACCAGAAGAGGGCACCAGATCTCACTATTGATGGTCATGAGCCACCTTGTGGTTGCTGGGAATTGAACTCAGGACCTTTCGAAGAACCACTAGTGCCCTCAACCTCTGAGACATCTCTCTAGCCCCTTTCTTCCTTTCCTCCTTTCCCCCTTCCTTCCTTCCTTCCTTCCTTCCTTTCTTTCTTTCTTTCCTTCCTTGCTTCTTTCCTTTTCTTTCGAGACAGGGTTTCTCTGTGTAGCCCTGGCTGTCCTGGAACTCATTCTGTAGCTCAGGCTCACTTCAAACTCACAGAGATCTACCTGCCTCTGCCTCTCCAGTGCTGGGATCAAAGGCATACTTTAACCACTGCCTGGTTAAAGTCCTTGTTCTTTAGAAACATATATTGTAATATTTACAAATTAATAACACAATAATATCATTTGTTTCAAAATGGTCTCAGTGGGTGGTGACTGAGATAAAACGTGAGTGAATAATTATTATTAAGCCCGGGACCTTGGAGATCTAATGGGCTATTTTTTTCTACTGTGTACATTGTTGGAAGTTTCCACATTAAACATTATACCTAAGCCAAGTCTGCAACAATAACAAAGGCACTTATTAAGCACCAAGACACGGTGCCAGACACATGATTTGGAAGGCAGACTTGAGAGGCTGATTCATCAACCTCACAACTGAAAGGCTAATGGAAAGCAGGCCCAGCCCCAAAGTTATAAAACTAGTATTCAATTTCAGATCTGAATGCAAAGACTATATTCTACATGGTTGGAGACAGGGTTCCTTTGTGTAGCCCTAGCTGTCCTAGAATTCACTCTGTAGCCCAAGCTGGCCTCAAACTCAGAGATCCTCCTGCCTCTGCATCCTGGGCACTGGGATTACAGGTGTATACTACCACTGCCTGGCTAAAGTCCTTATTTATTAGAAATATATGTTGTAATATTTATAAATTATAACATAACACATATGACTTTTTCAAAATGGTCTTGGTGGTTGGCAATTGAGATAAAACAAGAGAGATGGATAGCAAATATAGAGTTGGATACACTAAAGAAAGAGCCCATCTTTCAAAAAATGTTTATTTTATGAATGTTTTGCCTGCATGCATGTATGTGCACCACATGTATACCTACAGGTGGTTGGGAGCCACCATGTGTGTGCTGAGAACAGAACCTGGGTCCTCTGCAAGAATGGCAAGTGATCTTAACTGCTGAGACACATAACCAACTCTGTTCTTAAGACTGCTCATGCACTTTATAAAATCAATGTGTATACATGTATTTCCTTTCTAGGTCAGCTGAGTGCGGAGAGCCCATGAGCCAACCAAGAATACATATCCATAAAATCCCGTGTTCCTTCAATTGTGCTTACAGTGAGAGGCAAGGGCTCTTCATGAGCAGTGCATGAGTTCCCACTGCTTATTTACTTCTACTGTCTGGAGCTTCATTTAGATCTCCTGCAACTCTCAATGGCCATGCTTTTCCTAATTAATGAGGAAAATCAATGAGCTGAGCCTAGTGCCACAGCTACTCAGGAGGATGAGGCTAGAAGATCACAAGCGTGATGCTAACCTGGGCAACTTGAAAAGAGATTTTGCCTCTGTATGGTCGTTTGAATAAGAATGACCCCCGCCCCCCGAAGGCTCCTATATTTGAATGCTTTGTCACCAGAGAGTGGTACTGCTTCCGTAGGTGTAGCCTTGTTGGAGGAAGTGTGTCACTGGAGATGAGCTTCGAGGTTTTCAGAAGTTCAAGCCAGGCCTGGTGGCTGTCTCTCTTCCTGCTGTCTGCTGATCCGGATGTAGAACTCTCAGCTCTCTCCTCAACGCCGTGTCTGCTGCCGTGCTTCCTGACATGACAGTAATGGTGTGAACCTCGGAACTGTAAGCCAGCCCCAACTGAACGATTTCCTTTATTAAGAATTGTCATGGTCATGGTGTTTCTTCACAGCAATAGAGCATTGACTAAGACACTCTTACTGCTGGTGACACGGTGCACTTTGGACACAGGACCCGGAGAACCTGGATATGTCCCGAAAGCCTCCTCTCTGAGGACTGGCCTTCACAGCACCTGAAGGCCATACAAGCTTCCAAAGGAGGGGAGCCGCCAACACTCCTACTCTGCTTTGACACCTATGAAACACAATGATCAGCATGGTACAATAGTAACCCTGAGGGTGTGGCAGTTGCCATCCATTCCTGAGTGGTAGCTAACAGCTCTCTAATTAGACCTAAGGCCCGCTCAACAAGAGCGGAATCATGCCCAGCCAGTTATTTGGAGCTAGTGAAGTCATGGATCTTGGAGAAAAACCTACAACCACCAATTTGCTAAGCCATCACAATCCCTAACCACATTCTTATTATTTATCCTAATGCCTACAGATAAGTGTAGTTCTGACCCTTCATCAAGATAATTTCTTTTTCTAATAGGGGTGGACCATTCAGAAACACACAGCTGATCAAAATACAGTTGTGGAGCCCAATATCAGTTGATATATTTACAACACAATTCCTGAACCTAAGCCTCAGGATTTGTTGCAGAAGAGGAGGCAGAAAGACCGGAAGAGCCAGAGGAGCGGAAAGGTTACTGTGGGGTTGTACTTCCTAGGAAAGTCAGAGAGCTACATCCATGAAGTCTCAACAACATGGCTTCGTAAGCATGACCTGAACAAGAACGACAACAACAGATATGCTGACATGGAAGGGGGAAAGTCCATGATGCCTCAACTCCAGGCAAAGGACTACAGGCAACTAAGGAATGGTAAGAGAGGAAGAAATTTTCTCTCCCGGAAGAACACACCAACTGTTTAGTTAATACCAAATGATCAAGGTAAGGCATGGTGGTGCACACCTTTAGTCCCAACACTTGGGAAGCAGAGGCAGATGGATCTCTGAATTTGAGGTCAGCCAGGTCTACATCGAGAGTTCCAGGGCAGCCAGAGTTACATAAAAGACCCTGTCTTAAAACAAACAAATAAACAACTACATCAAAACAAATGCGGAGCCTTGAAAACACATATGTACATTATACAGTCTGAGCAAGTTGTATCTATATATTTGGGAACTCACTCTACCACCACCAATTAAATGCAGAGCACCTGCCTAGCATTATGTATGAAGTCTTAGGTTTGATCCTAGTATTGCAAGCCAGAGAGAAAAAAATGTAAAAATAACTGCTGCTCACTTGCACTCACCTCAGGCTTTTACATGAATGACGTTGGAGTTAAATTTACCTTCTAAAACAACCCCACCTGGGAGCTGGAGAAATGGTTAAGAACACTGGCAGTTAGTTCTTCCAAAGGTCCTGAGTTCAATTCCCAGCAACCACATGGTGGCTCATAACCATCTATACTGAATTCTGGTGTGCAGGCATACATGCAGGCAGAATTTATTTATAAATAATAAATAAATCTTAAAAAAAAACAAGACACCTTTATATTTCTTTATATCCACAGCCAGACTTGCTCTTTGGTCTCAGCCAGACTGAAATTTGTCCATTCATTTTAAAAGGTCTATTGGGTGCTCATTTATATATCAGGTACTGTTTCAGGCAGGAGGAATAGGTGATGGACATCTACCCGACTGCCAAGAAATTCCCTTTTTCATAGGGCTTGTTTCCTGGTAGGAAGAAGACAGACACGTAAACAAGCAGACACTATAGTCTATTTGGTGGATTAAAGAAAAATAAGTCAGGAAGTAGAAGGAGCCAGGGGAGGGAGACAGAGGCCAGCCTGAGAGTGAGTTCCAGGACTGTCAGGGCTACACAGAGAATCCCTGTCTCAAAAACAAAACAAAATAACAACAACAAAACAAAAACAAAAAACATTAAAAAAAAAAAAAAGGCCAGCAGACAATGCTTTTGTGTGAAGGTGACTAGGGGATAAGAGGCCCAGCTCCAGGGAGGAAAGAACCTGTGTAGCATTCTAAGGGAAAGGAACACTCGAAGTAGCAGATGCAGGAGCCTGAAGCAGGGGTGGGCCTGCAGTAGCAGGGACAACCTGTGAGGGACTCACGGAAGTAGAGGCCAAAGAGTGTGTGATTGGATAGCCAGATGGCACGGGGCCAAGGAGGCCACCTTAAAGCTGCTCTTCTGAAATAGGCATCCACTGGGAAGTGTAAGCACAGATGTGACCTGATGTGGACTACGTCACTTGTGCTCTTGAGACATCATCTCGGAGACCCACCTGGAAGGGAATCCAGGCAGGAACTGATTATAATAAACAAGAGCCACCAGAAGTGATGGTGGCCTGCATCAGAAAGTTGGGGGATGTGTGGTGAAAGCCTGGAAAATCTAGAAAAGCTGGTGTGGAAAGGGAGTCTGTGAGAGAAGAGGAACTGCAAGTGTTTTTACGTTGAGCTGGAGATATGCTCTACCTAGCACCCCTCAGACCTTGGTTCTGATCCCCACTACGGGGCTGGGGGAAGATTTTTGATGTAACAACTAGAGGGACTCTGTTGCCATTCAGTAAAATGGAGCCACTTTGTAATAGTGTCAGGAATATCTAAAATCTGGATGTAGACCTGGGGTTTAGACGCCTGGCAGACATCCATGTGGCAGTGTGGACAGACAGGGATACAGATGTGGGGCAAAGAGACTTCTCCGCCCACCTGAGCTCTTGGAACTGACAGGAGGAGAGAACAGCCTCCTGAAAGTTGTCCTCTGACCTCCACACGCTCGCTGTGACGCTCATATGCCCATATTCACACGATAATGATCAATTTGAAAAAATTATGGTAATAGAAATATGAGCCAGAACAACTAGACAATGGTAATGAAGAAAACACAGGGTGGGGGTGGGGGGAGTCCCTGAGAGCTAAATGTCTAGAAGTCAAGGCAAACGAGTAAACGAACTGCCTGCAAGGGAAAGAGAGCAAATTAGGATAAATCACACACAGAATACAAGTCACAGCTTGAACCTGGGCATCGTTCGCATACCACACGTTCCTTTTATTTTAAGGCCAAGTATTTAAAGATTTCTTACTCACTTTGTATTTCTGATGCCCATTAAGAATTCACAGAATTAATGTGGTTTTTACAGAATCTGGTTATAACTCTCCAAACCAACCTATACTTGGACTCCCCAAATGATGTTTGTTGAGTTTGTTAGTTTCATTACTTATCAGTAAGAATGTAG
>CM053745.1:19277618-19367243 GCA_028658305.1 Pachyuromys duprasi | reverse complement strand
TCATGGACATAACATGCAACAAGAGGTTATTAATGACAAAATTAGGTCTCCTAGGATCATATCCATTAGGTAGGATTCAGCTAAAAATAATTTACAAGGCTCTGTTGAAGCTAGATGAAAGAATCTAGGCCCTCAATCTTTGAGAGAAAATAGAGAGAGGTATAGGAACAAAGTGTTCAGAGTCTATTAGCTTAATTAAAGGAAAACTGGAGAATGTCCCTAGATAGATTATAATAATCACTGCTAGGAAGTAATATTGAAAATCTCAAAAATATGGCTGGAAATGTTGTTCAGTTGGTAAGAGTACTTGCCTAGTATACGAAACGTCCTGGGTCCCATTTCCATAAAGTAGGCGTGGTGGCTGTCCTGGCTAGTTTTATGTTCATTTAAAACAAGCTAAAGTCATCTGAGGCCAGAACCTAAATTGGGGAGAAAAAAAAAAAAGCCTCCATAAGATCACTCTATAGGCAGGCAAGCCTAGAGGGTATAATCTTAATTAGTGATAGATGGGGAGGGCCCAGCCCATTGTGAATAGGGATACCCCTGGGCTGGTGGTCCTGGGTTCTGTAAGAAAGCAGGTTGAGCATGCCTTGAGGAGCAAGCCTATAAGCTACATCTTCTGCATCAGCTCCTGCCTACAGGATCCTGCCCAGTTTGAGTTCCTGCTTTGGCTTCCCTCAATCGACTATGACTTAGGGTATGTAAGCCAAATAAAACATTTCCTCTCCAACTTGCTTTTGATCTTGGTGTTTCATCATAGCAGTAGAAAAATAACTAAGGCACACACCTATAATCCCAGCATTCAGGAGGTGGAGTGAGCAGGATCAGAAGTTCATGGTGGTAAATGGGTACTTAATGAGTTAGAGATCAGCCTGGAAACAGAAGACCCTATATAAACAAATGAATAGCGTGTTAAATATCTGATTCTCTGGAAATATCTGATTTCTCTGGAAATCCCACAAACATTGCAAGAGACTTGATCATACACTTTGATAATAGTCACTTCCCCTATCCTCACCTGTTCCACTCCTGTCTTTCTTAGTTAAGGTTAATATTGCTGTGATGAAACACCATAACAGAAGAAACTCAGGGAGGAAAGCTTATGCTTTGACATCACAGCTCACCATCAAAGGAAATCAGGACAGGAACTCAAGCATGGCAGGAACCTGGAGTTGGTGATGCAGAAGCCATGAAAGGGTGCTGCTTCCTGGCTTGCTCCTTATGACTTGCTCAGCCTGCTTTCTTATTGAACCCAGGGCCACCAGCCTAGGGATGGCACCACCCACAATAGCCCACCCTGCCTCCATCAATCACTAATTAAGGAAATTCCCACAGGCTTGCCTACAGCCTGGTCTTACAGAGGCATTTTCTTAGTGGAAGCTCCTTCCTCTCCAATGACTCTAGCTTCAGTCAAGTTGACAAAACACTAGCGAAGACACTGTCCCACTAATCCTCTTTCTAGCTAGCTGCCCTTCTGCTTTTCTGTATTTGTGTGTGTGATTTGACGTCCATGAGCATCTCACCAATGGCTACACCACTGAAGAAACGTGTCTCATTCCCTCTTGTCAACTTTTAGTTTTTCCGAGACAGGGTTTCTCTATGTAGCCTTGGCTGTCCTGGAACTCTCTGTATGGACCAGGCTGGCCTTGAACTCATAAAGACCTGATTGCCTCTGCCTCTGGATTAAAGGCTACCACTCCACCCAGTTCCCTCCCATCAAAGTGTAACTGTCTGAAAAGTTCTCAGAGAGGAGATGGGTTCCATGAGGCCCTCCCCTGCCTCAGGTCTTACATTTCCATCGTGATGCATCTTAGCCCAGTATTTTTTGTTTTGTTTTGTTTTCTGAAGACAGGGTTTTTTTTGTGTGTGTGTAACCTAGGCTGTTTGAAACTCGCTCTGTAGAGCCGCTGCCTCTGCCTCGCAAGGCCTGGGATTAAAGGCATGTGCCACCATCGCTAGCACAGTACTTTTTAAGAAAGGATTGATTTGTTCTTATTCTATAAGTCTTTTGCCTGCATGTATGTGCATGTGCACTCTGAGCTTGCCTGGTGCCCTTGGAGGCCAATAGAGGGCACCAGATCCCTTGAAACTGCTGTGAGCCACTATGTGGGAGCTGGGAACAAGAGCAGGAAGTGCTCTTCATCACTGAAGGGTGGGGGAGGGGAACACCTCCAGTCCTCTAGTGAAAACAATTTAGTAGCATCGATGATGAACCACAAAATACTCTCATCGAAAAATAGTCTAGCCACTGTGGAGGCAAGTTTGTTGGTTCCCCCAACCCCCAAGATTAATCATACAATCTTATAAATCAACAGGTGCACTCACCCTAGAGAAAAGGAATTTTATATTTACACAAAAAGCTGCACATTTGTTCACAGCCACTTTATTTATAATAGCCACAAACTGAATAACTCAGGTGTCTTTCAAAGGATGGCCAAATAAACCACAGATACTCAGCAGAAAAAGGAACAAACTAATGATAATACCGCTTGGATAATAGCCACAGAATTATGGGGATAAAAAAAAATAGCCACAAAAAAGCAGGTCACATACTGTATGACTCCATTTCTAGAATACTTTTGAAATAGCAAAATTACAGAGATGGAGAACAGATTAGCAGTGGGAGGAGTGGGGGAGGAGAAGGCTCAGCAACGAGAAGGGCTGTATGTAAAAGGGCAGCTACAGGGATTCCTGCAGTGTCGAACGTGTCTGCATCAGCTCCTGCCATGACTGCAAAAATGTCAATATTGATTAAGTGCTAGAATAAAGTAACAGAATTTGGGCTCTCTCTGCTGAGTCACTGTTGCAGTCACCATTATCTCTCTTTGTAGTCCTAGCTGGTGTAAACTCACCACCTGCTTGCTTTTGCTCACCAAGTGCTGGGTTTGCAGGCATGCACCAACATGCCTGGCTTTCCACACCATTTTTTCATTTTCTCTCTTTCCTTCCTTGATTTGTTTGTTATGTATACAATGTTTTGTCTGCATGTACACCTGTACGCCAGAAGAGGGCACCAGTTCTCATTATGAATGGTGTGAGCTACCATGTAGTTGCCTGGGAATTGAACTCAGGACCATCTGGAAGAGCAGCCAGTGCTCTTAACCTCTGAGCCATCTCTCCAGCCCTCTTTCTTCCTTTTTTTAATACCTGCATATGTATGACATTAAAACGAAGTTTATTTTTAAAATGTACACCTTCTGGAACTCTTTCCTAGAAATATAATCTAATAGAAAACAAACAAAAAAGATTAAATGTACCAAATGTACTCTATAGTTATTTACAAGGAAATACCCATACAAAGGAAGTGCCCAATCAAGGACACAAATAAATTACACATATATTTTGCATATAAATATAAATAGATTATATATTACATATATACCCTCCCATTACTCATTTGACTCTAACAAAGGATACAATATTGTAGCACAATATTAGCATACATAACAAATATTTTAATACTAGCAGTCTATGGAATTTTAGCAGAAATAGGTTCCTCTCTAGAACTACACGTTTTTATTCATCGGTGGGGTGTAATATTAAAGGTCCCCCTTTTTTTTCAGATTAAATTACACCATCCGATACCATAAAATTTTTTTCATCTGGGATTGGTGGTGCACACCTGTAATCCCAGCACTGAAGGGGTAGAGAGACAGGGTGGCTGCAAGTTCGAAGCCAGTCTGATCTACTTAAATTTCAGACTAAATAGGTTACACAGTAGAGTTATCTTAAAACAACCTCTCCCACCCCACCACACACACAACAAAAACAAAACCAACCCAACCAAGCAAACAAAAAAACCCTTCCACTTGAAGAGCTGGAATTTCGGTTCCAGACTCTTTCCAGACTTTGACCAAGCAGTCATGAGTTGAGGAGGGTGAGGAGCGCTACTGGCTGCTCTGCCCCAGGTGCGTTAAGGGTGACATCCCAGGATCCCAGGGACAGCAAGGGAAGGCTCTTGTGAGCAAAGGGCAAGGCCCAGAGGTACAGTGACCACTCCAAGGTCAACACAGAGAAGCTGCAGCCAGCCTCGGTTAGAGCTTAAGCGCCCAGTGTCCGGAGCCCCATCCCGAGCAGCGACCCCATTGCTCCCAGAGCAGGCTCCACAGCGGGGACCCCACACCCAGCAGGTAGGCGACCTTGGAGACCCCCACCCTGAGGAGCACACCTCTACTCCCTGCCAGGAGCCGAGACACACCCCCAAGGAGTCACACCTCCCCGTACTTGACATTCCTCCCCCTTATCCTTTTTCGCCCTCTCAACCCAGCTTTTCCCGACTCCGGGAAGAACCGGGAAGAGAAGGCGGAGGGCAGCGAGGCGCCGTCGGATAAATACTATGGTTCGGTCCCGCCCCTTTGACGTCACTTCCGCCCCAGGCCAAGATGGCAGCGCCCGGTCTCTGCCACGCAGACTTCCGCCTGGCAGGCACACGGTGGGCTGGGGGCTGGTCGCGTCGGAGGTGAGGTCGTGACCCTCAGCGTGGAGCCTCAGCGCAGGTGCGTCACGCTGCCCCGGGGAGAGGGCATGTGGCGAGGCCAAAGCTAGAGGTGGGGCCCTCCGCGAAGCCTCGCCACGTGGGACGGGGAGGGGCTGAGGCGCAGAGAGCGACGCACTGTCGGGGGCGGGAGGCCACGTGGGTGGGGTTCCGCCCGGCGTTTGCGCGTTCAGTCCTTGGAGTCACTTCGTTGCCCACTTTCCTTCAGGAACCATGTCGGAAGGAAACGCCGCAGGCGAGCCCAGCAACTCTGGAGGGCCGCGACCCCTTCTCTCTGGGGGCCGGGGGCTGATCGGCCGGCGGCCAGCACCTCCCCTTACGCCAGGCCGCCTTCCCTCAATTCGCTCCCGGGACCTCACCCTTGGCGGAGTCAAGAAGGTACCTGCGAGCGCGTTTGTACAGAAACCGAAATACCTTTGAGTTCCAGGCCGTAGGAAAGCAACTCGTGATGTACTTGTGAACTCTTGTGCCCCTGATGGGATGTCAGCCCCTGGGAAGACCTTAAAGCCTAGGAGGTGCTGGTACAAGATACTGGCATGGTTTCACAGGCATTTAAAATTAAAAGGCAGAGAACCTAGTTAATTCAAGATGTTCAAAAGTGCTTATTGTGTTTTGGACACCCTCAAAAATCCCTTCAAAGTCAGGCAGCCATAAACTTTACTTGCAGTTTTGAGTGTTCAGAACTCTGTGGATGTCAGTACTTAAACTAATAATAACTAGCTAGACATGAATCTTAGACATGACTTTAACTGCTCTCTCTATAAGTGTCGATATAATGAGTATCTCTGAAAGGAAAGAGCAGAATGACTTGAAGGGTATGGCTGTTTAGCTTTGCCTTGGGTACTTCTAGTGATTGGCTACCTATGTCATCCATTTGTGAGTGCTGGCAGACCTGTCTTTCTAAGCCTTCCCTGAATTGTTTCTCCAGTGAAACTGACTGGTCTGTTGAGCACTTTGAAAATACAAGATTGTATTTTACTTTGCAGAAAACCTTCACCCCAAATATCATCAGTCGGAAGATCAAAGAAGAGTAAGTAGCTAGGATTAATGAATACTTGGGGACGTAATTAGGTGTGTGGCTCAAAAATTTTAATTTACACCATTTGCTTATTCACTAATGGTTCTAACCCTTCATCCCCGGTTATGTAGAGGCATATTTGCTTTGAGACAGTGTCTCTCTTTACATGGCCCTGCATATCCTGGAACTGACTATGTAAATGGCTGGTCTGGAACTCACAGAGATCTGCTTGCCTCTCAGATCTGCCTCCTAAGTGCTGGAATTAAGGCGCATGTCGCCATGTCTGGCTCCAAGGCACTTTGCATTAGAGGCTTTTTTCTTTTTTATTGTAATAAAAGCTGAGATAGTTATATCTTTTAAAAAAAAGAGAGAAATTTTATTTTGGCCATCAGAATTTTGGAGATTTTAGTCCATGATCAGGTGGTTCTTTCAATTTTGGGTCTATGGTATAACAGTGAACACATGGCAGAGAGTGCCTGAGGGAAGAAAGAAATGGAGGAGAGGAAAGGGCTGAGTTTCTATTTTCCTTCAGGGTCTGGACAACCATTTAGTAGGTTCCATCTCTCACAGTTTTAGCTACCTTCTAATGCTGAGATGGGCTAAGTTCTTTATACATCCCTTTCTCTTAAGTTCCTCTGCATTCCTTCCTTTCTGCTTTTGGGAAGTAAAAAATCAAAACAAAAACCCAAATTATGGTCAAGAAGGTAAAGTAAAGCAAAATGAAGGCCCCTGCTTTATTAAAGATATAAAAACTGTAGCAAAGGATTGTGTTCTGATTCTCATGCTGTACTTACTGGCTCACAAACTCTGCTCAATTGGATGCAAAGGGGGTGAGCGAGGAGGGTTTGTTTTTGGAGACAGACCCTTTTATCAGTTCTCACTCCCAGGCCAAAGGAAGAAGTAACTATGAAGAAGGAAAAGCGCGAACGGGATAGAGACCGCCAACGTGAGGGTCATGGACGAGGACGTGGCCGCCCAGAAGTGATCCAGTCCCATTCTATCTTCGAGCAGGGTCCTGCAGAAATGATGAAAAAAAAAGGTACCAGGAAGGGATCAGTTCTGGGTTGCAGTTCAGACTGCCTGAGAAGGTAGAACAGGGGACTTCTCCATTCCTAGTTTGGTTTTTCTTGCTGTTGCCGTCTTCCTTATTTATCCCTAGTAAACAGGGTGATTTCCTGCAGGGAACTGGGATAAGACAGTGGATATGTCAGACATGGGACCTTCTCATATCATCAACATCAAAAAAGAGAAGAGAGAAACTGATGAAGAAACCAAGCAGATCCTGCGCATGCTGGAGAAGGATGATGTAGGTACCAGGAGCCTGGCTGCTAAAGAGGGCTTTTAGAGAGCCAAGTCAGGATGCAGGGTTCACTGATTTCCTGGAGCTTTTGGTTACAGAAACACAAATGTGGGACCAGGCAGGCAGCTCAGTCATAAGAGCCCTTGCCTCTATGTGAGAGGCCCTAGATTTAGTCCCTAGTAACACAAGTACACACACAAAGGAAAGAAAGCACTGCAACGGACTGTGACCTAGGCACATTTGCTGACATTCTGTATGATCCTAACTCTTTGGCAGTTCATCGATGACCCGGGGCTAAAGAATGACACACGGAACATGCCTGTGCAGTTGCCACTGGCTCACTCAGGTTGGCTTTTTAAGGAGGAGAGTGAAGAGCCAGAGGTTAAGCCTTTTTCAGCTGGCCCCAAGGAAGAAGACATGGAAGTGGACGTGCCTGCTGTAAAAGGTATCCTGTGTCAGCTAATTTCCGTCCCCTAGCTCTCCCAAAAAGCCCCCACATGACCTCCAAGACTGCTGCTCACCTGTGCCTCCTTTTCATTCCCACTGTACTTTTGTACAGGCACAGAACAAAGGCGTAGTTCTCAGAGTTCACATGCCAGTGAATATCAGTACACCTGGCCCCAGCTGTCCCATTTTAGAGAGGTCACACATGTATTGAATTTTTTTCTTGCTCCTCTATGGAACTGGCATCTCCAGTCTTCTGGCTGAGCAACAGTGGGACACATGGATGTGAAGGGTTGGGGACAGTGAGCTGGCTTCGTGGGCGGCTATTTGATCTTTTCCTTCATCTCACTTTTGGCAGTAAAAGAGGAGCCACGGGATGAGGAAGAGGAGGCCAAGGTGAAGGCCCCTCCAAGAGCAGCCAGGAAGACCCCTGGCCTCCCAAAAGACGTGTCTGTTGCAGAGCTGCTCAGAGAACTGAGCCTCACCAAGGATGAGGAGCTGCTGTTCCTTCAGCTGCCTGATACTCTTCCTGGGCAGCCACCCACTCAGGATATCAAGCCTATCAAGACAGAGGTGCAGGGCGAGGATGGACAGATGGTGGTGGTAAAGCAAGAAAAAGATCGGGTATGCTCAGCAGTGGGTTCTGGGGAAATTCCAGGCTGGTACCCCCAGAACACAGCCCTTGTTGCAGAGACTTTTCTTCTGCTGCATTGCCCTCTGGGAACAGAATGGGATTTATTCTTGAAAGCTGTTGCCTATTGTCTTCTGCTGCTTCTCTCCACAGGAAGCCAGACTGGCAGAGAACGCTTGTACCTTGGCTGACCTGACAGAGGGTCAAGTGGGCAAGCTGCTCATCCGCAAGTCAGGGAAGGTGCAACTCCTCCTGGGCAAGGTGACTCTGGATGTGACCATGGGAACAACCTGCTCTTTCCTGCAGGTGCGACCCCTGTGGGCCAGGGAGGGACTTGGGAAGTGTCAAGCAGCCTTGGCTGAGGCAGTGAGGGAAAGTTCTGGGTCACTGGATTGAGGGCTGGGTGTGGGTATGTGGCTCTCACTGATGTTTCTGTTGAACGGCAGGAATTGGTGTCTGTGGGCCTTGGAGACAGCAGGACAGGGGAAATGACAGTCCTGGGGCATGTGAAGCACAAACTTGTATGTTCTCCCGATTTTGAATCCCTCTTGGATCACAAACACCGGTGAATCAAACAGATGGAGGAGGATGGTGACTGCCCACGACTGCTGCCTGCTCCAGACCGATTTGTTCTCAAACACATGCAGCCCAGAAGGGGCCTGCTCAGCCCACCCATTGCAGCCTTTGGCAGCTGTGGTCCCAGTTTCCCCTGACAAGGGCCAGTGCTACATCCCTTATCCTGGCAGCTGAGAATGGCACAGTGGCCTTCCCACAGCATGAGTATGGAAGGTACAGCCTCAGTGCTGGGAACTTGACCCTGCTATTTATTTTTTATTTATGTCTTAATCCTCATAACTGACTGCATCCTCCCAAGGTAGGATGGGTCAGGCTTCTCTTTGGGAGCCATGGGTTACAGGGATAAGAAGGGGAGGAGTTCAGGTGGGTAGGAAAGAACAGGAGTGAAGTTTGAGACTTGAAACTCAGTCCCAGCTCACTGGTTTCTAGTTCTATGTCCTCAAACAAACTACCTAACCTTTCTGAGCCTCATATTTCTCATTTGACAAACATGAGGATAATACCTACCTCACAGGGTCAGTGTGAGGATCAAATGGAATATTGTAGATGAGAACTCCTTACATAAGACCAGCCATACATTGTATAGATTATATCTATCTATCTATCTATCTATCTATATATATTCCCATAAGCACTCAATAAATGTTAGTTTCTCTTTCTTTTGCTTAAGTTTATTTCCTAACAAATTAACATTATTCTCTGAAGAAGTAACTAGTTCTTCTCACATCCCTACTTTTGTGACTGCATTGCTTTTTGTTTGTTGGTTAAGACAGGGTTCTCTGTGTAGCCCTGGCTGGCCTGGACTCGCTTTGTAGACCAGGCTGATACACGCCTGCCTCTGCCTCCCTGAGTGCTGGGATTACAGGCCTGTGCCACTGCATCCAGCTGACTTAATTGCTTTTTAAATTCTAATTTATTCTTCAGTGTTGAGCCTGGGACCTGGAGCATGCTAGGCAAGTGCCTTACCACTGAGCCATAAACCCCAGCTTTCCTTCATTCTTGCTCTGTATCCCATTTCTACCTGGGCCAATGTAATGAATGTTGATGTCAGCTCTTCCATACCTTTTTTCCCTTACTTTCTTGGCCACCTGCTTCCTGTTAGAGTTTCTGCTGGAAGAAGTTAGAGGTCTTTAGTGTGGTAGGCTGAGGCTTACTCTTTGCACCCTCTCCTGCAATGAGTGGCCAGTAGATTTAACTTCCATAAAGGTATTTCTCAAGAGAAACATGGCCAGAATTCCCAGTACACTTCATCTAATAGTGCCTAAAATAACAAAACAGCCGTGGTGAGATTCGGTTGACACTTGAAAGGTGACCTCCTACTTTAGAAGCTTGGTGTTTGAGAAGTTTCCTTCTGCCTCCCAGATCACTGGGTGTGCTTGCTCAGCATGGCATGCCTGGTTTCCAGTGCCGTGCTTAGGACTGTCTTGTCACCTTGCTTCCTTCGCTGGGATCAAAGCTCTGTGGACGTTGCCTGGGAGAACATCTATTCTTTCTTCCTTGTCAGCAGAGATGAGGCAGTTTCAGTTTGGAGCAAAGACGGCTCTCTGCTGACACGTCAGCATGTAGCATCTGCAGTGATAAACAGCAGACTGGGTGAGCACTGCCAGGTGGCCTAGACTCTTGAGGCGCTGCTGCTGGTAGCCTCCCTTTTTCTCTAGGCTGGGGCTTATTGAGCACAGCTGGGGCTTTTCCACAGAGCCTTTTGGGCTGTCCAGCCAGCTGCTGTGAAGGGATTGGGTCTTTAGTGGCTACATTGTCCTTCGGGAACCAAAAGCTCACACTCGTCCTGTTGGGGAGTGGTATTAGTCTTTCATGGTAGAGAACAGGAGAGGAAGGGGTTCCTTGGGATTGAATGCCAGGAAATCCTGTCTGGTCTAAGGCAGCTTTGAATAGCTCTGTGTGACAGCCCTTTGTGCTTTTAAATAGCTGTTGTACTGCCCTTGGGTGTCTGTGGAATCCTCTCTGTTCTGATTCAGAACCTCTTGCTTTTTACAGTTTTTTTTTTTAAAGTAACCCAGTATCCTGTGTCTTTAGATGTTTGGTACTTTGCAGTCCATATTTCTGTGTGTGTGTTTGTGTGTGTGTGTGTGTGTGTGTGTGTGTGTGTGTGTGTGTGTGTGTGTGTTTTAAAGTGTATAGCTCGGTCTGGCCTCAAACTTTGAACCCTGCCTTGGCTCCTGAGTGCTTTAATTACAGGCATGCACCAACTATGGACAGAAACCTTTGCTTCTCTGAGTCTTCCAAGAAGATGGTGTACTACCATCTTCACAGTTTAAAATGCCTTAACAGTGAAGCTTTTGACTGTCAGTTCTCACCACCTGTGTCTAGGTTCCAGATGCCCAAGTTAGGAGAGCTTATCGGTTCAAGGCTGGGAAAGTGAAGCAAGTCTGCTTTCTTGGCTAAGCTCTGAAGTGAAGCATCCATTTCTACCAGCTACATGTGCAAATAACGGGGGGTGGGTTGAGGGGTGGGGAGGCAGTTTGTATAAGAATGCAAATGAATGCAAATGTATTACTACCTGCATCTGTGTGTATATATATTCTGTTAGAAACAGACTAAAGACTTGTTCATTTCTTTGTATAAGCAACTGTGTAGGCTTCAGTCAGGCTTGGGATTGGCTTCAACTCTACAAGTAACCTTGCAGAGAGAAAAAAAAAATCACTTGTCCTTCTTAATTTACATAATTTTTGAAAGAAAAATGTTATCACCATAGTGGTATCACCATATCTTTTTTATAGTGTTGCTTTTTTTTAATTAAAAGAATGACTTTGCGTGAGTTGTGAGTACATATATGTGGAGGTCAGAAGACAACTTTCAGGAGTCAACTCTCAACTTTCTACCCTGTTGATACAGGATCTCTTGTTTCTGCAGCTTCTTTTAATGTGAGTCTCAGGGGTGGAACTCATCAGCAAGTACCTTTACCCATTGAACCAGCTCCCTAGTCTGTTTTTCCTTTCTAAAAATGTGTTTTGAGTGACTTGCCTGTGTGTATGTGTACTGAGTGCATGTCGGTGTCTGCAGAGGTCAGAAGGGGGCATCAGATTGCCTGGAACTTGAGTTATGGATGGTTGCAAGCCACTGCATGGGAGCTGAGAACCAAACCCATGTCTACTGCAAGAATAAGTATTCTTAATATCTTCAGTCCCCAGCCCCTGTTGCTATTAAATTAGAATGAAAGTAAAGACTTTATTGGGTCCTAAATAGATATGTTCCAGTAACAGATGCTTTAGATCAGCATGCTTTTATTAAGCCAAAGTCTATTCAGAATCATAGGAAGGCACGGAACACTCTACCCCCACCCCAAGGTTTTTGCATCCTGTCCCAGTCTCCCGAGTTCCACTTTAGCCATACAGATCTTGCTGCCCTGTCACACAGTGGGCAGGCTGCACATCCCCCATCCAATGTCTTTTACCCAGGTCTAGACTCAACTTTCCCCAGGTTTTTCTACTTAATTCTGAGATCCTTCAGTTTTCTGAAACTCCCTGATCACTCTACATGAATTAGCAAATTTGGGTGCAGTGGTTGTCACTTGCTGCCAGCACTTAGGATGCTACAGCCAGAGATTATGGGTTTGAGGCTAGTCTGTGCTAAACAGTCAGTTCCAGGTAAATCTAGGCTTCATGGCAAGGCTTTATTTCCTTTTTGTTCTTATCTGCCTCCCTTGCCTCCACAGCATTTTCACTCGGTGAATCTTCCTTTCACTTCTTATCTGATATTCCCACTAGAATGGCTGGAGAGCACAAGCTATATTTTAGTACACAGTGCTATAGACTATATCTTAGTACATAAAATAGTTCCTTGCACATAACAGTAAGTTCTGGTTGGAAGAACAAAGAAGTAACTATTACTGCAAATTGTATGTGTTCTAGTCAACCCCTACATTTCTAAGCAAATGTGTGAGAAGTTGATCCAGCTGAAATGTCCCTCCCTCTTCCAGGAAGGAGAAAGGATCAGGCCAATCCTGTGCTTTGGGCTTTGAGCAGGTTCACTCTATTGCCTTTTTGGGTTTCCCTTGTGGGTATATGGATGGTATTATGTTTTACATTAATGTGTCACTTATGCTCATAAATCTCAAAGGGATCATGGCAGGTGGGAATTGCTTTGTGTAGACATGTGCTTGCATCGTTGAGACCCACAGTCCTAATGGCTGCTATAAGCTAAGTCTTTGGTTGGCCCGTTGCTGGTTGTAGCATGGTTAAAGAAAAGTAGCTTCCATGTGTGGTGGTTGTGTGGTGGTGTTGGCATTTGCTGCCCCTCTGTCTGATGGGAATAAGGAGTACATCTCTCTCTTTTTTTTCCTTTGTCTTTTGAAACAGGATTTCATATAACTCAGACTGGCTTTGAACTTGCTATATAGAAGACGAAGCTGACCTTGAACTCCTGATCATCTGTGCTTTGCCTCAGAGTACTGGGATAAGAGGCAGGTATCACCACACCCAGCTGACACAACTCTTTGGAGACAACTCTTAAGATTACTTCTAGGTTCTCATTAAAATTGAACACCAAGGGTGAAGGTACTGATACCCCTCAATGAGTAAAAGTGCCTATTGCCCAGGCTCATATCTAAATTTGATCCCTGCGACCTATCTACGTGGTAGAAGGAGAACCAACCAACTGTGTAGTCCTCTGATCTCCACATGTGTGCCACAGCATATGTCCACACACATAAAAAATTATTTAAAACAAAACACTTGCCAGGTAGTGGTGGTGCATGCCTTTAATCCCAGCACTTGGGAGGTAGAGGCAGACAGATCTGAGTTTGAGGCCACCCTGGTCTACAAAGCAAGTCCAGGACAACCAGTGCTACACAGAGAAACCCTGTCTCAGAAAAACAAGCAAAAATAACCACTTCACAAAGTGTCCCAACTTGTATCAATCATGGCCTCATGACAGATACTCTGCTTTTGGGATGGGGGAACTCTGGTTCTACATCTAGTGATGTATGAAGGGTCCAACCAGGGAGGAGGGATGGCAGTTGTCCCTTTGGTAAAATTTATCCTCTACTCCACAGCCCAAAGCAAAGCCACTGGCTCATGAAGCTCCCAATTCACAGAGGCTCTCTTATGTGCCAGAACCTGGCTCCCTGATGTTTGCTAAACTGAAACTGGCAATACTTCTGATGGCTGCTATGGTAGCATCCACACCAGATGTGTGGAATGGAAATTGCATGTGTTTTCACCACAGAAATCAAAGCTGTTCTCAAAGCACTGGCCAATACTACTTTTACTAACTCAGGCGACAATAACCTACCTGTTTGGTCTGCCATTTGGAAAAGTACAGTCTGGCAGGTTAAAGATTTCCCTTTTTGGAACCATGAAGCATGGAGACAAAGCTGATACAACCAGCTAAGTTAACCATGTAGACTGACCATAGTGAAGGTTTATTCTCTAAAGAAACCAACTGGAATCAGAACACAGGCTGAAGCTGTACCTTCCAGGTTGCCACCTTTGCCACTTGGAATCATTGCGTTCTAGACATGGCAGTGCACCCATCACCATAGACTGGAGAACCAACTAAAGGACTGATGTTTTACAGGCACAAGCTGCTGGTGCACAGACCCAACCACAACTTCTAAAAACACTCAGCTGTCAACCAAGCATGATAGCACATGCTTGTAATCCAAGTACTCTGGACACTGAGACAGGAGGATTGCTGCAAATTGAAGGTCAGCCTGGACTACATAGTGAGTTCCCAGCCAGTTTTGCATACAATGCAACTACCTTTAACCAGGACCCCTGTCCCCACCACACACACACATGCAGAAAAGAAACCAAAATAGAAACGGGGTAGACAGGCTGCATTTGCCTTGCATGCACAAAGCCCAGGTTTGGTCCCCAGCACTGGGCAGATAGTGTGACAGTACATGCCTGTAATCCTAGTACTCTGGAGGTGGAGGTAGAAGGATCAGAAGTTCAAGGTTAGCCTCAAGCTCAAGGCCAGTCTGTGATACATGAGATCCATGTGTCAAAAAAACTGTCTCTTGTGGGGGAGACATCACAACATGAGGCCTTGAGCTTTTCTATGTTAACTTTGATTGCCATGGCAAATACTAAGAAACAGTAGAAGAAAACCTGAAAGTGAAAAATCACAGTCCAGGTTAGCTGGCTCCATTGTTTCTGGATGTGTAGCACAGGAGAATGCCATGATGGAAGATATAGTGGAAGCCAGGGTGGTGGCACACACCTGTCATCCCAGTGCTTGGGGAGGCGGAGGAAGGCGGATCCGAATTCGAGGCCAGTGTAGTCTACAAAGCAGCCAAGGCTACAGAGAAAAACCCTGTCTTGATACTTGAGTCCAGAAGAGGGCGACAGATCTTATGGAACTGGAGTCACAAACAGCTATGGCACTCCAGGCTGGTGTAGGAAACCCAATTTGAGTCCTCTGCAAGAACAAGTGTTACCTGTAACTGCTGAGCCTTCTTTCCAGCTCCAACACCCCCAGTGGCCAACTTGCTCCAACTAGACTATGCTGCCGAGGTCTTCGGCACCTCCTAGGAGGACTACTAAGTTATGAAATTGATATTTTATTACTATTAATGAAGTCAGAGCCTTTATGATCCAATTCCAAAGGACTATCAGGTGACAGACCTTTTTTAAAACAATGAACTTTTTAGGGGCCCATTTCACATTAAAATCCTAACATCAACCAACCAGTCTGGGGACTGCTAGCTCACTATTGTGACACTTTCTCAGGTTCTCTTCTTGCTGCTCCAGTCTAGCGAGATGACTTTGACTACCCCACTGTGCTCTTTAAAACTAATCTTAGAATTTTCTAGACATTTTCAGCCAAAGAAAAGCAAAGTTCTGATTATCGTAGGCTCTCCAGGCAGCGAACATTGGTCACTATACATAGGCATCTGGTACTGTGGAATGAGGAAATAGCCTCCTCAGAATTCAACTCAAAAAGTTTGTTGTTGGTAAGTAGTTGTGCACAAAGAAGAAACAATAAGAAATTAGTTATCCTCATGACACAGATCAAACTTGCCCAGAGGAGCTCGACACATCTAATTATCAGGAAGTAGTCTGATGATAACATCTCCCCTTTTTCCTCTATCCTTTTTTCTCGCCTGTCTAGTGTTGGGTTGAAAGGTGAAAAAAGGGGTGCAGAAGAGTGGAAGAAAGAACCCACGAAGTAGCAAACACCAGCTATAATGAGCCATCTGACTAGCCACATTAGACAAACATTTCTTTAATTTTAAAATTACAATTATTGTTTGGGGTGCACACTTGTCACAGCAGACATGTGGAGGTCAGAGAACAAGTGAGTCACTTCTACCACATGGGTCTTTGGGATCTATTAGACTTAGGTGTAGGCATCTTTACTCACTGAGCCATTTCACTAGTCCAGAAATCAAATTTGTAGATGAGTTTTGATGGGGACAAATCACTTCTAAACTGCAGAGTAAGACATTTTAGTCCCTGGCAGGGCTGGTTCCCGCTTAGTGACTCTTTGGGTTCTGCCCAGGATGAAGAGGGGAGCTGGGAGGAGAGCCAAGAGAACCAATGGGATAGCATATAGTCCCAACAGCTGGCAGGCTTGAGAGCTGGGAAGACCAGGTGCTTCTGTTTACATCTGAAGGCAGAGAGAAGCTGATAGCTCAGTGTGAAGGCTGTTAGGCATGAGAAAAATTGTGTTTAGGCCTTTAATAGAGTGGGTAAGTTGGACCCGATTAAGGCATGGCACTCTGGCTTACCATTTGTCATTGTTTTCTTCTTTTTTCTTTCTCTTCCTCCTTTTTTTTCTCCTCTTTTTTTTTTTTTCCTTCTGGTGAAAGGGGCCTTAAAATGTGTTTTATTTATTTATGTGAGGGTGTGGATGGGCACCTCTCATGGTAGGCATGTAAAAGTCATAGAACAACTTCAGGAGTCTGTTGTCACCTTCCATCATTAATTCCAACTCCTCTTTTATGTGTATGGCTCTTTTGCCAGCATGTATGTCTGCACAGTTCCCAAAAGACTAGAAGGGCCAGAAGAGGGTGTCACATCCCATGGCAATAGAGTTGCAGACCCCTTTGAACCATCATGTAGGTGCTGTGACTTGAGGACATGGGACGGGAGGAGCAGCCAGTGCTTTTAGCCACTGTGCTGTCTCTCCGGCTCTGATTCCACCTTTTGGGCTCTGGTGATTCAAGTTGGGTCGTCAGACTGGGTTGCAGGTGCCTTTGCCAGGTGAGCTACCTTGCTAGCCCTGATAAGTTTTCTTTTAATTTTGTTTTAGAGACGGGTCTTCCTTCCTATGTAACCCATACAAGCCTTGAACTGGAGAGTTCCCTTCTCAGCCCCATGTGTAAGAATTGCAGTTAGGGGGCACCACGCCCATTTTGGTCTATTCAAATCTCTTGCCCGTTTTTAGACTTTGATGTCTCTTAATGTTTTATATTTTTATTCTTTCATATGGACTCATTTATTTTTTAACACCCTTTTTATGTGGGAGCTTTGGGGACCTGACTATGGGTGTGTTTCTCCTGGGAAGATTTATATTTACTTCTAAGATATTGAAATTATATGTCTACTTTAAATGGGATCGCTGTAGCTTCTGGGCCAGCAAAGTAATTCTTGTTGTGGCTTTGTGATCTTATTGTCTGAGGAACAACAGTAAAGTCAGAATCCATGGTTCCTACAGGCCCACAGAATTTGAAACCATGAATGTGTAGGAAAAGCTGTACTGTGAATACTTATGGACCCATTTTCATCCCTAGGCTTTAGAGCCTAGCAGGGTTATGACTTTTCTGGCTTAAAAATATATCAACTGGGGCTGGAGAGATGGCTCAGCAATTAAGAACAGTGGCTGCTTTTCCAAAGGACACCAGTTCAATTCCAAGCACCCACATGGCAACTCACAGCTGTCTGTAGTTCCAGTTCCAGGGGATCTGACACCCTCACAGACATACATGCAGACAAAAGACCAATGTATGTAAAGTAAAAGTAAATCATTAAAATATATATCATCTGTCATATAACATAATACTTTATCTCAGACAGTAGGTGTGTGCTGTTTTGACAAATCAATCACTGCGTATATTTATGGGGAAACAATGTGATGGCTCATATGTATTTCATTGTAGAATGATTGCAGTAAATGAAATATATTCTTACCACACACACCCCTACCCTCTCTGTGGACATGCATATGGTGACAACAGTGAGTGCTTTAGAAGAGTTAATTTTTGGAGGTGCTGGGGATTGTACAGAGGGCCTTGAATACATTAGACAAATGCTGTATTTGTGCTTTTTCTTTTTTTTTTTTAAATGCTACCCTAAAGATGAAACATTTATTAGAAACGTTAGTGCCCCAAAAGGGAATATAAACAGCAAGAGATGTTGCTTAGCTTTGGAAAGAATCTTAATAAATGCTGATGGTTCCAAATATTTTCCATCTTTATTTCCAATCAACACTAAGACTGGATTTTTCCTTTGGTGAAATAGTATGGTGTACGGGTTACTTTGAAGCACTGTACTGAAGCTACCTACTTTCGGTTCAACACTGAAAAGCTAAGGAACCCAGCCTACAACCTTCGTAATGAAAGCTGCTTGTTCCAGGTTACAAGTAGGCGTGCTCGAAGAACTACTGTTGACACACCCAAAGATTGGCTTCTTTCCCTCAGCTACTGTTTCAATATGGAATGAGGGAATCTTTCATGCAAGCTTTTGCCAGTGTTCCAGAAAGCATAGGGAGTTGGGACTTCATTAGAGTTGGAGAACAATTTCTTTTTTTTTTTTTTTTCCTCTCCAGCTTGCAGGCTTTGGCGTACCCCTCAGTCCTGGGCAGGACAAGCCCTCCACCATTGATGTACAGCCCTGTGTCAAGGTTACAGCCTCTAAGTTGGGAGGAGAGGACAGATGACTATCAACATGAACGTATTAGCTACATTTGTCTGCAGGAGCAGCCCACTGAAAGTAATTCAGGACAACCTTCTGCCAGGCAACACACTTCAAAATTACTGCTGTAACTTCTAACACCGGTTTGAACTCAACCTCCACATAGCTAGACTATATGAAAGGGCAAGCCAATGAGGTGATGGACTCTCATGAGCGGCATGTTGTATGGCCAATGGGCTGAGCCCCTGGCCCAGGAAGACCCGGAAATCAGGACTTGGGGCATGTGGTTCATTCCAAGCGGCAGGTGGGGTGGTGAAGGTGGTGTTGTGCTGAGGCAGGGTGCTTCGGGGTCCTGACGACTCGAGGCCAGGTGAGAGGACGGAACTCAGACGCGAACAGCTAGGAGGACTAAGGGCACTCTGGTGCAAGCTTGAGGGGCCTTTTGTCCAGGCTCCTGGTGGTGAGCAGGGCACTCTAAGCCAGGGCCCTCCTACTCTCTTGGACTATCTCCTACCCCACGCCCCTCCCCCACAACCACGAGGTGGTGTGGGCGGGGGCAGGGTGGACTGGAATTCGTTATTCCAGGCCGCGAGTGCAGGAGGAACGCAGGGCCTGGAATAGGAGGGAAAGGAGGTGGCTCGTGAACCGAGGGCACTCTCTTGGGGTTCAGTAGCACAAGACCCCAAAAGAAATCTAGGCAAGATTTCCAGCTGGCCATAATCCAGTTGGTGAAAAGGTACTTTCTGTCGTGGGCGTTGGGTGGGATTTGCTTTGAAGGACTTGGCCTCAGGTTAGGCCTGAGGCCTAGTTCCCTAGCCCAAAGGGCACAGATGGGGAATTAGAGAAGATAGGTCTGGCCCGGGACCCTTGACTGGCCTGTATGAGAACTAATCCAGGAAGAAAACCCACTTGAAGGAAAGGCCAGGAGGAGGGGTCCAATCAGTGAATGTGATCATAGGAAGGTAAAAAGGATCCCAGAGGTCTGTGCTATAGCACCGCTTCGGATATACCAGTTAGGCGACTGACTTCTAGATCCTTAAATAAGGCAAGGGTGGTGTGGCAAAAAGTGCAAGCTGCTGACCGGGCAGTGCTAGCAACGGAGGAGTTGAATGTCTATCTTCTTTCTATTCCAAGCTGCATTTCTCTGTAGCTAGTAGTTCAGGCAGTTCTTCGAAAGCTCAGAAAAGATTTTTGGGATTAGAGTGTAGCTTAGTGGTGTAATGCATGCTTAACATACATAAGGCCTTGGATTTGGTTCCCAGCACAAGAGGGATAAAAGGAAGAAAAAAAAAAGATTCTTCAGGAACAGGTCAGGACAATGAGAGAAACCCTTTACAGAGCGAGCCTTGAAATCCTTAAATTATAAAATGATTCTGAAGATGTCTGATGGGTCTTAGATTTGAGATAGGTCCCGGGGCTCATCCCTAGGTAACTGGGGAATTAAATGGAGTCAGCCAGGTAGTATAGGCTCAAAGTACCCCGGAGACCTCAGTTCTACTGGTGTTTGTAAAAAATAAATAAATGAATGAATAAATGACGGATAAAGATTCAGAAAAGCAGCTAAACCCAACAGAGTTAAATGCAGTTATACATTAGTGGGGGAAACTGACATAGGAGAAAACAAAGCAAACGCATGAATATTTGTTGACAGAATAATTTTATTGTATGGAGGTGTGAAGTTCAACTTATTATCCCCATGCATTAAAAAATTGTTCCTTTCTACAGTAGGTGGTTCATTGATGTGTGGTTCCCGGAAATGCTGTTTAGGTAGAGAAACTCAAGGAGGGCTTTGGTTAGTGGAAGGTGCTTAGAATGTTCTTAGCTCAAATGGGCTCTTAATGGGACTTGAGAGCGTATTCCTGTAATCCCTGAACACAGGAAGATTGCAAGTTCAAGATCCTCTTGAGCTACACAGCAAGACCCTTTTCCAAAAACAAGACAGGTGTGGTTGCATAAGCCTGTCATCCCAGCACTTGAGAGCCTGAGGCAGGAGGGTTGTCAAGAGTTCAAGGCTAGGTAGGGATACACACATAGTGATGTATCTGTGCCTCTAACGGGGAAAAAAATGCAGACAGGGTTTCTCTGCGTAGCCCTGGCTGTTTCGGAATACTTTCTGTAGACCCGGCTGGCCTTAAACTCAAAGAGATATGCTTGCCTCTGCCTCCTGAGTACTAGGATCAAATGTGTGTGCCAGCAAGAATTTTTCAATTAATTTTTTTTTAATTTAATTTAATTTAAAAAACTTTTGAAGTGAATCTGTTATAGGAGACTGGTCATGTCACTGATCTGATTTGCCTAATGAATCTTCTCTACTTTGTGAATCTGTTTTAGAAGAAGGAAAAGGCAAACAGTGGGAATTTTTAAGTTCTTAAAATTAATTCTTTGAGAATTTCACCCTTATGTGTTATGACCAAACTCATTCCCTCCCCAGACTCCTCCTAGACCTACCCCCTTTTCTATCCATCCAACGTTGTGGCTTTTTTTTTTTTCCCCCACCCATCAAATCCAACATGTTCTGCTATACACTACTAGATGTACGGCTTTTCTCTGGAGTGTGGTCACGTTGCTGGGTGATACATTGATAAAGAAAAATGGCTCCCCCTTTCCCTGCCATCAGTTGCCAGTGGCTCCTTGGCTAGGAGTGGGACTTCGTGCTCACCTGCCTTCTCCATGCTGGGAGTTGATATGGCTTGAACAGGAACCAACCACCTTCTGATGGCTTATAAGTCCCATTGCACAAGATAAAAGAACCTGTGACTGTTGTCAGGTCAAGAGCCTGCAACTACACAGGCCCTAGGCCCTAGGATAAAATCGATTCCTGTTATTCTGCTTAATGGACACAGTGTTAAACTGACTTTTAGTGACATATTACACCCATAGAGTAGTACATCTCTCACCTCTCATCAGAAAAGATTCAATTTACAGTAGATGTTGAATCTTTAATCCTTTAAAAATGCTGGCAGGTAATTAATCAGAACAGAATCAACAATCATTTCTACAGCCTCTCGATGGATCCTGTCCGGCCATTGTTCAGGGGGCCTACTCCTGTCCACCCATCTCAATGTGTTCGGATGCCAGGCTGTTGGCCACAAGCTCCTAGACCTTTGGACCCAGCCTGGGGTAGGGCAGGACCTGCAGGCAGAGGCCTTGTGTTTAGAAAGCCAGAGGAATCCAGTCCACAACTCCAGCCAGCACAAAAGGTAAGACAGGGCTTGGGAAATGGGGATGCTTTGTTTATAATTGGGCTATTGTTTTTATTTTTGACAAGTAGTTGCATCTTGTGGTCATGCAGTTCAGTCCTAGAGAAAATGCCTCAAAATAAACACTAGATAGACTTGGGTCAGTGCCTAAGTTTGGTTTCTCGCCTCAGTCCTTCATCCACTGAGGGGTTTAAACACAGCCCTTTGCTGCCCCTGACTGTTCAGATTCTACTCTGATTAGCGCAGTGGTATTGACAATAACTCCTGCCTCGGCAGTAATAATCGTTTAGTTTGTTCCTTCCAAAAATTCCTTAAAGATAAAAGAGGATCCTCACTGTTGCTGCTGTAGTGTGAGCATGTTTAATTTCCCAATTATATGGATTTAAAAACAGCATTCATCTATAAGTCACATTTCAGGGATGAAGGATGCATATGTATAATGGAATTATGATTCTTTTTAGAAGAATTAAAAGTGTTAGGTACAAGGTTTTATAAGAAAACTGACAGCAATGTTGTTTGTTTAGTCAGATGAAATGCTTTGGTCTGTATGTAGCTTTTATTCGCCTAGTAGTTCTAACTGGCATAACAGCAAGCTTTCAGGACTACCACAGCAGTTCAGTTGTGGGGTTCATTGGGTATTGTATAAGAGGAAAAACTCAAGAGGGGGCTGAGGATGCAGCTCAGTTGGTAGAGTGCTTGCATAGGATGCATAAAACCTAGGATTTGATCCCCAACACCATACAAACCTGGTGCGGATGTGCAAATCTGTAATCCTAGCACTGAGGTGAGACAGGAAGATCCAAAGTTCAGTATTCATCTTTGATTATGTAGCACATTTGAGACCAGCCTATAAAAAACAAAACAGACAAACAACTCTAAACTTCTGATATCCTTAATTGATTTTTTTTTCTGTAAAATTGGTTAACCAATGTTCTTGTTCCCTTTTACCTTGGCCATGTAGGAAATAAACTTGGAAAGGGGCTTCGGAGAGGACTCAGTGGGGAAGGTACTTGTGTGACCACCAGGACCTGAGTTTGAATCTCCAACACCCATGTAAAAGCTGGGCACAGTGGCTCTCATATGCAACCCCATATCTGTAATCCCATTACTCCTGCAGGGATCTGGGAAGTGGAGATAGGAGAACCCACAGACGAGCTAGCCTGGCATATGCACCAGCGTGGTATATGCACCAGCCAACAAGCAGTAAGAGACTGGTCTCAAAGAAGACAGGGCCCTGTTCGTGAGGTTGTCTCCCAGTTTGCACATACTCACTGTGGCATGTGTGCCCATGGTCACACCAATGCACAAAGATAGAAAGTATTTTTTTTAATTTTTAAAATTAAATAAATTTAAATTTAAAAATAAAACCAGCCAACCGGAAAAAAAAAGTGTGGGGTTGGGGGGAACTGAGGAGATGGCTCAGCAGTTAAACCCAGGCACTCACTGCTCTTATTCCTGCATGTTGGTTTATAATAGTCTACAACTATAGTTCCAGGGGATCTGATGCCATCCTTTGTCTTCCATAGGCACCAAGTATACACACATAGTGCACACACATAGTGCAGGCAAAACCAGTCATACATATAAAATAAAAATAAATCTTATAAATATAATTATTAAATATAAGATGCACTGGAGCACACCTTTAATCCTAGCACTTAGGAGGCGGAGGCAGGTGAGTTTCTGGGGAGTTTGAGGCCAGCCTGGTCTACAAAGTAAGTGCCAGGTCAGCCAGGGCTACATATTGAGATCATATTCCAAATAAATAAATAAAATTTAAAGCCTGGAAAAACAGCTATTTTGTGTTATTTCATTATAGTGTTCATCAATTCATAGACTTTTTGTTTTTAATATTGTGTTGCTGTTTTTGAGACAGGCTTTTTTTTTTTTAATTCTTGGCTGTCCTGTGAATTTACTGTTTAGATCAGCCTAGCTTAAAACTCAGAGAAATCCATCTGCCTCCACCTCCTAGTGCTGTGTGCTGCCACACCAAGCCAAATTAATAGACTTTTAAAAAATGTGTTTCTTATTTTATGTGTTTGTCTGCATGTACGTCTCTATCCATGTATGCCTGGTACCTGAGGGGCAGAGGAGGGCATTGTATTCCCTGCTGCCACATGGGTGCTAGGAATTGAACCCAAGTCTTCTGGAAGAGCAGTCAGAGCCGCTTTCCACGTCCTTAAATTCATAGAGATTTTAGCCTAACTGCATTTACTTTAGTAAGATGTAGTAATAAGTATTGGAAAAAATTGAAGTATTTTTTCCATTTAAAATTTATTATTCTTGCATTTATTTTGTATGTGCATGCATGTGTGTATGTGTCAGTATCTGTGTCTGTGTGTGTATTTGTGTATGTACACATGCCACAGCATGTATGTGAAGGTCAGGTGACAACTTGTGAGAGAGGTTCTCCACCATGCAGGTTCCATGGATTGAACTCGGGTTCTCAGGTTTGGCAACAGGCACTTTTATTCACGGAACTTCTCACCAGCCAACATCCCTTATTGTTATGACATTGATAGGGTTTGAAGAAGGCGATTTTGTTTAGAAAGCCATTGTTTCTAGGGTTCCAATCCATTTCTTAGCATAACCTTAATAATTATCTTTCCTCAGGAGTCTGTGGGTTTGGTGTCCATGTTCCGTGGTATGGGTCTTGACACGGCGTTCCGGACTCCTTCAAAACGAGAAGTGCCTCCTATAGGTATGTGGAAGTGAACTGGAAATATGGAGGCATGTGTGGTTGCTTGGTTCTCATGTTAACAGAGGCATGTGCGGTTGCTTGGTTCTCATGTTACAAAGGCATGTGTGGTTGCTTGGTTATCATGTTAACAGAGGCATGTGTGGTTGCTTGGTTCTCATGTTACAAAGGCATGTGTGGTTTCTTGGTTCTCATGTTAACAGAGGCATGTGTGGTTGCTTGGTTCTCATGGAGGCATGTGTGGTTGCTTGGTTCTCATGTTACAAAGGCATGTGTGGTTGCTTGGTTCTCATGTTAACAGAGGCATGTGCGGTTGCTTGGTTCTCATGTTATGGAGGCATGTGTGGTTTCTTGGTTCTCATGTTATGGAGGCATGTGTGGTTTCTTGGTTCTCATGTTATGGAGGCATGTGTGGTTGCTTGGTTCTCATGTTACGGAGGCATGTGTGGTTTCTTGGTTCTCATGCTATGGAGGCATGTGTGGTTGCTTGGTTCTCATGCTATGGAGGCATGTGTGGTTGCTTGGTTCTTGTATCCACATGGTTTGTCAGAAACCTAACTGCAGAATACTCAGTACATAATAACAGCTGAGGTTTGGCTCTTGCAGGCAGAGGCGTTCTAGGTCGAGGCTTGTCTGCTAACGTGGTCCGCAAAGACAGAGAAGAAGCCCGTTCCTCTTTGCCAGATCCTTTGGTGCTGGCAGCTGGGGACAGCAAGCTTGCAGAGGCCTCTGTTGGCTGGAGTAGGTGGGTAGAGTCACTTTGTCCCGTAACCTCAAGTGTCAAATGCAAAAAGAGGCTCTGGGATAAACGTGTTATCTTCCAGTTGAGCATTTCCAACATGGGCATCCGTGGTGGTGTTTACCAGGAGTATTTGGTGGCTGCTCATCTAGGCAGTCATTGGGAAGGGAGAGTAGTTCCCACTGGGTATCTCACAGCTTCACTTGACCCTTCACTAGGTTTCCTGATGGTAAATATGAGTCACATTCCCTTCAACTCTGCCTAAGAAGATGGCTCTGAGAGCACATGCCAAGAGTGGCTAGTGAATGGGTCATTATTTTAAGAGACCCCTGAGGCTGAGCTTGGGCACCTTTGGGTATCCCCTCCATGAAAACAGTGGTAGGCAATGGCTGCAAATGGCGGCCTTCTTGGGAGTGGTATATACCTGGTCGCCAAAATGGTTGTCCTAAGGGACCTTGGAAACAATTTTGTGGAAGCTATTCATGCCTTTGATCTCAGTGCTGTCCTCAGTCTAGTTTGCATGGTGCCTTTAGGAAGCCCCAGGGCAGTAGCCAGGGTTCACACTGGCCAGGTCATCATGTCCATCCACACCAAGCTACAGAATAAGGAACATGTCATTGATGCCCTATGTAGAGCCAAGTCCGGCTTTCTTATACCTCAAAGATCCATACTTCACTAAGTGTAATACAGATGAATTTGAAGACACAGTAGCTGAGAAAAGGCTCATCTTGGATGGCTGTGAGGTCAGATATACCCCAGTAGTGATCCCCTTGAACAAGTGGTGGGAAGTGTACTCCTAGGGGCTTCCCTGTGTTTTCCTACACACCAGAAAATCATGTTCAGTAATAAATTTCACATCCAGTTTTTAAAAATAAAAGGAATGGTACATTTGAGGGGATAATCTAGACATAGTGTAGACTAGAAGAGCCCTCACTTGCCTCTTTCTCATTTCAGAATGCTAGGAAGAGGCAGTTCTGATGTCTCTTTGTTACCACTGGGAAGAGCAGCCAGTAGTATAGGCAGAGGAGTGGAGAAACCTCACAGTGCCTTTGGCCTGACCACCCGGGATTCCCCTCGGCTGCCACAGCCTCCAACTCTGTCTCCGACCTCACTGCACTCTGCAGATTCCCCTCCTGTCCTGACTATGGAACGAAAGGAGAAGTGAGTTATGGCCACCCTCTGCTCTGAAGGAGGGATGGTGAGGAAGGGTACCCTGCAACCTGCTCTTGGGTTGCCAGGGGGAAATATGGACAGTGTTCTGTGAGTCCAAGTTCTTGTGGGGTGATTGGGGCTGGAGGGTGTTTTGCCTTTTGACAGAGGGGAGATAGATGAAGAGGTTCCTGAAGAAGTATAGTGAGTTTAACTGTGAATATAAACAGTTGTGTGAGTAGTGAGCAGACTCTTGGCTTGTCACTTCCCATCTACATCAGAGTGATGGTGCTCTGTCATGTTGAAGATAAGAAAGTCACCTAAGAGGAGTATTAACACTACCTCACCTCTATCTGTGGAATGAATCCTTTGTTTTTAGGTAGCTGGCCTTGTTTATTATAGTGGTATTTGTAGGGCAGCCCAGACAACTTTGCTGTGTGATTAGATGTGGTTGGGTTTGTACATCTTGACTCCCAGTTTGTGTATCTGTAAGTTAAGTGGGAAAAATTTCTCCAGTCTTTTTCTTGTTGATGGGTGCTGCTCACTTAGTTATTGGGATTTATGATGTATTTTTGTTTTTTAATGTAGTCCTAGCTGGCCTTGAACTCCTGGGCTCAAGGGATCTTCTGCCTTAGCCTCCAGAGTAGATGGAACTAAGATGTATGTTATCATGTCTGGCTTGTGCTCCCCCTTTTTCTTTCCTTTTTTTTTTTCCCTCAGAGAGCTTTTGGTCAAGCAAGGATCGAAAGGAACACCTCAGTCTTTGGGACTGAACCTCATCAAAATCCAGTGTCATAATGAAGCAGTTTATCAGTATCATGTGACTTTCAGGTGTGTACAGCTCTTTTTCTCCCTTGTGCACTTCCTAGACGACAGGGATGGTTTAGGTTCCTGAAGGTAAATCAGTACTGCTCTAAACCGCTTCTGAATCCCCATGCAGTAAGCCTGCACTCAAGGTTCAGGAAGGAAGTCCAAAGTTAATATTTGTGTGTGCTCTAACTCTTGTCCCAATTTTAGGCTCACAGCATGAAGCTAGAAATGGATATAGTGTTGAAGTAATGAACAGTAAGCTCAGGGCATTTGCTTTGCATGGGCCCCTCCCATGGCCTGTCCTGTTTTTATGGTTTTACCAATGCTTGAACTCAGGGTTTCACCTCTGAGCAACACCCCAGCACCCTTCCATGACCTCTTGGCTCATCTTTTGTGACTTTTTAAATTCTTTTTCTTAAATTCCTACCACTTGTATAAGATCCATAGCTCACAAAGCTTGTATTCTCCTATATACATATTATCATCATAAACATTTCATGTCTCTCTAGTGATGGTCCAAGGTTAACCTAAAGGATAGGGGGATGGAGAGATGGCTCGGTGCTTAAGAGTATATACTGCTTTTGCAGAAGACCCAAGTTTGGTCTCCCTTGTTGGGCAGCTTACAACCAGCTATAAATTCAGCTCTAGGTGGATCTAATACCGTATCCAAACATAGGTAGAGATCCATACAAATTATTAAAAGTAATCAAAATAAATCTTAAAAAAACTCAGTTTAAAATCAAAGAAAAGAATTTTAATTTTATGGCAACATTTTAGGATTTTTCCTGTTTTTTAGCGTAAGGGTTCATAGTAGTTTATATTCTCTTTGTAAAATTATAGGAACGCCTTTCTGTAGAGGTTATTGGTTGGAATCATGAAAAAAATGTTTTGAAATACATTTGAAAAATACATGAAGATGGAAACCTGCACTTCTCTGACAGTTAATGGAAATAGAACAGAACATAATGTTTTGCTGTGTGTACACATTGTGACACTGTCATATCCAATATGTCATTTACTTGTGGTGAGAACATGTAACATTCCCTTTACCAGAATATCATAAGTTATAGTTGCATGCTCTGATCGCTATGATGCTCTGATCACGTGACTCTTCATGTCATAGAGCACTGCTGCTTTGATGGAACACCGCCATCTCTCCTTCCTAACATCTTCCCCCACCTGTTAAAGGGATTTTTTTTATAAAATTGTGTTTGTTTCTCAGTTTCATTCTTAACTTGGCTATCACCCAGATAATTGAGACTAATTATTCTTAACCTGCTAAGCTAGTCTGACTTCCTCCCATTGTGAATCCCATAGATACTTGCACTTTATGGCTTTCCCTGCTCAGTTGAACCTTTCCTGATGTCTTCTGGACCTCTGCCCATGGCTTAATCCCCTACTTCCTTCTTTAACTCCTCCTCCCCTGGCTGGCAGGAAGTCCAGCCCTGTTCTTTCCCCTGCTCAGTGATTGCCTATAACCTACTTTATTGTCACATCAGAGGACAATTGGAGAGCAGAATTTATACAACATTAAGGCAGGACAAGGATTGCAACCAGATATTGGTAGTACAGAAATGAGCATTTGAATTACACAATAACCCTATGCTTACATCCCCCTTTTTAGTCTAATAAAAATATTCTTTTTCTTACAATAACAAACTATATGTAATAATAACAATTATGAAAATTATCAGGTAAGATTTACATTTGTATATTTGGCACCCTTGAATAAAGTATTCTACTATCTATCTATTTCTATCATCCTAAATAATTTAAGTTTAACTGTGGAACTGTAACTATTTGTCTTCAACCTTATCAGAGAATTAAGAAGGAATAAAGATTTCCTAAATATGTACAAAGTACAGGCAAGCAGCTTTCAAAAGTATAGAAATGACAGAGATACTTGACTGCCTAGACAGTCCTCTAAATTTTCTCAATAATGTTGGAACATTGTCTTCAGACTTCTAGCTCAGAATATCTGACAGACTTTTCTGTGAAGCAGGAATTATGAAGGACTGGCCTGTCTTGTCCTTGCAAAGCTTGGCAGTCAACTGTCCTGCATCCATTTTGTCCTGTTTGGACACTATCCTGTCTGTAATTGACAAAAGGGCATTTTCTTACCCAGTGGCTAGCTTGCCACATATGAAGCCTTTGATGCTTTTTGAAGTAGAACAGGTTGCTGCCAGGAGCAGACCTGTCTCATTGTCAAAAAAAAAAGGCCTTAAGTTAATAAAATCTTTAAATGCTATATTCTGTAGATCTCTTGAGATTTTTGAAGAGCATTTATCTTATCTGAATTGTTTGTTTCTAGTTATTTTTTTAATTTGTCAATCTAAAAAATATTTTTGTAATTAAACTAGTATCTAACATGACTATGAGTTTGACTGACTGCTAATATGCATTTTGGAGGGTCGGGGGTTAAGATAGGTTTCTCTGTGTAGCCTTGGTTGTCCTGGACTCACTTTGTAGATGAGGCTGGCCTCAAACTCACAGAGCTCTGCCTGCCTCTGCCTCCCAGAGTTCTGGGATTACAGGCGTTATGGCACCTGGCTTTAATATGCATTTCTTAATTATCTTAAATAGTTGGTAATAGCAGCTTTTAAAAGGACTAGAATTTAACATTGCAGTTTTAAGAACTACATAGGTATAATACTTTTGCATGTTGTAACCGAATGTAATCTTAAGTCTGTATCAATGTACAAAGATTTATACCAATGTAAGATTTTTGGCTTACTAATGTTCTTTGGTCCAAAAGTAAATTCAATAATCTACCTTTTATTTATCATTCCTATAACCAACCCATTTAAAATGATAACAAACATTGATCACCCATAGAATGACCAAAAATCATCCACCCCCTCTTGGGAATGAGGCATAGTTTTCTTAAATTGTTTCCTGCTGATTTGTGATACAGTTTTTCATTTTGGTGGCCCAACAAAATTATGATGTTGTCCAGTCTAGATATAACTAGAAAGCTAGATGTAACTTTTGCTGTCCAGCCTGTGAATTCTGAGAAAGTTCGGGACTTAACTGAAGTTCTGCTGGAACAGTCTGTGATGTTGGACAATCTAGATAGCCATTTTGAAATTGTCCCGGATACAGAGTTTTGCGGAAACAGTTATTGAGGCCATCTGTGAAGTCTGATCACCTGGGCTACTTCTCTTGTCTGTTTTGGTGTCTGGTCCTCTTGCTCTGCAAAATATATAAAACTTCAAAGGTACTACACATTTTTGTATTAATATATGTCTGGGTTGTGCACTTGAGCACAGTTCAGTTAAAGGTGATTATCTACTCTTTGTTCCAGGAGGTAAGGCATTTGTTTTTCCATATAATCTGGATTGTATAACCAAACTGTAAAATAAATTTTTATCTATGCCATTTAAAAGAATGGCATATATAAGTCCTGAGGAATTTGTAGCCAAAGACTTATTAGCTATGCAAAGCTGAAATCTTAGCTAGAGACATTTTCATGTCTCAGTCAGTTTCAGAGCTGTTCCCATGTGGAGAGATCAGCAAATTATGTTATCTATCCCATTTGGTTGTTTAGATTTCTTCTGTCTACAGCCAAGATCTTCAGGCGGTCTCCCCCTGTCAAATCTGATTTCCAACAGCTTGGATGGAATACATAGCTTTTTGTTTCCTGTTAAAAAATGAGCATATTCTCCTCCCCAATGCAATACATTTCCTGTCTCCAATTTTGGAATTAGAGCCTTTATATGTTCATCTAATTCAGTAGTTTTTTCCCCCTAAAATCCAATGTATCTTAGTAGGTGTGCTACTTGTTTCATTTAAAAATATTAGGGGCTGAGGAGATGGCTCAGCAGTTAAGAGAGGAGATGGCTCAGCAGTTAAGAGCACTGGCTGTTCTTCCAGAGGATTTAGGTTTAATTCCCAGCACCCACATGGCAGCTCACAACTGTCTATAACTTATGTTCCAGGTGATCTGATATCCTCACAGACATACTTGCAGGAAAAATTTTAAAATCAGTAAATCATTTTATCTATTTTTGGGAGATACTATAATCCCTTTCTGTTTTATGATAACCTTTTAAAATTATTGTATATCTTTTAATAATTGTTTGGCCTATAAAATTATAAGTTATATCTGTAATGGATTTCATGTCATGTCTAAAATATTGTTGTATTCCAGTGAGTATACATGGTGAAGCACCATCAGCTCCAATTTGCAAAGGCATCTCTAAGACAGTCACCATTTCTAACAAATGTATAACAATTAGATGCTTTCCAGAATTTAAGGCAAAACCCCATTGGAATTCTGAATATGAACCTATGGCATGGTACATATATTTCAGCTCTCCAGTCTGTAAAATGGAGCACACAAGCCACTGTATGACCATGTTCCAACTAAACACCAAACAGGTTCTGCATTTCTACTTTAGCATGTAGACCTTCTTCTAGTAATTTATCTTGGGCAGTACACATACAATACCCAGTTTGACAAGTTAACTTACAGCCAAAGCCTTTCTCTCCAGCATCTCAATGGGCTGCCATTTCTCATCTGTAACTTCCTCTTTTGGTGTTATTATAAATTCCAGATTGGATTTCTCTGAAGGTTTGCCATTTTGATTCAAAGATTCCTCCAGCCTCTGTTTTAAAGTCTTTAGCATCTAATTTTTCATACTGTTTCTCCAAGTTCCCTGATCTCTCCCAAAGAGGATATACAAACTGTAATCATTACTGAAAATATTATTTATATGCTAAGAGAAACAAACTCAGATGGAATCCAGAAGCACTGTCTCACTGTGTCTTTCTCAATTTTCAACATAGTAAATAATCGTTAATCTCAAAACCTTTAAGGACTTTACTTTCTTAGAGCCAGCTTCCCTTCTAGACCTTACCAGTAAAGATTCTTGAGGGTTCTCAGTTTGTCCCTGACTCCTGCTTTCAGGAAGAGGCTTTTCTGCCTCCCTCAAAGAATCCTGACTCTTCCCCAACTCTGTTATTGGTTCCACAAGTGTTTGCTCCTCTGGCCTGCAGGAGTCGGGTCATCAAGAGCCCCTTCTCAAAGGGATTTAGCTTCCTGCCTTGGCTAGAAAAGTCTGGATTTGAGAAGCTTGCATATATTAAAGAGCCACCTTTTTTTGGTTTTTTTGTTTTGTTTGTTTTTCTCTCAGCAAAGGCTTCTTAAAAGAACTGCCCTCTGCTTTCCCTCTTTGGGGTTTGTTTTAGTTTTTGATTTTTTGCAGCCAGTGGGACTCCTTGCTGCACAGGCAGAGGGAGAGGGGACCAGTGTTAATCAGGAAGCTGTGAGCCCCTGCTCTCTTAATGAAAAGAACTAAGAAACTAACTGCTTTCCCTTTAAGTTTAGAGTCTGTGTAAGTTCTTGGTAGATTAGTGTGAATTCTTCCCCACTTGGAATGCCAAAATGTTAGTTATTTTTGTAAAATTGGTGTTTATTTCTTGGTTTCTCTCTTAACCCAGCTAACTAAATAATTGAGACTCTATTATTTGTTTATTAAGCTTCATGGCACAACAACTGAGCGGCAATTACTTTATTCTTAACCCTCTAAGCTAGCCTGACTTCCTATCATCGTAAATCCCAGAGATACTTGCGCTTTCTCTGTCCAGCTGAATCTCTCCTGATATCTCCTATACCTCTGCTCTTGGCTCAATCTCCTACTTTCTCCTCTAACTCTTCCTGGCAGGAAGTCTAGCACTATTCTGGCCTCTACTCAGCGATTGCTTGTAAGCAGCTTTGTTTGCACGTCAGAGGACAATTGGGGAGAAGTGTTTATACAACATTGAGAGAGAAGATTCTTAAAACAGGATTACATCTAGATATGGAGGGTACAGAAATCAGCATTTGAATTGTACAAGGACATTGTGCCTACCATTACCCTACTCTGTATGAGTTTAATTTTTTTTTTAGATTCCATCTGTAAGTGAGATCTTTTAAAAGACTTCAAATTATGTGTATTTTTCTCTGTGTGGGTATATGTGTGCAGGAACACAAGGAGGTCAGAGATATCAGATCCACCTGGAGCTTGAGTTACAGACAGCTGTGGGCCATTGGATGTAGGTTCTAGGAACATAGCTCTGCGAGAGTAATACATGTTCTTTTTGAGTTTTTTGAGACAGGGTTTCTCTGTGTAGCTTTGACTGTCCTGGAATTCTTTCTATAGACCAGACTTGCCTCCAACTCAAGAGATTTGCCTGCCTCTGCCTCCTGAGTGCACCTTTACTGGCTGTTCTTAACCACTGGCTTATTTCACTTAGGATAATCCCCTGTAGGTTCACCTGTACTGCAAATGACAGAGTGCAATTTTACAACTTCAGAATTGAGATGTGAGCACATTCTGGTAATCCCAGCACTTGAAGGCCAAAGCAGAATTGTCTTTCATTCAAGGCCAGTCTGGCTATATAGTGAGTTCCTGGCTAGTTTGAGCTGAAGAGTGAGATCTTGTCTCTCATATACATATATACATACGTACGTACGTACATACATACATATGTAGTTGATACAGAGATCTAACTGGTCAGAGTGTTAAGAATTAAATAAAGAACTCGGATCTAAACAGAAAATTACATCACTCCCACTGAGTCTCATATAGCAGTATGGAAGAGGAGATGAAGAGAATGTAAGAGCCCAGGGATAGGGAAGTATGTTAGAAATAAGATGAGGCTTACAACAGGTTTTCTATGAAAGGGGTTTATTAAGAGAGAGGGGGAACAGAGGTGGGCCATGATGGGGGAAAGAGAGATAGAGGAGAGGAGGAAGGGCGGGTGCCCCATAGAAAGACAGTGAGAGTAAGAGAGTAAGAGAGAGAACACGTGTCTGGTGGTCCTTTTAAAGGCCACCTGGCTGGGCGATACAAGATGATGTCATAAGTTGCTAGGTAACTCAGAAGCAGGTTGTTTCAGAATACTAACAAAGTATGCTGCTTAAAACAAAACAAAAACTTCTAACATGACATGGCTAGTATATTCATGAATTCATTCAGAACAACACAAAATTGGGCCTGGATGGAGGAGGGGCTGATGAGGCCCTATCACTGTGAGACAGTGATAGCTGATGATCGTTGGGGAAAGGGTTTTATTTTTTTAAATTGTTTTCACTGGTGTAGTCATTGAAAAGTTGCCCATAATCCAGTAAATTACATCATGCAAATAGTCCCAAACTCAGTGGGTTATATACAAAGACAAGAAAATAGGGGCTGGAGAGATGGCTCCACAGTGAAGAGCACTGGCTGCTCTTTCAGAGGACCTGAGTTCAATTCCAGCACCCACATGGTGGCTCACAACCATCTAAAACTCTAGTTCCAGGGCATCTGACAGGCTTTTTTGGCTTCCATGGGCACCAAACATATGCGTTACACATTGACACACATGTACGGACACACATAATAAAAATAAAATAAAATGTTAAAAATTAAAGTAGGAAGGGAAACTTTTTTTTTATTTAGATAGGATTCAGGAAAACCTTAGTAGTTTTTGTTTGTTTGTTTTTTGGATTGTGTTTTTTAAGCATTCAAACTATTTATTATTCTTTCATACAATACATCTCAACCACAGTTTCCCCTCCTTCCATCTCCTCCACTCCACTCTCTCCCAGATCCACTCCCCCCCCGTCTCTCCCCAGAAAAGAGTAGGCCTCCCAGGGACGTCAACCAAGCACAATAAAATACAGTAAGACCAGATATAAACCCTCACATCAAGGCTGGGAGAAGCAACCTGTATGTTGTTGTAAATAAAAAAAAAGTGTTGGGCTATATAATGTTTATTATTAGTCCTAAGACTATCAGGGAGGTATTATCTAACCCGCTATCACAAACAATAAGACACATACACCTGTTAGATTTTATAATTGCCTTATTTACCTTGGGCCAGGCAGATATTTCACATAAGCTCAATAACCTCACCACCCCTCTCCCAGCCCACATCCAATGCCATCCACCTTAAACCATCTTTGTCTGGACTATCTTTCATCTATAATCCTATGACTACTTGCTTTTATTCTTCATCTGGGCCTTTTCATGCCATTATTGGAGTTCTTCCTCCAGGCCCACATGATTCCTTCTTCATGTTAACCTATCGTGGTATCCTCCTTCCTCCTCTCTTCCTGTCTGTCTGTCCCCAGTAATTCTCCTGTCCTCAAAAGCCTGGGAACCTTAGCCATTCGTACCCCATTCTGCCCTGCCCAGGTATAGACCATTTAATCAACCAATCAGGTAGGTTTACACAACAAGGATAGGTGTACCCAGGTAGTAACTTTATCTTGAGGGCTATTAACACTCATCAGACCAACCTCCAACACCTGCAGGACAAAAAGGGTCCCAAGAGCAGACAAAAGAGTCAGAGACACCCCGCTCCTTCTGCCAGGAATTTCACAAAAATACCAAGCTAAGAACCATAACACATGCAGAGGACCTGGCACAGACCCATGCAGGCTCTGCTACTGTCGCTTCAGTCTCTGTGAGCCCCAATGAGCCCTGTTTAGAGACTGTGCTCTTCTGGTGCCCTACAATTCCTCCTTCCCCTGCTTCTGCCAGGTTCTAGGAGCTCAAAGGGGAGGGACACAATGGAGACCTTCAACTTAGGGTCTCTCCTTGCCTAACATTTGCCTATGAGTCTCTGCGTCTGTTCCCATCAGCTGCTGGATGAAGCCTCTCTGTTGATGACTAGGTTAGGCACTGAGCTATGAGTGTAGCAGAACACTAGCGGTTGTTGATTTTTCTTTGTTTTTAAATTTTATTTGTTTATTTATTTTTTGTCAGTGTTGTTCAGTTCTATCCTAGGTCTCTGAGCTGTCCAGCTTCCATTCCTGGTCATCCAGGCATTGCCAGGTGTGGGCTTCCTCATGTAGTGTGCGCCTCAGATTAGATTAGTCGTATAGACTAGTCGTTGGCAGGCCACTCCCACAAGTTGCCCCAGTACATCTTGCAGGTAGGACAGATTGTAGGTTGAAGATTTTGTGGCTGGGTTGGTGTCCCAGTCCCACCACTGGAAGCCTTGCCTGGTTACATAAGATGGACAATTCAGACTCTGTATTATTAGGAGTCCTTGCTAGGGTCACCCCTGTAAATTGCAGGGAGTTTCCACTGCAGTACATTTTCAGTTCACCCCCGACATGTCCTCCAATTCTAGTCGTCTTTCCCCATATTCTCTTCCTCCATCCATCCCCACCCCACCTGATCCCTCCTATTCCCATTCCCACCCTCTCTCCTGTCTACCTGCAAAATGTACTCCATTTCCTCTTCCCAGGGAGATCCATGCATTCTCTTTTACAGCTCTCCTTGTTACTTAGCCTCTCTGGGTCTGGGATCTGTGAATTGTAGCATGATTATCATTAATTAACAGCTAAGAATGGTTTTCTTTCTAGATCTGGGTTACCTCACTGAGGATGATTGGTTGTATGCATTTGCCTGCAAATTTCATGATGCCATTTTTTTTAACAGCTGAGTAATTTTCCATTGTGTGGATGTACAACACTTTAAAAATTCACTCTTCATTTGAGAACTATCTAGGTTGGTTCCATTTCCTGGCTATTATAAATAAAGCAGCAATGAACATGGTTGAACCAATTTCCTTGTGGTAGGATAGAACATCCTTTGGGTATGTGACCAAGAGTGATATAGCTGTGTCTTGAGATAAATCAATTTCAATTTTCTGAAGAGCTAGCATATTGATTACCATAGTGGCTATGCAAGTTTGCATTCCCACCAGCAATGGAGGAGTGTTCTCTTTGCTCCACATCCTCGTCAGCATGAGCTGTCACTTGTGTTACTGATCTTAGCCATTCTGACAGGTGTAAGATGGAATCTCAAAATTGCCTACCTGGACTTGTGGCAGCCAGTATAGCATCTGGTCAAGCAGGGGGTCTGCCTGAGTTGAGGAGAGGAATTTCTTAGGAAAAAGAACTGGTCTATCTGGAGAAGGAAAGGGTATGAGAGGCAGTGAAATCTATTAAAACCCATTATATACGGGCATGAAACTTTCAGAAAAATAATAAAAGATATGGTATAGAACTCTATTGTGTATTTCACATTTCTTGTATCTACCTGCTGATGAATGTCTTGGCTATTGTGAATTTTCTAAGACAAATCTAGGTATGTGTGTAGATATTTCTTTGAAATAATTGATTGTATATCTTTTAGGTCTATGTCCATAGAGGGATTACTGAGTCATACATATTTTTATATAAATATGTATGTGTATGTAGGTGTTCATATGTTCACACATTTGAAGTCCATAAAACAACATCAGGTGTCATCTTCAGGAAGGCCATTCACTTCTTTTAAAACAAGGTCTTTCACTGGACTGAACATCATCAGTTAGGCCAGACTGGCTAGCTAGCAGACCCCAGAAATCTTCCTGACTGTGGGACTACAAGGATATGCTATGGAGGCCTGACAGATGGCTCAGTGGTTAATCACCTTGACTGCTCTTCTAGAGGACCTAGGTTCAATTCCCAATACCTACATGGTGGCTCACAACCATTTATAACTGCAGTCCCATGACATCAGACACCTCCTTCTGGCCACTACGGATATTACACACACACAGTGCATAGACATCATGCCCCAATGGGTTCTGGGGGTTGAGTGTAGGTCCTTGAGCTTACAAGGAAAGAAGTTTACCAATATTAAGACATACCCTCAGCCTTGTTTTCAGGTTGTTGTTTTTTTTAAGAGCTTCCATACTGTTTTCCAAAGTGTTTACTAAGAAATGTGAATTTTGCCAGGTGGTGGAGGCTCATGCCTTTAATCCCCAGCACTTAGGAGGCAGAGGCAGGGGGATCTCTGTGAGTTGGAGGCCAGGGAGTGAGCTCCAGGACAACCAAGGCTACGCAGAGAAACCCTGTCTTGAAAAGCAAAAAAAAAAAATTAAAAAAAGAAGATGAAGAAGAAGAAAGAAAGCTAAATTTTTGAAGGACAGCTACTAAATGATGGTATGATGGAAGAAGAAAAAGTGGAATGGAAAGAGAGAAGAAAGTGATAGTTAGGGGGAAAGGACCAAGAAGAATTGTGACAACCAAAGAAAGGGTCAGTCTGGATGTGGACAATATGGTTGATTTTGGCCACAAGAAAAAAGAAAGTTGCTTGATTTGCTTCAGTGTACCCTTCTTGGTCTTCTGTGAACTCTGAGAGTTACAGAGAACATGCCTAAGATTAAAGGAAGTAGGGAGAACGTGGCCCATGAACACACCACTCATTTCAAAAGCTGGAAAGAATGATAAAGAAGGCAGCAAGATTTCCTGCTATGGAGCTGGACAGTGGTGGCACACACCTTTAATGCCAGCATTCAGGAGGCAGAGGTAGGTGGATCTCTGTGAGTCCAGCCTGGTCTACAAAGAAAATTCCAGGACAGCCAGGGCTGTTATACACAAAAACCTTGTCTCCAAAACAAAACAAAACCCCCCGATTTTCTACCAGGAAACAGGGCACAGCTCAAAGTTGATGGAAAGGGAAGGAGGCAGAGAAGACAACCAAGTGGGATCCCAGGAAGCAGGCCCAGCATGGACCATAATGGGAGGACTGGATGTCAGAGGGAAGAACGCTTTCTTTGTGCATGGACTGATGCATTCTGAGGAAGCAGGGAGAGTTGATTGGGCCATGAAGAAGCCATGGATTCATAGGGCTCCAGATTTGTATAATCTAAATGGTGTTTGTGTGTGAACATACACAGGTACAGATGTCTAGGAGCTGTCAGTCTTGTTGTAAAGGCAGGGTCCCTCACTAGGACATGCATGTCCGATTAGGAAAGGCTGAGTGGCTGGCAAGTTCCAAGGATCCACAAGGCTAGAGCTCCCAGTCACTGGAATTACAGCTATGCCTCCATGGGTACCAGGATCAAACTGTGGTCCTCATGCTATAGTGTTATCCTGGTTAGTTTTATTTCAGCTTGATACAAACAAGACTTACCTGTGTAGAGGAACCTCATCTGAGAAAATGCCTGAAGTCTGGAGGCATTTCGTAATGACTGACACGAGAGGTCCCAGCCCACTGTGGTAGTGGTATTCCTGGGCAGGTGGTCCTGGTATAAGAAATCAGGCTGAGAAACATTAGATGGAGTATGGGGAATCATGCTGAAGAAGGGAGGAAGGATTGTAGGAGCCTGAGAGGTCAAGGACGCCACAAGAAAACCCACAGAATCAACAGAACTGGACTCATAGGGGCTCACTCAGACTGAACCGACAATAAGGGAGCCTGCATGAGTCTAACCTAGGCCTTTTGTATATATGTTATAGCCTTGTATGCTTGATGTTTTCATGAGATTCCTAATTGAGTGGAGACTCTTTCTGACACTTTTGCCTGCTTTTGGGACCCTAGTCTTTTAGATGCCTAGTCTTGTTTCAACTTGATATGCATGTTTGGTTGTTATCTCTTGAGATGCCTGCCCTTTTCTGAAGGGAAATGGAGGAAGAGTGGATGGGGAGGGAGGAAGATGGAGGGAGATGAAGAAAGTGAGGGAAGGAGGGGAAACTGCAGTTGGGATGTAATATATGAGAGAATAAATTAATTATAATAAAAAAGAATACCGAGCAGTCCATAGGGAGCAAGCTAGTAATCAACACTCTTCCATGGGTCCTGCTTTGGTTCCTGCCTCTACTTTCCTGCCTTTAGTTCTTGCCCTAATTTCCCCTAGTGATGGGATGTGACCTAAGAGTTATAAGCTGGAATAAACTGTCTCCTCCCTTGATTTGCTTTTGGTCATGGTGTTTTATCACAGCTATAGAAGCAAACCAGGACAAGGTCAAGTACTTTACTAACTGAGCCATCTCACTGGCCCCAGCTGGACTCTTGAGGCCACAGTGTGAAGGTGATAGGAGGTATTTGAGAAGATACTGGCAATAGGGAAGATGTTGATGCAGTATGCTAGTTGTCTGTAGCTTTCTCATGGGCTATGAACAGAAAGGCAAATGTCAGAATGTTGCTTTAAGTGTGTAGAGGTTGTTTGTCCTAATCAGAAAATCCCAACCCTGAAATCTTCCAGAATCTGAAATTTTTTAAGTGTGGACATGAAACCATGACTAGAAAATTACACACCACAAAACTTTCATATACAGAATTGTTAAAAATATTATGTAAGGGTCTGGAGAGATGGCTCAGTAGCTGGGAGCATTTGCAAAAGGTCGAGATGTGTTTCCCAGCACCCATGTTATCACAAACCGATAACACCAGTTCTAGAGGGTTTAGGGTCCTCTTTTAACCTCCATGCCCACCGGGCACATCTGGGTACGTATGTAGAGTTGTTCTGACCTCCATGGTCACCAGTCACATGTGGGTACTTATACATAGTTAGGTGAAATACTCGTGTGTGTGTGTGTGTGTGTGTGTGTGTATAAAACAAATCTGAGCCAGTGTGTTGGTGCATGATTTCAATCATAGCACTCAGGACGCACAGGCAGGCTGTGAGGTCAAAGCTAACCTGGTCACACAGTGAGTTCCAGACCAGCCAGGGCTATATAGAAAGAGCTTCTTTCAAAAAAAGGAAAAACTCAAAACCTAAAAAAGTTTTAAAAATTACTTTTTGGACTTGGTATATATCAAATATGAGTGCATTTCATGTTTATACTTGGGTCTTATTTCCAGGATGTTTGATCATATATATGCAAATTTCAAAACATTTTGGGTTTAAGCATTTGGCATAAGGTATACTTAATCTACATATGAGAATTTTTTGAGGATAAATATTATCATATGAGCATTTAAGTTTAGGGGCGACAGTTGAGTTCTTTTTAAAGTCTTCCTGTACTTGAGCATACTTTACCTTTTTTTATTTTTGGATTTGTTCATACTTTACACTTGGAGAACAAGATTGTGTCTTAGTGTTAATAGTAAAACAATCCTTTGTAAGGTAGCTGTTAGAATTTTTTTAGCTACCAATCTGTTAGAGTGAATTAATAAAAAGTTGAAATTGCCATGAATGAAAATGATTAAGATCTCATTTTTCAAAAATACCTTATGGTGAAATGTTGTGGTTCATGTTTTAGTCCCAGCACTTGAGAGTCAGAGGCAGGTGGACCTCTTTGCCAGCCTGGTCTACACGGACTCTGTTTTAACAGCAGAACAAACAAAAGCAGTTTAGGGGCTGGAGAGATGGTTCAGAAGACAAAAACAAAACCCACCACCACCACCACCAGAAACTCTTGCTGCTCTTACAGAGGGCTGAGTTCAGTTCCCAGCATCCATTTCAGGTGTCTCACAACCCCCAGCTCCAAGGATAATCTACCCTCGTCTGGCCTCTGCAGCTGCACACAGATACATGCATATACACATAAATTTTGAAAATCTTGAAAAAAATGTTTTTAAACAAAAGGAAAAAAAACACTTTAAAAATGTGTGTCTTTGAAGACTCAGAGTGGAGATCAGCAGACTGAGTGGCCTGGCTCAGTTTGCTTCACTGTGAAATTTTATTGGAACTCTGCCACACTTACGAGTTTCTGTGCTATATCTGATTTTGTGTTATGACAGCAGAGATGCAAGAGTGTATGATCATGAAAAGCCTTAGATACTTACAACATGGCCTATTACACAGTGTTCTGAACCGCTGCTCTGAAGTCTAGAAGGATATACATGGTGTGTAAAGCTAGCTGTCTACAATTATGGATTGGGTTTGTTTTTGCCTTCTCTCCAGATCTCTCTCTGTTGTTTAGAGAGGTCTTAAACTGATGATCTTCCTGCCTCAGCCTCTCATGTAGATGAATTGCAAGCATAGACTTCAAGTCTGGTAGATTAATTACATTTTCTCATATTTCTACTCAAGCACCTATCTTTTGAGTAGTTATCTCTTTAGTCAGCTGTGTGGTAAGTATAAATATGACCACTAGGTGGAGTGCAGGTATAAAAAAACCTGCTTCTCAAGTAGCACTGCACAGCTGTAAAGATTGCTGTTTGAGTCAAACTGAACTAAAATCCGCTTTGTTATTTTGCAGCCCCAATGTGGAGTGCAAAAGCATGAGGTTTGGCATGTTGAAGGACCACCAATCTGTCACTGGAACGGTTACTGCTTTTGATGGCTCTATTCTCTATCTTCCTGTTAAGCTTCAGCAAGTGAGACCCAGTAGAGTTTGTGGTGTGGGTAAAACTGCAAGCTCTGTGGTTTGAGTGTATTTCTGGATCTTTGACTGGAAGCTTCCCAATTTTAGACAGAAGGCATATTTCTACAGAACACAGCAGAAATTCCCCACTTAGATTTAAGAAGTAACTTCTCACATAGACAGAATGGTAGGAATCATTTGGCCTCTGTGACAGTTCAACTTCAGGGCCTGGAGGGATAAGTCAGCAGTGAAGAACACTGATTATATTCTTGCAGAGATCTCAGTTTCAGTTCTGCCAGGGGATCCAGCGCCCTCTTCTGGCCTCCTTCAGCACCTCCATCCACATAGTGAGCGTGTCCATACACAAAACCAATTTAAGAATTAAGGATTTAAATTCTCAAGTTTGAATTTTATTTATATTAATTAGTTAGCTTAGTGTCACACTGATTTTGCTGGTACAAGGTGCAATGTGAGGGGAAAGTAGAAGCTCTAGAACTCTAGAGTTAGGGTTAAGGCTTTGTAGCTTTGTCATTTTTGTTGTTGTTGTTACTTGTATGTATTTGTTAGGTTGTTGAGTTAAAAAGCCAGAGGAAAACTGATGATGCCGAGATCAGCATTAAGATACAGCTGACGAAGATTCTTGAGCCATGTTCCGACTTGTGCATTCCCTTCTACAATGTTGTCTTCCGGCGGTAAGGAAGCCGCTGCAGCCTTGAGCCTTTAACTCATAGTGCTTAGAGTAAGGCTCCCCAGAAAGTGTGGACGGTGCCACACACAGTGTCTGTGTCTGTGGGTGGGCTAGGAAGTACTTGATGAGTGATCTTAGTATCGGCTCACTCAAAAATGACCTCTCACTTGATAGGGCAGGTTTGGGGTATCTGAAATTCGGTGTGTGGGTACTGAGTAGGCAAGTGGATTTCTTTGGATTAATTGAAGAATTTTTAGACCAGATACTTGTTTTTAGACAGGATTTCATGTAACTCAGGCTAGTCTCAAGCTTGGTATATAGTTGAGGATCACCTGTTCTAATCCACCTGCCTCAACTTCACTAAGCTGGGATTACAGGCATGAGCGACCACACTCAGCTAAAACAGATGTCAGTATTGATTCTTTAAAAGTGTTGTAAGTGAGGGGACTCCACAGAGCACAAGTATATTTTGTAAGAGATATTTTCTAGTCTTAAAAATTATACATAGCTTAAAATTGTTTGTCTTCTTTTGAGAGGCTCTCAGTTTTGCACAGATGTTAATCCTAAACTACCCCCATTTAATGAGTTAGAGCCTAAGGTGAGCCGCTGGAATGAACACAGCCCCCTTGGTAGGCTGTTCACAAATTTGGAAACCAGTTCACTTGCATTCTCCTTAGTTCATGGTGGGGTGGTCAGGATTATAATTAGGCTGGTAAATTGCCCTGGGTTTGGTGAGCTGGATACTGAGAGCCTTCAGCCCTTTGTACACACTCCAGATGCATGCCTGTCTAGCTTTACTTTCCTATAGGAAGATTGTCCCAAACATAGGCTATTTTATGCAGAGAACAGGGACTTTCCTGCACCTTCAGGCTTGCAGAGGAAGCCACAGTTATCCGAAGGAACTTTCAGATAACTGTTCTGTTAGGCTTGGGGTGCAGGGTGAGTGCTTGCAGCTCTGTGGTCCACCCCAGCACTGAGGAGAAAGAAAACTCACCACTGCCATTTTTTTCAGGGTAATGAAACTTTTGGATATGAAACTTGTGGGGAGAAACTTCTATGACCCTACAAGTGCCATGGTACTACAGCAACACAGGTTGGTGGGTTTTTTCTTCTTCACTTTTGAATGTTCTGGAAAAAAGTTTTTTATTGTGGTCACTGTACTTAGGACAAAAACTTGAACAATATTTTGTGGTGGCAAGTACAATTTATCAGGTAAATCTTTTTATTTATATTTTTAGTAAATCTGTACTGATACTGATTTGGTTACATTTTCCCCTTAGGACTTCCTCATTATTATCAGGAAGGGCAGTTTTAGTATTTTGTAAAATAAGAATTCTGTGGTCCTGATGCTCTTAGAACACTTCTCTCTTCAGATTGCAGATCTGGCCCGGCTATGCAGCTAGCATCCGGAGGACAGATGGAGGTCTCTTCCTGCTTGCTGATGTCTCTCATAAGGTCATTCGGAATGACTCTGTGCTGGATGTCATGTGAGTGAATGGTGGGAACCACCTTTAACACAATGATGACTTTCTGAAGTCCAGAAATGGGTAGTCGGCAGACAGGCTGACCTGTGTCCTGTGGGAATTTTAAATCATCAGTGTATTGAAAGGACAGAGGCTGCTGTGGTGACCCCCAGAGCTCGGGCAAGAGGGTCAGCTCAAGTTCAAGCCTGGCCTATGTAACCCTTCATAACTGTGGGCCTTCCTGCCTGTGCCCCAGTTCCTGAAGTAATGGCTCGGAGACTTTATTATTATGTGAATAAATGCCTAGGCCATAAGCTTTAGCTTGTTCCCCTATTAACTCATAACTTAAAAAAATTACCCATTTGTTCTATTCTGTGTGTGCCACATGGCTGGCTCCCTCCCCTCAGTTTCATGCATCCTTCTTACTCAGGTACTGGGGTGAATCTTCTTGCCTCTCATTCTATCCCAAAATTCATCTCTTCTGCTGGATCTCCAACCCCCTTATTTCCTGCCTCACCTAAAAGGCCGTCAGCTTTTTTATTGACCAATCAGAGATAATTGGGGAGCAAAGTTTATGCAACATTGATCATAGAACGTGACAGTGTCCACGTCTGGACTGCAACCTGATCCCAGAGCCCAGAATTCAGCAGCTGAATACATAGAGCACCAAAGCAGCCCTCAACAGGCCTATGCTACCTAGAGGGTTCCAGGCCAGCCAGAGCTACAGTGTGAGACCCTGTCTCAGAAAACAAAGCAGAACAGAGAACAGAAAGATGTGCTCTCTCCTGAAATCCGCAGAGATGGGCATCAGAGTGGACATCTGCTGTTCTCTAAGAGGTCATATTTCTTGAGTGGATGGGATCAAGTTAGCTCCTTGTCTGAGCCCTGTTTCTAAGTCTTATGTCAGGCATTACCTCAGTATGTCACACATGGGCTGAGGTGACTGGTGTGTTTTATTTTTACGTTTTTGTTTTTGTATTTTTAAGACAGTATTACTCTGTATCATTGGCTAGTCTGGAACTCGTGCTGTGATCCAGGCTGGCCCCTAGTATGACTGCAGCGCAAAGCCGCTCAGCTCCAGAGCAGGGGACCCTGCCACTAGTATGGCCACTTTCCTCTTCTGCACCTTTTGTGTTCTTACGACCTCAGGAAGCGACCAAAGTGATTTTCCTAGAGATCTGTAGAAAAAGTAAAAATTTTCCCCATTACCCAGGAATAATTTACATGCTTCTAAACAGTAGCGAGCAAATAGGTTTATCTAATGGGTTTAATGTTACATGTTGCTGCTACATTCTCAGTATCTGGTTTAATGATTATCCCAGTGGAATTCAGGACCATCTTCAAATGTCTGCTGAATACTGGTAGGGATTGGCTTGGCTGGGTTTTCTTCTGCTTGGCTGCAATGTCGTGCCCTGGTCCTTCCTGGGGCTACCTCCTGTTGGGTCAGACCTAACATGGCCTCTGTGTTGTTCCCCTGTTCTGGTGCAGGGCATGTCCTCCATTATCTCCTTGGAGAAGGGGACATAGAAGGAAAAGCTGTTAGCCTTAGGTGTTTATCTTAGATTGAGTAAAATTCTCGGCAGGATGTTATTTTTCCCTCCGAATTAGGCCAGTGCTGCTTTTCAGTCCTCTGACTTTCAAGTGAGCAGAGCCATGTTGAGTTATGTTTCTCAAGTCTTCAGATGTTGTCTTCACTGTGCTTCCTGTCCTTTTGGAAGGATCATAAATTCCCTTTTTGTTGTTTTTGGTTTTTTTTGAGACAGGGTTTCTCTGGGTAGCCCTGGCTGTACTGGACCTCACTCCAGGCTGGCCTCACACTCACAGAGATGTGTCTGCATCTGCCTCCAGAGTGCTGCATTTAAGGACATGCGCCACCCACCCGTGTTGTAGCATTATTTATTATTGACTTGTCTTTTAGTTAACCAGCCGTTATTCCTCAACCAGCTGTCTATCCAAATCACCACACAGGGACTGGGATTTATTTAGTTAACCTAGAGCACAGTGCTGGGCAATGACTACTCCATCCTAAACCTCCAAGCCCACATAGTTTCCTAGCATTCAAATTTCCCACATTATACTTGCTTTTAGTCGTATCTTTGGTCTGGTTCATTCCTTCTCATGGTTCCAAGTCCTGTCCTCTGACTTCTGCCTGCCTCCCACTGGCTTCTTTCTCCTCCCCTCTCTGCACTAGAATGTGCCACCCTATCCTTTCCATTGCTCAGCATTGGGGCTGGTTGTTTTATTGACAATATAGAGAGAACAAATGGTGACATGTTTACATAAACTTAAGACAGGTGATGCTTAGAATATGCATCACAAGGCAGTGTCTGGATTGAAACCAGATGGTTGGGTAGAGAAATCAGCATTTGAATGGACAAGGATAAATTGTATACATTCCAAAAGAGCATTATACCAACACAGTGGCTCCTTTTTGTTGTTTTATTAGCATATATGAATTAAATATAATAGTGACCTCATGATATTTTATATTTGTGTAGATGTGTTTTGATCGCACTTGGCCCTACCACCCTTTCTTTTACTACTGTTCACTCCTTGCCTCTTCCTAGCCAGTCACTCTTCTCCCCATGTGTGTGTTATTTTGGGGGGCATATTTTTTTGTGACTCAGCAGGTTTAGGGATGTTTATGTGAGCACAGATGCGGGCTGATTTACTAGGAGCTATGCACCATGGAACAAAATGCTTTCCAATCACCTACCAACCATTGGGTCCTCAGGGAGGCGGGGGCTTACTAGGCCCTCCCTACTAACAACCTTTCACTTCCTATCCCTGGGAGAGTGGCCCCTGACCCTCTATGATGGAAGGCTGGCTAGTCTAGTCTCCTGCAGGTTTCTCAGTGTAGTCTCTTGAAATATTGCGTGTTCTGTGTTCTTCTCTGTACATTTTAGGATTCTCCCAGGAATAATTTATTTTTGCCTGAAGTAATACTATAGTATGTCATTTAGTTTAGGATTTACTGAAGACAATTTACATGTTTATCTAAAATTGTCATTTATTTTGCTTTTTAAACTAAGACTTTATAATTGGTAGATATTTTTCTAACATTTAGTCTGTTTTCCATTATCTTCTAGATTACATTGTTTGTATTGACAAATCAGCTGCCTATGTTATAGGTTTATTTATTTTAATTTTAATTTTTTATATTAATTACACTTTATTCACTTTGTATCCCAGCTGTAGCCCCCCTCCCTCGTCACTCTCCCTCCATCATGTTCTCCCATGTCCCTCTCCAAGTCCACCGATAGGGGAAGTCATCCTCCCCTTCCATCTGACCCTAGCCTATCTCTGCTCTCACTTCAGGGGGAGGTGATCAAAGAGCTAGTCACTGACTTCATGTCAGAGACAGTCTCTGTTCTCCTTACTAGGGAACCCACTTGGATACTGAGCTGCCATGGGCAATATCTGAGCAGGGGTTCTAGGTTATCTCCATGAATAGTCCTTGGTTGGAGTAAAAAAAAAAAAAAAAAGAAGAAGAAGAAGAAGAATCAGTCTCAGAAAAGTCCCTGGGCCCAGATTTTTGGATTCTGTTGCTCTCCTTGTGGAGCTCCTGTCCCCTCCAGGTCTTTCTATCTCTCTCTTCTTTCATAAGATTCTCTACACTCTGCGCAAAGTTTGGTTATGGGTCTCAGCATCTCCTTTGTAGAGTCTTTCAGAGTCCCTCTGTGGTAGGCTCCTGTCCTGTTCCCTGTTTTCTCCCTTTTCTGATATCTATTTCATTTGCCTTTCTGAGTGAGGATTGATCATCTTACCCACGGTCCTCCTTCTTGTTTAGTTTCTTTATGTGTACAGATTTTAGTATGTTTATACCATATTATATGTCTAATATCCACTTACAAGTGAGTATATACCATATGTTACAGTTTTTTAAATTATCCTTAAATTTTGTCTTTTCAGAAGTTTTGCTATAGTTTTATTAGAGTTTGTGTTAAAGAAAAACTCTGACAGTGGCCCCTGCATAGGAATGGTAAGGTAGACTTCTGAGGATTGTTCCTGGGGACTGCCGTAAACGGCAGGGGGCGGTGGACTCAACTCTGAAGACTTCACAGCAAAGTAAGAGTGTTAGGTGGGCGTTTGTTAGGTTGTCTAGACTGGTCTCAAACTCTTGGTTGGGTTGAAGCAATCCTGCTGTTGCGCCCCAGATGGCTGGCACTATAGGCTTACACCAACGCTGACTTGGGAGGTGGGAATATATAAAACAGTAGCAGTATAGGGGACCATAGAGGGGAGTTAGTAACAGGAAAACACCATAGGGAGGGATTCTAGTCAACAGATTGAAGATTCTTGCAGTGGTCAGCCTAGGACATTACCTGAGGGGGTGGAGGGGGGGAATAGGTATGCAGGCCGATCAGATAGGAAGGCAATCAGATATCAAGGCTGGAATTCTGGCCAGACTGACTCTGTAGGATTCTTGCTAAAATCAGACAGTGCAGTGGTGAGAATGGAAGCCTTGTTAAGAAGAGCCAAGTAGAATCTGGTGAAGGGGAAGATCTTCCTCCTATCCTAATAAAGGACCATGAGGTCCTTGTGTAGTCTCTGTGCTTGAGTGTGGTCTGGACTTCTCCACACATCTCAGTGAATAAAATATGAGGGAAGGTAGAGTATGAAAGGGCTGCTTCTGTCTGGGGTGTGCTCTCTCTCCCTGAGGGGAAGCCAGTGGGAGCACATCTTGTTTCGGTTTAGCCTTGAGATGACTGAAGCTGGGCTGAAACCTTGTCTGTGCCCTTGTGAGAGCTGTCTTTCTATGCCACACTTAATTCCTGACTCACAAAAACTGAAATAATAAGCACATATTTAGTCTTCTCTTATTATTACTACTGTTTTTGTGACTCTGGAAACAGAATCTAAGGTCTCATGCATGTTAGGCTAGCATTCTAGCACTGAGCTACATTCTATCTTGTGTATGATTTTTTTGCATTTGTTTACTTATTTGTGTGTATGTATATGTGCATGTATGAAAGTCAGAGGACAGTTTGAAGAAGTAGGTTCTCTCCCTCCACATTTGAGGGTCCAGGAATCAAACTCAGGTCTTCAGATTTGGCAGCAAGTACTTTACCCACTGAGCCATCTAGCTAGCCCCAGTGTGACCTTATGAAACAGTTTTATTGAGATCTACACTATGAAATATACTCATTTGGAAGATGTCACTGTGACTGTTAGCATGTGTGTAGTGCTGTATATTGTCTCTGTAGTCAGTCAGTTTAGAACATTTTCATTACTGCAGAGAAAAGCCCATACCCTTTACCCATCAATTTCTTCCCTCAGGCCTAGAGAAACTATCAATCTGTTTTGTTTTTTTTTTTTCTGTATGTATGTGTGTGTTTCCTGCCTCTATTCCTTCCTCCCTCCTTCTCTCTTTCTTTCCTTTTTTTTAAAATTGATTTAGATAGGGTCTTGCTAGCTTGCCCATGTTGGCCTCAAATTTGTAATCCTTCTAACTCACTGATTTGTTTTCTATTTATTCCAAAGATTTCATACAAAAAACAGTCTTAGCCTGTGCCTTGGTATGTTTTCAAGATCTGTCCATGTTAAGCATGATACAGCGTTCCTTTTTATGTGGAACAGTATTTACCATTTGATATACTACATTGCTCTTTTGAAGAAACGTTTTTATTTTATTTTATTATTTGTGTATGCATGTATGCTGATCTAGAGGAAGATGCCAGGTCTCTTGGACCTGGAGTCACAGGAGGCTGTGGGCCGCCCAGCATAAACGGTGAGCTCTGGTCCTCGGGAAGAGCAGCAAGCGCCCTTAACCACGGAGCTCTCTCCAAACCCAAGGGTTTTCTTTGTTGTTGTTTTTCTTTTTCCCCTTTAGAAACAGGATTTCTCTGTGTAGCCTTGGCTGTCCTGGAACTGTGTAGACCAGCTTGGCCTCAAACTGCCTGCCTCTGCCTCCCTAAGTGCTGAGATTATAGGAGCACACCACCGTGCTCAGCTGTTAAAATGTTTTATTTACTGATATGTGTGTGCTGCTTAGGCTTGGAGGTCAGAAGACAACTGTGTGGAGTTGGTTCTTTCCTTGCACTTCACGTGGGTCCCAGGGATCAAGCTCAGGTGGATAGGCTGGAGAGCAAGAACCCTTCCCTGCCAAACCACCTACCTTGCTGACCTTGGCACATTTAGTGCTTACCTGTTTGAGGGATACTTTGTTGCAGTCACTGTTTGGCTGTGAACTTTCCCGTCTAGATCTTGGTGTGTGTGTTGCCATTTCCCTGTGCTCTATTCTTACCCTTTATTTAACCCAAAGGCAGATTGAGCTTTTTATGTTCCTACCAGTGGTGTTTGAAAGCTCCGTTTTACCTGTAGCCTCACTGCTGTTCTCTGTTTTCATTCTAACCACCTTTGTATGAATCCCTTATGACCAATGATATCGAGCAGTTTGTTTTTGTTTTCTATATCTTTTAGCCATTTGTGTGTCTTGGTGAAATATTTAGATCTTTGACTGACTTGTACAATTTTTAAAGTTTTTAAAAAATATTTTATTTCACATGCATTGGTATTTTGCCTGCATGTATATCTGCATGAAGGTGTCGGATCCCTTAGAACTGGAATTATAAGACAGCTATGATCTGCCATGTGAATGATGGGAATTGAACCTGGGTCTTCTGGAAGAGCAGCCAGTATTCTTAATTGCTGAGTAATCTCTCCAGCCTCCAAAATACATTTCTTAACTGTGAGATATATCTATTTTAGGTAGAGATATCTTGTCAGATACTTACTTTGAGACATTTTCTCTCACGTGAGTTGCCTCTCCTGTCTTAGTGTTCCTAGTACTGTGATGAAACACCATGACCAGAGCAACTTAAGAAGGAAAGGGTTTGTTCAGCTTATGCTTCAACATCATTGTTCACCATCAAAAAAAGTCAGGGCCGGGACTCAGGCAGGGCAGGAATTTGAAGGCAGGGGCTGATGCAGAGGCCATGGAGTGGTGCTGCTTACTGGCTTGCTCCTTATGGCTTTCTCAGCCTGCTTCCTTCTAGAGCTCAGGACCACCAGCCCAGGGGTGGCGCACCCGCAGTAGGCTGGGCCCTCCCCCATCAGTCACTAACTAGCAAAATGCCCTACAACTGGATCTTATGGAGGCACTTTCTCAGTTGAGTTCCTTGCAGATAACTCAAATTCGTGTGTCAAGTTGACACACAAAGTGCCAGCTGCACATTCTCTTGCTTTGTTTGTTTCGTTCTTTCTCTTTTCTTCTTCTTTCTGGTTGAAACAGATCTGATTATGTGGCCCAAGTGTAGATGATGGTGGCCTCAGACTCACTCAAAGTCACCCACTTTGCTTTGGTTTGGTGTAAAGATGTGATTAAAACAAGAATTTATAGTCCACTTGAAGTACCTGTAAATGCCTTCGCCCCATATGCACATCCTCAGAGAAGGGCTTCTCTGTGAGCTGGAGCAACCTTACAGAACCATAGGATGTAGGTGTTCCCTGTGCTAAACCATTTAGGGATGTTTCTTTAGGCCTCACACATGCACTTTAATTTGTGGCTTAAAATAAGAGAAATTATGGACAAATTACAGAATTTTTCACTGTTGTATGTGGAGGTCATGAGGATTTAATTTAAAAATTTTAAATTTTATATTATATTAAAATTTTTATATTAATTTTTTTTGCCTGTGTGCATATCTGTGTACCATGTGCATGCCTAGTGCCCACAGAGGCCAGAAACCCTGGAACTTGAGTTAGAAATGGTTATGAGCCTTTCAGATGGGCTGGGAATTGAACCTGGATCCTCTGTAAGATCAATATATGCTCTAAACCACTGAGCTGTCTTTCTACCCTGGATTTAAAAAAAAATGCAAGTGACTATTTTTTTGGTTGGGGGGAGGACCAAAGTTAAGAGCGCTTGTTGTTCTTTTAGATGACCGAATTCAGTTCCCAGCACCCACATCCAGGGTTACAACCTCCTGTAACTCCAGCTCAGGGAATCTGATGCCCCTGGCCTCCTTGGGCACTTGCACTCACATGTGTATACTAACATGCAGACAGAAACATACCACATGTACATAATTAAAATAAAAATTTTAAAAATCGTAGTTGGCTCATGTCATGACTATGGTTAACAAGGGTAAAAGCTGTGATCCAACCCTTAGGCCTTTACCTCAGTTACTGGTCCCTATTTCTTTCTTATGAACCTGAGTGCATGGATGCTATCCAAAGCCTCTTGCCTCTCCCCAAAGGCATGCTATCTACCAGCAGAACAAGGAACACTTTCAGGACGAGTGCAGCAAGCTTCTGGTTGGCAGCATCGTCATCACACGCTACAACAACCGCACCTACCGCATCGACGATGTGGACTGGAACAAGACTCCCAAAGACAGCTTTGTGATGTCTGATGGGAAGGAGATCACATTCCTGGAGTACTACAGGTACAAATGAGAGGCTGCACTTGGGTCTGAGGGCAAGGATGGGATATGCTCTCCCCGACTCTGGATGTCGAGTACCAGTAATGGTGTACAGGTCTGTGAACCGATAATACACCTGAGATGGGAGGAGCTTGTCTGTGGCCCTCTGGCCTGAGCATGTTGCCCTCACAGTTGGTTCTCTTGGTAATTACTATGGAAGTGAATTTTGGGCTATGATGTATGTATTTCTCTTGTTGATGTTGATTTTGTCCAGTGAGAGAATTGAAATTGAAATTTTTAATTATTATTTTATTTCACCTTTCTGTTGTCTAAATCTTTTAGCCTGATGCCTTTTCCACCTGCTTCTCTCCTGGGCTATCGCCTCTGTTCTCTGTCTATTAGCAAGGAAACTGTAGGCTGCATTTTCCATTAGCTATGCTGTGACTGGTTTCTGATGAATGGTCAATGAGGGCACCGTGTACATTACTAGCTGCAGTGGCTGGCACTGGGGAAGAGCTGCAGGGGCTGGTGGAGTAGTGACACTTTCTTACTGTGTCCTGCTTCAGCAAGAACTACGGGATCACAGTCAAGGAAGATGACCAACCGCTCCTCATCCATAGGCCCAGCGAGAGACAGAACAATCACGGCACGGTGAGCGGCTGACACTCCAGCAATAGTCCTCTGTTCTCTTGGCCACTTGTGTGCGCTCACGTCCACGGGCGCCTGCGTACTGTATGGTGGGGCTATTGGGAATGTTTTTATTTTTCCTCTAGCCAGTGTTGCCAGGCTACACCAGGAGGAGCTAAATACCCGCATACACAATTTCGGTTAAAGGTGTAAGGAGAATTCCTTGCATATAAAGATTAAATAATTAAATATAAGAAAAAAATATGGTAGAGTGGTTAAGAGCACTGGCTGTTCTTTGAAAGGACCTGGCTTCCATCCTCACCACGCACAAGGACATTCACAACTGTCTGTGACTCCAGTTTTAGTGGATCTAATGGATCTAAGGCCTTTTCTGGTCCTCTGTGGACACCAGATACATACATGCATTTAGGCGAAACACTCTTACATATACAAAGGAAAAAAAGATTAAAACTCTGATAGGAGTGTGGTAGCACATGCCTACAATCCCAGCATTTGGCAGGCATATCTCTGAGTTCGAGGCCAGCCTAGTCTACATAGTGAGTTCCAGGACAGTCAGAGCTATGTAGTGAGAATCTGCCTCAATTTTAATTTTTATGAGGGTTGGTGAGATGGCTCAGTGGTTAAGAGCACACACTCCTCTTCCTGAGGACCTGAGTTCACTTCTCTTCCTGAGGCCATGAGTTGAATTCCTAGCACCCATATCAGGCAACTTACAACAACCTATAGCCCAGCTCCAGGGAAATCTGACACCTCTGGTCCCTGGGCACTTATATTCATGTGCATATACACACCCACATAGTTAAAATAAATCTTAAAAACAAAGATTCAAGAGGGGAGGTATAGACATTTAACAGGTGAAGGGGAGAATTGCTATGATACCGAACTTTTGTCTTTTTTTTTTTTAAATAAAAAATTTAGATTTATTATCTTATGGGCATGAGTGTTTTGCCTGCATGCATGTCTCTAGAGCACAGTGTGCATGCCTGATGTCCACTAAGGTCAGAAGAAGGTGCCTGAGCTCCTGAAACTAGAGTTTCAGGTGGTCTGAGCCATTGTGTGGGTTCTGGGAACCAAACCTGTTCCTCTGCAAGAGCAGCAAGCATTGAACTGCCTAGCTCTCTTTCCAGCCCCACCTCCTAACCTTGAGGCTGAGATGGCTGAGAGGAGACACTGGGCTTGATGAGACCAGCATCTTGCATTGTCTTGAGCCTCAGTAGGGACAAAACTGTTTGTTTGTTTGTTTTGTCTCTTTTCTGTGACACCCTCCCTTCCTCCTTATTTTACCTGCCACTGCAGCTGTCTGTATTGTGTCAGAGGACATGAAGGGCAGAATGCACTCAGTGTTTCCTTTCCTGAGCTATTGTCCTCTCCCTGGGTGGGAAATTTGTCACTGCAGAGCTGCACCCGCCTGGGGTGGGCCTGGGGTGCCATCTCCATCCCTCACTTTCCCTCTGTTTTCTTGTCTAAGTTGCTGAAGGGTGAGATCCTGCTGCTGCCTGAGCTGTCCTTCATGACGGGAATCCCTGAGAAGATGAAGAAGGACTTCAGGGCCATGAAGGTTGGAGTCTTACTGTTTGGGGAAGGGGGGTTCCTTCTGTTTGGGGGAGATGCCTGCTTTGAGTGCCGGCACCAGTGGGGCAGGTTCCAGTTCTGACTCCCTGGGCAAGCTTTTTCTTCTGGGTTCGTTTTCTTTCTGTAGACTCACATCCACATGCTTCACCACAGAAAGTGTGCTACACAAATCATGGCTCTGGAGGTCTTTACAACAATGTAGGCACTAGATTCTAAGTGAAAAGGAGCAGCCTCGTCCTCCCCAGTTAGATGGATGATTGTTAACTGATTATGGAATTATACTGGGACCCCATGAGAACACCAAATTACTGTAGTGTTTCTTCAAATCAGCAGTTAGGTGAAGGCACAAGAAAGAATGAACTGAAAGCCATTGTGTGGGAAGATGAGAAGTGCAGCTGAAGCCCTGGGAACATCAGCTCAGCTCTGGGTGCTCTGAGAGGCAGAAGTGGGCCCAGCAGTCACCCTGGCTGTGTGCAGCTGTCTGCCGGGCGGTCTCCTTCCCCTGGACAGGCTTTAGCTATCCTCTGCCACCTTGCTCTTCTGGTCTGCCCCAGACCCACATGCCATGTAAGATTTTAGCAGCATTACAGAGAACCTGAGGAAGCAGACAGGCCCTGTGAGAGATTTCTTTATGTTTACTTTCTGATCCTTCAGGTCCTGCTCCTTCCCAACAATTGCCAACCCCCTGATGGCTTTATGATTTCTCTGCGCTCTCTCTCTTTCTCTCTCTTTATCCCCCCTCCCTCTTGCTCTTTCCCCCTCTCCATCACCGTCCTCTCTCTGGCCCCATAGGGGCTCAGAATATGGTTCATGAGTTTCAGAAGCACAAAGAACTCTTACATGATTGAGAGTCCTCATATTCCACTTTTAAGTATCTCTCAAAGCGCCTATAATGTGGCAAGTTTGGAGGGGAAAGTAGTTTTATGAGGGCACTGACTTTCTAATACAGAAGGGTAAGGTGTAAGCCTGAATGTGGTTTCCTGTCTCAGCATAAACAGGTGGCTCGCCACTCCTGGCCCTCACCTCCAGATTTTCCCAGATTTTAAATTGGTATAATTAAGCCTCCTCCACTTTGTTCCTGCTCATGACTCTTAGGAATTTTAAATTCAAAAGATGCCTTGTAAATGAAGTCAGATGTCCTGGAGCAGAGTCAGTTAACTTAAAAAAATAAATCAACTATTTTGAGACAGGGTCTTACTGCATAGCCCTGACTGGCCTCGAACTCCCAGAGATTCACTTGCCTCTGCTTAGCAGGTACTGGAATTAAAAATGTGTACTGCCACATCTAGCAAGAGAGAAAGTCAGTAGATGCTAAAAGTTGTTAATTTTGTTGTTAGTTTTTTTCCATGTACCTCATTCATATTCCTGAGAAGTATTTACAAAAGTCATTGGCTACATTTGACATTTTCCACTAATTTCAGTGAGCATGAGATTGCTCATGGAAACATGTCAGAAAATGGGTTTCATTTAGCCTCCTGCTAGAGGGAGTAATGTTTAGAATTTGCAATCTTACTTTTATTTCTGTCTAGGACTTGACTCAGCAGATTAACCTGAGTCCCAAGCAGCACCACAGTGCTTTGGAATGTCTGCTGCAGAGAATTTCACAAAACGAGACAGCCAACAATGAGCTGACCCGCTGGGGGCTCAGTCTACAAAAAGATGTCCACAAGGTAAACGGGAGGTGCACGTGGGGCAGACCACCTGAACCAGGGCCTGGAGTGGGTGAGGAGAGGGGGTCCTCACTTGTCTCTACTGTGGAGTTTGGGTTTGCTCTTTGTTTCATTTTATTTTGATTTTTGTTTATTTGTATTTTGTTTAGTTTATGTTTTATCTATATTTATGAATGTTCATTACATTCCTGCCTAGTGCTTGCAGAGGCCAGAAGAGGGTTGGAGTTACAGATGGTTGTGAGCTGCCACAAAGTGCTGGGAACTGAACCCAGATCCTCTGCAAGAGCAATCCCTAGGCCATCTCTCCAGCCCCTTGACTTTATTCTTTTTTATTTTTCTGGTAATAGTTTTATTATGATAAAATCGCTGTTAAAAGGTACAGAGAACAAACCTGAGCAAGTGACGAACGCAACTTGTACATTCTTGACTGTATTATGTTAGTCATGGTATCTGAATTTGCCTTGATTAAATCTGCTAGCATCATTTGAAGGCTTTTCTTTTGTATTTCCCAAAAATCAAAGTTACTGATTTCTGTTCAAATAAGAAGCAAGCAAAGTATTAATTTATGATTGTCCTAATTTTAATTTCCTAGCACACAGTTGTTTATTTTGAAACAGGCTCACTATGTATCTCAGTTTGGCCTGGAACTTGTTGTGTAGACCATGCTGGCCTGCAGTTCAGTGAGATCCACCTGCCTCTGCCTTCTGAATGCCAGGATTAAAACCATGTACCATCCCCTTCCCCAGCCTCCAGGAGCTTTTAACATTATTTTTATGTTATTTTAATTAATATTTTATCTTATGTTTATCTATCTATCTATATATCATCTGTCTATCTTTGTTTTATATATTTATTTACTTATTTATTTGTTGTGTATATATGGGACACACCACCGTGCTTGTGTGGGGGTCAGAGGACATTATGCAGGATCAGTTCTCTCTTTCTACCTTGTGAGGTTTGGGAATCAAACTCTGTCAGACAAGTGCCTTTCATGCTGAGCCTTTCTGCCAGCCCTGTTTTAATTTTTTAGGCTGTTTTTTGTGGTGCTAGAGATGGAGCCTAACCTATATTATTCTCAGAATTCTCTGTCTTTCTCTGTTTTTAAAAAATGTTGTGCCAAGCTGTAGTGGCGCACACCTTTAATCCCAGCACTCAGGAGGCAGAGGCGGGCGGAGCTCTGAGGCCAGGCTGGTCTACAGAGCTAGTTCTAGGACAGCCAGGACTATACACAGAAACTCTGTCTTGAAAAAAAAAATAGGTTCCATTTTATTTATTGTGTGCATGTGGAGGTCAGAAGACAGCTTACAGGATTGGATTCTTGCCTTCCACCACATGGGTCCTGGGGATAAAACTTAGGTTGTCATGTCCTGAAGCATGAGAAACCTGAGTTCAATTCCTCAATCCCTAGCATAAAAAGATGTACCTGGTAGATGTATCTGTACAACTTCATACCATGTGAGGAAGGTGTACAGACAGGCAGATTCCCACTACTCACTGCAGCCAGTCTAGACAGTCTGGGCTCAGGGAGATATGCTATCTCAAAAATAAGGTAGAGATTAACAGAGAAAACACCTGATATGAACCTCTGACCTACACACATAACACACAAACATATACACATGCAGCACACAGATGTATACACACACACACACAAACACACTTTCATACACATTACAGCCTACATACAAAACATTTTTTTATTAGGAAATGATGCCAGTGATGCCAGCAGGTAAAGATGCTTGCTACCAAACCTGACAACATAAGTTTGGCCTGGCCAGTCTTGAGTCACAGTACAGAGGCCAGGGTATGGTGGTAAAGACCCCAGGCTCTGGTGATGGCTATTCTGGCTTTGACTCTCTGCTCGCCAAGTTGCAGTTGGAGGCCAGCAAGATTATTTATAAAGGGGTGGGGATGTAACAGGTCAAGCTGTGTGTGCTGAGAAAGCTTCAGAGGCAGCAGCGCCAGTGTTTTCTTGAGGACTTTGTAGCTGCCTCCGTGTCAGTGGCTTTATTTTCTGTGTAGATCGAAGGTCGTCTTCTTCCAATGGAGAGGATTAACTTAAGGAACACTTCATTTGTCACATCTGAAGACCTAAACTGGGTTAAGGAAGTGACCAGAGATGCTTCCATCCTGACTGTGAGTAATTTCTGAAGTGCTGGAGAGTCACTATTCCCCTAAGTGTGGAAACAGGGGTGATCCAAGTCCTCTTTGAGAGGAAGTGCAATCTGAGTTCCACCCTGAGTGTTTTGCTAAGCAAAGCCCTTCTAGAGAGCAGTGCTGTAGGGAAGCCCTCTGTCTGACCACATGCTGAAGAGAAGGAAATACGTTACCATGGTGATTTTGCTGGTGTCAGCCCATCACCTGTTCTTTTTCTCTTCTCTCTTCCTCTTTGTCTCTGGGAATTCCTAGAGTTATTTTTATCCATAAGAGAAGTCAAATTAAAACAGGGCTTCCCCAAGACAATGAGGTATTAGTTGTATTTGCATCAAAGTATAAAATAGTAGATAGTTTATTTCGGGATGTTTCAACCAACATGGTTTGTGGCCTTATATAAAAAGCATCAACTTTTAAAGCAATATTGAAATATAGCATAGTTAAGGAAAAAGCACACTTAGAAGTATATAACTTGATTTTTACAAATTAAATAAACTAATATAACCAACACCAAGGGTAGAAACAGAAATTTACAGACGCATTCAACTCCCTCGCCATATTTCCCAGTTATGACCACCTCTGTTCCTTGAGAATAACAGCTGTCCGGAATTGGCAAAAGCATAGATTCTTTTTGCCTATCTTTGTCCTGTGTGTATGTGTGTATGCATGTGTGTATATGTATGTGTCTGTGTGTTTCAGAATTAGAGAATGAATAGGTTTTTATATTTGACTTCTTTAACCTTGTGTTCATGGAATTTCATTCATATTGTTGAGTGTGGTTGTAGAGCTTCAATTTTTATTGTTGTATAGTATTCCATTATAAGACTGTCAACATTTATTTAGAAGTCTGTGAGAATGATAGGAATTATATAAGACAGAGCGACTCAAGCAGGAGTGCGAAGTCATTTATTCACTATAGTAAAATCCCCCAAGTCGAAATACATTGTGTGCTTGTTCCTAGATTCCCATGCATTTCTGGGCACTTTTTTACCCAAAGAGAGCAATGGACCAAGCCAGAGAACTGGTTAACATGTTGGAGAAGATAGCTGGCCCCATTGGTATGCGCATAAGCCCCCCAGCCTGGGTTGAACTGAAGGATGACCGGATAGAGACCTATGTCAGGACCATTCAGTCCTTACTAGGAGTGGAGGTAATGAAGTAACTTAATTGGAGTAAACTTACAAAAGCTCTCAAAGTACTTGGATGCTTAATCTAACTTATCTGGATTGTTAGTCTGTTGATGATGCCCAGGAGCCTGTGTCCTTTCATTTTTCACATGAAGCTGTATTCTTCATGCTCTTCAGTTATTTTCATTTCTCATTCCGTGCTGGTTCATTCTCTTTAGCCTTTTCCTTGTGAAATTGTCTGAAAGAACAGCTGACTTAGTTCATTATCTGTAGAACACATTGTGCTCAGGAAGCAACTACTTGGGCCAAGTGCTGTCTTTCTGGATTCAGTTCTGAGTTGTAACAGAATGGTCTGGCCAGGATGCACATTGCCCTGGTGATGAACTTGGCCATAGGCACATTAACTGATCTTGATAACTGATCAGAACATTGGCTCTGACTACTCCTATCCCAGCTTCAAGATTTTGCCTTTGTATGTCTTTGTAAATAAAACTATTTTTAAATTTTTATGTATGCGTGTCTTGCCTGCATGTATATCTGTCTACAGTGTGTGTGCTCGGCTCCTGGGGATGCTAAAACAGGGCTTAGAATACTTGGAACAGGAGTTACAGACTATTATGAGCTGCTGTGTGGGCCCTGGGACTTGAACCCAGATCTTCTCTGAGAGCAGCAAGTGTTCTTAATCACTGGGCCATCTCTCCCTTTGAAAATAGAGGAAGAAGACAAAGGATAGGATGGAGGTAGAAGAAAAATCTTTGGAAATATTTAGCCCTTGAGCCCAAGAGTCTGGTGAGTTGAATTGTTCAGAAGATCAGTCCTAGAGTTGGAGTCTCTTAGCGCTGTTTGACACCCCCCACCTTGTGGAAGATCCTCTGTGTTGATATTGGCTAAGAGTCCTGGGAAGTAGAAACTCCTGCCAGGGCTGTTGCTGGCAGTGTCTGTTCTCCCTCGACAGAAAGTGAGGAACAGCTACTGTGGACTTAGCTGCTTCCATTCTGCACTTGGCTCTGCACACGTAGCCCTACGTGCTGTACTTCCTCAGCTGAAATTCCGTAGTCTGACACATTGCTTACCTGGCTGAGGAGCACAGGAAGTCATTGAGAGAAGTTAGAGTAGCAGTCATAGAATCCTTGCATACTTCCACGCCTGGCCTTTTCTAGACTGGAAAGACTCCTAGTAAATAAACACAGTAGTCAGGGCCAACTCAGGGTGTTAGTAATGTATCACCTGCATGGACAGCAGCCCCGAGCCAAATGATTGTTTAGATTCAATGGATGTTTCTGGTTGGAATGTTCACCATCTGTTTCTTCAGCTCCCTGTCTACCTTATATGTGTCCTAAGAAAGTACCTAGAGTGATCAGATCCTGACAGTGTATGCTTACTTCCTCCAGGGGAAGATACAGATGGTGGTTTGCATCATCATGGGCACACGTGATGATCTCTATGGGGCCATCAAGAAGCTGTGCTGTGTGCAGTCCCCGGTGCCCTCACAGGTGAGTGAAAGTGGAGAAAGAAGCAAAGTGGGGCCCAGCTCACCTAAAGCTCTGGAATAGGAAATAGCCATTTCAGGCCAGTATGGGTAGAGCCTTATGCTGTAAGGTTCTGATTTGAGTAAACCAGCAGGAGGTAGCTCTTCCCTCTTCTGCACCCCACAATCCCTTGGTGCTTTCCCATGACTGAAGCTGGATGTGTAGGCTTCACTCCAAGAAGGGGACATATTTTTCCTAGGGAAGCATAAAAACATCACTCTGAATAAGATAATTTTGAAAGTTTTTATATATTCATGAACATACTATGTGCATATATGCCTAGTCATTCAAGAATTAGAATTACTAATAATAGATATATGCTAATTCAAGATTCTTAATATAGTACACTCAGTCCTCAGTATTAGTGGCCCTTTGAGACAGTTTCATATAGCCAAGGCTAGCCTCATACTCCCTATGTATACAAGGGTGGCCTCGAATTCTTATCCCTCCTGTATCCATCCCCTCTTCCACATACACAAAGTGCTGGATTTTCAAGCCGCCATACCTGGCTATCTGTGGATTCTACATCAGAGAATTCACCAAACGTAGTTTTAAACATTCTGAATAGTAAGGGGAGCAGGGACTTTCTCTGGCATGAACTCAATGACAAGCTTTCTGATTACATCCCCTTGGGTGCAGCCTTGCCACGCTGCAGGGGAAGACAAAGTAACCAGTCCTGATGAGACCTAATAGGCTAGGGTCAAAGAGAAGGGGAGGAGGACCTTCCCTGTCAGTGGACTAAGGGAGGGGCAGAGGCAGAGAAGAGCGAGGGAGGGTGGGATTGGGAGGAGATGAGGGAGGGGGCCACAAATTGAATAAATTGTAATAAATGATGATAATAAAGTATTTTAATTTAAAACATTCTGAAAAGAAAATTACACCTCTACTGAGCTCATCAGACTCAGAAGGGAAACCCTGTGCTTATTCTGTAAACAATACAGGCTAACAGCTATTTACATAGTGATCACATTAAGTTCTGAAAATAACAGAGATCTAGGTATACAGGAGAGTACGGGCAGCAGTACATACATACCATGCCATTGCATGGGAGGGAGTTGATCCTCTGATTTCAGTATTCTTGTTGGAATGGGCAGAGGAAGGGCATGGAGCCAAGAGATGTTGATACTTTAGAACTGTTAACATTTTCTAAAAGTTGACGATGCTCTGGTCTTGTCACTACAGGTCATCAATGTCCGAACCATTGGTCAACCCACCCGGCTTCGGAGTGTGGCTCAGAAAATTTTACTTCAGATGAACTGTAAACTGGGTGGTGAGCTCTGGGGAGTGGATATCCCACTGGTGAGTGAAGCTGAAATATGTCTGCTAAGGGCCTGGCTCTTTCCCATCCTCCCTTTTGTCATCCTTCTTGCTCTCAGTGTGGATTCAGGAGTCCAACTGCCTTGCTGCATATGAGCTAAGCATATTTTTTATGTTTTAAAATGGTGGAAAAAAAAGATCAACATTTCCTAAGACATGAAGATGCTCTGAAATCAGTTCTCAGCACTTAAGCACACCTTCATTGTAACACACAGCATTGGTTACATCAGTCTTCCAATGCAGTCGTCCAAAGGCAGCATTTACACAGTTCCTCGGGAGACCCTCAGCTCATAAAGCCTGCCGATGTACTCAGTTACTCCTTCACAGAATATGCTTGCTGATCCCTGGTCTAGATCTGACTGTGTTCTTTGTGTTTAGAAAATGTCAGGTTGATTGCAGCTTTTGCTGCTTTTGCGGAGCTTGTTTTCTTATGTAAATGAGACAGGAGGTGCTTTGATAATAAAGATAGTAAAGATGGAGTAATGGATTGCTTGTGTTTGAGCTTTGTTTTTGTGTCTTTGTTTTTCACCATAGAAACAATTAATGGTGATTGGGATGGATGTGTACCACGACCCCAGCAGAGGCATGCGTTCTGTGGTCGGCTTCGTTGCTAGCATAAATCTGTAAGCAATAATCATAGCTGTATTACTGTTGGCTGCCTCATTTTGATGCCTGATGTTATCAGTCCATTACATGAGTTACATACTCTGTGTTATAATATAAGAAGCACTTAGTTCTTCCTCTGTCCTCCTCTAGTGTCCGTATTTGTAATGCGATGGCCGCACTCATCAGAGGGACGGGTCTGCTCCCTGTACTCTGTACCTCTTGCAAGGACAGAGGCTGCCCTTTTAGAAATGGGGCTGTCATTTGGGGAAGGTGTGGGAGGGCAGAGGACAACTTTGTGGGTTTAGGGGTTGAGCTCAGGTTGTTAGGCTTGTATTGACCCTGGAAATGCATTTGGCTGGTAGATGAGTTGAGTTGATTCAAAGGAACGCTGTGTGTGGCCAGCAGACCACAGGTCCTCCTGTGGGACTGGCTGGTCACTGTCTTCACTCTGTGTCTCTCCTTTCTCCTCCCCGTCTGCCTAGTACACTCACCAAATGGTATTCGAGGGTGGTGTTCCAGATGCCTCATCAGGAGATTGTGGACAGCCTGAAGCTCTGCCTGGTGGGCTCCTTGAAGAAGTACTATGAGGTGAGGAGATCAGAAATCCCTGCATTTTAAGGGGTACCTGTTTAAGTTTTGAGCAGAGATCTGACTTGGTGGGAACACATCAGAGGTGAGTCTGAAAGAGCCATTCCCCAGTAGAGACCTCAGTGTCCCCTTTCAGGTTTCTGTTCTGTGCCGCAGCTTGCAGAGCCCAACACTGTACCTTGGTTTGGTAAGCAATAAAGATTTGACTGGTTGACCAGCTGATGCCTGCAGACATAATGGCTGAAATTTACCTCCAGCTCAGCCAGTAAAGACATAGGAATGTCTTTAAAACTTATTAATATACTCAACTGTTTATGACTGCCATTATCTGCTGATCATTCATTTTGGTTTAGGACAAAAGCTTCACTATAATTTACTTCTCATATTTTCAAAGAATGCTACCCATGGAGAATTGCTGTCATTAAACTGATATGAGCAAGCAAGGTTCTAATGTTTGTGCTGGCCAGGACATCAAAGGAGGCAGTGATAAGTGGCTTCCATTCCTAGGGCCAATGTGGCCTTTGCATAGTGTGTAGACCACAGGAAATTTACGATTCCATGTGACTGAAGTTAGTCTCTGAAACCCCACCTTGTCTCTATTGAAATTAAGATTCTTGTGGTGTCCTGCACGTATTAGACACTATGGACTCTGTTCTCAGAAGATCCAAATGATGTGGCAATTTATTACCAAGGTCTGTTATTTCTTTTATTACTGTTTCTGTCTTCTATGACCTAACTCAGAGATGACTTTTGTGACACTTTCCTGTTTTCCCCTCACTGTTCCCTTCCTTAGTTAAAATGACTGGCTTGTGTTATTTTCCCAAGGCTCTACATTCTGTACTGTTTACTGGTTGGCACATCCTGCTAACTTACGTCTGTTATCTGTATCATTACCCTCCCTTCTCTGTTTAGGGGTGTTTGGGGTCAGACATACAAAAGCTGGTTAAATGCTTTGCCTCTGAGTTGTGCTCCCAGACTGCTCACTTCTATCGTCGTCGTTGCTGTGTTTCGGATTTGTTTTTTTGAGACAAGGTCTCTCTATGTAGCCCTGGCTGTCCTGGGACTCCATATGTAGACTAAGCTGGCCCTGAATTCATAGAAACCTACTTGCCTCTGCCTTACAAATGCTGGGATTAAAAGGGCTTGCAAAGGGCTTTTATTATTATCATTCATTCATTCATTTGATGATTTCCTCTCATTTGTTTCTTCTGACTTTTCTTGTTTTCTAAATGGTAATCTCCTAATTTTTTTTGTCTCCTATTTTTCTATCTAATGCTCTTTTCTAGCAAATGTTAATTTCAGAAACAATGAAGTTTACCCAAGCTTGTCCCACTTTTAAAGGCGCACCAGTTGGAAGTTTGGGTGCCTCCCCAAATCTCACTCAGTTTTGATAATTCGCTGAAGGGACACAGAACTCACTAAAAGCTGTTATATCCATATTTGGGGTTCGTTTGAGAAAAGGGTACAGATTAAAGTCAGCTAGCAGAGGGAATGTATTGTCCGTATCAGGAAGTACTACACAGGGAACTCTAGTAGTTCTCTCCCTGGGAAGGCAGAACATGTTGTTTCCTGGCACCAAGATATGATAAGGAGAACTGCCAACTGCCAACCGTGACTACTTACCTGAGCCTCGGTATTTAGAGGTTCGCTGGGATTCTTACATGGGTGTAGTGGGTGATTAATTACCCCTGTGATTGATTGCACCCTATAATTGTTGTAGTCTGACTTCTGTGTAGCCCCTGTTGCCTCTATTTGGATAGCTTAATAGCTAATGGATGGCAGAATTAATACAAGGCTCACACTGGCCTTGAGTTCACCCTGTGTCCCAGGCCGTGCTCTTTGTGATTGCCCTGCCTTAGCTGCCTAATTGCTAGGAGTACAAGTGTGTGCCACTAAACCCAAACTTCAGGGATTTCTCTTCTTCGTCTCCCCATCTCAGGGTATTGGCTGATTTTCAGTTACCATAAGGACAAGACTGCAGGTGGGTCAGGGTAAAGTAGTAGAGTAAGGTAAATACTCCAGAGCAATCCCTGCACTCGGGTAGAGGCATGGCAATGCAGCAAGTTCAAGGCCAGCCAGGGCTGCACAGCTACATAGTGAGACTCTCCAAAACACTGAACCAAACAAAGCTGATTTTAACAATCTTAGTTACTGTTCATGTTATTTTCTTGGACGTCCTTATTCTGTAACTGAAATACTTTCTAGGAGTGCTCTTGACAGCCCATCAGTGTTTGGGGGAACAGTCACTAGCAGATAGAACTCACTAAGGGCAAATGGTACTAGAACACATCCGTCTTTCATTCTGGGGTACTAAAGAGCCACATCCTCAGAGTGTAGGTAAGTGAGAGGTATATATTTCACCTTTGAATTATCTCAATTCCTCAATTTTTTTCTACTGCTCCAAGATGCAGATCAGATGTTCCCCAGTTTGTCAGTGACTATACCCAGGTACCCAGAAACCCTCCCCCCCACCAAATTTTTATAGGCAAATTACTCTAGAACCTACATTATCTGTTTGCTTATGTGAACATCATGTTTGGCTTTGGTTTTGAAAAAGGAACACACATATGCACATTCTCCATATTTGTTGTTGTTTGTTTTGAGCTGAGTTTTTATATTGTAGCACAGGCTACCCTAGAAAACAATATTAGTTTGGGCTTGATTTATAGATTTGAGTCCTTATGTCCAGTCTGCTTTAGCTTAATTAATGAGCTTAAGAAATAAGAAAAATAAGAAAGTGAAGATGAAAACAAAACAACAAAAAATGTAGAAATATAAGGGTCTCTTTTGGGTGCCTTTCCCCTAAGAACATGTAGCTGAGAGGTTGGGAAATTACTTAGAATTAGAGAAAGTCTCCAAGGGTAAAAACCAAAGCCAACGCCCCTAACACGGTTATCCTGGGTAACTCACAGAAGATTCAGTTAACTGATCAGATACATTTAAAAGATACACCTTGTGTGGTGACACACTTCTGCTATTCCAGTTTCTCCAGAGGCTGAAACTGGAGGACTGCATTTGAGGGTGTGCCTGACAATACAGTGAGACCCTCATCTCAAAAAACAGATGAAGGCCAGCAAATGGCCTAGTGTGTAAAGGCGTTTGCCAACAAGCCTACCATCTACCATCACTGGAGTCTACATGGTTGAAGAGAACCTACTCCTGCATCTTACTTCACACCAACACATGCAAACACATACATCTCAGCACACTGTACCATACAGATGCTGCTCCCAAGTAATTCAGTGTTAAAAAAAAAGAATAAAATAAATTAATAATAAAAACGACTTAGTATCTTCAAGGAGAAAAAAAAACACTAAGATTTTGGACAAAAAACTGAAAGCTTTGGAACCTGCAATTTTTAGAAGTGAAAACTGTAATAACTGAGATTACACACTCCGTAGCTGAGTGTGTCAGTATGTTAAGGATGCTATAACAAAGTACCATGGGTAAATGGCTCCAAGAGCAGACATCTATTTCCTCACAGTTTTTAAGGCAAGAAGTTTGAGGTAAAGGTGACAGTGGGTTGATTTCTGTCCTTTTTTGTCCTGTTAATGGGTTTTCACACATTCTTACCTCTGTTGTGTCATTACCTAAGAAAAGAGGCTGTAGAGTAGGAGTCAGCTTAGAGATTCCCTGGGATGAACAGGGATTTTCTTCCAAAACAGTAGGTAGCAGTGGTTTAAATACACCTGAGGAAAGGCAAGAAGAAAGTCATCAGACTGAAGCACAGACATGCAAAAGCTAAAAAAACAAGGAAGCCAACAGATATGGGGAGTGTGGGGTTAAAATACAAAATACTATAGAAATGATACACAAGGCAGTAAAAACCCACAAGTGCCAAAGCAGCATCTGAAAAGGCAGCAGTGAAGAAGCAATGTTCTGCAACAGAGAAGATGTCAACTCATCAACTGAGAAAGTCCAACAAGCAGGCAGGATTGGTGGTGCACTGGTAATCCTAGCACTTTGGAGGCAGATGCGGGAGGCTTCTGAATTCAAGAATAGCCTGTACTAAGTGCCTAATGAGAGAGCTGGTCGGTCAGAATCTGTCTGTCTGTCTCTGTCTCTCTTTCTCTTTCTTCCTCCTCCCCTGTCATATGTGTATGTACATGTATGTGTATATATGTATATAAGTGCAAAGATATAGTTAGATACATTATATAAACTTGTTGGGAACAAGTATAAAAACACACATAAATTGGGAGAGCAAAGAAGAGATTATATCCTTAATGGATTAATCGGTAACTTGTCACCAGAAGCAGTGAAGCCATAAGATATAAATGAATGACATCAAAGTGACGAAAGACAGTGACCACCAACACTGGATCCAGTGTCCACTGAAAATGACTTCCAGTAGTGACGGTGAAAGATGCACAGGAAATGAGAAATGGAGATTCCATCCTCATCAAATTTACACTGAAATAAACTGCAAGACATGACATTGTTCACGTAAGGAAGACATTCTAGAAGAGAGAAATGGTTAAAGAAATAAACAATGGTAAAAGTAATAGGTATGAAGGTTACTTTAAATGAATATGTAACATCTAAAGTCATATAATGTCACATAGGATATATCTGGGATTCATGACAGCAATCATTAGGAAGAAGTAAACAATGTTGCAATGTTAAGTTTTTGAATTACAAGGACATCCTTTAGGATGTCTTTATGTTACATTTTGTTGTGATAAAGATGTATGTTAAACTAGGCATGCCTATAATCCCAGCATTGGCCATGTTGGGCTGGGAGGCTCTTTGAGGCCAGCCTAGGCTACATAGTGAGACTGTGCCTCTGAAAATGAAACAAGGACTGGAGACATAGTTTGGTCAATAAAGTGAGTTAGGGCTGGGTTAGTTTGGTTCCTGACAAAGTGGCTGCTATCCTATTTTAGGAGATGTGTGGGTTATCAAAATAGGGTCTCTCTGTGTAACTCGGGTTGATCTCAAGCTCTCCATATGCTAGTCTGGCCTTGAATTGTAATCCTCTTGTCTCATCCACAAGCGCTGATATGTTCTACCACAGCCAACTATGCCTGCTATTCTACGAGGGAGACTTGGACACAGATGCAGAAAGAATACCATGTGAAAGTACAGAGACACAGATGACCATACTCCTCACCCCACTGAGCAAAAAATGCTGAAGACTGAGGCAGAGGTTGGAGTATTGTAGCTGCAGCCTCTGGGAGCTTGAAGGTGGCAAATAGATGCTTCTCTAGGGCCTTCAGAGAAAGCATGGCTCATGCTGGTCTCAGCCAGGCCTGGTGACACACTTGGGAGGCATAGACAGTAAATACCTGAGTTCGAGGCCAGCCTGCCTCATCTACAGAGGGAGTGCTAAGACAGCCAGGGCTGCACGGAGGAACCCCGCCTTAAGACAGCAACAACAAAAGGGGCCTCATGAATTCCACGCTGGCTTCAAACTCACTGTGAAGCCAAGGACGAGGTTGAGTTTCTGGTCATCTCCGCCTCCCAAGCACCACCACCCATAGTGCAGCGCTGGGATCAGACATGGGCTTGTGCATGCTAGGTCAGCACTCTGCTAACGGAGCCACAGCCTCAGCTCACCACGTACATTTTGATTTCACCTTGCAACTTTCAGAACCATGAGGTAACAAATGTCTGCTGTTTGGAGCCACCCACTCTGTGGTTCTTGGTAATAACAGGCATGGGGATACAACTACTTCATTCTTCATCTTAAGGGGAAGCAGCTAGCTGAAGTTTCTCATGAATGTGATGCCACTAGATGTAGAGATTTTTAATGGAGGAGCATGGCTAAGCCCCTGACCCTGGCTTGATCTTCCGTGTGACTTGAGGCTTCAGCATTCTGGCCTGAGCCCTGACAATGCAAACTGAAATTGCTGCAGAGGTGCCTCAGCCTACTGAGGCTGGACCAGGGGCTGGACCACTTTTTCTGATTTTGATTTTGTCTTGTGTAGCGTCACTACGTTTGTGTAGGTGTCACTGTGTTGCCCAGTCTATCTTTGAGCCTTTTCAGATCCTCTTGCCTCTGCCTCCCAACTGTTGGGATTGAAATGGTATGCTGCCATGTTCAGCTCCTGGGCATTTTGGATGAACATCTGATCCTGGAAAGCAAAGCAGGGAAGTTCCTGTGGCCTGTGAGATAATGTTGTCTCTGCATTTCAATTCCAACGTCTCTTTTCTCACATAATCAGAAGGGGCTGAGTTCCGTGTTACCTTGAGAAAATGATTGTTGTCTGAGGGGGATCTCTCTGACTCCTGTCTGCCCTCTTGGGCCCCCTGTTGTCAGCAGCTTGCCTAGCCTTCCTTGTACTGCTGGAGATGGAACCCAGGGCTTTGCATATCTAATCAAACATGGGTGAGCCCCCTGAGCTACGTCCCAGCAGACCCTGTCCGGCTTTTCCTAACCTAGTAAATTGTTCTCAGAGCTCATCTTACTCTCTCCCCTCTTGAATTTGTCTGGATACGTTCAAGTTCACTGTGACAGCTCCTCTGTCTAGAAGTCAGTTGGACTTCAATCTGATGATCTTTAATAATTCCCAAAATAGGTCTGACTTAATTATTTTCTAATAGTACTACGGGAATGAAGATTTTCTGTCTTTTTTTTTTTTTTGTCCACATAGTCTTACTGTTTAGCCCTGGATGCTGGATGGCCTCCTGCCTCAGCATTCCCCATGCTGGGATTTTAGGTGTACTCCACCATACTCAGCTCTTTTGTGTCTTGGGAATTCTAAGTTGAAGTGATCTCTTGGCAGCCTCTCTTACTTCTTTCTCTTCAGCCAGTTCTTACAGTCTGTCAGTGGAGGACTTAACAAGCAGAGCTGGCCAGTGGTCTCTCTCTAGCATCACGGCTCTTAGAGCCACGGCCTCACCTTACTGCTGCTCGCCTTGACACTCCCACTCTGGCTGCCTCAACTGTCTGCCACCCATCTTCTTGTATGTCCCGACACAGTCTTCCCATGTATAGTCTTCCGTCCCATAGCAGTTAATTTTTTCTGTTACTGTTTTTGAGATAGGTTCTCAGATAGCATTGGCTGACACCTCACCCCCAACTCAAGGCTGAGACTGGCCTTGAACTTTTGATCCTTCTCCCTCCATCTCCTGATTTTTAGGATTGCAGGCATGTACCACCACATCTTTTCTTTATCAGGTGCTAGAGATGAAACGCAAGGCTTCATGCATGCTAGATGAGTGCATAGCAGCTGCGCTTCTGCCCATACTTTATGATGGTGTTTATAGTGGGTTTGGGGTATTGGGCTCTCAGGTCTTATTTGAGTTCCATGAAGATTTAGAGGGTTTTAGAATAAATTTGCAGAGCCAAGAGAGTTGGGGTTAGAGAGAGGAGTACTAAGTTCTAGGCCAGCCTCAAATACATAGTGAGTTTGAGACCAGCTTGCACTAGATGAGATCCTGTCTCCAAATGAACAAAATAAAAGTTGCTATTTCCTGAGACAGTGCAATGGCACATATCTTGTGGACATTTCCCATTTATTTTGTGGTGGAGCCTCATGTAAAATAGCATTCAGTTCAGCAACTGTGTCCAGTGCTAGGAGCATCAGGATGGGTAAGCACAGGCTCACAATGACCATTTAGTGTGTCATGTATCCAGAGCACTGACTACAACATAACAATTTTTCAGGCTTGTGATTGGCCTTATATAATGACCCTTGCCTGTTATAGCTTATAATGACCCTTGTCATGTTATAGCTTATGATATAAGGACAGATTAGGTGACCCAGAGAACATTGTTGACTAGGGTTACATTTTTCTGTACATCCATAGCTGGAAGCTGTCTTTCACTTCTGCTGGAAGCTGACATAGTCTGGGGCTAAGCACTCATTCATAGGTTAGCACAAGCTAAACACTGAGGTGGTAACAGAAAACACTTCGGATGAATCTGATTATCATTTTTCAGTCTACTCATGTCATTATGTCCTTTCTCTGTGCTTCCAAGTATTTTCTTGACCTAGTGTGGTCTCGACTTTGGCAACAAAAATTAGTCTGAAACAGGGTCTCAGGCTGTATAACCCAGGCTGTCCTTAAACTTAAAATCTTCCTGCCTCAGTGTTGTACATGCTAAGATTATAGACATTTACCACTACATCTAGCCTCCTATAGCCTTTACATGTATTTATATGTTAAAAATATACATCATATTACATACCTGTGTGTGTGGTGTATGTGTTTGTCTTCATCACTCTCCATCTTACTTTTGAGACAGAGACTCTGATTGAACCTGGAGCTCACTGTTCAGGCTGCATGGGCTGGTCTGTAGTCTGTGAGTGTCTGGGATTCTCCTGTCTCTGCTCCCCAAGGCTGAGTATACAGGCACATACTGCTACAACTGGCTTTTAATGTGGATACTGGGGATCATGCTTGTACAGCAGCCCTTTACACACTGAGTCACTTCCCCAATCAGTGTGTTTATACAATATGTACATATAACTTCCTTCCTCTCCACCTTGAGAGTGAAGTGAGGTGACCTTTTTACTTAGCTTTTCAACAGGAAACATTACTTGAAGCCATAGCTAGGAATCAGTGGAGTCGGGCTCAGCACCACAGCTCCTGACCCCAAGTCCAGTATCTTTCCTCTGTTGACTTCTTTGTAAAAGGTCCAACTGAGCTCCCAAGACATTTCTGTCTTACCACCACTCATCAGCTTGTGAGTGTGGCTGGCCATAGCTCCCCACTGGGGCAGTGCCTGGAAACACTTCTGGTTATGACTGGCAGAGACTTGGGACAGCACATTAAAGAATGTATTGAGAATTTAAGCTTTACTCATGTATCTTTTAAGGGACAAGAACCTAGAATATGAGTACATTAGCTGTAATCAGAACTGAAATCAAGCAGATTTCTAATTTAAATTGGAACCAAATGTGCTCTGAGCTAATGCAGTGAGAACACACTTCCCTTATTAGCTATCATAAATGTATTTGACATTCTGCTGGTTATTGGATACTTAGTAAAGAATCCCTTCATTTGTTGGAAACTTTGTATGTTACTTATATGTCAAAACCTGGGGGGTATATTCATGTGTTATATCAGTGGTTTTCAGCCTTCCTAGTGCTGCAACAATTTAATACAGTTCCTCATGTTGTGGTGACCCCCAACCATAAAATTATTTTTGTTGCTACTTCATAACTGTAATTTTGCTACTATTTTGAGTTGCAATGTAAATATCTGTTGTTCAGGATATCCAGTATGTGATTCCTGTGAAAGTGTCATTTGATACAAACCACAAGTTGAGAACTACTGTGTTAGACTTTTCTCAACACTTCTGGATTCTTTTCCTGGGCAGTTGTCAATATTAAATCCAAGTCAAATAACCACTGACTTACCTTTTCTGGCCATTATCTTTGTAAATTTTTTTTATTCCTCCTTCCCTCCCTCCCTCCCTTCCTTTTTTTTCTGAGACAAGACTTCACTGCATGGTCCAGATGCCCTAGAACTCATGGTGATCCTCCTGTCTCAGACTTTCAAGTGCTGGCATTGCAGGTATGCAACCACGTCAGGCTCCTACCATTTTTAATGTTGTTCGCTCTGTCGGAGGGTAGGCCATGAGCATGTGACTCATAACTGCTGCATCTTGCTTTCATAGTTTATAGCACCTTGGATGTATCAGGCTATTTGCTACTCAGCAAATCTAGACATGGTCAGAAGCTTTTGGCATGCTTGGCAGTCACGTACTTTGAGGTAACTGCTGTAGAGCCCACCTGCCAAGTCTCCAGCCCACACAATGAGTGTAAATTTTTCACTGTGGCCTTTGAGCCAAGAGTCCCTGGAATCACCTTCTCCAGGTGTCATTTCAGGTGAACCACTGTCTCCCAGAGAAGATCGTGGTGTACCGAGATGGAGTGTCTGACGGCCAGCTAAAGACAGTTGCCAACTACGAGATTCCTCAGCTGCAGAAGTGCTTTGAAGCTTTTGATAACTACCACCCCAAGATGGTGGTGTTTGTAGTTCAGAAGAAAATCAGCACCAATCTGTACCTTGCCGCTCCTGATCACTTTGTGACTCCTTCCCCTGGGACTGTGGTTGATCATACCATAACTAGCTGTGAGTGGTAAGTCGGCAAAACAGGGGTCATCAGGTGAGGAAGAATAAGCAGGAGAAGTTGTTTGTTGCCTGAATATTCCTGGACAGGTGTATAATGGAATCCTTATGTTTGACTTGAAAAAAGCAAGCTTTGGCTGAGCCCAGTGGTAAGCTCAGTGTGAGCATGGGTTCATTTCCATCAACCACAGCTATACACACATGTATACACACAAGTACATGACCACATAAGCCCACATTTTGTTACTGGGGATTCAACCTTGTGCCTCATGAATGCTAGACAGTCTACCACTAAGCTGTGCTCACAGACTTAATTATATATATAATATATATTATTATATAATGATAATATTATATTAATAATAATAAATAATGTATCATATAATTATATATCTATTATATAATTATATATATATATATATATATATATATATATATATATATATAAGCTTTTAATTCTTAGGTATGTTTTCCCCCTTTCTTCCTTTTGATATAGGGTCTCAAGTAGCCCATACCACACCCCCCAAACTCTATATAGCCCAGGCTGCCCTTGACAGATGGCTGACCGCCTCTTCAGCCTCCACAGTGCTGAGATTGTGTTCATGAGCCTACACACACACACACACGCACACACACACCAGTGTCCTTTCATGCAATTGATTCATCATCTTCCTTTCTAAGCCTTGCATGATGGGGCTACAGTGATCTTCAGAACGTTCCAGTCCTCTCACTTGCTGGTGCTCTTTTCTTTGCTAGGGTGGATTTCTACCTTCTTGCCCATCATGTTCGACAGGGATGTGGCATACCTACACACTATATCTGTGTCCTGAACACTGCAAATCTGAGCCCTGATCACATGCAGAGGTGAGCCTGTCAGAAACGTGCCTGCAATCAACTGCTTATCCTGACTGATAAGCTAGTGGCTGTCTCAAGATATTTTACCCCTTGTGTGTGTGTTTGTGTGTGTGTGTGTGTGTGTGTACATAGGTAAGGAGGCTGAGGTCAACATCAGGTGTCTTAGCAACTGTCCACCTTGATTTTTGAGACAGTACCTCTCACTGATATCTGGAACTCCAGTTAGACAAGGTCTCTGTTTCCTGGGCTGAGATCACACCGATGTAGTTGCTGAGAACTGAACTCAGGTCCCCGTGCTTGTACAATAAGCACTTTACCATCTGAGCCAGCACCCCGTGACTCTCCCACATCTTGATAACAGTATTTTTTTTTTTGAGGAGTGATTTGTAATCCTGCTTTTACATTAAAATTATTTTGAAGAACTTCAAGAAAATATGGATGAATGCCAACCCTCACTCCTGTGCATTATAAAGCATGGGTGTTAATTTAATGTAGGAAAATGTTCTTGTGGGGCTGGAGAGATAGATGGCTCAGTGGTTAAGGGCACTGGCTGTTCTTCCAGGGAACCATGTTCAGGTCCCAGCACCCACATGGCAGCTCACACTGTCTGTAATTTCAGTTCCAGAGGATCCAGCATCCTCACACGGACACACATGCAGGCAAAGCAACAGTGCATATAAACTAAAAACAAGCAAATCATTAAAGAAATAATGTTTTTAAAACTGGTCTTATTACATGACTTAGGCTGGTCCCAAACTTTTGTTTCGTGTTTTGTTTTGTTTTGCTTTGTTTTTTTGGTTTTGTTTTTTGTTTTGTTACAGTTTTTCTGTAGCCCTGACAGTCCTGGAACTCACAGAGATCCTGCCTGCCTCTGCCTCTGCCTCCACAGTGCTGGGATTAAAGGTGTACATCAAAACATCTGGCTGGTCTCAAACTCTAGAACTGAAGTCAAGCTCTTAACTTAGCTTCTAAATAGGAGGGACTACAGGAGCATACTACCATGCCTGGTGGCATTTATATTTTAATAGACTGTTCCAGCTACTTATGGTAGCACATGTTTATAATTTTATAACCCAGGGGACTGAAGCCAGAGAATCACCTAGAATCACCAGTCTGAAGGACATAGTTAATTCTGGGCCAATCATAGCTACATAATAAGACCTTGTCTCAAAAACCTAGCCAGTAGGGCTAGAAAGATGGCTCAGCAGTTAAGAGCACTGACTGCTTTTCCAGAGGATCCAAGTTCAATTCCCAGCATCTACATGGCAGCTCACAGCTGTCTGTAGCTCAAGTTTCAGGGGATCCAATACATATGCAGGTAAAATACCAATACATGTTAAAAAACCAAAAACAAACAAAAAATTAAAAAATCCTAGCTAGGTAGCCAGATGGAAAGATCTATATATAACCACTGCAAATAACTATGATATATCACCACATTTATTTATGATGTTCAGACCAAATAGACTGGTAAATACCCTTTCATAGCCTTTCCCTTTGTGCTGTTTTTCTGCGTTTATCGCATTTTACATGTAAGGTGTTTTGCCTGCAGATAGATAGATAGATAGACATACATATGTACATACACACATATACCATGTGTGAGCTTGGTAAGGCCAGAAAAAGGAGTCAGATGCCCTGGACTAGAGTTATAGATGTTTGTGAGCTGCCATATTGTTTCTGGGAACCAAGCCTGGTTCTTAATTGCTGAGCCATTTCTCCAATCCCTTCTTTTTAAAAATATAATACTTAATTTTAATTTTACTTAAATTTAATACTTAAAATTAGAAGATACCCATCCTCTGGCTTAAGTGGAGAATGTAAACAATTCCAGATGAAAAATAATGGTTTATCTATCAGACCCAGTGACTCACACCTATAGTTTCAGCACTTGAGATGCCAAGGCAGGAAGATCACTGGCAGCTCAAAGCCAACCTGGGCTAGTGGAGTTCCAAGCCAGCCTAGGCTAGATAGTTGAGAACTTGTACCACACACCAAACCAGACTAACAAATAGAAAACCAACACTTCTGAAAAACAGCATTAAGACTAGGTTTCCCGGAGCCCCCCTACCCCATTTACTGGTAGGTGTGCTGTGTGTTGTATCCCCAAGAGTGAAACCCTGCCCTCACCAGCTGGAGGTGGAAGTGATAAAGACACATATTCTTCCTAACTTTAGGCTGACTTTCAAACTGTGCCACATGTACTGGAATTGGCCTGGTACCATCCGAGTTCCAGCTCCTTGCAAGTATGCCCACAAGCTAGCTTTCCTGTCGGGACAGATTTTGCACCATGAACCAGCCATCCAGCTTTGCGAGAACCTGTTCTTCCTGTAACTGGGAGCATGGACATTGGCTGCAAGGAGCTTCCTCATTCTCACAGAACCAGCAGAAGTGGCAGTGGGGCTTTATGTTGGCATTTTCTCTTTCTCCATCTTTGTAGAATAGATTTCTGTTCTTCTTTTAACCCTGATGTTATAGTAGAGTATGGTGCTGCATGCCTGTTATTCCAATACTTGGGAAACTGAAGCAGAAGGACCTTTAGTTCAAGGCCAGCCTGAGCTACATGGTGAGTTTCAGGCTAGCCAAGTTTACAGAGTGAGACCCTGTCTCAAAAAACAAAAACAAGCAAGCCCCTGCCCCCCAAAAGCCCACAACAAAACCGAAGCCTGGTGTAAAGGAAGCAAGTTATGTACCAGCTCCCAGCTGCCAGCTGCCTTTGTGGAGCAAAGCCATGTCGACAGTGCTGCTCCTGGGCGGAACATGGGGTCAGGAACTTCTAGGGGCAAGCGGACAGGTCAGTGTTGAAGCATGTTCTTAGTATGTCAAATCCCCGAGTCCAGTTCTCAGCAATCCCCCTACCAAATAAGAAAGAAAACATAGCCCCCAAGGCAGTGTGCACATCAGTTTCCAGAGGTTGTACCTACAGGACCATCCCATTTTTGTGCCAGAAGTGATATGAATGACATCATTGCAGACATCTTAAAGGAGAGAGTTACTTATTTGGACAGCCAGGGAGAACTATGGAAAGGCCTAGCAGCACAGGGGGTCAGAGAAAGCAGCTGTGCATGTGTGAAAGACATGTAGTAAAAGCAGCATAAGGCACAGTCAGGCCTTTGACCCCACTTCTCCCAGGGATGTGAGTTCGCCTATTCCCTGGCTTCCTGAGAGTCCAGCTGAAGCTGTGCTTCTGGACCTTTTAGTTATTTACAGCCCTTGAAATTGCTTTCCTGCAGCCCTGACAAACACATGCATGTGTACACACACGCCTTTGCTCTTTGTGACTGATGTTGAGTAAATTCACTTAGAACACGTGGGAAGAATTCAGGAGAGCTGGGAACAGTATGGATGGAGTGTAGGGTTTTTTTCTGCAGAACTCTGTAACTGAGATTATACAAAAGAGATTATTCAAAATCCAGGCCCAGGCTTCCCAAAGTTGGCTTGAGCAAATGGGGTGCTCTCTCACCCAAGTCTAGACAGGTAGGAAGTTGTTCTCAGGCCTGTGGGCTTCAGTATTTTGGAGAGGCATCGGTTTTCTGTTTGTTTGTTTTTCCTTCTGTTTCAGAATCTTCCAATTTTTTTCAGGCCTAAATGGATCATCCCTTGCTTTATTGGGTTCTAAAAGCTAATTTTACTTAACCTTTTCAAATTTATGTGTATTTATATTTTGTGTGATGGATGGCTGGTAGGGGATTGAGCAGAAATACTCATTTTAAATGACAGTGTGTGTTGAGAAGAATGTCAGCATGAAACCACTGAAGAGAACTGGGGCTGCAGTAGTCAGGTCAGTGCACTCACAGAGCCGGCCCCATCCTGGGCTTGAAAAGGATAAAGCCCTTAGTTTGTTGCAGCACCCAGAGGCTGAGGAGGGATGAGTACTGGGGTCCTCAAATGTACCCCTGGTGTTTGGAATCTATGACCAAGGCTAGGCTGAGATCTGAAATGTAAAAGCCATAGAATTAGACAGAACAGACTGAAAATGGGTCTTCAGCTGAACAAATTCCATATTGTGGATTTCTTTGGAAGTATTTTGAGTTTGCTTTAGAAGTTGCTTTTCCTAGCACTTCTTTTCTCCTTAGGTAGAACATACTTAACTTTAATTCCAGAATGTCTGCTCGCTATACCTGATGTTCTTGACTTGTTTTTCAGTTTCAGTGCCAAGCAGTTGGGCCATGTGGTATAAAATAAATACATTCTATGTCTGTAGTTGTGTCTGAAAGATTATGGTTTGTTTATTAAGTGGCTATAATGTGCTTTTTCTTCAAAGAGAAGCAAAAGTTAGAGTTATTCCTCTGGAAGACCTAGACAGTAAGGAACCTAAGTTTGTGTATGTGCCTGAATTGTTTGCAGGCTGGCCTTCCTTCCTTCCTTTCTCTCTCTCTCACTCTCTTTCTTGGTGTTTTTTTTTTTTTCATAGGGTTTCTTTGTGTAGCCCTGGATATCCTGGAACTTAATCTTTAGACCAGGCTGGTCTCAAACTCACATACCTACCTGCTTCTGCCTCCCGAGTGCTGGGATTAAAGAAGTATGCCACCACCTTAACTTGTCAGTCTTTTCTTTCTTTCTTTCTTTTTTAATTAATTGTTTATTTTTATTTCAGGTTTATTGGTGTTTTGCCTGAATGTATGTGTGTATGAAGGTGTCAGATCCTCAGAAACTGGAGTTACAGGCAGTTATGAGCTGCCATTATGGTGCTGGGAATTGAACCAGGGTCCTCTGGAAGAGCAACTGTTAACTGTTAACTGCTGAGCCATCTTTCCAGCCCCTTGTCAGTCTTTCTTTACAGTTGCTGTTAGCTCAGGAGAGACCAGTAAGCTTACTCTAAGGGTGGCTTCTCTACCACTAAAAAGATTGTTTTATTTATTACATTTATTTATTATATGCATGTAGGGAGGCAGGGAGGTCAGAGGGCAGCTTGCTGGCATGGTTCTCTACTTCTACCATGTATGTCCCAGAGATGCTTTGTCAGGTTTGGGGGTAAGTGCCTTTACCTACGAAGCTATCTGGGTTTTAAGTGCTTGCCCTTTAGGGTGGCTCAGGCCTGAAGTCCCCATATTTGGGAGGCAGAGGCAGGAGGATCAGGAGCTCTGGGTTACCTTTGGCTATATATTGAGTTTGAGGCCAGGCATGGGACGTGAGACCCTGTCTCAAAAAATAAATAAAAATTAAAATTGGATCAGTAAGATAGCGTACTGGATGATGGAGCTATCCCCTAGCCTTATGACATGAGATCAGTTCCCAGGACCATGAATTAAAGAATATGGTTGGAGAGATGGCTCAGTGGTTAAGAGCACCAGTGCTGTCCCAGAAGTCCTGGGTTCAATTCCCAGCACCCACATGGTGTTTCACAAACATCTGTAACTCCAGTTTTAGAGGATCTGATGCCCTCTTCTGGCCTCCAAGGGTCCCAAGCCAAGCACATTGCACAGACACATATACAGGCAAGACATCCATATATTATATATAGGAAGTTTATAAATATGTATTATATATCACATGTACAATATGAGAAACAACACACACACACACACACACACTGTAACAGTAAGGGGAGGAAGCATGGTCCAATGGTAAAGCCCTGACACAGCTATTCAGCCCTGTAGTCAACTCCACAGTTTCCTTATGCCCCCAAATCTTCTAGAACTCACATATTTATAATCCCAGGTCTCATAGGTAGAGGCAGGAGGATCAGACTCAAAGGTCATCCTCAGCTACACAGTGAGTGTGAAGCCAGCCTGAGCTATAAGAGACCTTGCCTCAAAATAACCAAAAAAATAAAAATAATAATATATATAATAAGAAGCCAATCTGAAAGGTGATGTCATATATGTGATTCCCACATATAACATTCTGCTGGAGACAGAATCAAAATCAGGAGAAAATAACTTTTATTTCTGATTAAGATGTAGCCTTCCAAATATGACTTTATTTTAAAAGCTCGGAGGCTGGGTGTTGTGGTGTATGCCTTTAGGAGGAAAAGGCAGGTGGAACTTTGGAAGTGTAAGCCCAACCTTGTCCACATATCACTAGCCAAAGCGACACAGTGAGACCTTTCTGGGGGCCTGGAGAGAAGAAGAAAGGAAGGAAGGAAGGAGAAAGAAGAATAAGACACTGAGGAGCTAGAGAGATGGCGCGGCAGTTGAGAATGCTTGGTGCATAATTATCAGAGTTCGGATCCCAGAACCCGTATAATGCGCTGAGCTGCACTCTGATGGCTCCAGCTTGGAGGGGGCAGTGACAGGGGGATCTGTGGGGCTTGCTGGATTCCAGCCTGAAAGAAACAGAGAGACAGAAGGCGCCTGGAGCCCTCTTCTCGTCTCATGTACACAGGTGTGTGCATCTGTACGTATATATGCACACATACAATTTTTTAAAGAAGACCTGAGCACACAGGAGGCAGAAGCAAATGGAGTTCTGTGAATTTACTCCTAGCCTAATCCAGATAGTGCCAGGTAAGTAGGACCAAGTAGTTGAGACCCATCTCAACAAAGCTCTGATTTAAAACCAACTGAGGGATCTGGAGGGATGGCTCAGTGGTTAAGAGCACTTGTTGCTCTCGGAAAAGACCTGAGTTCAATTCCCAGCACCCACATCATGCCTTACAACTGTAACTCAAGTCTTGAAGGACCCAACAAATCTCTGGCCTCCTTAGGCACTAGGCATGCACCTGGAGCAGAAATACATGCATGTCAAACATGAAATTTTAAAAACCCTTTGGAAAAATGAACAAACTGAATGATTGTTGGATTTAGTTGTATAGTTCAGGGCTGTGAAGAGAATAGCTTGAGAGTAGAGAACTTCTGGAGTGATGAGGTTCCCTATCAAACTGGATACATGTCACCAGTGAGATTGAACACTTATAATAACCATGGGTGCTAGGAGGTAATGGTGTGAGTATAGGTTTACCTATATAGCAAATGCAGCTTGGTTTGGGATATTGGTAGGGGCGACTGTGTGTACAGGAAGTCAGGGATCATGTGGGAGGGTACTATATCTTGCTCAGGTTTGCTGTGAACTGAGCTGAAAAGGTCCCTAAAAAATTATTGACTTGGACTGAGCACGCACATCACCATGGAAGTTTGGAGGTTAGAGGACAACCAGGTGGTTGGTTCTACCATGATGGCCCAAGGATTGGATTTAGGTCACGAGGCTGAGTGGCAGCAGACATCTTTACCTCCTGAGCCATCTCTATGGAACCTGTCCATACACCTTTTTAAAAATACGGAGCATGGAAGGAGGTGGTGGCACACGCCTTTAATCTCAGCACTTGGGAGGCAGAGGCAGGAGAATCTGAGTTAGAAGCCAGCCTGGTCTACAGAGTGAGTTCCAGGACAGCCAGGACTACACAGAAAAACCCTGCCTCAAAAAATAAACAAACAAAAAAGAGTATTAGACAAAATGGTAGAGTCAGACAAGTGTGGGCCAAAATAGCCTTAAGGGTATGTGTTGGGGATGGCTGTTCTGTTTGATTTGGGACAAGGTCTTGCTGTGCAGCTGTCAGGCTGGCTTCAAGTATGCTTCTGGTTTTGCTCAGCTCCTCCAGTGATGAGATTAAAGTGTATTACCGTGCCCAGCTGTGGTTTTATTATTTGTGCATGTTTTCTTTCTTTGATTAATTTGGTTTTTCAAGAGAAGGTTTCTCTGTATAGCCCTGGCAATCCTGGAGAATTTGCCTTCACCTACTTTTGCCTTCCAAGTGCTGTGATCTTAGGGTTTGCACAGCTACCACCACCTGATTCTCTCTGTCATCTTATTTTAATAAGTTCTGAGATGGAGGTCTCACTATGTTGACCAAGCTGGTCTTGAACTCTTAGACTTAAGCAATCCTTCCTTAGCTTCCCAGGTAGCTGAACCACATTTAGATGTTTGCCATACACCAAGCTAATCTTCTTAAAGTAAAGATCAGCAGAAATTAGTAGAGAACAGAAAAATAACAGAGAAAAGACAACAAAACCGTAAGTTGTCTTTTTCAAAAGAACAGCAACATGGGCAGAGCTTTAGCTAGACCGGTGAAGAGTAAAAGGAATAGCTGGTGAGATGGCTCAGTATGTGAAGGCCCTTGCCACCAAGCCTGAGAGTCCAAGCTCAATTTCTGCGACTCACACGGTAGAAGGAGAAAACATTTCCCCTAAGTTGTCCTCCGGCCTCCTCTACACACTCACTATAGCACCCCTCCATACACAAAATGAATTTAAAAAGGGGAGGGTGGTTAGAGAGGTGGCTCAGATTAAGAGCTCTTGCTGCCTTTGCAGAGGACCTGGCTTGGGTTCCTAGCACCCATATGCTCACAACCTCAGTAACTCCTGTCCCAGAGGATCGCATACCCTCTTCTGATCTTTCCAGAAACTATATGTATATGGTACATACATATACATGCAAACAAAAATACTCATCTACATACATAAATCTAAAAATGCAAACAGAAGAATCTAACAAAAGCAGGGAGAAAAAAAAAGGTTATGGAATACTGGTAATATTTGTTTGCACAGTTAGAATTCCCAGTGATAATTATTCCAGATCCAGGTGTTCTCCCAGTTGCTTTTTAGTCTAAATAGATTAGAAGCTCATAGGTGATTCATAGCTGAGGCCACTGGCCATCATCTGAGCACTGCCTAACAGCATAAGCTATTAACACATGGGTCCTTGGGCCAGGTATTAGGGTTTGGGATACCTCTGATCCTCTTAAATTTAAGTCCTACCAGAATATAGGGAAAAAATATAGAAAATCCACACACACACACAAAGAAAAAAACCAGAAACCGATAACTATTCTAATGGTCTAGAGAAAAGCTGTGGACTCTTGGCTAAACCCAATAAGGTCCAAAACTAACAGAAAGTTTGAGGAGTCTTGGCTGTCCTGTCAGCACAGTTGACTCAGAAGCTGTGGCTTTCTGAGTCTTCAGCCCCACCCTTTCATACTACAGAATGGCTGTCTCATTTCTTTGGCTTCCTCTGCAGGGCTGGTCCCTTCACTTCTCCTACGGGAAATCTGTCACATATGTTGGCAGGGGTCATGACCATGGCAGTTTTTTCTGTTCAGTTCTCTTAAATATTGCCCAACTCCGGCTTTTGAGGGAGCTGCTGGCCAATCCAACAAATATTTATAGAGAATCTGTCATATGCAAACTGCTACAATGGGGGTTCAGATACAGATTGGAACCTCTTATAATCAAGGCATATTGAGGCCTAAGGTTAAGGATGGAAATAAAACACTTTGGATCTCAGCAAGAAGGCTCATAGAGTAAAGGCTCTGCTGCCAAGCCTGACAACCAGAACTCAGCCCCTGAGACCGCATGTTGGAAGGAGAGTACCAACTCCCTGCAAGTTGTCCTCTGACTTCCACACGTGTTATGGTGCCTGACTGTGTACAAACACACACAATAAACAAATAGAGAAATGTAATCTTAAAAAGCAAGTATTAGAAATGAAATGCTTTGGAGGGAAAAATCCTAGTTCCATAAGCCATATTAATTCTGAAGATTACAAGCCAATAACAGTCACAAAATCAAGCTTAGTGGGTTTTTCACTAGTCTTGAAGTCCTGGTTTTTGGTCCTGGAAATTGAACCCCAAAGCCTCAAGCATACTAGGCAATGTTCTACCAAAGGAGCTATACCTTTAGTCCACATTTTATGAAAAATTTGCTTTCTATATTACTTATACTGAAGTTATGGCACTATGTTATTTTATTTTTTCCATATAGAATAACTTGCCCGCATGCCTGGAAGTGCACCAGGTATGTGCAATCAGTGCCCCCAGAGACAGGAAGTGCGGGTCATATCATCCTAGAACTGGAGTTACAGAGGGTTGTGAGACACCAAGTATATTGCTTTTTTTTTTTAAGATGGGTTTCCAAAAAGTCTGAAAGAGTAGATCAAATGTACTTCAGAACAATCAAGAAGCTTACTGAGAGGAAGGCAAATGGAAAGGGGTTGAGAGGGAAAAGTGGTACAGTAAGTGGTGGGGGGAAACCCAGGCTCCAAACTGTCACTATGTTTGGCAAACAGCACTGTCAGAGACGAGCTAGGTCCTCGTCAGGATATGCCATCTAATAGGATGATGGGAGCAGATGGAGAGACTTAGGACCTTTTGATTCTGAACCATGTTAATGATTAATTGTATTCCTCTTGTGTGTAGCTTATCAGTTTGAGATAGCTTATCAACTCCAGTTACCCCTGTGGACTTTGACAGTTTCACAAACAAGTGACAATGCTACACAGATAGGTCCTGTGGTGGAGTCTCTTGTCACTCCTCTCTTTCCCACTAGTACTTTTGTTTGCTTGTTTGTTTGTTTGTTTTGAGGCAGGGTCTCTCGTAACCAAGGTTGACCTCACGCTCACTGTGGAGCTGAACTAGCTTCGAACCCTTGATCCTCTTACTTCACCACCCAAGTGCTGGCATCACACACATGGGCCATCAAACCCCACTCCCCACTCTGAGCAGTCTTTGATGACTGCTTACTACGAGGAATAGTATCAACACCCTGCCTGGAATCCTGTGGGATGTAGATTTATGAGCTTCATCCTGTTCAGAGCTCTGTGTGTTTGAAGTACCAGATATGTTATCTCTAGGTGGGCTTCTTGTTCTTTTTCTATACTCCTTCGAGGAAAAGTCTGATGGGGGACTGACCTTTCATGACAGCCCATTGTACTTTGGAGTCCCAGGTGGATGACATAATGTCTGAAAAACACTGTAAGTTTAACCAAGGCAAATAGTGGAGGGGCTCTGGAGGAAACTCTGCAAGAGTTGTCATTACCCCAAAATCACTCGAAGTAAATGAGAGGACTATCACAGCTCTTCCCCTCACCCATTGGAACACTGTAATTACAGAGTGAAGATAATTGAATTTTAGAAAAACACAGAGTGACCAGAAGAATCTCTCTGGTCTCAGTACTTTCATATCTTTTAAACTTAGGACCCTGTATATGCTAGGCAAGACGTGAATTAATTTACAGGGTCTCAGCTAGCTCAGGCATGGTCTCCAACTCATTCTGGGGCCCAAGGGTGACTTTAAACTTGTGATCCTTCTGTTGCTACTTCTCAGGTGCTGAATTACAGCTGTGCATTACCAGACCTGGTTTTACTGGGCTTGAACCAATGGCTTCCGGCAGGGCTAGGCATGCATTGGATCAACATGATGCCAGTTCCCCCTTTCACCTTTTGAGAGTCTCACTAAATTGCCCAGGCTGGCCTTGAACTTGGTATCCTCCTGCCTCCAGAGTAGTTAAGATTATAGGTCTGCACCACCAGGACTGCCTGCTACCCCCTTCCCCCAACACACACACACACACACACACACACACACACACACTTTGTGCGCCCCTCCTCTATCCAGCCCTGAAGAGCAAGCTGCCACTGGGCACTGAGTCTTTCCTGCCACCTGTTCTAGGGATGTTAAGTTCCTTTCCTATCACTTCCTTCTTGAGGGGACTTTCCCCCAACACTCGCACACCACTGTGTACAAATCTAGAGATGCCCACAGCCAGCTGGGCACCTTCCCTATGCTACAACAGAAGCTGGCAACGAACTGGCTCCAGTGACGTTTGAAATCCATCCACTGGTCTCCCGGCCCCAGGTGACAGCTGGCTAGGCTATACAGGAAACAATCCTAATAATATCCAGCTGAATAGAACAAAAAGAGCTTAGTGGGTGGTTTATTTTTCTCAAGAAATTTGCATATCCGAAGCTCGATTTCCAACACAATAGGCCCTTCCTACAGCGGAAGAGACTCCCTCCTCAGACGTTCTTCAAACAAAACCTAAGGCTTTACCTTAGGAATGTGGTGCGAACACATGAAAAGTGAATGTAATCTTTTGTTTGAATCCTCACAAGACATTTGGTTCTTTTGGTTGGCTGGGGCGTGCAGAAGAAACGCAGTCTATGGGATGCTCCATCCGGCTTAGAGAACATTTTAGAATTGGGGAAAACAGAGATGCCTCTTAAATTCATCAGCAGTGTTAAAAAGACAGGTACCTACCAAGTCAGGGGCATTCTCCCTCCAGAATAACAGGATGGAGGCCAGGCTGTGAGTTTCCCACAAAGGGCACAGAAGGACAGATGGGAGGTTTCCAGAGACTAGCGGAGCCTGCCGGGCCTCGGTGAGTCAAGGATGGAATTCAAGAGGAAAGGCGGATGAGACTGAGGGGAGCTAGGGTGAGAGTCAAGGATGGACCGCGCCGGAGGACCAGGTTGGCCAGGTTAAGTGGCCGCTGCTTGCTGGCGGCCCCACGTGGCAGGCCCGGGGGAGTGGGGCGGGGCTGCAGGCGGGGGCGGGCCCTGCGGTGACGCGCGGGGTATATGGCCGGGCATGCGCACGCGGTGGGGGCCGGACGCAGAGAGGGGGCGCGTAGCTGTCGGCGGGGACGCACCTACCCAGTAGCTGTGTTGCCGGCTGCCCTGGGGCCTGGATAGTGAGGCTGCGTGAGCCCGACTGCCGGCTAGAGGACTTCAGGTGAGGACCGAGCGGGCGGGCGCACACAGGATGGGAGAGCGTGCGCCTCGGGGCTAGGGGACGCCGGGTGGGGGTTGGGGACACCGGCATGCGGAGGACCGAAGACCTGGAGTCTCTTCGGGAGGCCAAGCACCCCTTGGACCCGATCCTGGTGGCACCTGACGCCGTGCCACGGTGGCGAGGGGAAGGAGGTCACAGCGCTGTCCCTTCAGCTGGAGGGCCCGGGATGTGTGAGCTAGATAGAAAAGGGCTCCGGGGAGGTCGATAGCTGCGCGGAAAGACTGAGATGAGCTTTCTAGAGCCCGGAGCCACAGAGCGTGGAGGAAGCGGAATAGATGGGCAGATGAGATACTCTGCAGTGGGGGCTGTTTGAACTGGTGTCTGGATCTTGAGATCTAGAAACCTGTGTGTCCTCTTCCCCGCGCCTCCCCACTTCCCGCCAGGCCACCCTTCAGCTGAAGAGCGATGCTCGATTCTTCTGGTTGGGTTAGGCTGGAGTGGAGAACCGCAAAAGGAGGCACCACGCTGAGTTCCTACTTGGATAACGGGGCAGTTGATGACTCTTTTTCAGTTGGTACTGACCAAATTAGGTGGTCTGCTTACCACCTGCTCCCTCTTGAATCTGGATGGTGGCCATCCAGATTCACCTTGTAATCCTGAGGTGGAATCTAACCAGGAAAATTGCCTCTCTGGGTTGTGGGTTCAGCTTTAAGAAACTTGTGCCTCCTGGGCCTAGATTCCAAACTGATCGGCCGGTCCAATTAGTTACGTGGCTTGTGAATTCAAGAGGACTCTGAGTTTGGTTTGATGAGGGAGGGGCGGAGTACTTTCCTGTGGCGGAAGCAACTTTGGCGGAACACCTCTTGCTGAAGTAACCTGGATTTGGAGTTGGAGCATTAGCCTTTTTTTCCCAGCTAGCCCCTTGTCATTGGCATAGACAGTACTTGCTGGGGGTGTTGATTATACGGGATGATGGAAACTGGCCTCAGAGTGACCACCCTGGTTTTTGTTTAGCTCCTGCTCCCAACCTGGTCAGTGACCTTGGGGACAGTTCAGGTTAGTATTGAGGACAGACTGAATTGTTTATCCGAAATATGTACAGTTCTGTCATCCTTACCTATTAAAACAAACCGTAAATACTGAGGGGTTCCAACAGGCCTCCTTGGTCAAGCAGCCCGGGGAATGTCCAGAGTCACAACTTTCAACAACTAGAATTAAAAGCCATGTAGTCCCTTTTCTATTGGTGACTCAGTTGAGCTCTTTGCCAGTGGTACAAAGTCAGGGGGTGGAGAATGGGTCCTCTTTGTGTGACCAGAGGCACTGAACTGACTCAGGATATGGATTCCTCCTGAAGGACCATGGCAGAATACTTCATGTGGCTATACCTGACTTTGCTGTTCACAGTGCAGAGGCCCAGTTAACAAGGATTAAATGCAGTTAACAAGAATGCAGAAATTGGCTAACCAACCAACCAACTTCAGGAATAAGGGAGGCTATGTAATTGGTCTTTCATTTAGACAGGAGGAGAATTACAGGCTTCTGGAGAGCCAGAGCTGTGTTCAAACCCACCACTGATGCTGAAAGCCCAGGTCCCACGTACAGTGTTTGCTTTGCACCCTTCAATGGCCACTGTGGTTGGTGCAGGCAGAAGGCTGCTCTGCTTTTCAGGCAGAGACAGTGGGACAGGAGGAATTAAATAGCAACCCAAGAGGTCTCCTCAGTGGTTGGAGTGGATTCAAGAAGGGAGCTCTGTCAGAGTTGAGACACAGGGGCAGAGTACTCGGGGCTTTGGAGCTAGGTTCTCTGTCCAAATCTCAGCTCCATTAAGCTCTAACAGTGAGTTTGTTCTCACAGACTGGTGTGGAACCTTGTGGTCACGTCTGGAATGCAGCTGACGCCTCGGTAGTACCACCATTTTTGTGGGTCAGACTGAGTGGTTTAGATTCTCAGCAGCTCAAAGTAGGTTGGTTTGTAAGGATGGTCGGAAGCCAGACATAAGGTGGATTGTGTCCTTCCTAGCTGGGTATAAAGTGTCCCTTGTCCTCCTGGGGAGACTGCTTTTCTGTGGCCGGTCAGGGAATGGCTCACAGATCCATGGGGAAGATGGGTGTTTTCTGCCTTGAGTCTAGAAGTTCTTTTCTTCAGAGACAGTTCCTCCTCAGGGCTTAATGATATCCAGGAAGGACCCCATCTCCTCTCCACCCACACCCCTTTTTGTGTAGGATACTTGGCAATTACAGGATGGTCCTGGTTTCAAAGACTTCCTACCTCCTTCCTCTTTCCTTCCTTGCACCCCAAAGCTAATTTCTAGTGGGGTAGAATAGATTGCATGTGCTTTCTCTCCTCTCCTCCCCTCCACAACCATACCAGATGTATATTCTCTATTCCACTTAATGCCTGAAGAAAATAACACCTGCCATTTTGCAGAAACACAGGTTGCCTTGTTATCTGGATGGAGTGTCCTTTAAAATGAAAGATACTGGATCCAGAAAAGTTAATTGGTGCCCCCAAGTCACATCACTTGCTAGTGGCAGGCACTTGTGGGGAATACCAAAGAAGTGTTCTGCCTCTATCCCCCATGTGAATTTACTGATAGTCTTGTGTTTTCCTTGGCACGCTGGGAAGAAGGGAGAGGTCTGTAATCTCTCAGCATACTGGATGGACCAAGGGAGGAGGTTCCTGCTTTGCTGC
>CM053745.1:19266373-19277518 GCA_028658305.1 Pachyuromys duprasi | reverse complement strand
CCCCACCTCCCTCTGCGCTACACACACACACACACACACACACACCTACACACCTTAGAGTCTACACAGTGGGCCTTCTGTGACTTTCAGGTTGGCAGCTGTTAGAATGCCAGGAGATAAGAAGTCCAGAGTCTGCGAACCCAGGACTGTTGCCAGCCAGGGCCTCATGCTTGCCCATCACAAGGACTCTAAACCCCACTGCCACAGAGTCTCCAGAGGGCCCCTGGTTGGGCTCAGACCAGCTGGGGAAGCAGAGCCCCCTACTGGGCCTTGTAATTTATATCAGGACAGAAGGCCTGTCTGCTGTGGAGTTTGCCTGCTAGGGAAGCCCCTATGCATAACCATGACATCCAGTTCCTATGGCCCTCTAACTTTCTATCAGAACAGGCCCAGGGAGCCCAGGGTTTGGTAGAATGGAGTGATGCGGGTACATTTACTATGGTTGACAGCTAGAGCGTCTCTCAGGGCATCCAATATTATTATAAAGACATCCATTTAAAGTTGTGAATTGAGGAGTGAGGGGGGTGTAGTCAGTGTAGCTGAGTGTGGAGTGCTTTGGGTAATATTTGATTATTTTATAAAGACAGGGGAGGTGGGAGTGTTGCTCAGTGGTAGGGCACTTGCCTAGCGTGTACAAGGTCCTGGGTTTCATCCCTTGATACAGCAAGGGTTTTGTTTGTTTGTTGTTGTTTGTTGTTTTTAAATGACACGGTTCATTTACTTTGTGTGCATGAGAATGTCTGTGGACCATGTGCCTGTGCACAAATGGAGACCAGAGGAAGACCTACTGAGTCATCCCACCAGTCCAGTAGAAAGTTTTAGGACTTTATTTTCTCCTAAAAACTTGAATGTGTTACTTTCAAAGGGGGGTGGTGGTGGTGGGTGATTGGGGTGCTATGGGATGGCTCAGTGGATGAATGTGCTCACTGTCGGGCTCAGCAGGCCCGACGTGGTGGAAGGAGTTGTCTTCTGACTTGTGTCAGCACACAAATACGTGTTTTATATATATATATATATATATATATATATATATATATATATATATATATATATATATATAAACCTGGAGGTGTTTGTACTCATTTAGTTTCACCTTCTCCTATTATGCCAGGCTAACACTTTGCCTTGGACAGCATCATGAACCTTTTGGGGTTAGTCCTCTGATTAGACTTGGAAATTGTATATGAAAATCACCTACGTATCACACATGATCTCTTGTTTCCCCTGGTTTGTGGTGCTGGGGACAGAACCCAGGACCTTGTGTACGCTGGGCAGTGTTCTGCCAGTGGGCTGTGTTCCCAGCCCTTTTTGTTATCTTTGTGAGATGATCTTCATTAGGCTCTATGTATAATCACGTAGTTCAGAGATCAGAACAGTCAATAGATAAATAAATAAAAAGCATTCGTCGTTCTGTTCCCCAACTCCGGCTTTTTAAAATAAATGTCCTTGGGTAGTGTTTCAGACATTGCCTGCCTTGGTCCTAGTGGCTGTATTGGTACCTTGTATTCAGTCTCGTGTGTTTGTCATTCTCTGTTAGAGCTGTGTAGTATTCCATAACTGTCTGTCATCTTTCATAGTCCATAACCCTGGGTATTCATCACTTTTCCATTACACACAGGGCTGCAATGAATAACTTTGGACACAAGTGGCATGTAGAATAAGTTATGTGCAGGGGAATTCCTACTGAAATGGTTGGATGCAACCATTTAGTTAGCATTCATTAAAAAATGACATTTACAAACTGTATTTAGAATCCCTAATTTAAATTTGAAATTCTTTATTTTTACTTTTGTAACTTGTATAGGTTATTCATTTTCATGCTTTAAATTTTTAATTTTCTGTGTATGAATGTTTTTCCTGCATGTATGCCTGTGCACCACTTTTGTGCAGTGCTCACAGCGGCCAGAAGAGGGCGTAGGGTTCCCCTGGAACTGGAGTTATGGATGGTTGTATGCCACCACTTGTAGGCTTGTTGGATATCATTTTCCGTTATGCTTCATTTTACTTACTTATTTTGAAGATCTTTTTAAAAAATATATGTGTGTGCTTGTACAGGAGCAGGTGGAGGTCAGAGGAGGGCGTCAGATTCGCTGAAGCTGGAGGTATAGGCCTTTTCTTTTCCTTCTGAGACAGGGCCTCATCTCATGCCTGGGACTCATATTTAGCCTGTACTGGCTTTGAACCTGACTTACAGTGGTCCTCCTAAGTGCTGTGATTACAGGTGAGCCACCACACCCAGCTGTCATTATAAATTTATAATATTGACCTTAGATGTACTAAAGAGCTGTAGAAATAGATTTCCGTATCCCAGGGTCCATTTACCAAGACCAGGAAATCAAATATTGGCATAGCATTTTAAGCTGTATTTTTTTTTTTTAATATGTCACAGTGCCTACACTAATACCCTTTTTGTATGTTCAGGCTCCGATGCTGCCCACCTCACGTTGAGTTTCTCTTTAGGGTCTCCTCCCGTCTCTGACATAGGTTCCCTGGTCTTTTTTTCTAGGGTGTGGTCATGCATTTTGAGCAAGAATGTTGTCCAAGAATACCGATGTTGCCCTTTAGAGGATCATAATAAGCATTCAGTATGTGTGTGTGTGAGTGTGTGTGTGTGTATAAGAGAGGGAGAGCTGTGCGCCACAGCTCGTGTGGAGGTCAGAGGACAATTTCAGGGTTGTTCTCTCTTTCTGTCCATGCAGGCAGGGTCTTTTCTTGCTGAATTCTGCCCTGCAATCTTCTGGGAGACTCCCCTGTCTGGGCCTTCCATCTCACCACAGGAATACTAGGAGTACAGATGAATGCCATCACACACCCACCATGACATCCGAATCTCTTCATGGGCTTCTGGAATTAAATTCAGGATGTTAGGCTTGCAGGCTAGTATTTTTATTAAGATTTGTTTTATTTACTATTTATACAATATCCTCCTGCATGTATGCTTGCAAGCCAGAAGAGGGCACCAGATCTCATCATAGATGATTGTGAGCCCACCATGTGGTTGCTGGGAATTGAATCAGGACGTTTGGAAGAACAGCCCCATGCTCTTACCTCTGAGCCATCTCTCCAGCCCCAGGCTGGCATTTCTACTCACTGAGTGATCTTGTTTGCCCTCCAGTGAGTTATCATGAGTCTAGGCCCCAGCGTAGGGACCATCAGGTACCCGGGTTCTCTTTTACCACCTAGGGAGGGCAGAGGAGAGGTGGCATGGAGCCAGCTCAGATCTCCCTAGGAAAAGTGGCTTCTCCTCTGTGGTCATCCCAGGCTGATGCCCAGGACACAGAGCCAGCCCTTGTTGCAGAATTCAGAGTGTCCAGGAAGCTGCCCCTACCCATGGTGTTTACTGATTTCCTTGGTTAAACTGGTGTGTGCTACAACTCCTCATAGTGAAGTAACTGCCTTTCCCTTTGTCACTGCAGGCGGTGTTTGGGGGCTGACCAGTCCTGCTTCTCTCGTACTGTCACCCTCTAATTGTAACAGCCGTCTGTGGATCTTGTTTGTAGAGCAGTTACCGTGTTCTGTTTTCCTCTTTCCTGCTGCTGCATTTGTTAGTTAGGATTGAGCTGAAAGGAAGAACTGATCCTACCCCTGTGTTAGCTTTCATTCTATGGTTCAGGATCTCATGGTCATTACTTATGACTCACCCTTTCCTTCTGCCTTTTGTGGTATGGTCAGTTGAACCCAGGGCCTCACGTGTGTGAGGCAAGTGCTGTCTGGAATGAGCTGCATCTATCCCTACCCCACCAATGAATGACTTTTTCAAGCGCTTCCTTGTCATCTTTTGTGTTCTGTGGATAAGACCCCTCCCCCCCCCAACAATTACTTTTTTAATGTCACAAGATAATCCTCGTCCACATTATCACTTCCCCCATCAGCCCTGGAGTCAACCACTTCTCCAGCGAGCCTGGTGGAGAGACTAAGGTCTCTTTGTGAGGTGCACCCTCACCCTTTTGGTAGACAAAGCTGGGAACTCGCGATGGTGCTAACCTGTATGAATGTACCTCTGTGCATGTTGTGTGTACCTAGAGAAACCGTGAGCAAGGTCTCATTGTGGCCACAGCTGGCCTTAACTTGCCCTGTAATTGAGGATGACCTTGAGGTTCTGATTGTGCTGGGATTACAGATGTGTACTCAGCCCTGAGCTCTTTTGTTTTGTTTTGTTTTGAGACAGGGTTTCCTCTGTAGCCTTGGCTGTCCTGGAACTCAAGCTATAGACCAGGCTGGCTTTGAACTCACAAAGCTCTGCTTGCCTCTGCCTCCCCAGTGCTGGGATTAAAAGTGAGCACCACCATGCCCAGCCTATCATAAAGCCCTGAGCTTTATGCGTGCTAGGCAAGCACTCTACAAAATGAGCTATGTCCTGTCCCAGCTTCTCTATTTATATTTTAATCCATGTCTATACTAATATTGTCTGTACTAATACTGAATGGACTGGAATCGGCACAGGACACACCAAAGCCAAGTTCTCAGCACAAAGGAGAATTATTTGTCCCAGAGGGACAAAGGGACAGAAGACAGAGGACAAGGGAGAAGGGTAAAGGAACAAGGGAGAGGAAGGGATATTTGTCCCAGAGGGACAAAGGACTCCTTTTGGATAGGAGACAGACACAACCCTTAGGCAAATGGTAAGTGGCAGTTTATAAAGGGAAAGGGAAATCCTGTGATAGGATGAGTTGGTTAATTTTAATTGGGCATGTTAATTAGGGTAACAAAAAGGGGGCTTTTGATTACTGGACTTCAATACTTTGATAGCTGGACCTTGTAGTCAGCCTCAGGAGAGGAAGTGGCCAAATAAGGAAATAGACTTTGGTGACTAGCTTTAGGAATGTAATCTGTTTAGCAAGGGGGAGAAGGGTGAAAGGCAAAACCTTTTGGTGCCATGTTTGCCATGTTCAGGCCTGCTAGAGCCCTTCAAATACCTCTTACCTGACACCATTAATTCATTTCATTTTTCTTTCTTCTGTTACTTAGAACTTCCTTCTTCAATAGGAGAAAACTCTCACTTGGTTTTATGTTATTGCTGCTTACGCTCCTGTTGTCCTGACATTGGTCTAATCACATACTTAACACATATGTATGGGTAGACTGGAGATTTGACTTCACTGAGTTGTTTCTTCTTCTCCTTCTCCTTCTTGAGACAGGGTTTCTCTGTGTAGCCTTGGCTGTCCTGGGACTCGCTCTACAGACCAGGCTGGCCTCAAACTTACAGTGATCCACCTGCCTCTGCCTCCTGAGTGCTGGGATTAAAGGCATGAGCCAGCACCGCCTGACCTTCACTGAACTTCTTGATGATAGAATACAGAGGCAGAGGCGAGTGTCCCTGGCTAACACAGACATTTGTACCTACAATGGCATTGGGATACAGTGAATGCCCTTGACATTGTCCCTTCTGACTGCCCCTCTCAACTCTACCCTCATACCTCATACCACTGTACTCCGCTTCCTGTCACTTGAATCTGCCTTTATCTATCTATCTATCTATCTATCTATCTATCTATCTATCTATCTATCTATCTATCTACCTACCTACCTACCTACCTATCTACCTCCCTACCTCCCTACCTACCTATTTAACTATCTATCTTGTCTATCTACCTATCTACCTAACTAGCTATCTAACTATCTATCTACCTACCTATCTATTTTAAAGCTCAAGTACTTTAAATTTTTATTAGAATTTGAGAGAAAAATAGGGCAAATGAGCTGTAAAACTGACCCTTGCTGGAAGGAAGTGGATGAAGAGGAGGAAACTCACATCTTTGACATTTCAGCCATGGAGATTTACAAGTGGCTGTAGAAAGAATGTTGGGTAGGATCTTCAGAAAACAATAACACCAACAGAAAACAGCCTGAGTGTCCAGGCCAAGTCTGCTGAGGGCTTTGGCTGGTATCCAAAGACGAGATGGAGAAGGGCTTGTATGTATATATATATATATATATATATATATATATATATATATATATATATATATACATACATATATCTTATCTATATGCATGCCTTTGAATTAGAACTCAAAAAAGAGAAGGTTTAGCAGTAAAGAGAGTAAGCAACTGCTACATCTGTCTTTAACTTTTTTCTTTTTGCACTGATTGACTGATTGTATGTGCTTACATACACACTTGCGCAGATGTCCGAGCACAGCTGGCTAGAACCAGTTCTCGCCTTCCCTTGCAGGCAACCCGGGTCATCAGGCTCAGGGTAAGCGCTCCCACCCGTGACCTTCCCACTTCAGTGTCCCCATCGCTGACTTTGTAGGCATGTGACACTTGCCTGGTTTTGCATCTGTCCCAAGCAATGGTCCTGTTAACTTCGTAGCTTCAGTATCATTTTAACTCATAGAACATCCTGTATCCTGATGTTAAAAAGCCAGAATGGCCACCTGGGTGAAACCACCCAGCCGTAGTCAGAACTACCATCTTGAATGTGCTTTAGTATTGTCAGTCGGACGGGCTAATGGAAGTTCACCTAGAGCAGCGAGGAGCTCAGAGACCTGCTCAGCTCAGGTTTGCCATCAGAACTTGCCACTCAGAATTCTAGGAAATGGAAGTGTGTGATGTCTATGAAAGCAATCGGTGTGTTAGTGCAACGCAGGTAGGTACTTAAAATAACCTCTGTTTTGTGACTAGGGAGGTGGGAAGTGTTCATGGTGGGATGGGGTGGGGCTGTTGGTACTTCCTACCTTGTGGTTTACATTACCGCAGCCTCTGTGTCGGCCCTCATGCCACCGTCCTTAATTCCATGTATGTTTATCCCCATCTCTCCTTTCTTTGACAAAGACAAGAGTCATTGGATTTAGGCCTTTCCTAAAGAGTGTAGTGGTTCATGCCTTTAATCCCAGAGGCAGGTGGATCTTGGTGAGTTTGAGGCCAACCTGTTTTACATAGTGAGTTCAGGGATGGGGGTTGGGTCTAAGGATGGCTCATTGTGAAAATGTGCTTGAGAGAATAATCTTAATGACTTGAGTTTGGTCCCCAGGTCCCTAAATCTCAGGGTTCCTGAACTCCACGGTGAGCTTTAGAAAGGAATACATAGAAATGTGCTCTAGCATAAAGAAATAATAGGTAATATGCTTTAGCAATATTGGGGCAATCAGCTAGTTATTTAGAAAAACAAAATTAGATTCCCTTAGGCAAAACTAAATTCTAGGTGGATTAGAGATTAAAGGCTGTGCGTGCCTGCGTGCCTGCCTGCGTGCATGCGTGGTTTGACTTTTTTTGAGGTAGGGCTTTTCCTTGTAGCCCTGGCTGCCCTAGAACTAGCGCTGAGTACCAGGCTGGCTTCAAATTCCCAGAGATCTACCTATTGCTGCCTCCCAAACACTGGGACTAAAGGTGTGCACCACCCATGCCTGGCCTTGAGATTAAAAATTTTTAATTCAAGAAATTCAAATGTACATTCTATAATTGCGTAGTACAAAGTTCTTTGCTGTTGTTGTTTATTCCATTCCATTCCTTTCCTTTCGTCAGTCCTTCTGTAGCGCTGGTTGGCCTAGAACTTGCTGTGTAGTCTAGGCTAGCCTTGACTTTGTGGAGATTCTCATGCTTTCTGCTTCGAATGCTGAGGTTACAGGTGTGCACCCACATTCCTGGCTTGAGGAGAGTTTTTCTGATCACACTAGGAAAAGAAGAAACTTGAACAGAAATTGTGTTTAACCTCTTGAAAACCGTGTCACCAGGAGCTGGAAAGATGGCTCAGTGATCAAAGCAGCAGCTGCTCTTGCAGAAGACCCGTGTTTGATTCCCAGCACCCATATGCCAGCTCAGAACTGCTTGCAACTCCACTTCCAGGGAATACAGTACCCTCCGTGGGCCGCTGCAAGCGCATAGTACACGTAAACCCATTCAAGTCGACACAAATACACATGAGAATATATATATATAAGAAAAAAAGAATATTATGTTACCAATACCAGTTGAACAAAATTAAAAAGGAAATAATTAGGGAGAGGAATAAAAGGTGGGACCAAGAAGAAAGGAGGGAGGGGACTACAATTGGATATAATGTGAACAAATTAATAAATTAAAATGTAATAACATTAAAAAGAGGAAATGATTAGGAAAACACTTGAACATGTGAGCAAAGGTTAGTATACAATGGAACCTTTTTTGTTGTTTGGTTTTTTTCGAGTCAGGGTTTCTCTGTGTAGCCTTGGCTGTCCTGAACTAGGCTGGCCTCTGAACTCACAGTGATCTGTCTACCTTTGCCTCCCTGAGTGCTGGGATCACAGGCTACATGCCTGTCATCCTAGGAGATGGAAGCAGGAGGCTACAACCTGGGTCCCATGAGACTTTTGCATAAGTGATATGTAATCTCTTGCCCATTATTTGCTTCTGGGCCTGATGGCATAGGCATGTAATCCCATCACATTTGAGGCAGGCTCAGGGTGTTCTTATGTATGAGGCCAGGCTGGGCAACTTAATGAATGAGACACTGTCTTTTTGTTTGTTTCAAGATGGAAAATATTTTTTTTTGTTTTTAATATAAAAGAGGGGCTGGAGAGATGGCTCAGCAGTTAAGAGCATCGGCCGCTCTTCCAGAGAGTCCAGTTTCAATGTCTAGAACTCACATAGCAGCTCACAACTATCTGTGACTCAAGTTCCCGAGGATCTGGCGCCCTCCCGCAGACACACATGCACATAAAACCAATGCACATAAAAAATTAATTTATGAGAAAAAAAATGTTTTAGCTGTGGTGACACCTGTCTTTAGTCCCAGCACTTGGGAAGCAGAGGCAGGTAGGTCTCTGAATTTAAGACCAGCCCCGTGTATAGATTGAGTTCCAGGACAGCCAGGGCCACACAGTGAAACCCTGTCTCAAAAAAAACCAAAAAAAAAAACAACAAAAAAAAACCAAAACAAAAATAAATTAATAAATGAATAAAATGAGGGCTGGGACCATGATTTAGTGCTTAGTGCTTGCCTGTCATGCACAACCTTAGGTTCCATCCTTGTTACCAAACTAAAGAAATATAATTAGAAACAAAATGAATAATTATTGGTTAAGTGAGGCCTCTGCTAACTTGTCCCTGGATCTCATTCACCTTTTTATTTCCATAAGAAAATCTCTTACGGCTTGTCCACCCGTCTTGCTAGGGGTGGGGTGTGGGGGCTCTGCCAGCGCTTCCTCCAGAGATGGACACCTGTTAGGGACAGTGGCTGACCTAGTCAGCTGTGGGGTTTTTTGTTTTGTTTTTACTGGAAGCCCAAACGGTTCTGCCAGTCAGGAAGAGTCCTGTACTATGGGTGTTTTTTTCTGTCCTTTCCTGGAAGTCAGAGGGTTCACTTGCCAGCCCATAGAGACTCTTGTTTTCTTAAAGCACAAAGTACAAAGCTTGGGGGCTAGGCTTGTTGTAGTCTTGGTGGCCTGTGGGGAGGCTGGCTCTGTTCCCTGAAAGATTGGTCCCATGCTCTACCATCCCTGGCCTGTGGGACATCTCTAGCCTTCGGGTATTCTAGTGCCTATTTCCCCAGCGCTAGGACACTTTGCATGTGACAAGCTGGGCAAGTTCTCAGGATACTAGGTCCCTGGGAGGTTTCCAGGGCAGCAAGCCATGACTCTTCCCACACCGTTTCCCAGAAAGGTGCAAAAAGTACAGTTACCCCACTCCCCCAGACCCGGGCAACTAACCAAAATGCCCCATGGGACAGCCTGTCCAGCCCTCGGAACAAAGTTTCTGTGTTTCTGTTTCTGCACCTCCCTCTTCTGCCACCCTCCGACATCCAGCGGACCCATGACAGAGACCTTGACCGTGGGTGAGCTGCCTTCTCTGTGACCTTGATTATTATCCACTCCCTCTTCCGGGCAGCCACCCTAGTCCCTCCTCCAGCAATGCTACACAGTCGGTACCTTGATGGGGGTTGTGTGCGTAATGGGGCAAAACTCAGAGTTTCCATGAGCAGCTGAGAAATTCTAGAAACAGCCAGTACTTGTGGGGCTCCCTTCTACCACAGGGGGAAAAGTGAAATGTTCTTTTTGGTGACATTATCAGATAGCTGCCACTCTGGCCACTTTGTTCTCAAAGATGTGGGGAAGGGAGGGAACTACTTCTCATCTTCATCTTCTGTTTTTCTTTTGTCTTTTTGAGGCAGGGTCTCACTATGTAGACGGAGCTGGCATTGAACTCACAGAGTTCCACCCTCAAAGGCATATGCCATCCCACCCAGCTAATACAGAAACTTCTAAAGCCCAGTAAAAGATTAGAGTTTCTTTCTACTTTGGGGGAGAAAACATTAACTGGGTTAAAGCTAAGAACACTCAGTCTGGTGAAGTGTACTACTTTGATTAAATGTAGAATTAATGTAATTTTTTTAAATTAACAACAGAAGGAGAGAATACTCTTGACCAAAGGGGGTAGGTATGAACTGGAAGTCCAGGTCAGAGATTTTTCAGTAACCAACATGTCAACATTTCTTATGAAATTCCTTTTGCTCCCTTGGCGTTAGTAGGAAAATTTAGCTGGGCCCTTGGCCCCAGAAGTTCCCAGTTCAGTGTTCCAGATTCAGACAGGCTCTTTAGGTCTTCCTAGAAAGAATCTCCTACAGGTAGTACTACATGTTAAAAGCTCCCTGTGTGCACTCTGCCACATCCAATTCCATCCTGAGACTCTTCCAGAAGCTTTTCTGCCTGCCTTGTGGCTCAGGGGCCTTTGGGTTGTCTGCAGGCTTTTTGATGAGTAGTGCTTCTATAACTAATTTATTGTGTGTTGTATATATATGTGTACTGGCCTGTGTGTTCGTGGACACCTGTGTTTGGAGGCCAGAGGACAGCTGGGGCACAGTGGACATCCAGTGTTGCCTGCCCCTTTTTTTTTTTTGAAGTAGTCTTATTTATTTTTAATTATGTGTATATGTTTGTAGGCACATGGGGGTGTAGGTACTTGTGGAGGTCAGAAAAGGGTGCTAGACATCTGGAAGTTGGAGCGATGAGCAGTTTTCAACAGATCGCTGTGGGTCCTGGGAACAGAATTCTGTATCTCTGCAGAGCAGTACAGACTCTTAACCATTGAGTAGTTTCTCTAGACTTCCACCTTTTCTTTTTTTAGAGGGGGTTTCTCAAGCAGTCTAGGCTTGCTGGACCTACCTGTTTCCACCTCTGTGGCAGGCACACCCTCTGCCCCCCCCCCCAGCTTTTTTTTTTTTAATAC
>CM053745.1:19203512-19265873 GCA_028658305.1 Pachyuromys duprasi | reverse complement strand
TAATTACAGTTTATTCACTTTGTATCCCAGCTGTAGCCCCCTCCCAATCCCACCCTCCTATTCTATACCCCTCCCCCAGTCCACTGATAGGGGAGGTCCTCCTCCCCTTCCATCTGACCATAGTCTCTCAGGTCTCATCAGGACTGGCTTCTTTGTCTTCCTCTGTGGCCTGGCAAGGCTGCTCCCCCCTCAGGTGGAGGTGATCCAAGAGCCAGCCCATGTTTTCATGTCAGAGATGGTCCCCGATCCTATTATTGTTCTGGTTTTTAAATTCATGTTTTTTAATGCTTTCAAGGTAAGCATTTACCACCTAGACTGTCCCTCTTCCCCTCCCCACCCCCTAGCACTGTAACTATCTTAATGTCTGTTTCTTTTGTCTCCGTATCTGAAAATCGCCCAAACTGGAGCTAGGGTTAGTGTTAGCTGCAAAGAGTAAGCCTTTAAGCCTGCCTAGAATGTTGATCCTTTTCTAATAGGCAAGCAATTTGTGGGAGGCTGGGGAGGGAGTGGACATACATGCAGAAATAGCTGCCCTGTTAGGGGACTCATTCACATAGCGTATTGCCTGGAGGTGGCGGTGTCAGCAGGTCGGCTCATGTGGCCCTGATCTATAGAGCATGCGCTCATCTGTGGTGTTACGTGAGATGAACCAGGACCCTGCTTGCCCTTGCTCTGGAATCCATCTGTGCTTGCATTTGACAGCTTCTCTGCAGAGCTCTGGCCAGGACGGAGATGGGTAAATCAAGAGGGTACCCGGGTAGGTCTTCATGGTCTCCTCCACCCCTTTCAACACAGGGGTCTTCTAAGAAGATGCTGCTGTGCTGATTCTCTTGTCCCTTATGGGGTAACGGTGAAGTCTAAACTTCCTGCAGTGCCTAGGGAGGGTGAGGTTATGTCAAAGTATAAAAACACTCTCCTTTCTATACTTTATATGCAAGTACTTAGTGAAGGTCCTGCCAACCTCCTGGACTGTCAGGAAACAGCCAAGGCAGTTAACCTGAAATATAAGCCTGCATCCTAAGTGCCATGACATTGAGACATAGAAGAAGGTGAGAATGGGTTTGGAGTGAGGCAGTGCTGGGGAGGACCAGAATAGAGACATTTCTGCAAGACCTCCTCATTCCTTTCTTGGCTGCCCCTTACCTTGTAGATAGGGTGAACATGTACATGTGTACCTGTAGCTTTCTGTCATCTTCATCACATTTTTGAGTCCAGAAGGGTGGGCATATGAAGTGGGTGGTAGTGGTATGTGTGTGTGTGTGTGTTTGTGTGTCTGTGTATGTGTGATATTCTGCCTGGAGACCAGAGCCCAGGAAAGAATAATGAAGATGGAGGCGGAAGGCAGGCTAGATCCTAAACGCAAAGAACCCTGACTACCAGGCAGAATGTGTGGGAGCAGGGGGTGAGGGGTGGGGAGAGTAGAGGCTTATGAGACAAAGCCAGGCAGGGAAGTAAGGAAGGAGACTCCAAGTGGCTGGAGTGGGGACCAGTAGGCTAGGTTGGGATCTTAGGAAGTAAGAGGCTCTGGTTTGTGGTCACACAGTGAGGAACCAGAGGATGTGGGAAAGCCTTGCATCTTAGTAATCATTGACTCACTGGCTGGCAATGACCTTGGCCAAAGAGTATGCTATGTAAGAGATTGGCTAAGTGCCTTCTTCCCCAGTTTGGAAATAGGTATTTTTCTTTGCTTTTTTTTCAGTAATTTTACCATGAGTATAGGGTGTGTAGGTGCTTTGCAGCAAGCAATGACCAGTCAGGAAGGCTGGACTCTGGGTGGAAAGGACAGGCCCTTCCTTTGGTTTTCATGGAAGTGGAGTGGAAAGCCTGGAGCTTTAGCATGCAGGAACATTGCCAAAGCCCCAAGTAAAACCCATACTGCTGGGCCAGCCTGGTTTCTGGTTTACTTGGAGGAGCTGAGAATTTGCCCTTCCAGCAGGTTCTCAGGTGATGGTGAACTTGAAGGTTTACACTTAAAGAAGGAGTGACTTCCCTCAATTCATGATTGTATGCAGCCTATCTTATCCATGGAGTCTGGCTAGCTGGAGCCTTTGAGGAGGACTTGGGCTTGAACTGGCTTGCAAGAGGATTTGGAGGGGCTTGGGGATACAGGGTGCTGGGGTAGATCATCTTTGGGGTGCAGCCAAAGGCCCCTGGGGCATGTTTTACTACATAGCTGGAGTGCACATTTCTTAAATTGCCTACCTGCTGGAGCAGGAGGGCTGAGCAAACTTGTCTTAGCCTGAATTTCGGGGTGGTCTCCTTCCAAATATGCTGCTTGCAGAATTCTAGGTCTGCATAATAGCCTGGGTTGCTGTTTTGTCGGAGGCTACTGTGGAACTTTTGCCTTTTAGACCAAACTGGTTCTGTGTTTGTGAGATTGATTTCCTGCTCCTCATCTGCCTGCCTCTCTACCCATTCTCCATGATGCAGCTGGTAGGCCTAGTAGCTCATGCCTGTACTTCCAGCTCTTTGGTGGTTGAGGCAGGAGGATTTCCAGGAGTTCTAGGCTAGCCTAGGCTACATAGTGAGTTCCAAGGCAACCTGGACTAGAGCGTGAGACTGCAAATTAAGGAAAAAACAAACAATAGTTACAAATGGGTGTGGCTCAATGGCAGCACACTTGCCTAGCATGCTTAAGACTCTGAGTTTGATTCCCAACACAACTGAACCATATGTTTTCTTGATTCCTTCAAAGCCCATACTTATAGCCCGTAATTCTGGTCCCCCGTGTGACCTCTTGTGTGTCTAGCCACTGGGGACTTTAAGTTCTAGATGCTTTGTCTTCACTGAGTCCCTAAGTATGACAACAACTTCATAGACTGGTCCTCCCCCGGCTCCCAGCTTACTTTTATATGTTCTAGGGGCCTGAACTTTCCTCTAGGGAGCTCCCTGCCCTCTGACATCAGGTTGATTGTCGTGTTATGTTGTCCATCATTTGCCTGTGGTGGTAGCCATACTCACAACTTGTGTCCTGAGTGCCTATGTTGACGTAACTGGTAGTTCACTCCTGCTGTCGGTTGTATCTGTAACACACTTCATTTGGAGAAGAAGTCATCGTTCAGCCTACTAAGGGTAGAGAATCAAAAACACACATTCCTGGGGCTGGAGAGATGCCTCAGTGGTTAACAAGGCTGCTCTTTCAGAGGACCTGGGTTCCATTTACAGCACCTACATGGTGGCGCAAGCCAATCTCTATCTCCAGTCTCAGGGCATCGGATGTTCTTTTGGCCTCTGCAGGTACTGCATGCACGTGGCACACAGAAAAACATTTGGGCAAACACATAAAATACACACAAAATAAAAAAAATAAAAATCTTTTAAAAAAACACACCAAAACCCAAAGAATGTATATGTATCTGTAGCCTAGAAGTGTAGCTCACTGGCACTATACCTACCCTACCCACACCCTGCTTCACAGCAGCTCCTCGGTGCTGACTCCCCTTTAGCATCTCTCCTCACAGGCCTTTTGATCACTCTTCCACAGGGGTACTCCTGTTAAGAGTGCTGACATGCATGAGGCTCCAGGTTAGGACTTTAGTATTGCCTAAGAAAAGAAAGCCAGACTCTGCTCTGATATCCTGTATTGCTACATCCCCAGTGTGACTCAGACTCTGCCAGTTAGCCGTGCTCATCACATGTGTAACGGTTTTGTAAGAAGAGGCTGGACCTCTTCTTCCTCAGGATAGACTCAAGGACATCTGTTTTTGCTGGAATGGTTCCCTGGCAGTGAAGTCATTATGTCATAGCTACCAGATGCCCGAGTAGCAACCCCTTGCAGCATTGTTCAGCAACATGATCTTGGGAGAGGGCCCTGGGAGCTCAGCCTAGAGCCTGTTCCTTCCATCTCTTCCAGTGTGTCTCCAGGCCACTTGATACCCTGTGTGGGATCTCTGTTGGCTCAGTTTGACGAGGTAAACCTTGACTGTACTGCTAAGTCTCTTGTCTAAGGGCTCTTCCCCTATTGTGTGAGGGAAGCTACTTGGTGTCATTTGCACCTCAGGGGCTCATCTTATTCTTGGTAATTAGCAGGAAGTAACGATTTCTTGAATGACCTGACTGAACTCTTAGACTAAGGTGGGTTTTGTTGTCATTGCTTTTTACTTCTTTCTTATTTTTTTTGAGATAATCTCATATAGCCCAGACTTGCTATGTATCTGTGGTTGGGCCTGAACTCCTTATTTTTTCTTCTCCTCTGGGAGCTGGCATGTGCTGGGCTGGGACTGGGTTTTAAGTTTGGTAGATATAAGCAAGCTTTTAGTTTATTTAACATAAGTGACGTACCCAGTGTGATAGTGCCTACCCATAATCCCAGCACTTACTAGGAGGGTTGTCATGAGTTCAAGGCTAGCCCAGGCTACCTGTTAAATACCACGCTTGCTAGGGTTACATAGCAAAACCTATTCTGAAAATAAAAATGTGTATGTTTTTGCTGGTGTGTGTATGAGTGTGTGTAAATTCATAGGAGTGGTTCAGAGGAGGGAATAGTAGATGATCCTGACAACTGCCTTTACATGGTCTGCGGGGACGTGCAGGGACATAGAATGTCTGTAGAGGGAAATGTTGGTTGGACTGTAGTAGCGTTATAGACTTCAGTGAGATGGGAGGTTTAAACTTCTCATCTTTGATCAGAAATTCTCTGTGTCTAGCCCCTTGTGTGCTCGCTGCTGTGCCAGGCACATAGTGACAGAGGAATACTGGAGGCCCTCTTTGCCTTTAAAGAACAAAATCTAGTTAAACAAACTTGTTGGAAGATTTAGTATCCAAAAGAGTTGGGGAGCTAAGAGTGACCCAGTCCTCCACCTTGGAAGAGGATGCAATTGAGACGCTTAGGAGAAAAGGCACTTATGATGTAGCTATTAGGCCTTGCTTGCTTTTTGACCCTGAATAACGAGCTGGCAGCATTTGCTTGGGCGGGTGAAGTAAGTGATGGTGTGAGTAAAGCCCCACATATCTCAGGCCACACGTAGGACACTGTGGTCTGGCAAGCAGAAGTGAACTTAGAGGGACAGCGGGCCACACTTTTGCAATCTGGGAATTGTTGATGGGTAAGTGAGAGAAATAGGAGGGACTCCGCCCGGGCTTTGGTGGGAAGTGCCAACTGGCCCCCTTGGACCCCTTCCCTGTCTCTCCCTGCCTGAAGAAATTTTGGAAATTCTGGCTTTGTTAGGCCCAGGTTCCTGGTAGACCCTGAGGCATGAAGTATGCTTTTCCCTTCCTTTCCTGGCTCCAGCCCTGGGCTTGGCGGTCATTAAACTCATTCCATTCTCAGCTTGGGGCTAAATACGCCTTCCTGGTCAGACTATGCCGGCTGCTCCAGGCCCTGATCACTGGTCTCTGGCCTTATAACCTCCTCTCCACTGCGCTGACACACAGCTGGGGAGATCAGCAGATGTTGGTGCGGTAAGCTCCAGGCTACTGGTTTTGATTTTATTCCCTGCTTCTGGGTTGCCATTGACCTTTGTTCCCTACTTCTGTGTTACCGGTGACTTTTTTTTTAATGGCCTTTTATTCTTCTCCTTTTAGCATGTTGGGGTGAGCAAGCAGGCCCCTCCTGTGCTGTCTGGAAGTCTTCCACCTTGCATGGCCTTTAGCATTCTGTAGCTTGAGGCTTCCCTGGTCCTGGTACAGGAACTAGGAAAACTGTAAAGTGATTGGGTGGGAGGGAATGGAATAATACAACCCTTGAATGCCTAGACCCTGTGAACAAAGCCAGTACCGCTCGTTAGCTCTCTCCTTGGGTGAAGGAGGGCTTAGGACAGCGTGTCTAGGGTGAGTATAGCCTCTGGATCATGCTCATTCAAATGAACGAGTAGGACCTGAGATATTTGATCTCTTTTTCACTTGTTTTAAACAGGATTTCCTTTTGTTGCCTAGGCTGCCCCAGAAATCGAAGTAATCCTCCTGCTTCGGCTTGCTGAGGGCTGGGATTACAGGTGTGCTCCACCTTAGTCACACACACACGTACATACACACACACGCACACACTCTCACACACACACCCTCACACACACACGTACATACACACACATACACACATACACACATGCACATGCACACACACACACCTTCTTTTTTCTTTTTTGTGGTATTGGGGGTCAATTCTAGAACCTACATTCTTAGCTTTTCTTTCTTTTTGTACACGGGGACTGTCTGGGGGAAGCGGAGATGACAGGCTCTCATGTAGCCCAGGCTAGTCTTTATATATGCTATGACTAAGGCTGGCCTTCCACTCGCGATGCTCCCGCCTCTGCCTCCCAAATGCTTGGATTACAGACATGTACCTGTGTCCTAAGACAGGGTCCTACTAAGTTAGTTGCTTAGGCTGGCTTTGAACTTACTCTGTAGCCCAAGCAAGCCTGAACTGAAGCTCCTCCTGCCTCTGGCCACTTGAGTAGCTGGGATCCATCACAGATCTGCCTCAGCATAATTCTTCTTGAAGCTCTTTGAACCTCAGAGGCATGTAGGGCTTTGAGGCTGCTGCTTGGGCTTAGGTCATAGCCTGTTGGTAGGTAGAGCATTTGCCTAGCATATACGAGGCCCTTGGCTCCATAAAGAGAAATGGAAAAAAGAATAATTACTAGCTTTCTAATTTGGGATACAGAGGTGATTGTATCATTGTTAGTTTGACCATGAATATGGATGGTATTACAGTGAAGTGTTTGTAGAAGAACGCTTGTAATCAGATGTGTCAACAATTGTTTCTCTTGGGTTCTAGGCTTTTTTTTTTTTTTTTGTCTTGTTTTACTTTTTTAAGAAAGGATTTCTCTGTAGTTTTGGCTGTCCTGGAACTGACTCTGTAGACCAGGCTGGACTTTAACTCACAGAGATCCACTTGCCTCTGCCTCTGTCTCCCATATACACCACCACTGCCCATTGGTTTTTAGGTTTTGTACTATATTAGGACGTTTGAGCTGGGATGTAGCTCAGGTGGCAGGGTGTTTGCCTAGTATGCCAGAGGCCCTGGGTTTGATCCCCAGTACTGCATAAACCAGCATGTCTCTAAGAATCTCAGCACTCAGGAGGCGGAACATCAGGAATTCAAGGCTAGCCTCAGCTACCTATCAAATCAAGGGCAGCTTAGGCTACACGAGACACAGTTTCACAGGAAGGGAAGGAGAAGGAAGCTGATGATACGCCTCTCTGTGACACTCCCACACCACTTTACTGCATTAGTTAAACAGACTGAAGCAGGACAAAGCAAAACCAAACCGACTCCATGCCACAGAACATCTGTCCTCTTGCTGAGCCGTGGTGGTACATGCTTTTAGTCCCAGCACTTGGAAGGCAGAAGTAGGCTGATCTCTGTGAGCTGAAGATCAGCCTGGTCTACATTATGAGTTCCAGGACAGCCAAGGGGCTATGTAGATGGACCTTGTTTTAAAAAAGCAAACAAACAAAAACTAAGCAAACGAACAATATATGTTATCAATATTCCAAATATTCTTCCAGGCATAATCATACAGAGATGGACATTGAAAAACAGATTAAATAATCCTGTGGAAAAGCTTTGTGTTTTTTTTGTTTTGTTTTTTGTTTTTTTTTTTTTTTTTGCAACAGAAGAAAAAGAAGCCGCAGTAAACTAAAGGGAATTATTCAGTTTTAAAGAAATATGTTCCTTGCAAGAGATAATTTTCTACCCAGCAAAGTTAATTGCTTGTGAGTCATCTATAATTACTTGTTTTCATTTTACACAGTACCTGTTGACTCTTGCTCTATTTCAGGGGAGGACATTCAGCTTCTCACACTGTCCTCATCTCCCTTCCCCCACAGCCTGATTATGCTAATTACATTATTGGATTGCCTACTTTAAAAAATATATATATTTCTTCCAGCCATGGTTTCTGGCTTTGTAAGCATTCTCTCTTTAATAAAAATTAATTTCATTATTTTTGTGTGTATGTGAATGTGCGCCACAGGTCACGTGTGGGGGTCAAGAAGCCAGCTTTTTCCTTCTAGCTTGTTTTGAGGCAGCATTTCCTGGGCCTGTGTATTGGATGCTTCTGTCTCAGCATCTGTGTGAGTGCCGGGATCACAGATGGGCCCCACTACAACCAACTTCTTTCAAAATAAATGTTTATTTTATGTGTATGGGTGTCTTGCCTTAATGTGTGTGTACCAGGTGAGTGCTTGGTGCCTGTGGAGGCCAGACAATGGCACACATCCCCTGGAACTGGAGTTACAGAGGGTCGTAAGCCGCCATGTGGGTACTGAGAATAGAACCGGATCCTCTATAAGAGACATGGGTGCTTTTAACTAAAGCTCTCTCCAGCCCCAACAACCAACTTTTTAATGATTGATTGATTTTATGTGCATTTGGTGTTTTGTCTGCATGAATGTCTGTGTGATGGTGTCAGATCCTCTGGAACTGGAGTTACAGACAGTTGTGAGCTGCCATGTAGGTGATGGGAATTAAACCCTGGTCCTCTAGAAGATCAGCCAGTGTTCTTAACTACTGAGCCATCTCTCCATCCCCAACAGCCAACCTCTTTTTTATGCTCTGGGGGTCGAACTCAGTTCATCCCACCAGGCTTGTGGGGCTAGCTTAATGTCTTTTTTTTTTTAGCTCAATGTCTTACTTGCTCCCTGAACTCTTTATTTCCTTCTTTGCGCCACCTCAAACTCTTTATTAGTGTATGTGTGTGCGCATGAGAGAGAGACAGAAGCTGAGAGTGAGTGAGAGAGAGAGGAAAAGAGACAGCAGAAAGAGAAAAAGGAAATCAAAATATCTGGATTATGTAGTGAAGATCCTCTGGGGGAGGGGAGGCTGACCCCACCCCTAGAAAGTTCAGTATAGAGGGTACGCCAGCCACATCCTGTAACAGGTAGGACTGAGGGATGCTGGGAGAACTTGGTTTAAAAGGTACCTCAGCCACTTGTCTTGGGTTGAAGCCCAACAGGAAGGCTGAGGGAAGACAGGAGGACCATGAACTACAAGTTTGCCTGGGCCACCTCCCAAGATGTCACCCACCCATACTTTAAAGGTTTATTTTATATTTCTGTGTGAATTTATGTGCATGATGGGTGTGCAAGAGCCTGGGGAGGCCAGAAGAGGGTGTTGGATTCTCTGGAACTGGAGATACCAGTTCCAGACTGTGAGCCACCGTGTGGGTGCTGGGAACCTAACCCTAGTCCTCTGCAAGAGCCACAGGTGCTCCCAACCCTGAGCCACTGCTCCAGCCCAAAGCCTTCCTGTTCGCTTTTTAAAGCCTGTGATTCCTGGGAAGCCCTTGTCTCGTCCCTTAGTTCTGTGTCTGAATGAGGTGGTGTCCCCGTCTTGAACATTTTTGGAATGTGGTGGGTTGTTTCAGTCTTCAGGTGTTTTCTTCTTCTTCTGCTTCTTCTTCTTCTTCTTCCTCTTCTTCTTCCTCTTCTTCTTCTCCTCCTCCTCCTTCTCTCTCCCGCCCCCTCACCGTCTTTTCAAGAAAATTTTGTGTTATACACCTTGCCTGCCTCATCTTGCATTCGCAGCGGTTTCTTTTTTTCAAGCTTCCTTTGTTAGTATTTCTGGTCTGAGTTTCTGGCAGAATTTGGTTCTCTGACAACTAGAATTTACTAGTGCTTTAGTGGCACTATTTGGTACCTCCTTTCCTGCCCCCTTTTTTTGTTGTTGTTCTGCATGTGTGTGTCATGTATATTGTGTGCATGCCTCTGTGTGTGTGTATGCGGGTGAATGTGTGTGTGTGTTAGGAGTGTGTATGGAGCCCAGAGGTCAATGTTGGGCATCTTCCGTAACGGTCCCCTGCCTTACTCTTGGAGGCAGAGTTTCCCCCTGAACCCGGAGCTTACCTAGCTGGGCCAACAAGCCCAGAACGGCTTTTCCTGCCATCTTCCCAGTGTTGAGGTTACAAGTACTGGCCTCCGTAGCTGGGTGCTGGGGACTGAGCCCTGTTTTATGATTTGTTTCTTTTTGTTCTTGTTTTTGTTTTTTTAGATAGAGTTTAACCACTGAGACCAGGCTGGCCCAGAACTCATGGCTCCCCACTGCCGCAGCCTCCCAGGTGCCGTTACCTGGTGGGCTCAGCTCATCATTTGGATTGTCATGGTTTGGGCTGCAGTAGAAGAACAGCGTTCTCTCTAGTCACGGTGAGGGCAGTTGGCAGGTGTGTCATTTAGCAAACACTTGGGATTATAGTGAAGTCAGAGATCATCAAGAGAGGTCATTCTGGCAGCCATGTTAGAAACCAACCTGGTTTCAGGGGGCGAGCCCACCTGAAATGGAACTTCTGGCCCTTCAGGCATTTGGTCCATAAAGATAAAGAAAAATAGATGAGGTGGAAATTGAGCTTGTTCACCTACTCCATGTGACAAGGGTGGGGAGGGGTAATAAGTATACACATCTTAGTGGCTTCAGAAACACTCTGGCCTTGGCCAAGTTTGTCTTGGAGCCTGTGTGAGTGTGTCTGTATGTCTATTTTATGGCTGTGCTCAGAAGAATCTAGGCACAGAGTACTAGACATCCTGGCTGGCTGGTGGGGTCAGGGAAGGGAGGCTTGGCCACCCCAAAATCCTACAAGTTTCTGTTCTCTTCTCCTCGGTGATCAGCTTCTTGACTGAACCTCATGGCAGGTTATCGCCTGGTTATCTCAAGAAAACAGTGTGTTCCTTCTCTTGGCTAGGCTTAGAAAAACAGAACTGCAGAAAAGTGCCAACAGAGCAGACAGAACCACCATTTGCAGGTTCCTCTGTACCCGATGAGGGGTTGACCATTGGCAGGATTCCAATTTAAGAGCCGGAGGGTGGCAAGGGCCCATCACGGCGCTCTGGGATTCCGGATGACTGTCATGCTGTCCCCTGAGGCTTAGCTTTAGTGCTTGGAGATAGACCTGAGGCTTTGGAATCACTTATTCTGACCCTGAGCCCAGTGGTCAGAGGGGGAACAGCTCCAGCGGCTCTTTAATGGGCAGGGCCTGGACTGAGTAGCCACACACCTGGAGTCTTGTCTCTGCCCTACACTTCTGGCTCAGCTCCCTGGTAGGACGTTGGCGCCTCCCTTACGCCCAGACGCGGGACTGAGACCACTGGTAAGGCCTGTGTGTGTTTTCTCTGCCCCTTCATTTCCTCCAAGGAACCTGGGTTTTGCTGTTAATTTGCTTGCTTGTTTGGTGTGTGGAGTGGGTCTACATGCACGTGTTTTCCTATGTAGCCCTGGCTGGGCCTGGAACTCAGTTATGTAGATTCAATAGCAATCCTTCTGCATCTGCCTCCCAAGTGCTCAGATTATAAATGGGAGCCACCATGCCTGGCTAACTTCAAAAAGTCTTCTATAAACATTGTTTTCTCTCTAAGAATAACTTACAGTGAAGAAAGGGGGAAAAAAGTCTCTTCTGGAACAGAAAGCGCCCTTCGTGGTTACCTCAAGGCAGGGTCACTTGACTTTGCAGTACCCTCAGCAGTTCCTAGATCTCCAGACAAGGTCTCCCAAAGGCCCCAGTCGCCTTTAGGCTCCCTTACTGTTGGGTGAGGTGAGCTCAAGGGCTGGGCCAGGTGACAGAGCTCTGCTCACTGGGTCCTCTACCTGCATGGACTGCCCTGACACCCACAGCCCAAAACACTGCAAAGCCCAAAGCAGTGCTTCCCAGAGGGGCAAGCGGCCATGCCAGCATGGGAAAGGGAAGAGATTTCCTGAAGCAGCACAGTAGCCCCAGGCTTGTGTTATGGCACAGCCAGAAGGGGCCAGATCTGCCAACCTCTACCTGATTGCCCATCCAGGTGGAGCCGCCAAAGTAAAATCAGCCCCACGCGGTGTCCACATGAAGGGCTTTTGTTTCCTCTTAAAAAGTGTTCTGAAGTTGCTGAAGGGAAATTTGAGAGGTATTTCAAGTAGGAACAGAGCTCTGTTCTAGGATTCTACAGCAGGAGCCCTGTGAGACAGCCTCACCTCGACAGCACCCCTGGCTGCCCCCTCCTCCCAGACCTGCATCTAGGGTCCCTGCTGGGGCTAAAAGAAATTGGCAGTTAGCCACGGCTTCCTGGGCGCAGGCTCACTGTCCTCATGCTGAGCCCGCCGTGGATACCAGGGCTTGCACATCATTCAGGCCTGACTTCAGTTCGTGAAAAATTCAGTTTGCCTCTAGATCTCATTTCCTAGCCTCCAGCTCCCAGCTCCCTTATATGTTAAGTAGGGCCACCTTTCCCAGCTGTGAGGGAACAGTGAGTGACTGTCAGGGGCAAGCTGAGTGCTGCTCATCATCTCTCCTTAACTAAATCTGTTCAGACAGCGGGAAAACATAGACAATTCATAGCTGGGACAGCCAGCCTATCTCCCTCCTCCCCGTCTCTCCTCCCACCCCTCCCCCGCAACCCTTCCTTTCTCCTTCTGTCCCTTCATTTCCCTTTTTTGAGACAGGGTCTCCTGTAGCCCATGCTGGCCCTGAACTCACCGTGTAGCCAAGGCTGACCTCATCCTCCTGCTTTCCGGTCCTGGCAGTATGGCATGAGCTACCATGCCAGACAAACCACTTCCTTTGAACAGTGGGTTTTAGTCTAATTTTTGCCTAAGATCCACCCCACAAAGCATAGATTAATCTGTTTCATGGCGGTGGCTGCCGTGTTGTTGAGTTACAAAACGACAGTTTTGCAGACTTCCGTTTTTTTTGCCCTCCGTCTGACCTTTCCAGTTGTGTGGCTGAAAGAGCAACCCTTAATTTACTTACTTACTTGCTTACTTTCTTACTTAGTTCAGGCAGGGTCCTGAAACTAGCTAAGTACATCAGGCTGGCCTTCAAGTCAGAGAAATCTGTTTCTGCCTCCTGAGTGAAGAATATTTTGTGTCTCATATGTGGGATCCAAAGCCAGAGTACCCTCAGGTGTGCTGTGGCTTACGTGACTGACAGGGTGCAGGAGTTGAGTCTTAGTTGAATATAAAGGCAGTTACGTCTCACGACAGTCCATGGACTGCTTCATGTTTGGGCTGAAAGTCAAACTTGGCAAAGTAATCCGGTCTTCGAATGATTATAGCCAGGTTCTTAGATTTTTGTTGTCTGCCTGGTTTTTCTTTTTCTCTTCTTTCATTCTAATTCCTCTTCTCTTCTCCTCCCTCCTTTTTTTTTGGTTCTTTTTTTTTTTTTTTTTTTTTTGAAGCAATGTTTCACTGTTTGCTCTGCCTATCCTAGAATTCACTGTATAGATCAGGCTAGCTTCAGACTCATACAGATCCATCTACCTCTGCCTCCCCAGGGATCAAAGGCACGCATCACCATGCATGCGTTTTTCGGTGTTAGGGATCACATCAGGGATTTTATATATGTGAGGTCCATATTTACTCTGTGACTGAGCTGTAGTCCCTACTCTTTTTTCAGGGGATGCCATCTTCCTTCCTTCCTCCCCACACCCCACCCATCCCCTTTTCCTTTTGCCTCACTGCATAGCACAGGCTGCTCTCAACTGGTAGAGTTTGATTTTGAGTACCTCCGTTCAGGTAGTTAGTGGCTAGGGCCTCGTCATCACTTGGGTTGTTAAAGCCAAAGAGGTGGGTACCACCCTTACAGGTGAGAAAATGGAGGTAGTTGAGGCTGAGTGTGGAAAGCCAAGCTGTTTTTGATGCTAATGGCTGCTCGGGACCATCCTGTGGTGTTTCAGTAAATTATCCAAGAGCACATTGCCTATAAGCAGCAGGGCCAGGGAGGGCTCAGACAGGCCTGTTGCTTTGCTACGGTGCTATTGTGCTGTTGCTCTGGACAGTTAGAGCAGCACGTGCTGAGGCCTCTGGATCCCCTCCCCAGGGAAGGTAATAGAATTCTTTTTGGCCGGTGCCTTCTCATGTTTGCTGTTGTTGATAATTTATAACTGTACCAAGGGAAGTAAATGATTAACAGGAAAATCATGGCCAGCTCTCATTCTTCTTCCGTCTCTGTTCTTAACTGTATTATATAATTCTGCTTTAAAATTCGACATTACAGCCACAGCTTTCTTATAACCACATGATATTTCGTGAAATTGATACGGTTTAGTTGACCATCACATATTTGTTTATGGCTTTTTTAAAAAGTTTTATTTATTTTAATTTTATGTATAAAAATGTTCCCAATATTGAAACTCATGCCTAATCCAGTTTTATCTTAATCTGGATGTCTTACCTTAACTTACTTGAAGCAAATCTGAGAGATTATTAATCCATGATTGTTTTAGTATGTGTGTAAGGCTTTTTCATTAGAAGCATAGCCTCATCTGTTTTTAGTGATCTGTTTCTGTCTACTTTGGATTCTGGGAGTGGAGCCTGGGTCTCTTGCTTCTTTCTTTCTTTCTTTCTTTCTTTCTTTCTTTCTTTCTTTCTTTCACTTTATATTAGGGGCTGGAGAGACAGATCAGTGGTTAAAAGCACTAGTTTGCTCTTGCAGAGGACCCGGGTTTAATCCTCAATACCCACACGGTGGCTTACAACTGTCTTTAACTCCAGTTCCAGAGGATCTGATACCCTCCTCTGGTCTCTGGGGACACCTAGGTATGCATGTTGTACATAGACATAGATGTGGCTGAAACCGATACACACAAAATAATAAATTTCTTTTAGCACAATGAAACCCATTACAAGACAGTTCATTAAGACATTCTTTTATATATGTATGCAGGGCATTGTGGTCTTAATCACTTACCAGTACCCTCTCTTGTCTCATTCCCACTGATTCTCTTTCTCTTCCCAACTAGTCAGTCCCCTTTCTCTATCGGTGGAGGTAGGGTGGGGGAGGGAGAATGTTCGTTTTGCCTCAGTGCGGCGTTTCATTACAGGAGAATGGGCGTCTGAAGCAGGCTGTCCACTGTAGCCCTCCTTTTAGGTCGAACGGGTTCCTACATAGCCCGAGCTATGTGTGGCTGAAACTGTCCTTGAACCCCCAATCCTGACCCTCTGTTTCTTAGGTGTTGGGAGGCATGCCCTTTTTCTTGTCATTTTACCCCTTTGAAAGAAGGATTTCTCTAAAGCCAGGTAGAACATGTAGACAGGGAGGCTAAGTCAGATCTTGTTGCTCATCCTACTCAGAGTCTGAGGGGAGGGGAGCCCTTGCTCTTGGAGTGGGGGCGGTGAATTGGCAGGGGCTTGAGTGTTGGTGGGGGGGCGGAGAGATAGAGAAGCTCGCCTTAACCTGGCTTCGTGTTCTTTTAGGTGTGCTTGGTCACCATGAAGCCGCTGTACCCAGCCCTCCCTAGCTGCTTCCTTTTGGTGCTGCTCGGTATATGGAGAACAGCCCCCCAGACTCACGCCTCCTCTGCTGCCATGCCGCCAGGCCTCAGTGCCACTTCTTTCCTGGAAGACCTCATGGCGCGCCATGGAGAAAACCACAGCCTTACCCTGACACAGCTGAAGAAACTACTCGACCGCCTGAAAGTGGGAGTAGGCCGTGATAACATTACCCAGCCCAAAGGAGGACACAGGAACCTCTCCACGGTAGGGCTTCTCTCTGTCGACACTGCTGGGCACAGAGTGGCCCATCAGCTTAGGAAGAGGGGACAGGTAGGCCTTGGTGGTAGTCAGCTCCTCCCTTTGTTGGTGTCAGCACATTCTGCATGTCTAGGAAGGCCTCCTGGCTACATGCATCGTGTTTTACCAAGAGGGCAATAAGGAGGTCCTCCTCAGTCCCCACATGGCTTGCAGCTGAACCTAGGTCACCGCTGGCAAACCATAGCTCCCAGGACAGCACGTCCAGTGGAGTTTACTGTTGGCACACCATGCCAGATGTACCTCACAATTCCCTCAGATGCAGGAAGAATTGCTTTTCTGGGGAATGGTGTCACGGGTTTTGGGGATGGAGGCTGAGACTCTAGTCTCAGGCTCTTCCTAGTTTAGTTTTTCGACTTATCTAAAAGGCTCTTCCATATCATCTGAGCTACTCAGAGTCTCAGGCTATTTGTCACAGCCCAGTAGAGGTGAGCCAGGAGAGTCCTCATATTCCGTTTTGTTCCTCATACTGAGCTTTATGGGAAGTGGAGAAATACAAGTCCCAGCGCGGTGGTTAAGAGCACTGGCTGCTTTTGCAGGGGACCCACATTCCACAGGGTTACGGAGCTCAGCCAGATGGAATGAAAATGAAGTAGCGAGTCTTGTGGGATGCACCGTAATTATGGGGTCCGCCTGTGAGACAGGGAAGTGAAGGTGCCAGAATAGTCGATGGTTTGTGCACGAGGCATGCTGAAGCCACACCCTGAAGGATGAATAGGCTTGAGGGTTGGAAGGAGAAAGTGGACAGGGCACTGTGTGGCATGCATCATGGGAGAGGCTGAGTGTGACACATGGGCAGTGAGTAAGTGGCAGGCCTGAGTTCAGAGGACTTACATATGGGCCTTAGGGCCTGCAGCAGCGCAGCCCTTGACTTTATAGGCCTAAAAACCTACATTGTCAGTATTCCCAGAGGGCTGACTCTCAGAGGCAGACCCTGGTAAGACCACACTCGGAGAAGGACTGTGGTTTCTGTGAATGAAACACAACTAGAAAAACGGCAGTGTGGGCTGGGGAGACGTCTCAGTTGATAAGAGCCCTTGCTTTGAAAGCTCGAGGACCCAAGTTCGAATCCCCGGCCCCCAGGGAAAAGGCAGGGTAGCCATGTATATCTCTGATCCCAGTGCTGTGTTGCTGGCTGCCAGCCTAGCTCCAGGTTCAACAAGAGACCCTGTCTCAAGGGAATAAGGCAGGGAGAGTAGTAAAAGAAGACACCCAGTGTCCTCTCCAGGCTTCATGAATGTGTGCATACGGCACACGTTCCCTCTGCACATGAAGCACACGCAGACGTGCATGTGTGCAGAATTTCTATTTCCCATGCAAGACTTCTCAAGTTCACGGGCACCTCCATCTGCTAACCAGCACAGGTCCCTACTCCAGCTTAAGTATCTACAATCTTCACTTTAGCAGAATAGCTCCCTGGGCTGTTGCGAAGTGCAGCCAAATTTGCTATCGGGTGTATAAATGGAATCTGCTTTTCTGAAACCGCACCCTGGTCACAGGATTGGAATCTTGTCTTCCATTTTTGGCCCCACCCTCAGTGGGATTGGACCTAGGTCTTCCTGGTGCACACACAAGATACACACTTTAGCCTGAATTACAATTCCTAGGGTCTCACTGAGCAGCGCAGGCTGGGTTTGAATTTGCTTTGCAGCCCAGGCATCCTTTGAGGCTGCAATCCTCCTGTTTCAGCCACCCAAGTAGCGGAGGTTGAGGTCCCACTTGGAATCTGATTGTTCCCAAAACTCTTTCAGCAACCGTTTATAGTTGTGTACACTAAGCACTTGCCATGATAGGAGCTGATCTGAGATTCAAACCAGGCTTTCAAGTGGCGATCTCTTTACTCTCATCTCTGGAGATGGGTCTCCAGATTCTCTGCAATTTGGCTGCGTCTGTTTTCTCTTGATTTCTCAGAGGGTTGAGGTCCTTGCATGGTTGAGTCCTGCAGGGCAGATTCTGAGAGCCTTTCTGCCCCTCCTCTCGTTCCAGTGCTTTAGCTCTGGAGATCTCTTTGCTGCCCACAATTTCAGTGAGCAATCTCAGATCGGGACGAGTGAGTTTCGGGAGTTCTGTCCCACCATTCTCCAGCAGCTGGATTCCCAGGCCTGCACCTCAGAAAACCAAACGAACAAGGAAAATGAGCAGACAGAGGAGGGCAAGCCAAGCGCCATTGAAGGTAAGCAAGGAGTGGAGGGGGAATGGAACGGTGGTGGTTTTGATAATTGACTGTTATACTATATCACCAGACCCTGTCCTGGCCAGCATGTGAATATGTTTCTTCCTCACCCTTTGTTTTCATTAAACTCGAAGAGTGCCAATCTTTATGACCTCCTTGGGTACTTCATCATCCCCTGTCCCCTAGTACCTTCCCTCTAGCCAGAGTGGACTCACCCTGGCTGGGTAAGTCCTTGACTGTCTTTCTAAAGTGCTGTCTAGCCAGCAAGGGCTACTAGACATAACATGTGTTGTCATCATAAGTACACATACTGTCTAACGCATGGTATCCCCTTTGCCATCTTGAGTCTCCGGTCTGTTCCTCTTAAAAGGTAAGCTGCCCAGATAGCAACCTTGACATTGCCTCTTTGAGGCTCCCCCGGTGAGAGGTGGAGTCCTCAGACATTTCCCGAGGGGCTGCTGGATCCGCATGTGCCTAGATCACTGTCAGCAGCACAGGTGCCCACCCTCAGTAATGGAGGCCCTCATCTGTTCTTGTTCCTCCACAGTGTGGGGCTTTGGGTTCCTCAGTGTCTCACTGATTAACCTGGCCTCTCTCCTGGGAGTCCTGGTCCTGCCATGCACGGAGAAAGCGTTTTTCAGCCGCGTGCTCACTTACTTCATCGCGCTGTCCATTGGAACGCTGCTCTCTAACGCACTCTTCCAGCTCATCCCTGAGGTGCAGTAGAACAGAAGCGCGCTCACTTTTCTCGGGCTGCCCCAGCCGAGTCTGCCCCTGGCCGACACTCTCCCTCTATGCTCTAAGGCCCCCAGCAACTGCCACCCCCCGAAAATGAATTTACTCTTCATGTTAGGGTTCCAATAACATTTCTCAGGCCTCTGTTCCCTCAGGTTAGCCCCTGACCTCTTCAGGTGACATCGGATGCAAGGTTCCTAACATTTGTGTCCCCTATTGGGGAATCTCTTTTGACTGCGTTCCAGAGCCCCCATTGATAGGAGTCCAAAGCAGAGCTGCAGTTTGTGGATGCAATGTACCAGGCAGGCCCCAAGGGAGATCATCCTGGGGGTGCCTCACATATGGTTACCGTGGATCTGTGTAGAACTGGCCGCAAGAGCGTGAGCCTGGTTTTAATTAAGGCAGCTGTGGCAGCTGCAGCAGCACCTGGAAATCTGGGACAGGAGGATCACAGCTTGGGCAACTTAGCAAATAGGTTGTTCCCCTCCCCCCCCCAAAAAAAACCCCAAACGCAAAGCATGAAAGAGAAGCTCATTCGTTCACACCTTGCATCTTGATTGTTCTCTGACAGGTCTGAATTCCTGGTATACTCACCCCACTGTTTTTAAATGTCTGGTAATTTTGGTTTTTTAATCGTCATCACCGAGGAGCTGCAAAAATAAGATCCAAGTTGACAGCCTGCCAACCTTTCCAGCTCAGGCACATGCTCCTGTTGGAGAAATGTTGTGTAGCTGCTTGGTTGACCTCTTTGGTGTGATGAAAAGCTTTCATAAACTCACATCATTGTGGCTCTCCTCAACCAAGAGACTGACAGAGGAAAGCTTCCGTGTGAGGTGCCGTGTCCTACCTACTCCTCCTTTGTCATGAGGGAAGGTTAGCTCCCTAACAGTTTCAAAATTCCACATGGCTCTAGAAAGTTCTTCCCAAGGGAGGCCTCATCTTGGGCTATTTTTTTCAGCTCCCGCCATTGAATTTACTAATTTTTTTTTTTTAAGGATTAGAAATGAAATGTTTCATTGCCTGTTTGATTGGGACTACTGTCATTGTCCGTGACCCCTGCCTTTGGGGTCACACGAGGTTGTCAGCCTGGTACATTTCTGTACTGCCTGCCCCCTCCCGAGGGCCATACTCACAACCGAGAGCGTGTCACCTTGGAAAATGCATTTGAGATAAATTTGTATAGTGAGTTGGTCTTGGAACTCTGCTTTCTACACCAGGCCCCTCGCAGAGCAAATAGGAACAAACATAACTGCTTGGGAACCAGATCTGATGAACAAGCGCGTCTTGCCTGTTCTGTGTTTCTTCTTGCCCCTTTGTCGTATCTTGCATAAGCAAACAAACCATCCTTGGGTAGTGTAATGTATCTCTGAGATGTGGTTTAAATATGCAGAAGCAAAGCCAGTGACGCACCAAACATTTTCTTCCCGGCGGCTTTGGTGTCTTGTTAAAGACCTCAAGTCCAAAGTCAATACTGGGCCTGAGCACACACCGCATGTGTGTATGCAACGGGGCAGCATCCTGCCCTGTTTGTCAGTCGTACCAGCTGGCAGGTACAACTCAGGCCAACTCAGGAGCAGGGGCAGTAGTCACAGAGTTCTGAGACCACCTCAAATTCTTCATACCTCCTGCACTGATTAAAGGAAATTGCATCAGACTCGAATCACTAACAAATTTCCTATGTCTCTCTCTCCCTCCCCTACTTGTCTCTGGTTTTTCTTTTTGGGTTCCTTTGTTAATACCCACAACTCTCCTCCCCAACCCCCTTTCCCTCATGGTGGTTGTCTTGCTCCCTGTCCGGGGTGGGCTGGCAGTATGGGGGTACGGTTTCCTTTGCGTTACCGTCATCTCCCTCTGCTCCCTCATGGGGGCCAGCGTGGTGCCCTTCATGAAGAAGACTTTTTACAAGAGGCTGCTGCTCTACTTCATAGCCTTGGCGATTGGAACCCTCTACTCCAACGCCCTCTTCCAGCTCATCCCTGAGGTATGACAAGCTGCAGCCCTCAACCTAAAGCACCCTCTGTCAGCTAGGCCACAGTAGGTGCAGGGGAAGGACTCTCCATTTACATGGAAGGCACAAGGACTAGTCCCCAGGCTCTTTTTGTTTGGAAAGTAAAGCTAGGACCAAGGCAGGTGCTAGGAGAGGTTTATGAAGTTGAAATCCCATCCTTACCATCTCCAGACTCTGCATCTAGATCAGTCACATTCACCTCTCTGTCCTTTGTATGAAATGATAAATAATAGGGTTGACCTCACAGGCCTGTGAGTGCCTCCAAAATGCTGGAACTATTGAGTGAAACAACCGGTGTAACTTGGGACTGGAGAGATGGCTCAGTGGTTAAGAACACTCGCTGCTCTGGTTTGCTTCTCAGCACTCAGATGGAGCCTACGGACTGTAACTCCAGTTCCAGAGGATCTGATGCCCTCCCCTATCCCCTGCAGGCACCAGACACAAGTGTACATGCAAGCAAGACACTCATAAACACACACAAAAATTTTTTTAATAAAAAGGAAAACAAGCAAGCTAGTGTAGCCCTGGCTCTTAGTGTGAGGCTTCAGCTCAGAGAAATAAAACCACAACAGAATCTACAGGTCTCAATAAAAACCCAGTTCCCTTTGGTAGGGAGTTTTGAGGGCAGAGGAAATCTGAAGGAAACAGTATGTCCATGGCACCTTCGTGTGGGTAATCTTCCACAGAAGAGAAGGGAGCCAGTGTTTTGAAGCCTGGCTCGTCAGCTTCAGAGACAGTTCATCTGATTTAGTGAGATACCTTCAGTAGACCCATTAATTATAATAAGCGCAAGGCATTTCACTGTAGGTGGTCTGGCAGGCCAGAGCAAAGGCAGGAGGTGATCTCACATGCTTCTGAGAACACTGTTTTCCACAGTGTTGTTTTGTGTTGATAGTGGAGCAACTGTGGTATCTGTCAATTGAGTCTTTTTTTTTTTTTTTTTTAAGCCCACAGAGTCAGACCTACACTGGAGATCATTGCCCTAAGCCCAGAGCCCAGGCCTAATGAGTCCTGTGCTCCTGATCATCCCCCCCCTTACCTCCTGGCTCTGTTCTGGCAATTTTTTTTTACCCAGGATGCACCTCTTCTGCAGGAGCACAGACCTGAATGTAGGGCTTCTTTAGCACTTGCCCTCCAGGTTTCTCAGAAGCTGATGCTAGTGCTGTAACTGAGTGTGCCGCCTCATAGCCTCAGACACCTGGAGGAGAAGCCCTTGCCTTTGAAGTACTTTGGGGTTCCCCTTCAGGAGGGTTTTGTCTGTATCCTGTTCCAGAGAGAGCTGGAGGTTAGTCTCAGACTCACTGTCGTCTGTCCTGCCTCAGCCTCCTGAGTGCCAGGAATTGAGCCATAAACCATGAGCTGACCTTAGGACAGCTCTTCTGGCTACTCCTGTCTTCTGTGTCAGTGAATCCTTTCTCACCTTCCTCACATAATAAGTGACGTTTCCAGAAAGAACTCAAAGCAACATACCCTCCACTCCATTCTTTATTATGTTCTAAAGAGATGGAACCTGCTGGGCAGACTGGCCTCAAATTCCCGGGTTCCATCTCACCCTCCTGAGCTGTGGAAACTGCAGGTGTGTGTACCTAGGCCTAGCTTTAAACCACCCCAAGATTGATGCCTGCAGGGACGTAGCCTGCTTTTTTTGGCTTGTGGTCCTTTCAAGGTTCTGTGGTCAGGACAATGCTGCAATTCTTGCTGTGGAACCGGAATGGATTTCTCCTTTTAGCAATTGTAACTAAAACCACTTCCCATTGTATTTATGGGCAGATCAACTAAGGACACTGGATGAGGCAAAACATAAATGCAAGTGGCCTCCCTTTAAATGTGGACTTTGCTGACTGAGTGCTGTGTATCAGAGTACTGACAGAAATTAAGATGGTGTCCTCATTAAAAGGAGAAAACCCCGGCACTTGGGAGGTAGAGGCAGGCTGACCTCTGTGAATCTGAGAACAGCTTGGTCTATGTAGTGAGTCCTAATCAAGAAAAGAGAGAGAGAGAAAGAATGAAAGCCAGAAAAGGGTAGGAACTTAGGAATCTGAGGTAGGAGGTTGCTGTGAGTTTGAGGCTAGCCTGAGCTATGGACTAAGATCCTATATCTAAATAGGTCAACAAAAAAAAAATGTAGAAACCTTTTTTTCAGCTCCAGACTATAGAGATGGCTTTGTAGTCCAGAATGCTTGCTGCCTTTTCTGAGCACCAGAGATTCTCACAGCTACCTACAACTTCAGTTTCAGGCCCTCTTTTGGCCTCCTGGGACACCTGCATACTCGCACACAGAGAGACACATACACATAAGTAAAAGTAAAGTAAATTTAAAATACATATAATAAAACCCCAAGGGCTGGAGATGTAGCTTAGTGGCAGGGTGATCACCTAGCGTGACCAAGGTCCTAGCTCAAAACCCCAGAATCAGAAAATCCAGAACATGGCCTGTCCTTTGTATCAGAAGAGAATCCCAGCACACCCAGACTAGTCCTGGCGAGTCAGGGGAATCTCTAGGCTGGGTTTTTGCTGGCAAGAGAATGGGCAGACAGCAGAGCTCCCCAGGCCGCTTCTTTCCTAGAGCGGAGAGAGTGGTAAGCAGGTGAGAGGGAATGACGAAGACTTGTTGATTTTAAACTCACTGCGTTCTCCTGTGCCCACAGGCTTTTGGTTTCAGCCCCCAGGACAATTATGTCTCTAAGTCTGCAGTGGTATTTGGGGGTTTCTACCTGTTCTTTTTCACAGAGAAGATCCTGAAGGTGCTCCTGAAGCAGAAAAACGAGGTGAGACCCAATTGGTTGAGATGGAATGTCTAGGGGGGCGGAACTCTTAACTTCAAAAAAGTGCTGACAAGGTGCAGCAGTGTGTGAAGGCACTTGGCAGGGCACGCTTGGCATTCTTACTATAGAACAGAGTAGTTTCCCCATATCCCTATGTGTGGCTTGCTTGGTTTCTTTAGATATAGGAATAAGATCTTCCCCGGTCTTAAGCTTGCTTTCTCTAAGCCAGTTCTGTGTTGGCCCATGGCTTTGGCCAGTAACACCAATTCCTTTCGTTCTGTAGCACCATCATGGACATAACCATTTTACCTCTGAGACACATCCTTCCAAGAAGGACCAGGAGGAGGGTGTGACAGAAAAGCTACAGAATGGGGACCTGGACCACATGATTCCTCAGCACTGCAACAGTGAGCTGGATGGCAAGGCACTGGGCACAGAAGAGAAGGTCATTGTAGGCTCCATGTCCGTGCAGGTCAGTAGCCAGCAGCTCTTGGGGGAGCCTTTAGGAAGCCATGGCTTTGTGAGTCCAGCTTACCTGAAGTCACCCAGTAATCTGAAGCCCACTGGGATGTGCTTTCTCATAGGACCTGCAGGCATCCCAGAGTGCTTGCTACTGGCTCAAAGGGGTCCGATACTCTGATATTGGTACCTTGGCCTGGATGATTACCCTGAGTGATGGTCTCCACAATTTCATCGATGGCCTGGCTATTGGTGCCTCCTTCACTGTGTCTGTCTTCCAAGGCATCAGTACATCAGTGGCCATTCTCTGTGAGGAATTCCCACACGAGCTGGGTGAGTGCACATCCCCGTCCCACTGTGCCAGCTGTCTGGGTTTTTTGTCTGAGACACTCTTCATGTGTCTCATCCCTTGCTGCCTCCTCCACTACAGCACTCACTGAATTAACACACCGTCTCAAATGCGTTCCGTCTAACTCTCGATTTATAACAGTTGAATGGAGCAGGCTGAGAATGATGGAGCTTCATATAGGAAGACGTTTATCCCGTGAGCCTCATGTACCGTGGCTTACTTTTCCCACCTGTATGGCGTGATTGATAACTGCACCTGCCTTTAGAATCATCAAGGGGATTATAGGCAAACAAATGTTGAAAAGAACTTACCAGGTGCCACACGCTATTCTGGGTACTCAGTGGAGATCATCTCTTAACATCCTTCTCATCTTGTAGAAGCTGGAAGTCTGTCAAAGTGTGGCAGGTGAATGAAGCCGAAAAGCTAGAGCTTAAGGATGTTCGTAGTTTTATCACCTCTCAAGACTCAGTCATAACTCGGAGTCCTCACTTTGGAATTTATTGGCTCGTGACTTAGCTTCTCCCTCTCTCAATTTTGTTTCCTGAACATACCCTCCGTTGGGAGAGAGGGAGCTATTTTTATTTCAGTCAGTCAGTCGAAAAAGAAACGAGGCCGTTGCTAGTTGGTCATCTACTTTTAAAGTCCGGTGAATTATTTCCAGTCTCTAGGTGGGGAGCAGGCCACTGCCGGTTACTTGCGTACTTTCCTATGAATTATTTCCAGCCCCTGTACTGGGAGGCCATGGCCAGGGTCGGAAGATAGAGGCGCCTTTGTCCCAGGATCGCCTGACTCTGGGGTCTGAATGCATGTGGGCTTCAGCCCTAGCTGGAGCAGTCGGGTTCATTAGCGCTCTGCATCCTGACTCAACTCCCTCCCTGCTCTCCCCCCTGTTTAGGAGACTTTGTTATCCTGCTCAATGCTGGCATGAGCATCCAGCAAGCTCTCTTCTTCAACTTCCTTTCTGCGTGCTGCTGCTACGTGGGTCTGGCCTTTGGCATCCTGGCTGGCAGTCATTTCTCTGCAAACTGGATCTTTGCTCTGGCTGGAGGAATGTTCTTGTACATTGCCCTAGCTGATATGGTAAGTGTGCTGTGGTTTGTGATCTAGTCTTGAGTAGCGGGGCAGCTGAAGGGCGCAAGTTTCTTAATTTTTTTTTTTTAACACTGATCTTTGTATGGGTGCATGTTCATTCTCGTGGAAAGCAGCTTGTGGGGACCGGTTCTCTTTATCTTATGGGTTCCTGAGATGGAACTCAGGTCCTCAGCCTTGACAGCTAGTACTCTTTCACACTGAGCCATCTCAACAGCCCACGGTATTGTTTTTAATAACAGCTTTATTGAGATCTCTTTCACACGCCATCCAATTCACTGATTTGAGCCGTAACAATCCATGACTAGAGAGATGGCTCAGCTGTTAGGAGAGCTGGCTGCTCTTAAAGAGAACCCAGGTTTGATTCCCAGCACCCAGACAGTGTTTTAGAGCCATCTGCCACTACAGTTCCAGGGGACTGGACCTCTTCTGTCCTACGAGGGCCCAAGCACCCATGCTTGACAGACACATATGCAGGCAAAAAGCCTCTACACATCAAACAAATCTTTAAGAATCTAAAATAATATCATAATAAAACATTTTCAAGGCAGCAGTAGGGTTTCTTGTTTGTGTTTGTTTGAGACAAGAGTCTCACTCTTTAGCCCAGGCTGGCCTTGAAAGTCATTGCAGTCTGGCCTCAGCCTCCCAGCTGCCGGGCAGACAGCTGTGAACTACTACACCCAGCGAGTCACTAGGTGGTTCTCTTTCTCTCTCTGTGTTAGCGTTTGATTAAAGAAAATTGACTGTACGCAGTCTAGGGTCCTTATTTAAATCTGATAGGAAAGGTGTAATATGTAGATAAAAAGTAAATGAGAAAGAAAGAACATTACTTGTAAGCTGTTTACCACAAAGTTATATATGTCTTTTTTTTGTTTTAATTTTTTTTTTTTTTGAGAATCTCATCTGAGTGCTCTTTTTACATCATTACCCCTTCTCCCTCCAACTCGTCCTGTGTCGTCTCAAGTTCATAGCCTTTCTCTCTATTATTGAGAGATGCATAATACATATCTCTTATATACATACAAACTGCTGAATCCATTTAGTGTTGCAAGTGTGTATTTGTATCCTGGATGCCAATCGGAGGGCTCATTTCTGGGGAAGACTGATTTCTCCCTGACTGAGCAGTCATTATTTGTCTGTAACTCTTCACCTAGGGGTGGGGCTTTGAGAGGTTCCCTAGTCAGTACTGACACGTCAGCTGGTGTCAAATTGTTCAGGTCTTGTTTTGGCAGCCATACTGTTGAGAGCAACAGGGAATGACCGAAGATCATGCCCCCAGTGACTTACTTCCTCTAGACAAGTCTCCAGAACTTCCAAAAACACCACCACCACTTGAGAGTCGGATACCTGAAATTGGAGGGTGGTGGGTTCAAATCATAACTTGTCCCAATCACCACGATTAGTAAGATGATGACAGGATCTCTAACTCTCTCATCTTTCTGTCCTTTCTCAGTTCCCTGAGATGAACGAGGTCTCCGAAGAGGATGAAAGGAAGGACAGCTTCTTGGTCCCCTTTGTCATCCAGAATCTTGGCCTCCTAACCGGCTTCTCCATCATGCTGGTCCTTACAATGTATTCAGGGCAGATTCAGATCGGGTAGGGCCCTGCCAGCCAGTGGGAAGGCGGTGGCACTGGACGTTGGACTCTGGGCCATCCGGTCCCTGGCCTGAAGGCTCAGTATCCACGAAGCATCATGGAGGCAGTTCTCCAAAAACTGGCATGGACGTCCCGCCTGCATCCAGATGTCAGCTGTTTCAAAATGCTCTGTCCCAGGAAGAAGCTGCCCTGGGAATCTCTAGGTAGTGCCTCAAACCGTCTCCCTGACCCCCTTCCACTGATGATTCAGGAACTGAAATGCCATGTGTAGGACCTACTTCCCTCTTCCTCCTGGTTACCCTCATCTCTGTCTCTTGGAAGAAGCACTGAGAGACGTGGAATATTTTACAATGTAAACATGAAGTCAGTGGTCATGGTTTGGTTAGAAATATCAGGGTGGTCTCCAACTCTGGGGCCTGTGATTCTAAGTGCGTGTACACTGGACTTCAGGTTGGCCCATCTTGCCGTAGGTCCTCATGTTTCTACAGAGAAAGAACAGAAGACAAGAATCCTGCTTGGTTGTTTTTGTTTTTTCAGTCTGATAACTGTCTTCTGAAAGAGGCTGACATTCCAAGCCAATGAGTAGGGCAGGTAGGGAGGGGATCATCTTGAGTGAGAAGGAAGTAGAACTAGTGACGGATGTCCTGGCTCCTTGGTGCTCACTGATTTCCATTAGGATGCTGCCCGCTGGCTATGTGCAGCGCCTGGAGTCACATGACCAGCCAGGTGAGCCATTGAGACTTTGGAGTGGCAGGAGGTCTGCCCGAACCAGTTAGCTTTGCCCTGATTCTCACACCTACCTATTGGCTTCCTTTTTTTCTAGATACTTTCTAGATGCCTCACCAGGATAACAATCAGAGCACATCTAAGATGTTTGCATTAGAGGGGAAATTGCACAAATTAGTCTCCCCTGGTCAAGACTTCTGCCAAGTAGAGCCTGACTCATAAAATGGGTACACGGTTGTTTATGCCTTATTGTGACAAAGGTAATCAGAAATGGAGTCAGTGCGGGCCAAACTTAGGACTTGCTAACTGCGGAAATAATAGCTGGATACCAAGGGACTCTGGGCCCTGAGGTCAAACCTTGAGGTCTGCAGGTGTCATTGCTGCTAGTGGGTTTTAAAGGGCACCGCCTAGCTACCACTTCCTGCCTGGTCCCAGACAATTCCAGAGATCGGATCCTGAATTGAATTGAGCGTAAATTGCTTTCATTTGGTCCAGAAAAGCGGGTGGTTATGCTTGTCATTTCACACCGCCGGCCAGCCCTCAGGCACTGTGGAGCCTCCCCTCCTCAGAACTCTGGCTTCCAGGGGAGCTCATCTCCAGGTTCACTACGTGAATTAATTTATTATTATCATATTGATATGTGGATTCCTTAGCCACTTTGGGGAGCCAGTCTCTCCCGGAGCCTTTCTTAGTGGTGCCCACAGTCAAATCCCCGGGGCTGCTGTCTGCATGACTGACAGCACTGGTCCATTTCCATCGCCTGAGTCTTTCTGTTCTAACCACAGGGAAACTGTCCATTAAAAGCGGCATATGTATGATATGTATGTGTACACATGTATATGTACATACACAGATGTTCCTTCTTCTTCTTCTTCTTGGGGAAACATGCTTGAAACCAGGAGCCCTGACAACTGGGGAAACTTAGGTATTTGCTCAGTTTCTGTGAGAAGAGGCAGGAGGAAGAGGAAACTTGAGCGATCAAGGTTCTAGACTGACTGTCAGGGCCAGTCCTGGTAGGATTAGGGTCCAGTTTTACCAAAGAACCAATTCCTTCACTGTAAGAGCCTAAGCTTTTTTGTTACTGTCACAGTCTTCATCATCATTTGGAGATGAGTCTCCATCTTTTCTGTTTCCCTTTTCCTACAACTGCTTCACAAGCTAGTAAAAATTGACACTCAAAATCTCAGGCTGAGCTGGGTGTGGTGACTCACACCTGAAGCCTCAGCATTTAGGAGGCTCAAGTTTTACACCAACTGGGGCTTCGTACTGAGTTGCAGGCCATATTGCTGGGCTACCTATGGAGCCCCTGTGTCAGCGAGACAAAATGAAGATACAAATACAAAATTTAAGACTAGAGCCAAGGTTGTGGCTGAGTGGTAGAACTTTTGCCTACTGTGTGTGAGAGACCCTGAATTTCATTCCCAGCACCCCTCCTCAACCCCCCAAAAGACTGAAAGATTCTGCTTCACCTTATTTGTGTAATATATTTTTAATTTTAGAATCCCCCCTAGATCTTGTTATTCCTTAAATACCCTTTATGCTGGAGTAGGACAGTGGCTTACTTTGTTTAGAAGAGCTTAAAAATAGTCTTCAACATGAGACAGAGCGCCTGCCGTGCACACATCACGTGACTCGAGAACTGCCCTGTGCAGGCGGCTGCCTTTAAAGGGAACTTCTGGGGCTTCTTCAGAGCAGAAGGCCGGCATCAGTCAGACTCAGGCGGGGTTCGGGGGCATGCTGCAGTCGTCCCGCTGATGACCCGTTGCTATTGGCAACAGATTCACCCCATGAGCTGAAAATGTTGCCGCTGACTTGTTTTTGACTTACAGAGTTGAACTTGCTGTTTTAAGCATCTGTACATATTAGAACTCTAAGGGGCGGCGAGTTGTCTTTCTCCCCTGGACATACTGCCCATAGCGACTGTCTCCTGTTAACACTAGCAAGGAAGTGCTTGTCACACAGAGGAGCCCTTAGCCACCCGGAGGGTTCCGCCCCTGCACACTTCATCCCTGACCTCACCTTTGCCATCCATCCCTGCCCTCAAATTTAGTGTCTGGTGTCAGTAACCCTTCACTCTGGGTTTTAAAAGACTTCTGGATCTCTTAGGATCCAGCTTTAGTGAACCCTCTTCCAAAGAGATGCAGATAAGCTGGATGATTTTTGCAAAAAAAAAAAACGGATTTTATTCATAGTTCCCTTTACAGTTCCATCACAGTATTTTTTTTAAATAACTCAGGTGTTATGAGAGGAATTAGAAATTAAGTAACTTATATCGTGTGGACTGTAAATGTTTTATTTGTAAGATTCTATAAATAAAGGTATATTCTGTAATTTCTGTTTTGGGTTTGTTTTGGCATGAAGATTTGGGTTGTAATGAAGGCCCCTCGACACAAGGTGGCAATCATGTGCTGCTGTTTTACAAAGGGTGGTTTTGCCAGGTCTGGCTTTCATTTTGGCTATGGGAACTTAGAAGGGACTTCGTATATTATTAGATAATGCACTTATTTTAAAAATGATTCCCTTTGGGCACTTAGCTATGGATGAGGCCTAGGAAAGAGTACAGAAGGCATAGAGTTCCATATAGAACTCCACTTATGTTGCTTTTTTATTTTGTTACATTTATTGTGTGTTGCATGTTCACACATGTCAGGGTGTGTGTACAGGTCAGAGGACAACTTTCAGATGTTGGTTCCGGGGATCAAACTCAAGTCATCAGGCTTGGTGACAACTACACCCACCTCCAGGGGGCTCATGTTGATAGTCGCACAGAGGGATCTCGACAGTTTGCTGAGGAATGGGTGAGAGCGTTAAGTGCTTGCTGCTCTTCCAGAGGACCCAGGTTCAGTTCCCAGCACTCACATGACAGCGCACAACCATCTGTAACTCCATTTCCAGGGGATCCTGGAAGTAGCAGAGTTTTGTGAGCTGCCAATAGATGTGCTGGGCATCAAACCTGGGTCTTTTGGGAGAATATCTAGTGCTATTAAGCACTGAGCCATCTGCCCAAACCCTCATGTTGGTCTGGTTTTTTGTTTTTGTTTTTTTTCTTTTTAGTGTTTTTGTTTGTTTGTTTGTTTGTTTGTTTGTTTTTAGTGTAATCCTGGCTGTTCTGGAACTTTCTCTGTAGACCAGGCTGGCCTTAAACTCAGAGATCCACCTGCCTCTGCCTCCCAAGTGCTTGGATCAAAGGTGGGCGCCACCACCGCCTGGTTCATGCCAGCCTTTTAATTTGCTAGGCAGTTGCTGGAGTTATCACAAAGGATGTTGGCTACAGCGTTGCATCTACCCCTTCCCTGGGACTCTTTTTTTTTTTTTTTCATACACTCTTACTATTTTCCTAGGCTGGGTATGGTTTTTCTCTTTACGTAATTCATTTCCAGGGCTTACATTGTTTTGTTTTGTTTTGTTGAGACAGGGTTTCTCTGTGTAGCCTTGGCTGTCCTGGACTCACTTTGTAGACCAGGCTGGCCTTGAACTCTATCTATCTGCCTGCCTCTGCCTCCCTAAGTGCTGGGATCACAGGCGTGTACCACCACACCCAGCTTCAGGACTCGAATTGTTAATTAAAGTTTTCACATCAATCTCCTGAGAGCAATCTCAGAAAGCTTCAGTGGCTTTCTGAGAAGTCAGCACCTGCTATGCAGAAAGAATGAGTGGGAAGGCCAGATGATACACCTGTTGGTTCCGGATTTGTAGGTTACTGCCTTTTCCTTTAGGCAGCTTCTGTTTCCGAGTGATGGCTTTGCTTTCTATTTCTCATCTGGCCCACGTTCGTTTAGAAACACGTTCTTGAGAGAGGTGAAATTCTGGCTCATAGAAGTAAACAGGCCTTTAAGATGACTAAAACTGGCACTGCAGACATCCCTTTGTAATAATCTTAGCCAGGCTAAGCCCTTTGGGGGATGGGTGAAGTGCAGCACAACTGGAAATATCGTCTGAAGTAATTAGTCTTCCTCCCTCACTACCTCTCCTCTTTTCCGGTCAGTGATGCGTAGATCTGATTTGAGGAAAATCCATTCTGAGAAACAGCAAACATACACTTGTGTTGGCACAGGTCATAACACTGGAAAAACAAAGTGTCTAAAGTGTGTGTGCATTTCATGGTCTACCATGAACACACATACTCTTGCCGACTGATAGGTTCACCCATACCACCCCCATTGAAAGTCATTGAAAGTCAATTCCTGCATTCTTCCAGAATACGTGGAGTTACCACCTGTCTTCTGGACTGTACACACATGTGCATATATGTGTGCTCACGGACACACATGGTCCAGTGAGATGGCTTGGCAGGTAAAGGGCATGCCTCCACACCTGATGACCTGAGCTATGACCCAGGCACCCACATGCCGGAAGGAGAGAACCAACCTCCCCCCCCTCCCCCCGCAAGTTATCCTCTGACCTCTGCAAAGGTATGACCTCACTGTGGTATACGTGAGGCTCCCCCACACTAAGTAAATAATTTGAGGCCTCTAAAGAGATGGCTTGTTGGTTAAGAGCACTTGCTGCTCCTAATGAGGATCTTGGTTTGTTTCCCATCATCCTGTGTGGTGGTTCACTACCATTTGTGATACCTTTTTCAAGGGATCAGACACCTTCTTCTGGATTCTGCAGGCACCAAGCATCACATATGCTTGTGGTGCACATAGGCACATGCAAGCAGCACCACTCATTCACATAAATAAAATAAAAATTTAAATAACGGAGTGGGGGTGGCTTGCCTATGTGAGTGCAGTTGCTGTCAGGGGCCACAAGAGAGCATCATATTCCCCCTGAAACTGGAGTTGGTTGTGTGCTCCTGAAAACTGAACCTAAGGTCTTTCCAAAAGCAGTACATTCCCTTAAGTGCTGATCTGTCTCTCCATTCCCTAAGCCCCAACCGAAAAGAAAATTAAGGCCATTAGGTGTGTCTGTGTGTCTGTGTGTGTGTTCAGAAAAACAGCAGCAGTTGGGAAAGGTGCTATGGCCCTTACCGGCCTTCAGCTAAATATGTCCCAGCCACACATGTCCCCCATGTGTTTTCTTTTCAACCTCCTCTCACCAACCTGTTTTCTCAAGGTTCTTTTGAAAGGAAGTGAATTAGTGAACAGACTCTTGTGGTGTAATAGCAATCTCTGACCTTGGCAGCAAGTAGTCAGCCAGAATGCTGGTTGTAGCATCAATCACAGTTAGGCATAACCAGAAGTTCTCTGGCCCGGTAATCATAAACCGGGAAGTACTTCTCCCACAAGGGAGAAGTGCTGGAATTACTGGCATAGGCCATATTCACTGGGGAGTGCTGGCTGCCGGCCAAGCTCCAGGTTCCCCATAGTGGACCGCATCTCAGAAAAACACGGTAGATTATGGTGTCCTCTTCTGGTCTTCGTACTCATGCAGGGATTCATGAACCACACACACGTGTACGTACACCACACAGGTGTTTTTCTACATTTTTTAATTTTATGTTTGGCTTGCATGTATGTCTATGCGAGTGTGTTAAATTCACGGGAAGCAGAGTTACAGAGAGCTGTGAGTTGCCACGTGGGTGCTGGGAATTGAACCTGAGTCCTCTGGAAGAGCACCCAGTGCTCTTAACTGCTGAGCCATTTCTCCAGCTCCAAAAGTCTGAATTTAGAATGACCTGGTGGCACAGACCTGGTGGAGATTGAGGCAATCGGAGTTGGTACTTGGGCTACCGGGTAAATTCAAAGCCAGCCTGCGCAATTTAGAAAGATCCTCTCTTGAAATAAAAAGTAAAATGAAGCCAGGCATGGTGACAGACCAATATATTCCTAGCACTCAGAGGTAGAGGCAGGTGGATCTCTGTGAGTTCGAGGCCAGCCCGGTCTACAAAGTGAGTCCAGGACAATCAGGGCTCTGTTACACAGAGAAACCCTGTCTCAAAAAACATAGATAGATAGATAGATAGATAGATAGATAGATAGATAGATAGATAGATAGATAGATAAAAGTAAAATGAATGAGGGAAGAATTAGAGCAAAGTATAAAGATACACGCATAGACAGATGCGTTAATGAAACATTGCTTCGTTTACTAACTTCGAAAAATAGTAGGGACTTGTGGTGGTTTGAATAGGTATGCTCCTCATTGACTAGCATGTTTGAACGCTTGGCCGCTTGGCCCGTAGGGAGTGGCACTAATAGGAGGTGTGGCCTTGTTGGAGGAAGTGTGTCACTGTGGGGGGGTAGGGAGGAAGAGCTTTGGGGTCTCCTATGCTCAAGCCTGCTGTGGCACGCCGTCTCCTGCTGCCTGTGGATGGAGATGTAGAATTTGCGGCTCTTCCAGCACCATGTCTGCCTACATGCCACCATGCTTCCCGCCATGATGATGATGATGGACTAAGCCTCTGAAACTATAAGCCAGCCCCAATTAAATGTTTTCTTTTATAAGAGTTGCCATGGTCATGGTGTCTCTTTTATAGCAACGAAACTGTAATGGAAAGGGGGGGGGGGCTCAGCCGAGCACTTGCTGCTCTTGGCAGGGGATCAGAATTTGACTCCCAGGTGGCGACATTCTACAATTCTCCTTTCAAGGGATCTGAAGCCATTATTGGGACTTCTTGGATACCAGGTACACACATGGCACATACATAATTATGAGAAAAGCATACATAGAATTAATGAATAAAAACACTCATACACATAAAATGTATAAATTAAACTAAAATTTAAAAAGAAACTATATTGTTGCCTGGGAGAATTTTTGTTGTTGTTTGGCTGGTTTTGTTTTTCAAGACAGGCTTTTCCTATGTAGCCCTGGCTGTCCTGGCTGGCCTCGAACTCACAGAAATCCACTTACCTCTGCCTCTCAAGTTCTGAGACTAAAGGTATGCACCACCACACTCAGCAGCTTGGGTGATTTTTACGAGAAAAGTTAATCACAAAAAGGACTAGGGAGATGTGTCAGGAAGAGCACTTCTTGTGCTAGAATTTGCCAGCTTGTGTAAGCATGAAGACCGGAATTCAAATCCCAGGATTGCTGGGGCTTGCTGGCTGCCAGCAAAGCTCCAGACTCAGTTAGAGGCCCTGTCTCAAAGGAATAACATGAAGAGTGATAGAGAAATGACAGCCGATGTCCCTGATAGCTGTGTAGTAATTTTCACATAAATCAGAAACTATGCACCACTAAACAACTGTGTCGCTGTTTTAGCGGTGCTTGTTTGGATGGCTGGAGAGATGTCTCAGTGGTTAAGAGGACTGACTGTTCTTTCTAGAGGCCCCAGGTTCAATTCTAAGCACCCACACGGCAGCTCACAACTGTCTGTAACTCCAGTTCCAGAGGATCCAACAACCTTACACAGACATGCATGCAGACAAAACACCAATGCACATGAAATAAAATAAAACAAGTGATTAGAAATGCTGGTTTTACTCTTCTTTCTGAACCGTTCTTCAGTCTTTGGTCTGCCCATAGCTGAGAGTTCCTGGCTTCATAGAAATAGACGTTGAAGCCAGGTTAGTTTTCCAGGGCAATAGAAACAGTGACTCCCCGTGCTTTTGTTAAAGTAAAGGCCTTCAGAATCATGTATTTCGCAGACGTCATTAACTAAAATTTCTGGAGTCCTTAGGAAGTTCCTAGGGAAATGCTTCAAGTCTCATAAGCCCTAGGATGGAAACCTAAATTGAAAGTAATTAATGGAAATCCAGTGAAACACAAGTCCCTTTTGGTTTTTTGAAACAGGATTTCAATATATAGCTCAGTCTGTTCGCAAGCTCTTTTTGCCTTTTCTTTTTGTTCCTCTTTATTTATTTATTTATTTTTAAGACAGAATTTAGTGTAGCCCAGGCTAAACTTCTACCCGAATTGTAGCCGGAGATGATCTTGAGCTGGTGTGCCTGTCCTCTGCCCCCTGCTCTAGTACGGATACCCATTACACCTCTTGTGTTTCACTCTTCCTGCACCCTTGTGCCACCACAAACAACTGAATGATAATCTTGGTCATCTCGAATGTATTAGTCAATTCGCAGAAAGTAGTAGGAAAGAGACGTGGGTTGTGGTTAGTTCAGTGATTTTTTTTTCCCCTTGGTGTAGCCCTGGCTGTCCTGAACTCACTTTATAATCCAGCCTGGCCTCGAACTCACCGTGATCTGCCTGCCTCTGCCTCCCGAGTGCTGAATGAGCCATCACTGTCTGGCTCAATGAATATTGTTTGTTTGCTTGATTTTGTTTGCCTGAGACAGGATCTCACTGTGTAGCACAGGCTAGCCTAGAACTTGAAGTCTTCCTCCCTCTGTATCCCACATGCTAGAAATACAGCCCTTGCCTTGATTTGTTTTTGTTTTGTATCTTGAGACAGGGTCTCATATGGCCCAGGCTGCTCTTGAACTCATTATGTAGCAAACACTGCCCCAGCCATCCAGGTGCTAAGATTACATTATAGGCACATACAAGTGCTCTACCATGGAGCTATATCCAGCCCTCCTTTTACTTTTAATTTTGAAACATAGTCTCAGTAAGTTTTCCAGGCTATCCTTCAACTTACTTTGTTTTTTTGTTTTTGTTTTTGTTTTGTTTTGTTTTTTTCCAGACAGGGTTTCTCTGTGTGGCCTTGGCTGTCCTGGACTTACTTGGTAGACCAGACTGGCCTGGAACTCACAGAGATCCTCCTGCCTCTGCCTCCCTGAGTGCTGGGATTACAGGTGTTCGCCACCTTGCCTGGCTTCTATAATGTACTTTGTGCCCCTCCCTGGGGTATGAAGTAGCCCTTTGAAAAACTTTCTAGTTTGCCTGAGCCTTTCAAGAATCTGGGATTACAGGCCTGTACTAGTAGGCTGGTCCATTCTTAAAATTTAACGCCTTTTATATTTTTAGTCTTCTTTGGGGGCATATGGTGTGGTGTAGTGTGTGTGTGTGGGTATGTGTGTGTTATACATGTGAATGTGTACATATGGATACCAAAGGAAGACAATCGGTATCTTCCTATATTGCCACGCATTTTATTGCCTCCCACTGAGCCAGAGCTGGCCTGCCATTTGGGCTAGGCAATTGGGGGCTGGTGATTTCCCAGGTTTTCCTGTAGCCACCCTTCACTGTTCAGGTTTCATATAGCATTTTATTATTTTTTTTAAGATTTATTTATTTTTTTATACAGTGTTCTGCCATATACACTAGAAGAGGGCACCAGATCTCGCTATAGATGCTTATGAGCCACCACGTGGTTGTTGGGAATTGAACTCAGGACCTTTGGAAGAACAACCAGTGTTATTAACCTCTGAGCCATCTCTCCAGCCCCATATAGCATTTTATAGTGGGGCTAGGAATTTGAACTCAGGTCCTCATGTTTGCACAGCAAATTCTTTAACCCACTGAGCCATCTCCCCAACCCTTTATCTTATTTATATGTGATTTTTGTAGTTGTTGAAGCAGGCGCTCATCTCACTGCTTAGCTTTGGCTGGCCTAGGACTTGCTGTGTAGATAAGCCTCAAACTTTTGGTGATTCTCCTGTTTCCACCTCTCCAGTCTAGGATGACAGCCTTATACCACTATGACTGAAAAATATTTTGAATTGTTTGGCCTTGGCCTTTCTGTACACTTGTATTGCCGTGCTGGGTTTTGCTTGTTTGTTTTGTTTTGTTTTGAAATCAGAATATTCTTTACACTGACAGGTGATATGCAAATACTTTCTTGATTTATGCCTTTAATTATGCTTATCTTTTTCAAGTAGGCAAACATAGTAATCTTTAATTACTTTTGTGCTTAGGAAGTCCTTGTCTGAAATAACTAACTTTTGTATAGGCAAGTGTGTGTGTTGAAGAATTAAATCTAGAACCTCCTCCATAGTAGGTAACCAGTGAGCCACATTCCTACTTCTGTTGTTTGTTTTCCTGGCACTTAAGCTCCAACTCCGAGCCATGTTATGCTAGTCAAATGCTCTGCCACTGACTTGTTTTGTTTTGCTATTTGAGACTGGATCTCGCAGAGTCAAGGCTGGCCTCAGCTTTGCTAAGTAGCCAGGATGACCTTGAACTCCTGGCTCTCTGCCTAAGTGCTAAGACTAGATGTGTATACCACCACCTCTGACTGGACTCATTTTGTTTTGTTTGCTTGTTTCTGTTTTTGTTTTTCAAGACAGGGCTTTTCTCTGTGTAGCTCTGACAGCCCTGGAACTCACTATGTAATTCAGGTTGGCCTAAAATTCACAGATATCCCCCTGACTCTGCCTCCCATGTCAAGTGCCTCTCAACCACCCATAAACTCCAGCTCCAGGGTGGGGTCCAACACCTCTGGCTTCTGCAGGCAAAGGCACATGCAAATAATTAAAAATCAATAATAACAAAGTAAATCTTCAAATTAAAATTATAAGGCCATCCTCAGCTATGTGGTGAGTTTGATGCCATACTGGGATGCCTGAGACCCTACATCAAAACAAAATAGTAACAAGAAAGAAAGCAACAAAGAAGAGAATACGGAGGTTTTCTTGAAACAATACTCGGTCTTGGTCTTTCTGTGTGATGTGCTCTCTGATTGTCTTAGGATGTCCATTGCTGTGAAGAGACACCATGACCATAGCAACTCTTATAAAGGTCAGCATTTAATTGGGATGACTTACAGTCTCAGAGGTTTAGTTCATTATGGTCCTGGCAGGAAGCATGGCAGCTTGCAGGCAAACTTGGTGCTGGAGAGGTAGCTAAGAGTTCTATCCACATCTGGATCCACAGGCAGCAGGAAGAGAGAGACACTGGGCCTGGCTTGAGCTTCTGAAACCTCAAAGCCTACCCCCAGTGACACAGTTTCTCCAACAAGGCCACCTCCTAATAGTGCTGCTCCCTATAAATATATATATCCCTATGTATGTATGTGTGTGTGTGTATATATATATATATTTGACAGGTTTTTTGTCCTTGGACTCTTGATCTTTTTGCCTTTACTACTGGGATTACAGTTCTGTATACTTCTGTACAGTTCTATACCACTATATTCAGGTCTGTTTTCTGTCATTTAGAGTTGACTGATTTGACAAATTTAACTTATTGACTACAACCTATATATCATTGCATTAGTAAGGGTTCTCTAAAGTAACATAGGTTATAGAATGAATATATATATACATATATATGTATGGGATTTATTAGAATGTTTTATAAGCTTCAGTCTAGCTAATCCAGTACTGGCTGCCTGTTAATCAAAGATCTAGTAGCTGCTCAGTCCATGAGGCTGGGTGTCTCATCTGGTCTTCATAATATGCTGGAATCCCAAAGAGGTAGGCTCTAGCTGGCCAAGGACCATGAGTGTGTGAACGCTGATCCTGCCTCCTGTGAGTGACAACATTGGGTGGTCTAGCTAGAGCAGTATTGGACAGCTTACCCTGGTGGTGTGGGTATGGGAGAGTCAGAGGGCTGGCCAGCTCAGCTGCTGCCCAGGCCCAGATCTAAGGCTTTAAGTTGGGTCACCCCAACATCTTCATTCTCTGTGAACTCTTGGGGTATGTGAAAGGGCTGGTCCTGCTGATCCAAAACTGCAGGTTCTCCATGACATGGGGCAACAACGGGATATCCCAGAGGAGTCCTGGTGAGGATCCAATATTGATGATGCCACAGAAGCCAGAGACCTCACGCCAAACCCAATGAAGCATTACAACAAACATTTGCAAGTGAAGATGTGTGGACAGAGGGACATACTGTGTGATGCTACAGCTTCCACGATGAGATGTTTTCTATGCTCTATTGTTTATTTATTTTTGTTTGTTTATATGTTTTTATTTTGGAGGGAGGTTGCAAGGGCAGACAGTGGAGACAGGGCATCGAAAGGTGAGTGTGTGTAACAGTATAGTCAGGTGCTTTATACTGGATTGTTAACTAATTTGCTCCCCAAGGTCTGCTTGCTGTCTTTTATGAGCAGTCACTCACGTACCCCAAAATGATTTGTAACCTTGCCTAAAAACTTATTCCTGTTTGACCGATAAAAAGCCAAGACACCTGGGCGGGGCAAATAGGCCAGTCGTGGCTAAGGTTCTAGGGTTTGGGGGAGAGGAAAGCATCTTGGGAGGTACTGTACAGGAAGAGGAGGATGGAAGGAGTACTCGGCCATGGGTTAGCGTGGGAGAAGCACATGGCCGGCATGGATGGAAGAATTGGCCCCGATGAAGAATAAGCAAGTATTTATGGAATTATGAATGGGAGGTAGCCTGGGATGGGGCTGGGAAGTAAAGATAGTTTAGAGGGTTACTGTCTGTCCCGCTCCAGGTGAAAAAAGGCTATTCTAAATCGTAGCAGCTGTCTGTCTTCTATTGATTCTAATAGCAGGATAGATAGGCCACCATAATAATTATAGGGCAAATAATAAACATTTTTAGCCCAATACCCTTAATTTTCAGCAACAAGTGGGACTGGGATGCACGATGTGAAACCCACCCAAAAAAATCAATATTTAGTAACCAACAAAGAAAAAAAGAAAGGAAGAAAGTAGGTTCTAGTGCCAGTGAAGGAACAGACTTGCTTTCAAGAGTGAGAGCAAGCAAGCAGACAAAAACCAAACACTTCCTTCTTCCATGTCCTTATACAGGCTGCCAGCAGAGGGTGTGGCCCAGACCACGGTGGGGCAGAAGATGTGGTAGAGACAGCTGCTGAACACATGACTGTCAGGAAACAGAGACAGAAGAGTATATCTATGCCTGCAAAGGATGTCTCTGCCATGACCCACTTCCTCCACCTAGGCTCACCTCCTAGAGTTTCTACCAGCTCTTAAAAGAGTGCCACTGTCTGGGCACTGAGCTTTGAGCACATGAGCCTTACACAGGCAGTTCATATTAAAGCCATTAAAAAATGTAAATTCACATATCACAGAATTCTGTGTACACATATCTACATACTATATAAATGTATACATATATTTTAGTTATGTTTTCCATCTTTTAAAAATATCTTGTTTGTGGGCTGGAGAGGTGGCTCAGAGGTTAAGAACACTGGCTGAGTTCAATTCCCAGCAACACCATGGTGCTCATAACCATCTATAGTGAGATCTGGTGCCCTCTTCTGGTGATCATGCAGGTAGAATGCTGTGTAAATAATAAATCTTTTTTAAAAAAATCTTGTTTGTTGTTATTGTGTGTGTGTGTGTGGTGCACACTGCACTGTGTGAAGGTCAGAGGTTAGCTTTCAGTTTGTTCCTTCCACTTTTACATCAGTTCTGCAGCTTAAATTCAGGCTGTTAGGCTTTCAAAAGCAAGAAGATTATTTACTGAGCTGTCTCACTGGCTAGTTATTTATTTATGTATCCATCTACTTATTTATCAACCTCTCTCTATCTATCATTAGTGGTGTGTGTGTGTTTCTAGCATGCATGTGAAAGTCAGAGGACAACTTTGTTAAGGTGATTCTCTCCTTGTATCTTGACATGAAATCGGGAGATTCAGTTCAGGTTGCCAGGTTCATGCAGCAATTATCATTACCTGTTTTCTGAGCCATTGTTCCAACCCTATTTTCATTTTTTTAAGTCAGGATCTCTGTAATGCAGGTTGGTTTTGAACTCCAGCTCCTCCTGCTTCTACCTCCCAGGTACTGTACCATCATGACCAGCTACATGAATACAGATACAAACAATAGCAATGGACTATGTAAGAAAGAGGCTGGGCACTGAACATCAGAGAGCGAAGGGGCACTTTAACTTTGGGACTAACTTTCTCATGGTGTAGTAGATAGAACCCAGGGTCTTGCACATTCTAGTTAAGTGCTATGCTACTAAGCTACGTCACCAGCCACGTAGTATTTAATCTTTTAAAGTCATGGTCATAGGGGTTGGAGTGATGGCTCAGTGATCAAGATCACTGACTACTCTTCTAAAGGATCGGGGTTCAAGACCCAGCACCCACATGGCAGCTCACAGCTATCTGTAACTCCAGTTCCAGGGGATCTGACACCCTCACACTAATTTACACAAAAATAAAATAAAGATTTTTAAATGCCATGGCCATATATCATAAAAATACATTATCAATCATCAACACTGCATACAGATACTGATAGAAGATGATAGATAGATAACTAGATGATAGATTTAAAAATTTTTAAAACAAAAAATACAAGGGTAGAGTTGGGCTCAAGTTGTACTCCTCTGTGACAGTATTTATTCAACATTCATGGGCTCATTCTCCTTCTCTGTAATATAATATTGTTGGTTCAAAAGAATCCTTAGGCTTTAGCCTTTTAGATATTCGTGCTAGCTAGTTTTATGTCAACTCGACACAAGTTAGCGTCATTTGGGAAGAGGGAAGCTTAATTGAGAAAATGTACCCACCAGATTGGCCAGAGGACAACCTCATGGCACATTTTCTTAACTGAAAATTGATGTGGCCAGGCCACCGCAGGCAGGTGGTCTTGGGGTGTATAATAAAGTAGGCTGAGCAAGTCATGAGGAGCAAACCAGTAAGTAAGCAGCAACTCCTCCATGGCCTCCTCCAGGTTCCTGCTGTGAGTTCCTGACCTGGCTTCCCTTCACAAAGGACTGTGACTAAGATATGTAAGCTGAAACAAACCCTTTCCTCCCCATGTTGCTTTTGGTCATGGTACTTTATTATAGCAAAGGAGCCCTAACTAAGACAATATTGCAATTGTCCTGGTTATTATACTAGAATTATAAGCTTCATTCATCCTCTGCGTACAAGAGCATATGCAATTATTTTTAAAGGAGGTGGTTTTGTTATTCCTTGCATCAGCAAACACTGAGAATCTCACATAAAAAGACCAAGCTAGAAACAGGATATAGTCTCCACCTTGATCATCTAGTGGGGGAAGGAGCTACATAATAAATATGCTCTTATAAAAGCAAAATTCCAAATGTTTGATTTTACCAATGAAGACTTGGGAGCCAGATGCTGGGGTGAAAACCTTCTAGTTCAGAAAGGCAGAGAAAGCCCCCAGCTGACCTTCCTACCTAGCTCATATCCCAGAAGAAAAACCGCCAAAAGCCCTTTCTTCTTCGACATACTATCTTAAATACCCTTCCCTCAGTGTCCCTTTCTGTTGAATCCCTGTCAGCTGGTTACTTGCTCTGCTTCTTGACCTAGGATTAGCTGTATTTAATCCTGTTTACATACAGAAAGCACCTGGACTAAAGGTGTGTGCTAGGACTGAGCCTCACCACAACTGGTGAGGTGCCATTGGCACACGCATGAGGACCTGATGGAACCCCCAGCATCCATGTAGAACCTGGTTTCAGCTGCGGTGATGCTTATAACCTCAACGCTCTGGGGAAGGAGAGACACACATGTCTCAGAGGATTTGCTAGCCATCCCGTCTAGCTGGATTGTCAGCTTCAAGTTTAACGGGACCCTGTTGCCGGAGTCCACCGGCAGAATCGAACAGTTCCTGAGCGGGGAGTGAGGATTGAAAGAAAATTACAAACCAACTGACCAAACAAACAAGCAAACCAACCAACCAACCACAATACACTACACATGGGATCTGTTTGAGAGGGCCGCCAGTAGAAACTGTCACACTGCTTTATTCCACAGTCCCTTTTTATAGTCAGAGCAAAGTACCTCAATACAATGAAGGGGTTCCAGGAGTCAAATTTGTTTACCTCGACGACCACTTGTCTGTGTGATCCTCACACAAACAAAAGGAAGTGAACTTGGCAAAACATCCTGCCCATCCCTGTCTCTAGGTGAAGGCCAGAGTGAAAATGTGCTTCGCTGAGAGCCTAACAAACAAGCGGCAATCCACACCCTGGGACTTAAATTAAAAGCAAGATCAGTAGAGGATGACACCCTACCTCGACCTCTGGCCTCACACGTGCTCATATGGGCAAGCCTAACAGCACACACACACAATAGGGAGGTCGGTGCGGTGTCACTGCACCTGAGTAAGCAGGTGACACATAAGAGAGGGGAGGTTGGTTAGAAGGCAATTCCTTTCATCCTTTCAAGGACGTCTGGGCAAGCATTCCAGAAGCCAGTGAGTCTGCTTTCTCTTGTAAGTAGAAAGGGAGAGAAGATGCTACGGCTCAGAAACGGAGCCCCACCCTCCCAAGCGCTGGATTAGAAGAAGTAGGATGAGCACGAAGGTGCTTAAGGATACAAGATCCAAGCTGCATGCAACGAACATGATGATTTTAGGGGGTTCAAGGTTTAGGGGTTGGTGAATAGGAGATTGTAAGCTGAGGAACAGGGTAGAATGGAACATTTCTTCTAGAGACAAAGTGGGTGGGGGACCCGGCGCTAAGGAAGAAGTGGGTGGGAAGACAGGGGCTCTCTCTGATGAGTGGGCACAGACTCGGTGCCACCGAGAATCGGGACGACGGCCTGCTCCCAAGATCGCAGTTGCCCTCGCGGCCCCCAGGGGCTGGTGTGAGATGCTCCAGGTTGGGGTTGGGGCTGCTAGCGGCAGCGCAGAGAGCATCAGCCGCTCACAGGCCCGCAGCCGGCGGCAAGGATCCGGAGCCGAAGCCGAAAGCCGAGGGACGCGCGTGCGCACAGCGCGGCGGCGGCTCGCGCGGCCGCCGGGAAGTTGTGAGCGCGGAGGCGCGCACGCGGGGACCCGGTCGCGCGCAGCCGCGGTCTCCGTAAGTTGTCTCCTTGAGCCGCGGTCGCCGTCGCCCTCGACGCGGTCGTCCCCGCCGAGCCGCGGGCGCCCCGTATTCCGGGGCCCGGCCCGGCCCGGCGGCAGCTGGCCCGCCGAGCGCAGCTTGCTGGGGAGGAAGGCGGCGCCTCGCGTCCTAGGGCCGCCGGAGCGGGGAGGAGACCATGTCCGGGAAGTACCGTCAGATCTCCACGACCGAGCGCGTCATCAAAGGTGCCAAGCGCGCCGCGGGGAACGGCCCTCGTCGGGCGACGGCTCGGAAACTCGAGGAGCGGGGATGGAGGCAGCGGCGGGAGGCGCTGCAGGGCGCGGGGAGGACCCGGCGGCCGTCCGCCGGCGTCCTCGGTAACTGCTGGACGGGTGCCTAGCGGGAGGTGGGTAGAGCGCCCGCGCCCGCTATCCACTCCCACAGCATCCAGGTGGTCTCTCCTGATTTCACTCACACCCCCATCCCCCGGCCCCGTCTAGGGATGCCGACAGGATGCCCCGTCTAGGGTTGTGAAAGCAGGGAGTTCCCTGGACTCACCCAAGTCGTGCCTTCTCTTAGGCTCAGCTCTTTCTTACTGCTCCATGCCTAACCCTTCAACAATCTTTTGAGGGGTGTGGTGGGTATACTTGTGCACGTTTGGCCCGCTTTGTCTAGTTATTGCTTGTACTGAAAGAAACGAGATCATGGTAACGCAGGTCTTCTTAACAGTGCTTAAGCGGGCTTACAGATTTCTTGACCTGTGGGTATTCTGTTTTCCCTCTGGCTGCCGGGACTTAGTGAATAACAGTCTCTGAGATGTCTACCGTTGTACCTGAATTTCATTGTTATTATAAGAAGAAAACATAAAAGTGTTTCTAAATGTTGTAGGGCGTTATGGAATAGTTTCAGCCCTTTACCCAATAGGACCTGTCAGACGTAACCACTGATTCATGTGCTTCTGTTGTCCGGCTTGTAAGACCTCCTCCTCCCCTCTCCATATTAATAGTTGGTTTGAGAGCACCGTTTTCTAAGAGGGTAATACGCATAGACCGGCTGTTTCTGGATGAGGTGGTTTTCATCATAGTGGGAGAAAACGATTAAAATCCTTTTCTCCATTTCATTTTGATATTAGGAGAAAGGAAGCTAAAGTTAGCAATTATCTTTTTTGAAGGGGAGCCTATTGAGTTCTCACACAGAGAAGGACAGTATTGGTGTCATAAACGTTGGTTGTCTGCTTTGCCAAACAGTACATATGGTACTTTCTCGAGACCTACTTCCTCCGAATTTGTTATCAGTAGGGATTTAAGTCAATTGTTCATAGAATGGATGTTAGCCCTTTAACAGAGTGTCATGATCTCTTTAGCGTGAGTCTTCATAGCATCCAGCTAATAAGGAAGATATATGCCTCTTTTAATACTCAGAAATCACCTCATACAACCTTGTCTGGTGGAGCAAGGTCATCATTAAGTACATTAGCTTTGAATTGTACCGTTAATGTGGCCAGTGTATTCGGCTGTGTGAGATTGTTGGCGGTTTTCTCTACATTAAAATGACTTCTTGACATTGTACCGTTGTAGTGTTTCATTCCTCTTCTTCTTTCTAGTACTTTTCTCTGTCAAAATATGTCTATTTCTCAGCTGCAGTAGGCAAGGGAACCGGCTAAATCTGAATCCCGTGTCAAGTCGGGATGAGTAAGGCTTGAGCAAGGCTTAGTGGCACCCTCAAAAGAACCTCAAAGTCTAATCGCCTTTTGTATCAGTTATTTCCACCATAATGTATAGAGGATGTTTTTAAATGACCATTTCTTACACCTAAACAGAAGTGAAATGAAAGACACTTAAAGCTCAGGTGTGGTTTACTGCTAGTAAGTTTACAGCTGAGTGAATGCCATCTTTACAGTCTGTACAATAGGATACAAACTCTTTAGCAGAATTACAGATTATCACATGCTGTATATACTCAAGACCTAAGCCTCTGTGTGTGTGTGTGAGTGAGTGAGCAGGTCTGTTGTCCAGCCACACACTACCTCCCACCACAGTCTTAAGGGCTGGGATTACATCCTACATACCTGGTTTAAGGCTTTTTTTCTTTTTTGAGACAGAATCTGTCTATGTAAGTCCTGGGTATTCTGGAGCTCAGTATGTAGATCAGGCTAGCCTCAAAATCACGAAGATCCAGCTGTCTCTGCCTCTGCTCAAGCGCTTCGATTAAAGGTGCATGCCACCACACCTGGCCTCTTTTAAAAAAATTATTTTACGTACATGAGTATTATGCCTGTGTGTAAGGATGTGCACCATGTGCATGCCTGGAGTTCTCAGAGGCCAGAAGAGGATTCTCACAGTGAAAGTTAACAGGCTTTGTGAGCTGCTATGTGTGTGTTGGGAACAGAACCTGAGTCCTCTATAAGAGCAGCAGGTGCTGTTTGCTGTCTCTCCAGCCCCAAGCCTAAATTAAATTAATAAAAGTAAATGATTTCAGATCTTACATTAAAAAATTTTAGCATAAGCACTTGACCACAGTAATGTCGGATTCTGTGTAACTTTATTCTTCAGTTTTCCGGAGTTTGGAATAGTTTAAAGTCTCTTTTAACAAAATTGGGTTGTGAGGCCAAGCATGGTGGTAAATGCCAGTAATCGAAGCACTTGAGAGGTGGAGGCAAGAGAATCAGGAGTTCAAGGTCCTTCTCTGCCACAAAGTGAGATCAAGTCTAGTCTGAGCAGCTTGCAATCCTGTTTTTAAAAAGGAAAGGAAGGAAAGCATGCCAGATATGACTGAGCCAGAAAGGCCTATCCTATTTGGCTCCAAGTCCTGATCTGGACAGTTGTGTGCATTTCTTCACAGCTCCAAAGCTGCACGGGAGGTGATGCCATCCCGTTATTTTTGGTTGTCTTATATCCTGTTAACTTTAAAGTCTGCTTAATTATTTTGTGTGAGCAAATCTTGGAGAAGAGTGGATGGACAGGTGTGATTGGGTTTTAAATGGCCTTTAAATGCAGCTTTCTGACACTGAAGGAGGTAGAAAACCTGCTTTACTCCTGCTTCTGGGGAGTTGCCTTTTGTCTGTGTGCTAGTGGGGTTTTTTTGTTGTTGCTGTTGTGGTGGTGGTGTTTTTTTTTTTTTTTTTTTTTTTTTTGGTTAGTACCTAAAATAATGGGTTTCGTTATATTTTTATTCTTTGCTTGTGAGCCTTTGCCTTTAACAGAAGAGCCATCTCTCCAGCCCTGACTGTCATTATAACATTATTTATTTGTTTGCTTGCTTGTTTGAGACAGGATCTCGCTGTGTAGCATGGTGGCCTGGAACTCAGTGGAATACACCAGGGTGACCTCTGCTGCCTAGGGCTTCACTTAAAGACTATTCAATGTCACACCCGGCTTTTTACTTTGCCTTTCTATTGACACTTGTACTCATCTGTAGTAATTTTTCTAGTCTACCCTCACTCATAGAATTGATACAATGATTGTGGAAACTTAAGATAATGTTAAGAAACATCAACACAGTTTCAATCAATCCCCCTGCCCCATGATCATGCTATGTAAGCCCTGGCTGGCCTCCAAATTGGTGCAGTTCTTCTTTCAGAAGGACCTCTTTACAGGTTTGTACCGCTGTACCTAGCTGCATACTAGATCTCTAGCTACATAAGTTCTTAGGAGGAACTCATTCACCAAAATTAAAAAGCAGATGAAATTATTAGAAGATTCCACAAACAACCATTATCCTAGCCAAGAAACACCTGTTTTGAAATACAGAGGTTATGTGAGTGGAATCCTATCCACAGGATGAAGAGGTGAACTTGTGCCCACTGTCTGTCTGGTGGCTAACTTCTTCTGCAGCTTATTTTATGCTTAAAACCTCTTAGGATCTCACTACTTCATCAAGTGTTATTAGGTGTCATCTACAGAGTATCCTAATTGTGTTCATTTGTTTCTCTACTTTGAAAGTCTCATTTCTATGAGCCTCTAATGCAGAGTCTCTGAGCTGGGTTCTTGCTGGTATCTGGAGCAAACAACTAGGAACCCAAAGAACTAAGTTATGAAATTTTTTTCTGTTTTACACCCCTCCCCCCATTTTTCAAAGTTTCTTTTTTTGTTTGTTTGTTTGGGGATTTTATTCTCTTGGTGTCCTGAGAGGTTTTTTATTTCTTTCTTCCTTTCTCTCTCTCTCTCTTTTTCTTTCTTCCTTCCTTTCCTTCCCTTCCTGCCTTCCTTCCTTTCTTTCTTTTTTTCGTTTTCTTTCTTTCTTCTCCCTCCTTCCCTCTCTTTCTCTCTTTTCTTTCATTCTCTTTCTTTTTCTTTAATTTCTTTCTTTTTTCTTTTCATCTCCCTTCCCTTCCCATTTTTTCCCTTGTTTCCTTTCCCTTTTCCCTCCTTTTCCCCTTTCCTTTCCCTTCCCTTTCTTTTTTCTTTCCTTTCCTTTCTTTTTCTTTCCTTTTTTCTTTTCTTTGTAGGGGCTGGAAAAATGGCTCAGAGGTTAAGAACACTGTATGTTCTTCCAGAAGTCCTGAGTTCAATTCCCAGCAACCACATGATGGCTCACTACCATCTATCCTGGGATCTGATGCCTTCTTCTGGTGTGCAGGTATACATGCAGATAGAGCACTTATCTACATGAAACAAACAAACAAACAAATCTTTACAAATGTAGTCTGAACCTTGCTAATCATGAAACTTGGAAGGTAGAAAGAAAAGATTGAAAAAACAAAAACCTTCGTGCCAGAAACAGCTGCATTTGCATCTCCTGGGAACTTAGAATTGAAAAGAAAGCAAATCACACATACTAAAGCTTATGTGTTGTAGTTTTACCTAAATGCTCCCATGAAGGATGCAGATGGCATAAGCATGGTTGGAAGGTTTTTTGTTTTTTTGTTTTGTTTCATTTTTGTTTTTTTGAGACAGGGTTTCTGTCTGTAGCTTTGGCTTGAAAGTCTTTTTTTTTAATTAAATTTTTACTTTTTATATTAATTACAGTTTATTCACTTTGTATCCTTCCCAGTCCCACGCTCCCTCCCTCATCTCCTCCAATGCCCCTCTCCAAGTCCACTGATAGGAGAGGTCCTCTTCCCCTTCCATCTGACCCTAGCCTATCAGTTCTCACCAGGACTGGCTGCATTGTCCTCCTCTGTGGCCTGGCAAGGGCACTCACGGGGGCTTGAAAGTCTTTTTACTCCTAAGTAAGCATCTTAAGTTTTCAGTGGGGGTAGCATAATACCAGTACTGAGAAACATCTTTGTATATTAATTTCCAATGTAAATAAGACTTATGGCATGTTTTTGTTGTGCTTGCCAGCAGGGTGTGGTTTGTACTTGATTTGCAGTTGTAGTCAATAAACTACAAACTTGGAGACACTTGAAGATGTTGCTGTTGAGAGTCATTTGTCTTAATAGAACTCGGGCTGCTGAAAGGACATTCTAAACACTGAGGGTTTTTTTTTTTTTTTTTTTTTTTTTTTTTGAGCACTGATAAGCTGTTCTCATTAGCCTCTGGTTGTGACCAAAGTTTATATTAGACATTTGATGGTTCAGCTTTTTACAAAGCAACATGTCACTTGTTTGTTTTCAGTTCTGGAGATGGAGCCTTGAGTTCTGTGCGTGCTGGGCAAGTACTGTGGCACTGAACTAATAATTTTCGATCACACTCTACTATAAAGTCTCTAAGTTACCAGATGAGTTAAGAGGGAAATGTTAAGAACTCAAAGTGACAAATAATTAAAGCGCTTTCTTAGGCCATATTTGGTAGTAGGAAAAGAACGCTTATCTATTAGGGAGACATTTTTGGAAAAATTCAACTTTTAGATGTACATCTGTAAGAGAATTATTCAGCTAATTTTGTCATTTGTAGTCATTTTGGAGTATTGCTGCTACTTAATTGACAAATGACTAATGGAAATGAAAGCATGTCTCACAGTCTCATTCCTACCTTCAAGCATTTAACAGTTTTCAAGTTTAATGCATGGAGAAACTTCTGCCCGTAACCAAAGAGGAAAGAGAAGGCAGGTATATCAGAAGTGCCATAGACAGAGGTAAAGTGAAGAACAGGGTGCAAGGGCAGGTGATGATTCCACTAAGAAGCTGTAGAGGCAGCGCGGCAGTTAGGGGTACTTGTTGCTCTTACACGATCCACATGGTGGCTCACACCGCCTGTAACTCCAGTTCCAGAGCATCCTCTTCTGATGTCTGGGCATCAGGCATGCGTGCGCTACACATACACTCACACAATCAGACACATAAAATAAGTGTAAAAATTAAAAAAACAAAAAAACCTAAAGAGAGGACAGCAAGATTATTCTGATGTACTTAAAAATAGACTTATCAACTTAATCTATAATGATAAAAATATTTAAAAATTCCAGCCAGGCAGTGGTGGTGCATGCCTTTAATCCCAGCACTTGGGAGATAGAGGCAGGTGGATCTGTTTGAGGTCAGCCTGGTCTACAAAAGTGAGTCTAGGAGAGCCAAGGCTCCACACAGAGAAGCCCTGTCTTGAAAAAAACAATCCCTTAAATACATCATGAGCAGTGTTAATTATTTTATTTTATTAGACTGAAGTGAGGATGAAAAAAAGATTGAGGGATAGGTACTAAAACTATCCGTGAGTAGAGGAGAAAAAAACTTTCTAGGCTTACTTTCTTACCCGTTCAGTAATTGGCTCAAGTGGCGAGCTAACGGTCATTTTAGCTCTTCTCCTTTTCACTGTGGGGCCAGTCCTGCTAGATGAGGTGAGCGGCCTTCTGGTTTCCCTCTCACATCCTCCTTATCCACTGAGTGACCTTTTGCTCGGACTGTTTTTTCTCCAAGCTGCCTTCAGGATCTGTGACTAATGTAGAGGACTCTTCTCACAGTTGGAATCTTCCGTGAGTACCTCCTGCCTGGAGGATTGAGTCTAAGCTGGTGATCCTCCCTGAATGCTAAACCTGTCTAAGCTTTCTCCCACTTCCTCTTTTACATCTCACATCACATCTCCAGCCCACTTAACCACTGCCTGTAGGTCCCTGGGTGTTTTTCCATCTGCGACTGGGCATTACTTTTTTATAGAATTTGTCCTGCAACCTGCCTCATCCATTTGTCTTTCAAGAGTGGAGAGGAATTCTGGTATTTTTTTTTCCTCTACTAGATGGCTGTAAAGAATAATGGCTTTCTCAAAGTCAGATTTACCTGGATTCAAATTCTTTCTTGTCACAGGTAGCTGCACGACCATGGACAGTTTGCTTGTCTAGAAGAGCGATAATGAAGACTAACTTATAGGGTGATCGGAAAGATTAATAGACTGAACAGAGGGCAGTGGCAGGCACACATGAAGTTCTGTGTTTAGATGCTGCAGCCACCATTGCTGTTTTTCCCTATGAACTCCCATTAGCAATCTTAACTGTTGTGTTAGAGAGATGGCTTAGAGGTTAAGAGCACTGGCTGTTCTTCCAAGGTCCTGAGTTCAATTCCCCGCACCCACATAGTGGCTCACAACCATCTATAGTGACATCTGATTTCTTCTTCTGACATACACAGTATAAATGATAAATAAATATTAGTCACTTATTGGCAAGGTTTAGAAAAACAATCTTAACTGCTTTACAACTTTTAAAAAAGATTTATTTCTTTTTCAGTTTTATGTGTATGAGCATCTGTCTGCATGTATGTATGTGTATCATGTATGGCCAGAAAAGGGTGTTGGGCCCCCCAGAAATGGAGTCACAGACCTTTGTGAGCCACTGTGTGGGTGCTGGGAACTGAATCCGGAAATGCTCTTAACCATGGAGCTTTCTTTCCAGCCCCAGTTTTATAACCACTTGGGAGTTTTCATGCTGTAAATAGTACAGTACAGCTCGGTGGTTGAGTGCTTGCTTAATGTTTATGAAACCCTGGTTCCATTCTCCAGTTACACCCCTCCCAAATACTTCACACCAAATGGTTATTTTCAAGAGCAATAATAGTGTATTCTTGAAACTGAATACAGGGTCTAGCGCATGACTGGGTACCTAGGAAATGCTTAAGTGTGATTGTAAGAAGCTTATCTTTTGAATAACAGTATAGGAAAGAAGAGCATGGGCTCTGCTCATTACAACCTCCATGGCTTTCTTATTTTTCCTTGATTTAAAATAGTGGCTAGTACTGACCTCAGATTTTAAAGAGTGGTATATGTGAAGTGCATAGCACATTTCCAAGTGTAGGCACTTAGCAAATGCTAGCAGTCGTTCTACGTTAATCTTTGGTTGAGGTGTAGTTCACTGTAGAGCTTGCTTAGCATATTTGAGGCCCCAACACAGAGGTGGGTGTTAATCATAAATGTTGAGGAAATTTGACAGGAAACCTGTTTCATGTAAACTGGCATGTGAAATCAGAGTTAGAGTAATACATTATGTTTTCCAACTTTAAGTCTCCTTACCTTTGCAAAGATTTAAACCTCAAATTCTTAAGGAGAAAAATGGTGAAATTCCCTTTTTTGTAGTTTACATAGGATTTTGGAGTTGTCTATTCATAAACAAGTATTGATGAATTCTTACCATGTTGAACACATTTTTGGTTATGTTTAGAAGCTTAACTACTGCTTGGGATGTATTCACACACTATAGCGTGCAATAGTCTGCCTCCCCCAAAATGTCACAGAACCTTAGAACCATGGAGCTGCCTGTGACTAATGCCCATGGAAAAGTGGATGGCTAAACTAGACCACATCTGCTATGAGAGGTTTGCTCCCATATTCTGTAAATTAATCATCTTTAAAATTTTATGATCAATGGCTGAAAAGATGAGACTTAATTTGTGTTTCTCTATTGATGGCTAGGCTTTGTAGAAGTTTAAAAGTAAAGTGGAATTGTTTTAATGGGTGCTGGCATACTAAAAGGAGATTTGGCTGTCCAAGGCTATTATAAGTATATTATTATTATTATTATTATTATTGTGTTGCTGTTGTTGTGTGGAGATGCATGTGTTTATAGGGTATATGTAAATGTGGTTCATATGCATGTGGAGGCCAAGAAAGAAATACCATCAACCTTCTTTGAAACAAGGTCTCTCTTTGGCATGCTACTTACCAGTTAGGCTAGACTGGATTGGCCAGTGAGCCCTAGAAAGCTTCCCTAGTGCTGGGATTACCAGTCATACACAGAATTTTTACATGAATTCTGAGAATTAAACTGAGGCTCTCATGCTTGCAAAGCAAAGTGCTTCATTGGCTAAGCTGTCCACCAACCCCCAAGTTGGTTATTTTGACTTTCCTACACTATTGTGGAAAACATGCTATCACTGTAGAAGTTACTGTTCCTATGGTCTGGAGGGTTCTCAAAAAAGTAAATAGAACTTCCACGTGATCCTGGATTCCCCTACTGGATATATAGGCAAAGAAACCAAAGCTGTTCTTTTGAAGGGATGTTTATACTCCTGTGTTCAATGCAGGGTTATTTACAAGGCAAATTATAGAGCCAGCCTAAGAGTCCATAACTATAACATTCACACAATGCAAACATAGCACACACACAGGGTGCATTCATCTGGGAAATCCTGTCATTTATGACAACATAGATGGATCTGGAATACAGAACAAACCAGTGAAATAAACCAGGCCCAGAAAGACAACTTCTGCAAGGTCTGCCCTCCATGGGGACTTAGTAAAGCTGAAGTGAGTGGAGGGTAGCTGAGAGGCTCCAGGGTGGGGTGCCAGGGAATGGAGAGCTGTTGAGCAGAGGGTGGAGAGTTTGTGATAGGAAGGAGGAATCTTGTGATGTGTGTTGCATAGCAGAGTGACTGAAATAAACTAACAGTGCTACATTGTGTGTTTATTTGCAGTGGTGGTAGTAAGGGGGTGTGACAGGCTAGACTGTGCTTTTGGAGGTCAGAAGTCAACCTGCAGGAACTGGTTCTCTTCTGTCATGTGGATTACGGGGATGGAACTCAGGTCATCAGGCTTGGCAGCCAGAACCTTTACCTGCTGAGCCATCTTGCCGACTATTGTCTTTGACTTTTTGAGACAAGATCTTACTCTTTATCTCAGGCTGGCCTTGAACTTGCTATCTTCTTGCTTTCACTTCCTCTGCCTCAAGTGCCAGAGGCGTATACAGGCAATCCAAAGATGGAGGAGATCACTCACAGCAATTTCAGTTCTTAGAAACGCGAAGTTCCTAAACAAACACCCTCTCTAAACAGCTACATCCACCTAATATCCTGTAACACTCAAGTGGGACTTTCCTTTTTTTTTTTTCTTCATTTTCACAAATTGTGCTGTGAAGCATTTTATTACAAAATATACTTATACATAGACTAATGGGCTTAAAATTTATCACATTTACTTAATTTTTTTAGCTTGTCCTTCTAGTAAGTCTTTAGCTTCATTGATTTTGGCTGCTATATAAGGAGATCCTCCCTTGTCTGGTGATTTAAGAACATAATCCGTCGATGAGCATCCCTGATCTTTACTCTGTTGGCAGTAGGGCTCACACCTAGTATCAATGCTGCCTCCTGTTTTGTCATTTTGGGTTCAAACCTACCTCTATAGTACCCACTACTGAAAGCAGATTTTGGTAGGCTCTGAAAAACTTGTTTTACTTGAGGCTCCACATGCTTCATGGCTTGTAAAACATAACTGCCTGCAAATCTTGCAGCAGCAATGGTCAGTTTGACTGCTACCACTGTACTGGCCATGACTCCATTCCATGGCCCAGCCCTGCGTGTTCATTCCAGCGTGAGCCCACTGCCACGGTATAGGGACTTTCCTTTTTTAATGTAGATTTGAAGATTTGTTTTATTTTTAAGTGTGTGTGTTTGCATACATGTGAGTATAGGTAACAGTGAAGTCCAGAGAGGGTGATAGATCCCCTGAGGCTAAAATTGTAGGTGTTTGTGAGCCACTCAGTGTAGGTGTTGGGAATGGAACTTGGGTCTTCTACAAGAACAATATGTACTCTTAAACAGTGAGCCATCTCTCTAGCCCCTGGTTTTTTTTTTTTATATTAATTACAGTTTATTCACTTTGTAGCCCAGCTGTAGCCCGAATCCCACCCTCCTTCCCTTATCTCCTCCCATGCCCCTCTCCAAGTCCACTTCCATCTGACCCTAGCCTAAATGAAATGGACAATTTTAATTTTCTTGATATATTCCATTTTCCAAAATTAAATCAAGGTCAGGTAAATAGATTAAATAGCCCTGTATCCCCCAAGGAAATAGAAGCCATCATCAAAAGTCTCCCTTCCAAAAAAAGCTCAGGGTCAGATGATTTCAACGCAGAATTCTACCAGACCTTCAGAGAAGAGCTAACTCCAATTCTTTTCAAACTATTCCACAAAATAGAAACAGAAGGAATATTACCAAACTAATTCTGTGAAGCCACAGTCACCTTGGTACCTAAACCACACAAAGACCCAACCAAAAAAAAAAGAGAGAGAGAAAGAACTTCAGACCTATCTCTCTTCTGAACGTTGATGCAAAAATATTCAATAAAATACTTGCAAACCAAATCCAAGAACACATAAAAGATATCATCACCATGACGAAGTAGGCTTCATTCTAGGCATGCAGGGGTGGTTCAGTATACAGAAATCCTTCATTATAATCTACCATATAAACAAACTGAAGAAGAAAAACCACATGATCATCTCCTTAGATGCCAAAAAAGCATTTGACAAAATCCAACACCCATACGTGTTTAAAGTCTTGGAGAGATCAGGGATACAAGGCCCATACCTAAACATAGTAAAGACAATATATAGCAAACTTGTAGCAACATCAAACTAAACGGAAAGAAACTTAAATCAATCCCACTGGAATCAGGGACAAGACAAGGTTGCCCACTCTTTTCTATCTCTTCAACATAGTACTTGAAGTCTAGCTAGAGCAATAAGACAACTAAAGGCGATCAAGGGGATACAAATCGGAAAGGAAGAAGTATCACTATTTGCAGATAATATAATAGTATAGATGAGTGACCCCAAAATTCAACTAGGGAACTCCTTTAGCTGATAAACACCTTCAGCAAAGTGGCTGGATACAAAATTAACTCAAAAAATATTGGAAGCCCTCCTGAATATGAAAGACAAAAGGGCTGAGAAAAATTAGGGAAACTACACCCTTCACAATAGCCACAAGCCTGTTTGAAAAAGACTTCGTCTCTGAAGAAAGAAATAGAGGAAGATATCAGAAGATGGAAAGATCTCCCATGATCATGGATCAGTAGGATTAACATAGTGAAAATGACCATCTTACCAAAAGCAATCTACAGATTCAGTGCAATTCCCATCAGATTATCAACACAATTCTTTACAGTCCCTGAAAGAACAAGTCTCAACTTCATATGGAAAAACAAAAAACCCCAAATTGCTAAAATAATCCTGTACAACAGCAGATCGTCTGGAGGTATCTCCATCCCTGGTTTTTATTTTTATTTCTTTTTGAGGTAGAGTCTCATTGGGTTGCCCATGCTGGCCTCAGATGCATTGTCTTCCTGACTCTTAGCTCCCAAGTGCATAAAGTACTCTTAGGCCTTCTAGAAAAAGTTACTGCTTCTGTTGACTGTTACATTGATTGACTATAGGAGGGTTACTTCTTTAACTGTATTTTCAGAGTGAGTTCTGTTAGCATTAGAACAGAGGGAATAGTTTCAAAAGAGCTCCCATCAGGTCATTAAAGTAAATAAATTTCTTGTTCCAGTAATTTATGAAAGAATCTAAAAGAACATATAATCTCCAATATTTAACATAACCTTCTCAGCAGTGAGTAGTACAGGGTTGGAAAGACAGGTGAGTAGATTGGGAAACAAGCATGCAAATGTAAGGCAGAGGTGTAATGTAATGAAGCAGAGTTGTTTGTACTGAACAGAAATAGCTGTTTAGAAAAATCCTCCTTCCCCATGAGGGTAAGAATACATAGTACTCTAAAAATGGTTGCCTGTAGGCCAGTAGTTTTTCATATTTTAGGATTAAAGTTCATCACCAGTGTAGCCTTTTCTCATTTATGCAGGTCTAATTAGATTTCACTTTTATTTGCTTAAACTACATACACTGTTTTGCTGCCAGGCTTATAGTATAGTAACACACCAGCTTGAATTTGATGGCAAAAAGATTGCAGAAGTTTTTCAGTGTGCTTTAGTTTAAAAACATAAATTTAATTTTTATTGTAACAATTTTATCCAAATGTTACAAGAAAATGCACACAGGACCCCTAAATTCCTTCTCTTAAGTTCCTCTTTGCCATAGTGTCAACCTTAAATACCACCACAGTCCTATACCTTAAAATAACTGAATGATATTGGCATAAATCCAGAGGTGTTTTTTTATGATCCCCTGCTGTTTGTGTAGTGTGTATGTGTGTGTGTGTGTGTCTGACTTGCTGTGTATGTGTCTATGCATTATATGCCTTGCTTACTTACGTGATCTTGCCTGCAGACTACAACAATTAAGATACTTATCAATGTGCTGGAAACCTAGCTCGGTGGTAAAGGGGGATTGCCTATTGTTTCCATATGTAAGATAATAAAATGCTATTCAACAGTACCATCAACATAAAACTTCTTATAATATTTCTCCTTTATAGCAACACCAATAATTTTCCCCACCAAAAATTTAGGTTTTTTTTTCATTTAGTTATAGTTTGAGTCATTTGTGAATCTGGTTTGATTTTTTTTCTTTTGTTTCTGAGTTGGAAGCCCCGTACAGTAATATAACTGAAATTGACAGTTTGGTTTCCTGTGAAAACCATGATGAAAAACAAGGTGTCTTGGAGCCATTCCAGAAAAGTCTTAAAAGCCCTGGTTAGTCTACAAATGTAACTTGCAAAAGGATATGTAGTGTAGTATCATTTATATAAAAAAGGTACTTGTGTAAAATTTCAAATATACATTAGTAACAAAGTTATATACATATAGGAAGGGTATAGTACTTTAAGGTACTAGTTAACCTGTGGGGAGGGAGGAAGGAGGAGGAGTAGAAGATATATCAAGCTGTATATATCTATAACATTATGGCTTTATTTTGTCTTCCTCCTCCTCCTCCTCCTTCTTTATTGAGATGGAGGCTGGAGAGATGGCTCAGAGGTTAAGAGCACTGGCTGCTCTTCCAGAGGACTCAGGTTCAGTTCCCAGCTCTCACATCAGGCAGCGACATCAAGCCTCCAACTCAGAAGCAAAAAACCTAGCTGAGCTGTAAAATGCTTGCCTAGCATGTGCATATGTAAGATAATGAAATGCTATTCAACAGTGCCTCAGCTTTCTTGTCAGCGCTGGGAGGGGGAGGGGCAGGGCACTCCTCTGTAAGGTGTCTCTCTCTGGTTCCCCTCTTGTGAATCTTGCAGGTCATTCACCCTCTGGACCTTTGGGGCTGAGGCCTGCCAGTCCCAGGATGGCTGTGGTGCAGGGTGGCGTGCATGATCTCCGGAGGTAGGTTGAGGTAATTTCGGAGATACTGGATGCCCTCCTTCGTAAGGTACCAATAGAAATGTCTCCAGGCAAACTGCTCCTTCACAGTAGCCTCAAGGAGTTGAGAGACTGCATAGCCTTCATTACATGAAGGTTGGGCACATTCTTGTCTGCCAGCTCCGGGTGTTTGGGCAAATGGACATCTTTCTTGGCAACCATCTCTCTTAAAAAAGAGTTAATAGATGGCAATCCAGTTCTTAGGCATCAACATCGTGGTGCAGGGTTTTAGGCAGAGGCTCCAGATTTTCTTTTACTATATGTGTGTGTGTGTATATATATATATGTATATGTGTATATACAAATACATATATATGTATAATAAACAAATTTGGAGCTGCCCGTAGTTCATTTCTGTAACCATCATCCTCTCTTTGTAATTTCCTATGCTTATGGTCTGTCCAAAACTGACAAGTGGAGACAATACCCACAGTGCTAAGAGGCACTGTGAGTAGTTTTCTATACGTGCCTTGTGTATTTCACATTTGTGTTCATATCTTTTGTTGTTGTTGTTCTGTTTTCAGATAGACTCTTAGGTAGGTAGCTGGCTTTGAACTTGCTGCCTTGGCCAGGCTGGCTTCAAATTCGAGGTGATCCTCCTGCCCTTGCTTCTGTCTCCCAAGTATTGAGATTACAGGCATGTGCTGTCATGTATCGCCTTTCCTTGTTTTATGTGAATCGTTTTATCTTAATTAAGTAGAACGTAAGGTTCATTAAAGGAGACTCCTGTGTTGATCTTATATATGCCACATGCTACCACAGTGATATAGACAATAGTAGATAAGTAATTACTTAACTATAATGTAATTACTTCCCAAGTATTTTTCCCTTAGCATTTTAGAATTTTACTTTAAAAACCTTTCTAGCTCATTGTCTACCAAAGATTCCAGAACTCCACTTTTAACAAATGCCATTATTACCCAGAATTCTAGGCTGAAAATAGAAGCATAGGCTTATTAGGTATTGACTGTTTATGTTGGTGATGTGCAATATTTCAGCCTTTAAAAAGGTGACCTGGATGACTGCACTTGAACTGTTAATCACTCTACCTGGTGTAGGAGGGAACTGTGATGTTTAAGCTTCATAAAGAGGTGAGGTGTGTGATCCCACACACCGGTCCTTCTCAGCTCTCATCAGTAAGGAAAAAGATAATGCTAGCTGTGGCTGTATCTCTGTGGGTTTGTTTTGAGACTGTTGGACATGGCCCAGGGACTTGGTTCTTACACCCCCACCTTACCTGATTAAGTTTGTTGTTTTTAAATAAAAATTAAGAAGGTCAACAGTCTGAGTTTGGAAGTAAATGATGGAAGAATAAAATGCCTCATCATTAGAGAGAAGAGTTCAATGAGTTTGTGGCCTGTTTCACGTGCTGAAGTTGACACCAGAAAGGTAAATGTCATGGTTTTATATATCTTGGCTCTTTTTTCCTTCTTTCTTTCTTTTGTTTTTTTGAGACAGGGTTTCTCTGTGTAGCCTTGAGTTTTCTGGACTCACTTTGTAGACCAGGCTGTCCTCGAACTCATAGCGATCCACCTGCCTCTGTCTCCCTGAATACTGGGATTAAAGGTGTGCACCACTGTGCCTGACTATCTTGGCTGTCTTTTAAACTAGAACTTCAAGTTCCTTAAAATATTTTAGTGCAACTCAGGTATGAAGTATGTTAAAATAGCTTAGTATTTGAAATCTTGGACTTTTTCTTTAGTCTCTCTAAGAATTGGATTGGATTCAGGACTATGATATATAACCACTTCCCTTTTACTTTATTGTGTATGTTTTAAGAGTTACTTATTTTATTATGTATACAATATTCTGCCTCCATGTACACCTGAACGCCAGAAGGTGGCACCAGTTCTCATTATAGATGGTTGTGAGCCACCATGTGGTTGCTGGGAATTGAACTCAGGACCTCTGGAAGAGCAGGCAGTATTCTTAACCTCTGAGCCATCTCTCCAGCTCCACATCTGTTTCTCTTAAGAAGCAGAATTCTTGGAAGTTTATCTAGAACTGTGTCAAATCCTGCCTATTTTGATAATTGCATCTTGCATCTGTTCTGCCTACACAGTTTTTGCTTAGACTTAGTACTAATCTCTCAGGTTATTTTCATTCTGACCCAAGGCATAACACTCAAATTTATGTATTAGGAAGTAGGGAGCTGGGAGACGGCTCAGTGCACAAAGTGCCTTCTAGAAGCATGAGGTCCAGGGTTTGATCCTAGCATTCCTGCAAAAGATCAGGTGTGGTGGCTTGTGCCTGTAACCCTAGTGCTGAGGAGGTGAAGGCAGGTGGATCCCTGGCACACATGCACACTCCCAAAGAGGCCAGAAGACGACACTGGATCCCTTGGAGCAGTTGTGATCCTCGCTCTGTGGGTACTGGAAACCAAACTCTGGTCTTCTGAAGGTGTTTTGAACTAACGAGACGTCTCTCCAGCCCCATCTGTTCATGTATTTTTTGAGACAGGGTCTTGCTGTTTAGTTCTTGGTGGCCTTAAACTTTGTCAACCAGTGTACCTTCTGTTTCAGTCTTCCCAGTGCTAGAATTATAGGTATAAAGCACCAATCCTGACTAGAAGGAGAGATTTAGGGTGATGGGAATGTTTTGTATATTGATTGTGTATACATGTGTGAGAAGATACAATAGTGGGCAGCTGATAGTCCTTAAACATCAATAAATTTATTTTAAAAAGTAGTTGTGGCAGCTCTACGATGAAATTAATGCAGAGTTCGTGCAGGTGACTTAATTTGGTTAAAACGAGGTTGTGAGATTGATAGGCTACTGACAAATTTAAGTGAAAGTTTGAAAGAGATGAACTGCCCTTAGAAAGATAAAATGTGCTTTGAAATATTGTCTAGGTTGAAAAGCTTTCTTTTAAAAGTAATGTTTTGGGGAAAACACTTATAATATGTATAACGGCATTCTAGCTAGCTTTAACGTGTTCGCGTATTTTTAGTCATCTATACTTAAAGAACTGTAAATTAGCCATATGCATGAAAAGTAGGTAAAAGATACCAAAGTCCTTATTGATCATAAGTGAGCACACTAAACTGGCAGCAAACCCAAGCTTATAGCTTGTTGACACATTATTTTTTTATTAGCCTTATGTGTGCCAACGTTTTTCACATGAGTTCTAAGAATTGAGCTTGAGACCTGGTGCTTCAAAGGCACTGAGCGTCTTATCAGCACTGTGGTTTGCTTCAGTGAGTTAAATCACCAGGTCACTACCACCTTGAACTGCTGTAACAGTGAATTTTTCTTATTTTCTGACATCCAGCAATGCTCTGATTCACAGGGAAGTTCCAACTAGATTGAATAGTAGTAGAATAAGTGTTGTTTGATGAACTTATAATGGAATGAAACACAAATCTAAAGTCAATCATTTTTGACTTAGTAGTAACTGTTATATAATTTTACAAGGTATTTAGCAAAAATTCTTCTTATCCTTCTTATCAGCTGCTTCCTTAACAATATAAAGCCCACCACTGAAGAACACCAGGAATACAGTAGAGTGAAAAATAAACTCTACTTATTTAGCTTATTGTAGGAAGTAATGTCATCCCCTGAAAGCTGTGAGCATGTTGAAAGGAAGAGTCAGAGAGTCTGTAAAAGGTATAAAAGAGCCGAGGTAAAGTTGGGGGTTGATTCAAATCTAATTTGAGTGGCTTGCCTTTAATCTGCATGAGCTCCCTTGAAGTTGTAGATCAGTGAGTTTCAAGGGAAACTGATACTTTGGTTCAGTTTATCTGCTTTGGAAGTCTTAGTATTTTTCTGAGCATTTCAAGCAGTTTGTGGCTTCTGTTTGTTTTCTCTCTCTCTCTGCTTCCAGTCATTCTTTGTTAAAGGAGGTGAGCTATCGAGGTCTGTACTGTTTCTTGATAGGTTGTTTTGTTTGGGGAAAAATATTATTGTGTGTGTGTTTGCATGATGTGTGAGGGCTTGCATGCCCATGTGTGTGTGTATGTGTGTGTGCGCGCATGATGTGTGAGGGCTTGCATGCCCGTGTATGTGTGTGTGCATGATATGTGAGAGCTTGCATGCCCGTGTGTGTGTGTGCATGATGTGTGAGGGCTTGCATGCCCGTGTGTGTGTGTGCATGATATGTGAGAGCTTGCATGCCCGTGTGTGTGTGTGTGTGTGCGCGCATGATGTGTGAGGGCATGCATG
>CM053745.1:19063615-19203412 GCA_028658305.1 Pachyuromys duprasi | reverse complement strand
AGCCATCTCATCAATCCATAACTTTTTAAAACTTGATTTGCATTGTTTACCTTTACAAGCATCTGAATAACTGGTGATGCTCAAGGGTAAAGGTCTTCACAGCACTAAATGAAGGAAAGGCTGGGACGCTGTTGACAGTCTAGGATCTTGAACTGGAGGGAAGAGAACAAAATAGACAAGAGATTTACAGTTTGCTTGCCCTATTGTTTTTCTCTCAGACTCTTAAAAAGGGAAAAAAAAGTAGGATTTATTTCACATGTTTCAACAGGCAGAGAGATCCAGAAGAAATTGGGTGTTCTCTGAAGAAGGGGAGGCAGTTGGGGGCAGGCACTCACCATGCACAGCTGCTTGACTAGCAGCACTTGTCAGATTTTAGGTAGGAGTTTGCAATCTCGGTAAGAACTAGTGAGAGTGTGTAAACTAGAGAGTTGCTAGAAGTTGCAAAGCTCTGGTACTAGGCTGAATCTAGAGCCTTAATTTGTTAGACGTAATATTTGACTTAATTTGTTAGAGGATCTTAGGACATGGCTCTGAAGGATCTACCTTGGGTTTTGCTAATCTGTGATACACATTGTGGTTTGCTGTGCTTGGTTTATCTGTTTTATGAATTATCGTGTAATGCAAGTTGTTCTTAATTAAGAAAATTAACTTTTTTAATTTTTTAAAAAAATTATGATTTATTTTCATTTTATGTATTTTGGTGTGTTACCTGCATGTGTGTCTGTGTGAGGTGTTGGATACCCTGGAACTGGAGTTACAGACAGTTGTGAGGTACCATGTGGGTGTTGGGAATTGAACCCAGATCCCTAAGAGAAGCAGCCTATGCTCTTAACTCCTAAGCCATTTTTCCAGTGCATCTCTTTTAATTTTAAAAGGCAGCCAGTGTTGGTTAGTTTCTAGTATATTTGTGGGATTAGGGATGCAACTCATGGTAGAGCCATACTTAATGCTCAGCATGTTTAGCTGTGTAACATTTGTCTCTGCACCACCACCTCTGACAGAAGAGCATATTTGTATGCTGGGCATGCCTATAATCTCTGCACTGGGAGGCGGAGAAGAGAATCAGCACAAGGCTGACACTAGCCTGCTTTGTGAACTAAGTTTCAGACCATCCAAGGTTAATATCATGAGACTACTCAAAAAGCAAATACCACTAGCCAACCAACTGAAACAAAACCCAAGAAGTAAGTATTCATAGTTATTGAAAAGCTATAAAAAGAACATTTGGACTTCAAGGATTAGCCAGGGGCCTGTATTAGTTTCCTCTCCTTTTGATAGTAGCGGTGGGCAGTACTGAGGATTGAACCTAGAGCCTTATTCGTGGTGGGCAGTCACTCTACCACTGAGCCCAGCCCAGCCTTTTTACTTCCAGTAAATGGCCTTAGCACCAGAGAAGACTCAGGATGTCTCAGACTTGTGCTGCTCTCATCCATAGGTGGAATCTACTTTTCCTCCCCTTGAACCAGGGAGGGCTTGAGAATGCTTGAGAGGTCTGAGTTGGGAATGATGTGATGTGACATATGAGGCTATGGTGTGAAGCACACAGCCTACTTCTGGCTTGCTCTTTCTGGATGCTTGTCCTTGAAAGGTCGCATGCAGGTATTCTCATCAAAAACCTGAACTGAGCTTCAGCTGACAGGCATACTGGATGAGTGAGCTGCATTCAGATGATTGTAGCCTTGGTCCTTCTAATGTCTGGCTGAGAGGCAGTCCTGTTCTGTCTTTTCTAGATTCATAGTCCCTAGTCTATGAAAAATAATCAGTGATTATTGGTTTAAGTCACTGTGTTCAGGTTAACAAAGCAAAGATTTTTGGGAAAGAAATATACAAGAAGGTTAGCAGAGTGTGGCCATGCCTAGAATCTCAGCTCTTGGGAAGCTAAAACAAGATTGTCTCGAGTTCAAGGTTGGCCTGAGCTACAGAGAAATGCTGTCTTAAAACCAACAATAAACCAAGGATGTTCATAGCAATATAATCTGTAACAATAAGTAAAATTTAAAATAGTCCACTTAACAGTAAGAAAATGTTTAAATAAATCGATACACATTTTTTCAAAAAGAAAAGTATCTATTTTCAAAAGAAAGCTTTAATTTCTTTATAGTCAGTTCTATTATAAGCAATGTCATAATGGGTCAAAGTGTGTGTGTATATATATATATATATATGAATAAAAATGATTAAAAACAACAACAAAATATAGGCCTGGAAAATATATCTCATCAGTAGACGCTTCCTAGCCGGAGCAAGGCCGTGGATTGAGCCCCCTTATTGCCCAAATCCAAAACAAACAGCAAGTAAAAAAGAGAAGGGTGTAAGGTGACCTGATGTAGCTGGAAAGCTTCAACTAGCAAGTTCATCAGTAGAGCAGCCCTGCAGCTCAGGGCTATCTGCATTTACTGTGTGTGTGCTTGGTGGAGACCTACGCAGGAGAGAACCCTAATTACCTAACTTTTAAAGCCATGGCCTCAGATTTCTTAAAACCTTCCTCTTTAGACCAGGTTGGTTTTGAACACCTGAAAAAACTGTAGTGATTGTCCTGAGCACACAGTATTAAAAATGTCACTTTATCTCTGCTGTGTTCAGTCTAAGTACTCTCTGGATTTCTTATTTTCTCCGTCTCTATCTCTGGTTCTTTTTAACTTTTTAAACATGGAAACTCAAACCCCAGAGATCACGCGTGCTCCACCAGCCCTCTTGGATCAGTGCTAAGCTTCATGAATCTTAACTGTTTTTATGATCTTAGGGAGACTTAAACGACTGGTTTTGCTAAAAAGCACGAGTTCTTCAGTTGTAGGTGCATAGTTGGTAACTAAAGCCTGAATAAAACATTGGCATCTCTGCCTTTTATTTTGTGTGTCTCTTTTGTTATCTTTTCTTATTCAGCCCTGCACATAGACAGTAATTACTAAAGGAGTATATATCTAAAAACTCCTGATATAAAGTTCATTAGATATGGGAATCTAAGATCCTTTTTTACTCCAGAATTTTGTAGGCAGGTCACATTGTGAAGAATTATCCTGCCAAGTGGGAGCAGGTAGCCCATGAAGGAAACTGAGGCTGCTCCCTTATTTTTTTTTAACCTCCCCACCCCTTTTTTAGTTGTTGTGTTTTGAGACAGGGTTTCTGTGTAGCCTTGAGTTTTCTGGACTCATTTTGAAGACCAGGCTGGCCTCAAACTCACTGCCCCCTGAGTGCTGGCATTGCAGGCATGCGCTACTGCGCTGATGAGGCTACTCTCTTATGCAAAAATAATTTCACTGCAAGAACTCTGTTGCTATCCTCCAGCGGAGGCAGCAGAACCCTGCAGGATAGACCAAGGCAGTGGTCCACAGACCGTCCTGAGTGAGATGGCCTGTGTTAGCATCCGTGTAAACGCCCCCGCTGTGCAACAGCGTCCCTCCTCGATTCTGCAATACCTCACAGTTCCTTTCGGAAACTTGAAGGCAGATCTTAGGTCATCAGACATTTCTGTTCTTCAGAGTACAGTCACATGGGGCAGAGCTCTTTCCTGCCTTTCACCACTGCTCTGTCTCTTCAGTTGACATTTGGGGACAGGTGGCCAAGCCTACTCTGTGGTATACCTTCAAGTCAGAGCTTTTGTCCTAAACTCCTATAAAAACCTTGCATTTCATTTTTTTCTATTTAAATATAGCCCCTTTACAACAACATCATCATCATTTTTTTTCTCTATTAGCCCACTGCTAAAACACATTTCTCACCTCAGAGGAAATAAGAGGTGGTTGATTCTGTGCTGAGTATGAGTGACCATGGTCCGAGAAGGAAGATGTGGGTGGCTTCTGTATTATTGTTCTCAGTGCTGGCACCAAGTACTTGACAAATAGCGACTTAAGAAGGAAGGTTCGTTTAGGTTCCCAGGTCAAGGTCATGGCATATCACAGTAGGGAAGATGGGGCAGCAGGAGGGGCTCCAGCTGCTTTGGCAGAGGCGAGGCAGCCGGTCCCGCGTGTCCGTTCAGGAAGAGAGAAACCGTCTGGCCCTGGGTGCGAGCCTCCAGTAGCCCCTCAGCTCTAGAATTTAACCGCAAAACCATCACCATGTGGACAGTGCTGCTGTGTTCTGCCGGGGTCCGAGGTGCTGTCTGGTTCCCTCCTCCGCGGCTCCTTTAGCCTCTGTGCCCCTTTATGTCTGACCTGGAGAGCTCTGCTCCGGTGGCTTTTGGGCAGCGAACCCCTTCAGCTGCATTATTAGTTCTGTCCCTTCTTTCAAGTGTTTTCTCTTTTTGTAAGCTGGGGCTATTGAGGGCCTTTCCTGTTACCGCAGTGCAAGCTGGGAGGGTCCTCTTTAATGGCGCTAATCTCTTACGGCAATTACAGCCACTTCGTGTGCACACACCCTGTCTGTAACTGTAAAGGTTCTCATGCTCCTTCCTCAGCAGATAGTGCCTTTTTTTTTTTTTTTAATGTTTCTGCTCTCACTGTAGATCTAAGAGCAGGAAGCAGTAACCATGCTCTAGCCTGGTTGTTAAGCTGTCTTGGAATTTCTTCCACACACAAAAAAAATCTTAGTATATTCCCTTTAATAATTTTTATTTAGCCAGGCATACTGGTGTACACCTGAAATCCTAGCACTCAGGGAGGCATAGGTAGGCAGATCTCTGTAGTTCTAGGCCAGCCTGGTCTACAGAGTGAGTCCAGGTCAGTCAAGGCTATACAGAGAAACCCTGTCTTGGAAAAACAAAACAAAACAGAACAGAACAACCCAAAACCCAGGGGGGAAATATTTTTAAAATTTAATATATATAGACATTTTACCTTCATGTGTGTATGTACACATGCATGCCTGATACACTCAGTGGTCAGAAAGAGGCATCAGATCCGTGGAACTCCCGTGGTTAGAAATGGCTGTAAGCCACATGTGGGTGCTTGGGAATTGAACCCAGATCCTCTGCAACAGCAGCAAGTGATCTTAATCACTGAGCCATTTCTCCAGCCCTAGTATATTACATTATAATGCATCCTCATCAGTGTTTTCAGGACACAGGAAGAAAGCAGCCAGTTTGTATTTTATTTTATTATTATGTTTATTATACTATATTAATTATATTATATTATTTTACTTTTATTTTCCCCCCTCCAGAACATACTGTGGGTTGCCTCTAGCCCAGTGCCGGTTCCCAGTTAAGTCCTTGTTCCTTTCTGAGAACTCAAAAGCCAGAATGTCACTGGCTGCTTTTCTGTCAGCATTCTGGTTTTCCACATGAAAGCTCCATGCACAGCACTCTAGGGTCTCTCTAGCTCACAGCTCCAAACTCTTCCAAATTCCTTCTGCAAACCAGTCCTAAAAGGTGTAAGAACTACGTGGCCAAGTAGTCACAGTAATAGCCCCCTTCTCAGTACCAGTTTTCACACAGCCAGGGATCTACAGAAGAGTGTATATATTATGATAAAAGGAGATCTATTAGGTTGACTTATGTAATAGGATCTAGTGGTGTTCATCTGTGTGGTGGAGAGTCTGAGAACCCAGTAGCTGCTTAATCTAGGAAGCTAGACGCTTTATCTAGGTGCTTTAGTCGTACCAGTCTGGCACTGAAGCCCTGGAACTCCGTGGAGGCAGCACTGGGAAGCTGAGGAAGCTAGAATCTGATGGCAGCAGTAGCAATAGATGCACCCAGCCAGGAAGACATCCAGGTAGGCAAGGCAGGTGCATTCTGCCTTTTCCTTGCACCCCTCTATTCTGGGTCTCCTGTTGGAGAGTGCCACTGACGTTGGTGGATTTTTACCTGCTAAGTAAGGCCTCCCTCATAGACATGTTGAGAGGTCTGTCTTTTGAGTGATTTTAAAGTTTTATCAAATTGACAAGATTAACAGCGTGAATAACACATTCCAGCATGGAAGAGATTATGTGGATTTCCCCCTTCCCCTGAGACAAGGTTTCTCTGTGTAGCCTTGGCTGTCCTGAACTCAATTTGTAGACCAGGCTGGCCTCAAACTCACAGAGATCTGCCTGGCTCTGTCTTTCTGAGTGCTGTTATGTGGACTTTTTATATTTACAAAAAGTCATAAATCAAGACATCAGGTTACAATGAAATTATAGGTCTAAAATGTTATCTGAATGCTATTCTTAGCTTTGAGGTTGGTAGAAGCTAAGCTAGCAGCCTGCTAAATCAATGCCTTTCAAAGGTTTTATCAGATAGTTGAAAGTTATGTTAGCTCAAGCATTGAGAGTGGATACTAAATGGCTACAGGCTCTTACGTTGCCCAGTTTGGTTTTGACCTCTCTTTGTATCTAAGGATGACCTTGAACTTCTGTCCCAACTATCTCTACATTCCAGGTGATGGGATTACAAGAGGGAGCCACCAAAACTATTTTATGTGATAACTGGGGATTGAACCCAGGGCTTTGTCCATTCAAGGAAAGCACTCTACCAGCTGAGTTACACCTTCAGTCTTCTGCTTCATCAACACATATGTATTTGTTACATTCATTCATCTATTCATTTATTCAGTGTGTGTGTGTCTGTCATAAATGTACAGATTTAGCAGCATGACTTGAACTGTGACCATTTTAAATATAATTATCAAAACATAGCATCTGAATTCTTCACATTATTCTAATATAGTGAGGTTATGACTGTTTATTAAGCTTAGTTTACTCTAAGAAGTATGTTTGTGATTGTTAAGTGTACATTTAAGTATTTTAAATTATTGTTTTCTCTTCCTAGCTGTCCCTTTTCCTCCAACGCAACGGCTAACTTTAAAGGAACTATTTGAGAATGGGAAACCTAAAGTGGAGGTTTTGAAAAACCATTTGATAAAAGAAGGCCGGGTGGAAGAAGAGGCAGCCTTGAAGATCATCAGCGATGGGGCTGCCATCCTGAAGCAGGAGAAGACTGTGATAGAGGTGGAAGCTCCAATCACAGGTGTGACATGCATCTGCATGGCAGCCGTTAGGTTTGCCCGGATTATGAGAAATGATTACAAAAGGCCAACTAAAATGAGTGTGATAAATATTTCTAGGAATTTTGAAGCAATTTAGGGATTGGTTAAAATGACTTTTGTTTCTTAAAAAACGTTAAGGGCCCAAACTTGGTGATTTAAGAACACATGTATACACTGCTGCGGAGGACCAGAGTTTAGTTCCAAGTGCCCATATTGTATGGTTCACAACCACTGTAACTCCAGCTGTAGGGAGAATCCCACACCTCTGGCCTCCATGGACACCTGCATTCATGTACATACTGCCCCCTCCAGACAGTTACACACGCACACACTTAAGAATAAATCTTTAAAAAAAAAAAAAAGAAGTACACTATTAATGTCTTACTATTTTCAGTAGGGATATTTGGTACTGATTGAGTAACTAATTATACAAAGATCCAGTCAAAAGCCAAAGTGATTAAATTAAAATTTAAACTTGGTCCCTGTTACTTAATGCCTTCTTTCTTTTAATTCATAATTTTCACCTCATGTCTTTCTTGCCTAGTGTGTGGTGATGTTCATGGACAATTCTTTGACCTGATGAAGTTGTTTGAAGTTGGGGGATCACCTAGTAACACTCGCTACCTCTTTCTGGGTGACTATGTGGACAGAGGCTATTTCAGTATAGAGGTAAAATTAACCTGGCTTTGCTGCCTCTATTTATTGTATCATCTTCTAAAAAGATCTGCTCTCCATTCCTTAGTAGGACAGTTACGATGTGAATGCTGCTAGAATTTATCCACTTTGTTACTTTTGACATTTAACTAATAGAGATTTTTTTTTTAATTTTTAAAATATCTAGGCTCCTGCCCTGTTCCCTGTTTTCTTCCCCCACCGATGTCCATCCACTTTGCCTTTCTGAATAGGTATTGAACATCTTAGCCAAAGTCCTCCTTCCTGATTAGCTTCCTTAGGTGTACATATTTTAGTATATTTATCCTATATAATATGTCTAGTATCCACATATGAGTGAGTATATACCCTGTGTGTCTTTCTGCTTCTGGGATACCTCACTCAGGATGATCTTTTCCAGTTCCTACCATTTACCTGCAAATTTCATGATTTCCTTGTTTTTTATCACTGAGTAATATTCCATTGTGTAGATGTACCACGATTTCTGTATCTTTTCCTCAACTGAGGGGCATCTGGGCTGTTTCCAGCTTCTGGCTATTACAAATAAAGCTGCTACAAACATCGGAAGAGGGAGAAAACAGGGACCAGGACATGAGCCTACCACAGAGGGCCTCTAAAAGGCTCTACTCTGCAGATGTTGAGACTCATAGCCAAACTTTGGGCAGAGTACAGGGAATCTTATGAAAAAAGTGGGAGATAGTAAGACCTGGAAAAGACAGGAGCTCCGCAAGGACAGCGACAGATCCTAAAAGTCTGGGCACAGGGGTCTTTCCTGAGACTGATACTCCAGCCAAGGACCACTCATGGAAATAGCCTGGAACCCTTGCACAGAGGTAGCGTATGGCAGTTCAGTGTCCAAGTGGCCTCCATAGTAATGGGGACAGGGACTGTCTCTGACATGAACTGATTGGCCTGCTCTTTGATCACCTCCCCCTGATGGGGGAGCAGCCTTACCAGGCCACAGAAGAAGACAATGCAGCCACTACTGATGAGACCTGATAGACTAGGGTCAGAGGGAAGGGGAGGAGGACCTCCCTTTTCAGTGGACTGGGAGAGGGACACGGGTGGGAAGAGGGAGGGTGGGTGGGATTGAGAAGGGAGAAGGGAAGGAGGTACAGGGGGGATATAAAGTGAATAAACTGTAATTAATAAAAATAAAAATAATTAAATTTAAAAATGAAAAAATCTATTTTTTAACCTGTGGAAAACTTGTCATAGAAAGCTATATTAAGTTAATTTTGAAAATAGGTATTTAGTAAGTTTTCTTCTTTGAGGATTCTGTCTGGGCTATTTAGAAGGGACCTACATAGCTTTTTATGCTAAACAGTGCAGTCTTATGATTAAGGTTAGCTAATCAGACACTGTTTAACTTCCTCAGAGAACAAGTTATCCCTGAGCTCCACACAAGAGGGATTTCTGGTCCCTTCGTACACAGCATACGTTAATGTTTACGGGAAGACAAAATGTGACGTGGAGCTAATAAAAACTGAGAGTTTACCTTTATATGTTTTCAGAAATAGATGATGGCAACATGCATAGAATTAAAAACAAACGTGCTTTTGTGTGTAAATATAAAATTATTTTAGGAACTAATACAAAGGCTTGAGTACAGTGCAGTTATAGCACATTCATGTTTGCTCTCTGTGGACTTAGCTCCACAAGCTTCACAAATAAAAGATCCTTTTTGAAGAAGTCTTCATAATCAAATTTGTAAAATGCCTCTGAAAGAGCAGGAGGTGACAAATTCTAGTGTTTTAGTGCCTTTGGGCTGTGTGCTCTTCGTAGTATGAGAATTGCACTGTATTAGTGTGCTCCTAGTAGAGAAAGGTGATTATTGTTGTCTTCTTTGTCATAGTCCTCTGCTTCTTCCCCACCTTCTCCTTCTCTTCCTCCTCCTCTTCTTCATCATCTCAATAAAGAGTGCCAAAAGGGGGGTATTTCAAAGGCACACTACATTTATTTCTTTATGTGTTTGTTAGCACAGATGATTTAAGAGGCAGAAGGGAAGAATACAGAATGATTTCAATTATCTATTTATTGTTTCACTCAATGAAAAGCATTTTTGTTGTTTTTGGTTTTTTTCTTTTTTGTATTGTTATTTTAAATATTTTTATTATTATTTATTTACATGTAAATGTGTGTATGTCTGATAATGTGCCTGAGGTTAGAGGCATCCCTGACCTGGAGTTACAATCAGTTGTAAGCTGTCTGATGGGGTCCTCTGCTGGAACAATATATGTTCTTAACCACTTCTTCCACTGATTTAGGCCAGCCTCAAACTTGCTTGATAGCTGAAGGTGACCTTACATTTCTGGTCTTCCTGTGTCCATGCTTCCTTGCTACTTTACGTAGTCCTTTATGTAGTCTTTATGTTGACCCCAGGATTTTGTGTATGCTAAGGTATTACTACACCAACTGAGATCATCCCTAGCCCCTGGGACAACTTATTAAACATAAATATTGGGGCTGGAGAGATAGCTCAGCTGTTAAGAACACAGGCTACTTTTGCAAAGGACCTGGTCCTAGCATCCACATCTTCTTGTGGTTCACAGCCATCTTTAACTCTTGCTCCAGGAAAGATGAAATGCTTCTGGCTTTTGTGGGCATATGGTCTTGTGTGTACACAAGCACAGATATATACAGAATCTTTAAAATCTTAATCCCAGTACTTAGGCATCAGAGGCAGGTGGATCTCTGAGTTCAAGTCCAGCCTGGTCTACAAAGCTAGTTCCAGGACAGTCAAGACTCTATACACAGAGAAACCAAAAACCAAAACCAAACCACACAACAGCAACAAAATACCTCAAAACAAATATGGCAAAGTATCTTCTAATTATTTATTAATATTACTTGCATTTATTTAAAAATAGTCCTTTAAAGTTTTAATTTGATTTTTTTTATTTATTTTTAGGTGTTGAGATTAAACCCAGCATGAATTCTACAACTGAGCACTATCCTCAGCCTTTGGGCTTTTGTTTTATTTTAGAGGCAGGTGTCTTTGTGTTCCCTAAGTTGGCCTTCCTTTTTTTCTTTTGAGAACCTTTTCTATTAGACTGCTAGCTCCTCCAGAGAACATGAATCCTACTTTTTGTGTGAAGGTGGGGATGGAGCTCAGAAACTCACATATGCTAGGCAAGTGTTCTACTGCTGAGTGACACCCTCTACCTGAATCTTATTCTAGATTGTATCTCTATGGTCTTTCACTATAATAGAAGACATGTTCCTATAGTTAGCAGTATTAATTTCATATTAATATCTTAGCCAGGGGACCAGTAAATGGCTCAGTGGGAAAAAGCAGGTACTGTTTTTGCACAAGACCAAGTTTGGTTCTTAACACATATATCAGGCGGCTCATAGCTGCCTGTAACTCCAGCTCCAGGGGATCTAAATAACTCTTCTTTGGGCACCTGCCCTCATGTGCTTGTACTTACACACATAACTAAAAGTAATAAAAGTAATAAAAATCAATCTTACAGACCTACCCCAGTCTTCTGATACATAATAGGCATCCAGTTTTTTAAGTGGATGAATATTAATAAATTGTAGTTTGCATTTGACTTTGTTTTATTTAATTTTTTTAACTTGACTGGTAGTAACAGTGGTAGTTTTATTCTTCTTCTTTTTTTTTTAATGTTTTTTTTATGTGTATAAGCATTTGCCTGAATGTATATAAGTACATGCCTGGTGTCCAAGGAAGTCAGAAGATAGCCTCGGGGCCACAGAACTGGACTTAAAGGAGGATGTGACCCTGCATGTGTGGGTCGTGGGAAGCAAACCCAGGTCCTCTGCAGGAGCAGCGAACGCCCTTAACTTCTGAGCCATCCTCCAGCTCCCAGCTCCCAGTTTCCCCCAAGCCTGAAACTTGCTAGGTAGCTAAGGCTGACCTTGGGCTCCTGATGTCCTTGTCTTCCCAAGTACTGGAATGTAAGCGTAAATCACCATGTCCAACTTATATTTAGTTTTTGGTCACTATCTTTACATTTTTTATTTTATTATTTAAAATTTTTTAATTTGCGTATGTGTGAGAGTTTATGCCACTTGCATGAAAGTGTCTGTGAGGCAGAGATTCCCTTAGAACTACAGTTATAGGCAGTTTTGAACTGCCAGATGAGGGAGTTGGGTAGTGAACTCAGGTCTTCTGGAAGAGCAGCAAGAGCTCTGAGTGGTTGATCATCCTTCCAGCCCCTGTCTTTTTATTTTTCATTTTTCTTCTGGTGCTGGACAGGAAATCCAGTCCCTCTCACACAGTAGCGATATACTGTACCCCTTGCCTTGCCTTTTTGTTGTTGTTGTAAGCTTTTTTCTTTCACTTTTATGTATTTTTATATTGTAAGTCCTTTTATTAGATTTAATGTATTTATTTTATGAGTATGGGTGTTTTACCTGCATGTATGTCTGTGTACTACGTGTAGGCAAATGCCCACAGAGGTCAGAAGAGGGCAGATACTCTGGATCTGGATCTGGAGTTAACAGGCGGTTGTGAGCCACTGTGTGGAGCCTGGGAACTGAATGGGGTCACCTGCAAGAGAAGGGCTGCTGAGCTGTCTTTCTGGCCCTCGTATGCATTTTTAAAAAGAAAATTAGGACTGTCATGGATATTCTTTTTGTAATTCTTTTTTCTATCCAGCATCATATTAAAAACATTTTGTCATTAATTGTTCTACAAAAGTGCATAAATAATGGCATAAACTCTATAGTTTATCTTGCTATTCTTTTAGTGTTGGGTAAATAGGCTTATAGAAGGTTGCTTGTTGCCTTTTCCTTTTTTTCTCCTTAGTAACAAAAACCCGTGTTTTGTTTTGTTTTGTTTTGTTTTGTTTTGTTTTGTTTTCCAGAAAGTAGGACTGGGGTGGCAAGGGTAACTTTCCGATTCGAGAAAGGAAGGCTTTTATCCCAGGCCAGGGAATGGTTTCTGAGTGTTCTTAACTTGTTAAGGCAAATCCTGCCACTTATGATTAGCCTAAGGAAAAACAGGGCTCCTTCTGCCCATTGAAATAAAAGACACTTGTATTTTTGTCTTATGGACATATTTCTATACGAAGAGGCTCTTGAAAAGTTAAAGCTTTGGGGTTTGCTTTTCTTTGTTTAATGAAGACTCTCATAAGACCGGCCTTGAATTCACTATGTAGGCAAGGGTGACTGAACACCTGTTCCATTTTGCCTTCCCCATGCTATGGGTGCAGGTTAAAGCTTTTGGACGTCTCTTCTGCCCTGTCATTTCAGATGTGAATGTGTGTCCTGAGGCAGCCATTTCCTGACTGTGAGGTGTGACTAAGGGTGAAAAGCAGACCTTTTGAGAATCACAGAATAATGAGTAGCAGGAGAGGCCTGGTCTAAGTGACAGTATTGAGAGCATCATCGAACATCTGTTTCTCCACTTATTTAATGAGAATGCGAATTGGCTTTGTAGCTATGTCCTAAATTTTAATTTTTAAATCATACACACTCAGTGTGTGGGTGTGTGCGCACGCACGCTTATGTGCATCAGATTCCATAGAACTAGAACTATAGATGGTTGTGACTCACCATGTGGGTGCTGGGAACTGAGCCCAGGTCCTCTGGAAGAGTAATGAGCTCTTACTGCTGCGCTCTCTCTCCAGGCCCAGTGTATCTTTTTACGTAGTGAAACATGACTATCTTTTCTTGCTTGTGAATCTGTCATTATTAAAATTTTTTCCCTACAGCCATGCATTCTTCAAGAACTTCTTTTTAATACTTAGATCACTTGTTCATTTGTCACTTGTTAGGTGCTATGTAAGATGAGCTATTTCATTGAAAAGCTTATTATCCCAGTGATCTTTTTCTTTCTTTCTGTTTTTATGAGACAAAATTTTATACTTTAGCCTATGCTAGCCTCCAATTCACGACAGTCCTCCTGATTTAGCTTACTCAGTGCTGGGATTCCAGGCATGAGCTACCATGCACAGCTTTCACCCTGTGATTTGAGAGGCCCCTTTATTGTGTACAGATCTTCTTATGAGCTTGGGTCTGTTTCTGGATTTCTGGTCTATTATGGCATGCGGTAGGGCACAGGCTCTTTATTTTTATGAGGGGAGGTTTTATTATGTAATCAGGCTGGTCTAGAACTTCTTATGTAGTAGTCTAAGCTACCCTTGAATTCATGATCTTTTTGCCTGAGTACAGGGACAACAGGCATATGCTATCTTGTCTGGCACAGGACATTGTGGTTTTGTTTCTGTTTTGTGGTTTTGTTGCTGTTGTTGTTGTTGCTTTGGTGTTTTGGAGACAGTGTTTCACGTAGCCTAGACTGCTTCAATTTACTGTGTAACTCTGTAGCTGTGGCTGACCTTGAACTGATTACTCTGCTTCCACTTCTTAAGTGCTAGTACTATGGGTATGGGACACCCTGTTATATTTATGGATGCTGGGACTGAACTCAGGACCTTGTGCACGCTAAGCAGACACTCTACCAATTGAGCTATGTCCTCGGCCTTTTTATTAGTGTTCTAAATATAATTTTCTACTACAGGGCCCTATTTCTTATTTTTTATAAAAGCTTGTTTATTTATGAATTTAATTTATATCTTGCTAAATTCTTTTATTAACCTGCTTTTATCATTGATTTTCTGTTTTTTTTCTGCTATACAGTTATATTGTCTGCACATAATGGCACTTTCAATTTTTTCTTTACTTTTCCTGAAGCCTTTCTTGATTTCATTTGTCTAATTATATTGGCTTAGTACCTCTGTTGTAATGTTGAATAATAACAAATAGTAATTATTCTTGCCTTGTTCCTGATCATAGTGTTTTTCCACTATAAAATAATGATGCAGATTTTAGGACTATAATATGTATGTGGGTAGCTTTGCCAAGAGAGTTCTTGACGTTTAGGTACTTAGGAGATATTTTTATGAAGACTGCTTATTCTACCAAGAATAACGTGTTAAGGGTAACGTGCAAGAGCTAGAAGATTACATTTTTCAACTTGGAGCTTACAGTGAGATATACTATATAGCAGTCTTTCAGATTTAGATAAATTGTCTTTGTGCATTGTCATGGAAATGAAGAACATCTATCCTCAATTGTGTCTCCTAGTGTGTGCTGTATCTGTGGAGTTTAAAGATTAACCATCCTAAAACATTTTTTCTGCTTCGGGGAAATCATGAATGCAGGCATCTTACAGAGTACTTCACCTTCAAACAGGAATGTAAGTACATGTCTCTCTAGAAGGTTTAGGTGTCTCATGTGCTGCCATGCTCAGTTAAGATAATACCTTCAAAGTAAAAACAACAATTAAGCCAGGTTTCATGGCTCTTGCCTGTAACACAACCTTTAGGTGGCTGAGGCAGAAGGATCACCACAAGTTTGAAGCCAGCTTGGGCTATAGAGTAAGACCCTGTTCAAAAGATGGAAAGGGAGGAGGATATCCCCTATCAGAGGACTTGGAGAAGGGCATGGGAGGAGATGAGGGAGGGAGGGTAGGATTGGGAGGGAATGAAGGAGGAGCTACAGCTGGGATACAAAGTTAATAAACTAATTAATATAAAAAATAAAATTAAAGTAAAAAAGAAAAAGAAAGCATTTAAGTTAAAAACATTGAAGATCTAAGGCAAAATGTCAAGGTTCATAAAATGTTCAGTGTTACCTTTAAACTCATGATCTTTAGTCATTATTCATTTATTAAGCATTTTCAGAATGACCTAGATTAGTGACACAAATTCATTAGCATTATTTTATTCAATGACTTGGCAATTCTGTCGTATTTCTTTGTGAAAAAGAAAAGAAAAAAAAAACCTGTATAAATAACTTTTCTTTTTAGAATAAAGGTGCCAAATAATCATGGTGATGATAAACCAACACTACCTTTTTTAAGTATGTCAGTTTCTTAAGCTTGAAAAAATTAGCTCCTCTTTGAAAAAACAAACAACAAAGAAAAAAAAAAAACAAAGAAGAAAAGTTAAATGCTTTTACATTGCCTCTCAGAGAATGAGTTTATGCAGTACCCACACATCACTTTATTGATAGTTGTTCACCATTTGACAGGGTTTCATGTGTTCATATTGTTGCTAGTGGCTCCCTATATTGGACAAGGAGCAGGTTAGAATAGCAGCCTTCTTCCCAGTAGAGCCTGAAAGGAACGGTCAGAGTTATTAAAAGAAATTGTAAGCCACGTTTGGTGGTCATGTCTGTAATCCTAGTACTTAAGGGGTAGAGACAAGAGGATTAGGAATAATACAAGGCCAGCCTTAGCTACATGGTAAATTCAAGGTCAGCCTGGGCTATATGAAACCTGTCTGTCAAAAAACACAAAAGAAATCTTCTCAGATACTGAAGTCTGTTGCAAGTAAAGGATCTTCAGATCATGGCAACTCTGGAAACTTACTGAGATAAACACCCCGTCAGATAATGACCAGCAAGGGTTTCCGATTAAATTTACTCTTGGTAGGTATGGAAATTGGTGTAAAGTATTTGGATAACAGTTTTGCAGTATTTGTAAAGATTGTAGTTATACAGTCCCTTTTCCTGGAATTTTGACTTGTGGGATATCACCCGGGTTGTATGCTGCTACTAAGGCAGCTATCGGGAATTCAGTGACTCACACAATAATCATGTCACAGCACAACCAGAAGTCTGGCTTTCCCAGTATGCTTTGCTCAGCTGGGGCCATATATGTGAGGACTGTTAAGTTTTCCTCTGAGGTCAGTAGTTGTTTGGAGTCCTTGTAACTGTGGATTAAAGGCCTTGCTTTCCTTCCTGCTCCCACCTGTTGGGTCACTCAGTTTTTAAAGACTGCTTTCAGCTCTTCCACATATGGTTCCCATAGGTAGTTCCCAGTTTAGATGTTGGCTTTTTTCTAGCCCAGCCTAGATGAGTCTCTGACTTTATAGTCAGCCAGCTGGAGGAAACCTCTGCTCTTTAAAGGTTGGTGTGATCAGGCCAGGTCCATCCGGAAGAATCTCCCTTTTCCATATAGTGAAGTGTAGCAGTGAGAGGCTCATGAGAGTCACAGTCCCATGGACTCAAAAGAACTGAATGATTATACAAAGTGGAAGCCATTGGAAGTCATGTTTGTCTAACACAGATGGACAAAACAAAACAAAACAAAACAACGAAAAAGTAGATATTTGCTTCTGAAGGATGTTCACTGCAGCGTTAATTATAACAACAAGAAATAATTAAATGTCAACAAAGGGCAGATTACACACAGTGTTTTAGTATTAGGCCAGGGCGTGGGTGTGTGGATAGGAAGACCCTGTGGAGCCCAGTCTTTCCTTCTACCTTTATTTATGTGGGTTCCCAGAACTGAACTCGGGTTCTCTGGCTTCCACAGCAAATATTTTACCTGCTGAGTCATCTTTCTGGGCTCCAAAATATATTTAAAGCAATGCTAAGCCACTATTTAAATATTAAGGGATCTGTATGTGCTATATGGAAAGATGCTCAGATGTGCTGTTAGCTGAGAGGAACCATTTGCTGACCATGCACGCTGTGTGCAGAAGTTGGCTCTAGTGTTTACTTCTGGCACTTGGTCAGAAGGTCTTGTTTTCATATCCCCTCTAGTACTATTTGAATTATTTTTTGCCGCTATTATATACTACTTTTGTACTTTTTTTCAAGCTGCTAATTTAAAAATGACTCAGTCGGGAACCAGGTATTTAAAGGGGCTTTTATTTGTTTTATTCTCTCTCTTTCCGGGTTTTTGAGACAGGGTTTCTCTGAGTATTCCTGGCTATCTGGGAACTCACTCTGTAGACCAGACTGGCCTTGAACTCAGAGATCCACCTGCTGTCTCCCAAGTGCTGGTACTAAAGGCATGTGCCGCCACCACCTGGCTTAAATAAATATTTTCTAACATTAACATTTTAATTTTGTGTACGTGTGTGGATGAGCATGAGCTTGTGTGGAGGTCATGGAAGTGGTTCTCTTCCCTTCTACCATGCGGTAGATTGAATTTAGATACAGGCTCAGCGAGTGCTGTGTCCCACTAAGCCATCTCTCTGGCCCATTAATAGGTTGTTGAAGCACTCCTAGTAATTGTGCAATTGGTTATGAATAACCACAGGACCAGGGAGTTGGCTGAACACTTGCTACTGAGCTGGTTGTCTTGAGTAACCCCCAGGAAGCCGAAGAATTGATTCCTGAAAGTTGTCCTCTGACTTCCACATTTGTGGCACGTGTGTGTGTGCATGTGCACAACGATGTAAAGGAAATAAAAGAACTCTCTACTTCTTAACTATTTGAATATTTTGAAGTATTCTACAGTTTCTCTAAAATGTACTGTTTTGCCTAGAAAATTAAATAATATGTATAAAACAGCTGACAAAGACCCTGGAACCTGCTTGATGGAAGTCAGCCACTGGTACTTAGATTTGCATGAGCAGCAGGAAAAGTGCCTGCAGAAGCCCTGTTTGAGTGAAGAGGGTGTGGTGGCATTGGTTTTGACAGAGGGTCCTCTGCATTGCCTAGGCTATGCACAGCAGTTCATTAGACTTAGGTTCAGGCTTGTGGTTTAGTTTGTTGTTGTTGTTTTTTTTCGCTTTGTTTTGTTTTTTTTTTTTTGAGACAGGGTTTCTCTGTGTAGCCTTGGCTGTCCTGGGCTCTCTTTGTAGACCAGGCTGGCCTGGAACTCACAGCTGGGATTACAGGCGTGCCACACTTTGCCTGGCTCTTAGTTTGGTTTTTAAGGAACATTTACTGTCATTTCCCCACCTATTCTCCCCTTTTAAGCAACAGTTTTCATTTGTTCTTTTGTGGGTTTTGGTGCTGGAGAGTGAAGCAGATTTCTTTTGTGATCAGCATAATTGGTTCTGACTATTTTTAGAAGATAGAACAATAGGTTCAGGAAATGCTTTTAAGCATCTTATTTTGCCCAGAATTCTTACCTGTTATCTCTTCTCTATTTGCTTTCAGAGTGCTTCTAACTGTCCTTCAGCCTAGTCAGTCTCCTGTGTGTAGTATCTCCCATTTCATTCTAATGCTGCCTGCAAGATGCAAATAACTCTTGGATCAAGCATACACACTGAAGTACAAATATAACATGTTATTCCTATTTAAGAAAAGAGTGTGTGTGTTGTATGAGTGTTCGCTGGTAGGTGGGTCTTGCCCACGGCCACTGTGACTTGTACAGTCAGAACCGTATACTTAATGCTGAGTGACAGCTGCAGAGTGTGCAGCTGCAGGGCCGTGACTGCTTTTAAAGCGTCTGACTTTCTTGTCTCATATCAATTTTTTAAGTCCTATTTTTACTTTACGACAAGTCTAAGTTCCCCAGATAGGCCGCCTCTTTAGGTCCTAAATAGCTGGTATCGCAGGCCTATGTCACCAGTCTTGTGTTGCATTCATTCTTATTTATACTAGGAGATTTATTTTTAATGTTTTTTGAAAGCAGAAGATAATTTGAATAACAAAGAAAATAACTGATTTATTTCGGGAAGAGGTGTTTTTAAGACAAGACTTGTTAGGTAGCCCAGACTTGCCTTGAACTTGCAATGAAGTCCCTGCTGGCCTCAAATGCTCAGTGAGCCTCCTACCTCATCCTTCTGAGATTACAGGCATGTGTCACCATGCCTGGCTAATAGTTAATTTCTTACATACTGTCTTTTTATTGTTGTGTACTTAGAAAGCAAGAAGTCTAGTGTATTGATCCCGTCTCATAGTTCTGGGTCCAGATTTCTTAAGAGGTATAGTTTGTTGTTTTGTGAACTTCTTTTTGACAGCTTACTGACAAGTTCCAGAAAGTCTTGTGATTTTTCTGATGAAAACAGCACTGTTATAACAGACTTTTAAAGAACAAATACTGTTTGTTGCAGCATTATTTAGAGTAGCAGATTGGTCTGGTTCGATTATGGCATATCCATAAAGTCAAGAGCTATATGGTTTTGTTTTCTTTTTAATTTCTAAGCTTACCTTATAAGAAAGACAAAATTTTACCTTACCTCTCAGGACTTTTCAGCTAGGCTAGAAAATTAAGTTTCCTGGGCATGGTTCATGCCTTTAATCCCCAGTTCAGCTAGCTCAGAGAGGCAGAGAAAGCACCCAGCTGACCTTCTAAGATCTAGTCCAGAAGGAAAAAACCCAAAAGGCTCACTAGAGCTCAGCTGACAGCCCAGGAGGAAAAGGCAAAAACAAAATGAAACAAACAAACAAACAAAAACCCCTGAGGCCAAAGGCTTGCTAGCTCAAAGCGTAAAAGGCCCAAAAAAGCCAGAGAGCTAAAGCCTAAGCTAAATCCAAAGAGCTAAAGTCTCTTTTACTTCTACAAACTGTCCCATTCTTTAATCCCTGTCAGCTGGTTTCTTGTTTTGCCACTTGACCTAGTCCGTAAGTAATTAGCAACCTTAAAGAAAGTATTATACTATCTATCCTCTCTTGGTGAGTCCAAAGTTCTGTACCTAAATTACTTTGTATCAAAACTTGCAATACCAATCGATAACTATCTTTTTAGACGTAAAATATCTTCTTAAATCCTAAACAACTTAAGCTTAATTGTAAGACTATATGTATTTAGTCTTCAACTTCATCAGAGACCTGGGAAGGAGAAATATTATTTGAATAAACAGAAAGTGCAGAGCAAGCAGTTTCCAAAACTATAGAAATGACAGAGACTGCTGGCTGCCTGGACAGTCGCCCAAGATAGCTCTATGATGTTGGAGCATCACCCAGCATTCTCAAGGCTCTGGGTCCCAATCCCAGCACTGATTAGGAGTCTGGGAAGATGGTTAAGAACGTGAATGTGTCAGAGCTCTGCCACTGATAAACTTGCAGTTCTAGGCCCTGGGCCCAGGTTCCTCCCCTTATATATAATTGTGCTGATATTTCTATGTATGTCTGTGTACCACATACATGTTTGCTGCTTCACAGGGCAGAGAGGGTATCTGATACCCTGGAACTTGAATTGCGTACGGCTGTGATTCACCGTGTGGGTGCTGGGAACTGAGCCCAGGTCCTCTAGAAGAGCAATGAGCGCTCTTGCTGCTACGCCATCTCTCCAGCCCCAGTGTGCTTTCGTTTCAACATAGCGAAACATGTCTGTCTTTTCTTGCCTGTGAATCTGTCATTAAAATTTCTTCCCTACAGCCATGCATTCTTCTAGAACTTCTTTTTTAATTCTTAGATAACTTGTTTGCTTGAAACTTGTTAGGTGCTGTGTAAGACTAGATCTAAGTTTTGTTGTTGTTGTTGTTGTTGTTTTGAAATGTCATATAACCCCAGAGCTGTTTTATTACCCTGGAGTTACAAACAGCTGTGAGAGTTGTGAGCTACCATGTGGTAGAGGATTGAACCCTGGTTTTATGGCAGAACAGCCCGTGCTCTTAACAGCTGAACCACCTCTGTAGTTTCCTTCCTCGGCTTTCAAGTGAGAATGGGAACAGTACCTTCTTCATAGGGATTCTGTGAAGATGATCAGTTAGCGCATAGTTATAACCATCCTCATAGCACCATGACTCATAAGGATTTTCATTCCCATTATGTATCAGGAAAACCAAAGCACATGGAATGAAAGCATTTGTCCAAGATCCCAAGCTATAGAGCTAACGACCTAAGGTCTAAACTGAGAGAGTTAGGTTACAGATCATTTATCTAACCAGTGTGCTGGCTCAGGCGTTTAGCTCGCTGATATAAACTATGCTCACTATACATATGTATACTCACTATACATGTACGGATATGTAGTCATCAGAGAAAATTAAGAAAATACGGCAAAATAGGACTATAGACTGTCTCTAGTCTAATCCCTCAGGTGGGGGGGGGGTGGAGGAATAAAGGTAACATGACCACCTGTTTACTCACATGCTAATACACCATGAATTTCTTTTCACCTGATTCGGCTTTTGGCCTCCTGCTTTGGTTTACAAAATGGCTTGGTACTCTGTACATTCTTGCTGTCTCCCCCTAGATATAGCATCTGTTTACAGGTAAGCTGAGGACTTTCTCTGAGTCATTGTTAGGGTGGTGTGGCATGAAACAGTACATCTTTTTAACTCATACCTATATTCCACCTCAGGACTCTTCTACTGATGTTAGGAACAGTGGGATTCTGCCTCTGGGTTTTTAGGAGAAAATGTCCAGCACTGACCACATTTTAAAGATTTTTTTGTTTGCTTTTTTATTTGGGACAGATGTTATACCTACAGTTGGATCTACTTTTGAAACAGCAAAGTAGAGGGCTGGAGAGATGGCTTAGTGATTTAGCGCGCTTGGATGCTTTTCCAAAGGACCCAGGTTCAATTCCCATCACCCACATGGCAGCTCAAAACTCTCTGTAACTCCAGCTGAGTTCCCCACAGATCTGACATGCCCACAGAGATAGGTGCAGGCAAAACACCGATAATCATAAATTAAAAAAAAATTTTAAATAGCAAAGAAATAGCCAAGTAAGGATATAACTATAAAGAGGCACAGAACTGCATCAGCCATGGTTCCTACAAACTCTGAGCTCATATTAAAGTAGCATATGCTATGAAATAAACATGTGATAGTGTGCAGAGAATCCATAGATTCCCTTAAATCCAAACCCCAATCAAGCGGTATCTACCACAAAGAGAAAACCCAGATTTTCATGAATGGAAGGCCTTCTCACCTCAAATGGTCCCTTTGTTTTTTACACTTACCTTTTTTTTTTTGTGGCTTTTTTTTTTTTTTTGAGATGAGGTTTCTCTGTGTAGTCCTAACTTGCTTTGTAGACGAGGCTAGTCTTGAACTCACCCTGTAGTGTTGGGATTAAAGGTGTGTGCTGCCACACTTGGCTCGGGTTTACAGTTTCCTTTTGGGCTCTCTAGTCTTTTCCTCTGTCTAGTGCTGCACTGTCCAGATTAAGACTTATTGGCCTTCATTTTATTCCCTAAAGATGAAACCACGCTTTGATACTGAAATGTGCTCTCTTTTCTAGGAGTTTAGAGATCACAAAAAGAAAACAAGCACAAATCACTTCTGCCAAGCTATTCTAACTCACTGGCTTCAGCTCTATTCTCTTGTAGGTGACCTCATCTTCACAGGGTCTCGGTGGAGAAGGAACTCACTGCATTTTAGGGCTGCCTGCATGTATACTGTCCGGTCTTCTCTTCCAGCAGTCACTTTACTTTCAAACCCAAGGCCAACTGTGTAATCTGTTTTGTATTACTCTAACAAAAGGCCTGAAGCTGGGTACTTTACAGAGAAAAGAGCTTTGTTTAGCATATAGTTTTGGAGGTTTCAGGGTATGGTACCAGCATTGGTTCTTTACTGATGAGGCCTTTGTGTTGGGAGAATACATTAAAGAAAGACAGAATACACAAGGCCAATCACTAGAGAGGAGACAGCCTTAACAGTCCTCTTGGAAGAACTAATCAGGGTCTCACAACATTACTTCCTTCTGAGGGCAGTACCCCCAGTGACTTCCCAGCAGGTCCTACCTATTAAGGTTGCTCTTCTCAAAGGTTTCACATTGTCTGCTAACGTCCCTCACTGAAACACACACACTTATAACCATACCATAGCATCAAGAAAGAAAATGCGTTTTTTAATTTTGAAAGCCCTTCTTTAGAATTTTTTTTAAATTTAATCACTTTACAGCCTGACCCAGGCCCCTCCCTCTCCCGCCAGTGCCACCCTCACTCCCTCCCTCGCCTCTTCCTTCTCAGAGAAGGGGAGGCCCCCAAGAGCTGCCATCCCACCCTGGCACCTCAAGTCACAGCAAGACTAAGCACACCCTCTCCCACTGAGGCCTGACAAGGCAGCCCAGCTAGGGGAAAGGGATCCAGAGGCAGGCAGCAGAGTGAGAGACAGTCTCTACTCCCATAGTTAGGGGACCAACATATTAATCAAGCTGCACATCCACTACATATGTGTAGGGGGCCTAGGTCCAACCTATACGTGCTCTTTGGTTGGTGGTTCAATCCCTGTGTACCTCCATGGGCCATGTTAGTTTGCTCTGTAGGTCTTCTTGTGGTGTCCTTAAACTCTCTGGTACCCTCTATTCTTCTTCCCACCCTTCCACAAAACACCCCGAGCTCTGCCTATAGTTTGGCTGTGGGTCTCTACATCTGTTTCCATCAGCTGCCGGATGAAGCTTCTCAGAAGACAGTTATGCCAGGCTCCTGTCTGCAAGCACAGCAGAGTATCATTAATACTGTCAGGGTTTGGCTCTCTCCCATGGGGTTGGTCTCAAATTGGGCCAGTCATTGGTTTGCCGTTCCCTCAATCTCTGTTCCATCTTTATCCCTACACTTGTAGGCAGGACAAATTTTGGGGCGGAGGTTTTATGGGTGGGTTGGTGTCCCTCTCCCTCCACAGAAGGTCTGTTCTAGCTAGAGGAGAGGGCTACTTTAGTCTCCTTAACCCATAATGCTAGGAGTCTCTGTTAGGGTCACCCCCATAGACTCCTGGGAGCCTCCCTTATCCCAGAGTTGCCCCCCACCATGGATTTCTCTTCTCTCTCCCAGTCCTCCACCTTCCCCACCCCTTTTACCTTCCCCACTCCCTCTCCCACCGAGGTCCCTTTCTCTGTCTACTTCAGATGTCTTATTTTATTTCCTCTTCTGAGTGAGACTAAGCATCTTCCTTTGGGCCCTCCTTGGCTTCTTTGGGTCTGTGGATTATAGCATGGTTATCCTGTACTTATAAGTGGCTAATATCCACTTATAAGTGAGTACATACCATGTGTGTCTTTCTGGGTCTGGGTTACCTCACTCAGGATGATCATTTCTAGTTCCATCCATTTGCCTGCACATTGCATGATGTCTTTGTTTTTAATAGCTGAGCAGTATTCACTATTCATGTCTTTTCCTTCCTGGAGAGTTATGGCAAATCTGCAATCTGCCCACTTGGGAGTGTTTCCTTATTCCATAGTTCCAACTTGACAACCACATTACAATACAAAGTGCAGAAACTGGAGAGATGGCTTAGAGGTCAAGAGCACTGAATCCCTGGAACTGGATTTAAGAAGAATTGTAAGCTGCTGTATTGGTGGGGACCTAGGTGCAGTTCCCGTGACCCACACACATTGGGTGGCTCCCAATGTCTTTGACTCCAGTTCCAGCGGCTCTGATTCTTATTCTGGCCCCTGAGGGCACCTGCACACACACAGTGCACATAACTCGGGTAGGCATATATACATCCACAGAAATAAAAATTGGATTAAAAAATACGAAACAGTTTTTATATAACTCCAGTTCCAAGGGATCCAGTGCCCCCTCTGGCTTCCTTAGGCACAGGCAGGCACTCAGTGCATGAACATACACACAGGCAAAACAAAATAATCAATCTTTTAAAAAAGAATTGAAAAAATAAGCAGAGTCTGATATAGAAGTAATTTTCAGTTCTGTGGGAACAGTTCCATGTGGGATGGGGCAGGGACCCACTCACTCTGCCTTAGAAGCCCCATGGGCCACTACTGCTAGCACCCTCCATAAAAGCGTTACTGGCAGGATGCTATGCTAAAAGGGCTCTCAGAGGAGCCCAAAGCCTTAGCTTCCCTCCAGTTAATCTGATGCTGCCTAATGAGACAGCCCACAGACAGCTGCCCTATCAGGTTTCTAGGGTGACAGAGCTGGAAAGTTAATCCAAGGTCATACTTGTTAAAGTGCCTTGTCTGCAACTCTTCTGTTGTTATTTTTTCAGGACAGCGTTTTTGTGTGTATCCTTAGCTGTCCTGGACTCGATTTATAGACCAGGCTGGCCTCGAACTCACAGTGATTGGCCTGCCTCTGCCTCTCAAAGTGCTGGGATTGAAGGCATGTGCCAACACGCAGGGCCTTGTCTGCAACACTTAAAAGACATCTTCTCAGGCTTGCCTGACACCAATGACTTGAGAGCTGGCTTCACCTGCTTAGGGTCTCTTTGGGTGTGATGCTATGCAGCCCTTGACTTTGTCCTCTCTCCGTAGGTCTGATCAAGTATTCAGAGCTGGTGTACGAAGCGTGCATGTACACTTTTGACTGTCTTCCTCTTGCTGCTCTCCTAAACCAGCAGTTCCTCTGTGTACATGGAGGGATGTCACCTGAAATTAATAATTTAGATGATATTAGGAAAGTAAGTAAACTTATACTATTTTCCTTTCTCTAAAATTTATTTTTATTTTATTTATTCACTTTTTGTTTGTTTGTTTTTGCTTTTTTGAGACAGGGTTTTTTTGGTATAGTCTTGGCTGTCCTAGATTTGCTTTGTAGACCAGGCTGGCCTCGAACTCACAAAGATCTACTTGCCTCTGTTTCTCCAAGTGCTGGGATTACCGATGTGCTCCACCGCGCCCTCTTTATTTATTCACTTTATATCCTGATTGTAACCCATTCCTACTTCTCCTTCCAGCCCCACCCTCCATTTCTCTTCTCCCTATCGCCCCTCTCCTACTCCTCGGAAAAGGGAGCCTCCCCCACAATCCACCCCAGCATATCAATTTGAATCAGAACTGAGCCCATCCTCTTCTCCTGAGGCCAGGCAAGGCAGCCCCACCAGGGGGTCGTAATTGAAAAGCAAGCAACAGAGTCCCTGTCAGAGACAGTCCCTGCTCTTTTTATGAGGGGATCTACATGAAGACTAAACTCCCCACAGGCTACATATTTGTAGGGGTCTAGGTCCAGTCCATGCATGGTGCTTAGTTGGTGCATCTGTCCCCATAAGCACCTCTGGGCTCAACTTAGTTGACTCGGTTGGTCTTCTTGTGAAGTGCTTGTCCCCTCTGGGTCCTTCCATCTTTCCCTCCACTCTTCCACAAGGCTCCCTGCACACCTCCTAATGTTTGGCTGTGAGTCCGTATCAGTTGACTGCTAGGTAGAGCCTCCCAAAGGACAGCTATGCTAGGCTCCCTTTTGCTGTTTTCATAGAGTACATTTTCAAATTTTCATTCTTTATCCTAGCCAATTAATATATCTTATATATAATATATAGCAATAGCTAAGATTAAAAGAAAATATAATCAGAAGTAGAAAGACAGAATTTACCCATGATCTTGTCATTGTCAGAGAGCTGATATTAACACTTGGAGATACATATATTTTTTCTTTCTCTTTTTAAAAATTAACGTTTTTGTTTTGTTTTGTTTTGTTTTGAGACAGGGTTCCTCTGTGTGTTACTGACTGTCCTGGAACTCACTCTGTAGACTAGGCTCACTGCAAACTAAGTAGATCTGCTTGCCTCTGCCTCTTGAGCACTAGAATAAAGGTGCACGCCACCACTACCTGGCCTTAAAGTCAAATTTTAATAAATGAAAGCATACTATTCTTACTGAACAACTCTGAAACTTTTGAAAAAGTATTTGTATATTTTAAACAGGGTCTCTCTAAAAAGCCCAGCCTATTCTTGAACTCTAGACAGTTCTCGTGAAATGCTAGAATTATGTATGCCACCATGCCCAGCTTTAAAACTTTATGTTCCAGTGTGTAAAGAAAGAACTCGAGTGTGGAGACTTGGCCAGCTCCCTAACCTTAGAGTACATCCTCTTTGTAAAGTGAGGAGATTTAAATGAGTGCCTGTGCCCTGCCAGCTCTGAGATGCAGACTTTAACACCCTAATGACATGGGCTGCTTGCTCTACTTGCTTTACATGTGATCATTTCGTGACTGGGCGGGAAAAGGAACAGCCTTGTGCCCTTGCACTGTTGCCATGGTACCTCCTCACCTTCAGTTTCCATATAGAGATACAGACAGGATTTCTGTGTGCTCACAGCAGTCTCTCCAGTCCAAGGTGTACCTGTGTGCTGGCTTTTGAAGACCTAGCCCTTCTCCTTGGGTGGATTTTGTATTTAACAACATGAGTCAGCTGCGATAAAAAAGCTCCCCTCTGACCCCCTTCATGGACTCTCAGATGTTCCAGTCTGTTCAAAACCTAATTATTTATATTATCTGATTTTTGTGTTTTTGATTAAAGCAGCAGTGACTAAAAATGTAAGTTAGTAACAATTCCTAAAATACCTTTACTACATAGAATGGAAAGAATAAAAGGCCTTTTTACAAAAGAAAATATCTCCGTTGGAGTGAAGTGAGCAGTGGACAGAATCACTACCAATTGTTCCTGCTCTCCTGTAACACTGTTTCCCATGGAAAATGGAAATGAACTTTAGATTAGCCTAGAAAATAAATTGTGGCAGTTGATTCCACATTTGAGTTAAACGACTGCTGCACTCGATTAGCATGGATGGAGAGGCCGTTTTCTGCAGGACTCTTAGATGACAGAGGTAGGGTATTTGTAAACATTTACTAAAGAATACTCATTGAGGGCTCACAGCTTCATCTGTAGTGCATTCCTCTAGGTCAAAGTGGGTTTTTGACTTGCCTGCTTCCAAGAACCCTTTTACTTTCCTGATTTTGTTTTTTGTTTTTTTTTTTTTCCTCTTCTTTTGGCTCTCGTGTGTCTTCTAGTTAGACAGGTTTACGGAGCCCCCTCCTTTTGGGCCACTGTGTGACCTGCTCTGGTCTGACCCCGCAGAGGATTATGGCAGTGAGAAGACTGCGGATCACTACACCCACAACACTGTCCGTGGCTGTTCCTACTTCTTCAGGTAAACAGACCCTGGAGCCTGGAGGAAGCAGGGAGACAGACTGGGAGCCATTTTATACTTTACGCTTTATTCTTACTATCTTTAGTTACATCGGTGGGTATGTGCACATGAGTGCAGATGCCTGTAGAGAAAAACTAGAGGCGTAAGATCCCCTGGAGCTGGAATTATAGGCAGTGTGAACTCTCTCCCCACAGTGTGGGTGCTGGGAACTGAATTTGGATCTTCTGCAAGAGGAGTACATACTCGTAACCACTGAGCTATCTCTCCAGCCTCCTGTGAAACATTTAATGGAGTTATTATTTTTTTAACATTCTTATTTTATAATAATCACAGGTTATGTACTTTGTATCCCAGCCGTAGCCCCCTCCCGCATGCCCTCTCTATCCCCCCCTTCCCTCCCTCATCTCCTCTCTGCCCCTTTCCAAGTCCACTGATAGGGGAGGACCTCCTCCCCTTCCCTCTAACTCTAGCTTATCAGGTCTCTTCAGGGCTGGCTGCAATGTCCTCTTCTGTGGCCTAGCAAGGCTGCTCCTCCCTTGGGGGGGCAGGGGAGAGGTCAAAGAGTCAGCCATTGAGTTCATGTCAGAAATAGTCCTTGTTCCCTTTACTAGGGGACTCACTTGGATACTGAGCTACCATGGGCTACATCTGAGCAGAGGTTCTAGGTTATATCCATACATGGTCCTTGGTCGGAGAAAGAGTCTCATAGAAGACCCCTGTGCCCTGATATATTTGGTCCTTGTGGAGCTCCTGTCCTGTCCAGGTCATACTAACTTCCTCTTCTTTCATATGATTCCCTGCTCTCTGCCGAAGGTTTGGTTACAAGTCTCAGCATTTGCTTTGATACACTGCTAGGTAGAGTTTTTCAGAGGCCCTCTGCAGCAGAAAGACACACACAGTATATACTCACTTATAAGTGGGTAGTAGACCTATAAGATAGGATAAACATACGAAAATCTGTACACCTAAAGAAGATAAACTAGAAAGAGGACCCGGGGTAAGATGATCAATCCTCACTTAGAAAGACAAATGGGATGGACATTGGAAGTAGGAGAAAACAAGTAACAGGACAGGAGTTTTTGCACTCTTTTGTCAGTGATCTATTTCAGTGTTGACAATGGTACTCAAGGATAGTGCACAAGCAGGCTGTAATGTAAGTTAGAGAGAAAATAGGTCTATGCTAGATTTGTCAAGTGTGAGTTTTGTTACTGGCCATCAGTTCATTGTTAATGATTCAATAGTATATTTACATAAAATGCCCTTATTCAGGAAAACATCTGAAATACTCAAGTGGTTGATGAAAATATTTTGTCCAAAGGCTCCTAGGAATCCTCAATTTCATACAGGCACTAGGAAAAGCATCTCCTGGCATGATTCCTAGGTCTTAGGCTCTATTGAGATTTCACAACCTCCTACCGAATTACTAAGGCGTCCATAAAACTGCTTCATGGTCTGTGAATACCTGATAAATCATTGTTTCTTTGGCAGTTAAGAGCAGGGACTTCCTTTTCTGCAATCATGATAATGTCATATACAGTTAATCTGAAAATTAAACATTTTCCACTGAGCATAATGAAAAACAAAGTTGCCCCCTTTTTTCCTTAGACAAGATCCCATGCATCCCAGGGATGCATTTCTACTTTACTCTGTAGGAAAAGATGGCCTTGAACTTCTGACTTTCTGACTTTCTGTCTCACCTTCCAAGTACTGGGGTGTGTGCAGCATCCCCAGTATACGCAGGACTTTGCATGCTAGGCAAGGAGCATACCAGCTTAGTTATATCCCAGTTTAAGAAACAAATACGTAATTAACATCTACAAACTCTCAGGATAGTTTTGTATTCTCTAGTTCTATTTGTCATCCAGAAAAGTAAAAATAATAAGACGATTTCAGCATACGTAGATATCATTAGAATATGGTGGTCTATAATATTTATATCTACTCCTGAAATAGTCATGGTGTTGATACATATAAAGCTATAAGTAGATTCTTTTATTTTTTTCTAAAGATTTGATGATTAAAGAAAATCATGTACTCGTTTTGTGGCACTTACTGTATACACATGCACATATGCTGTTGTGGTACATTTTCATATTAAGGTAGCAGAAGTTTTTGCTGTAATATTAATATTAAGATAAGTTAAAAGATGGAGAAGCTGTTTTTATTCTAAGGTGTCTTCTTCAGGTCTGATAGTATATGAAGTAGAAATGACTGGCTTATGAGCTTTTAAAAAAGGTTCATTGCTGGGCTGGAGAGATGGCTCCATGGTTAAGAGCACTGGCTATCTTTCCAGAGGACTTGGGTTCAGTTCCCAGCACCCACATGGTGGTTCATAACTGTCCATAACTCCAACTCCAGGGGATCTGCCATCCTCCTTTTCTCTCAGTGGTACCAGGCCCACATAGACACATTTGAGGGCAAAACCCTCATAGATATAAAATAAATCTTAAGAAACTGAGTAGATTGTAGTAGCTGTAACCTTAAAACAAGTCTAGAATTGGGGTTTCTCTTTCTTCCTATTAAAACATATCTGCTGTAATTCTGGACTTGAGTTTTTCCATTTTCTTTTTCAGTTACCCTGCAGTTTGTGAATTTTTACAGCACAACAGTTTATTGTCGATAATCAGAGCCCATGAAGCCCAGGATGCTGGGTAAGTTACATTACATCTCATAGACCCGTGCAGAGGTTTCACTGTTAGTGTCAAGATGCCTGAGCTGTCACCTCTTTTCCAGGTACCGAATGTACAGGAAGAGCCAGATCACTGGCTTTCCATCACTCATTACGATTTTCTCTGCCCCCAATTACCTAGATGTCTATAACAATAAAGGTAAAACAGCCCAGCAATAATGGAGTGTGAATCTGTTAGTAACTGTGAGTTCTAGCTTAATTTTGTGTTTTATTTTTATTATTGTGTTCATTTACTTATTTTTATCTTTTGGTGCTATGGATTGAACCTAGGACCTCGCGAAGCAGGCACTTTACCACTAGGTTAGATCCTGAACACCAGTTTTTAAGTGCAAAATTTCAGTCAGATGAAAAGATGGTGGGTAAGAGATGTGGCTCTGTGGTAAAGCATGTGTTTAGCATGGGGAAGGCCTTAGCTGCACTGTCTGCTATCCTACGCTGCAGGAGACCCTGACACCTCTTCTTCTCCTGTCCCACTCCCTCCCTCTTCCTCTCCCTTCCTCTCTCCTTCTCCACCTCACTGTCCTCCCCCTCCCCATCCCTTTCCCTCTCTCTCCTCACCCCACCCCACCTGTCTTCTCAGTTGTTTTGTTTTGAGAGAGAGTTTTCCTATATAATCCAGGCTGGCTTTGGACTTGGGGTTCTCATGCTTCAGTCTCCCAAGTGATAGGGTTACAGGCATGCACTGCCATACCTAGAGGAAGAGGAGCTCTTATTGGAACAAAGGTCAATAAATTGAGAGTATAAGCTGCTGCTTGGCCTTTATCAAGATGGGTCTCCTTGTGGTACTAAAAAGTGACCACGGTAAATGGTATGACTGAGTCAAAATATAAAACTAATAAATAGTTTCAGAGTTATGTTAGAATATTTAATAACATTACCTCAAAAAGTCATTATCTGGTGATACTTTATCTGTTTAGTATTTTTAAATGGGGTTTCACTGTACAGCCCAAGCCAGCTTCAAACTCGCCATCCTGCTTTGGCCTCTCCAGTGCTGGGATTCATTTGGTGGTTTTTGTTTTCATTTGTTTTTGTTCTGCCCCCAACTCCCCTACCCAACCCCCTGCAGGGTTTCTCTGCGTAGCCCTGGCTGTCCTGGAACTCACTCTGTAGACCCAGCTGGCCTCAAACTCATAGAGATCCACCTGCTGCTAACTCCCAGGTGCTGGGATTAAAGACGTGTGCACCACACTCGGTTTACAAATGCCTCTTTAATTCTGAAAAAGAACTCTTTTACCCTTTCCCCCTTCTGTTGTTGCTTTTCATGGTTTGTTGTTGTTGGTTTTCTTTCCTTTTTTTTTTTTTTTAGACCTAGCCCAGGTGGCCTTTGAATTTGCTTTGTTGACTATGATGAGCTTGAACTTCTGATCTGCCTGTCTCCCTTCCAGAGTGCTGGAATTACAGGCATGTGCTCTGTCCAATATATGTGGGGCCAGACATGGTACATGCCAGGCAGTGCTCTGCCCTCTGAGCTTATTTGGAGTGATCTTTGAGCTCCCTGGTGCCCACGGTGCATCTCAGTTCCACTGATGACCCGAAGCACCCATAAATTCGGGTTTTAAATCTTATTTGTCTCCCCCCTCACCCTTCTCCACTGAGAGCATACTCCAGAACAGTTTCTGAAGCTTCCATTTTTAATCATCCACTGTTGAGGCACACTTCTTTTTCCTGTGAAGAGTGAGAGAATTATTGATATATTTACTTAAGCTACAGAAAATGCACACAGCATGAAAACAATGGAGGTGTACATATCAGGCAAAATTAGGTTTTTAACAATTGGAAATCCTTTTTTAGTAGTCTGTCCTATAAATTTTAGCCACTCATTAACTTAAAGTTTAGAACACTAGTCTATCTCACAGCAAGGAAACAGGAACCCAATGTGACCTTGGTCTGTCATTCCTAGAGAATTGTTGCATTTCATGTCTAAGTAAGAATAATTGAACGAAAGCCAGGAGTAGTCACACTCACCTTTATAATCCCACAGTTGGGGTGGCAGGAGGCAAGTGGATCTCTGAGTTCAAGACCAGCCTGGTCTGCAGAGTGAATTCCAGATTGCCAGAGCTTGTAGCGAGAGAAAGACCATGTCTCAAAACAAAACAAAACAAAAAATCAAAAATCTAATGAAACAAAAAAAGATTAATTGAAAGAATATTATAAACAACAGCACAAGTGATACAGAATAAGAAACAGTTAAAAATAAAAAGAAGCCTCTATCAGTCTCCAGCCACCTTGGCAGCTGCCCTTGGTTGGGAGTTGTCCCTCACTTAAGGCAGGAAGATGTGGCTGCAAAGAACACACAAAAGTCTCAAACAGGATCATGGTGGTGGCACATGCCTTTAATCCGAGCACTCAGTAGGCAGAGGCAGGAGGATCTTTTTGGGTTCCAGGCCAGCCTGATCTATAGAGTGAGTTCTAGGACAGCCAGGGCTATCACATAGAGAAACCCTGTCTCAAACACACACACAAACAAAGTCTGTCAACTCTAGGCTGCAGTTTGTTATACAAAGTGGAAAGTACATACTGGGATACAAACAGACTCTGAAGATGATCTGACAGGGCCAAGCAAAATTGGCTATCTTCAACAACAACTGCCCAGCTTGAGGAAATCTGAAATAGAATTCTATGCCATGTTGGCTAAAATTGGTGTTCATTACTACAGTAGCAATAATACTGAATTGGGTCCAGTACGCAGAAAATACTACAGAGTATGCAGGCTGGCTGTCATTGACCTAGGTGATTCTGATACTATTAGAAGTGTACAGACTGGTGAAAAGTAAAGGAGGAAAGTGTTTACTTAATAAATCTTTGCCAGAGATCATAAAAATAGTATACAGAAAACCAACTTGGCGTAAGTGGGCATACATTAACCTACGTGACATGATTACTATTAAATGTTCATATGCACTCTGAGAGTGCTGAGAATAGAAGAAACTTTTTAAAAATTCACTGTGAGGAGAGATTATATACTCCCTTAACCATTAATTATAAATTGCTCCAGGTTTGCCATTTATTGCCTCTATTGTGAATTGATAAATTCTTGAAGAGTTTATAAAAAGCTTTAGCTACGGCTTATGACTAGCTAAATAGTCTGTGTCCATTCTATGGGTAATATTTGCCCTTAGAGAGAAGCTGTGATTGTAACTGTTTGGCTAGTAAATGAAAATTTCAGGAAGTTTTTCTGTGTTGAGTCTGAGGTTTCTTTAATGTACAGCAAAGTGTTTCAGAGCACAGTGTCTTCAATGCTTTGATCATGTAACTTTGCTCTCTGTGTTAATCCCTAAGAGAACAAGCCCTGTAGAATTCTTTAAACTTACCAAGCTGTCCTGGTCCTGGCCTGAGTTTACAGGTCACAGAAAAGTGTGTGTAGGTCCACAGGAACACAGTTGCTGGCTGCTATGCTGTGGTTTCCTGTGCCCAGTGTCTTGCTCTTTAATTTTTTAGCTGCAGTGTTGAAATATGAAAACAATGTCATGAACATCAGGCAGTTTAACTGTTCTCCACACCCCTACTGGCTCCCAAACTTCATGGATGTTTTCACGTGGTCTTTGCCTTTTGTTGGAGAAAAAGGTAAGAGAATCCCCATTTGCATCTAAATACCAGCTCTCTCCTGACCAGCTCCAGACACCTTTACATTCCCAAAGTTTGTCAGAAATGAGTGCTAATTGTGTTTTTTTCTCTACAAAGATTTTTTTAAATTTTTACTTAAAAAAATTATTCACTTGTGTGTGTGCATGATGTATTTGTGTGCAGGATTAGGGCGGGGCTCGCACATTGTGGCACGTTTGTATAGAGGGTAGCTTTGTGGAGCTGCTTCTCTCCTTTCACCTTTGTATCAGCTTCAGCGTTTGAACTCAGGTCACCAGGTTTGCACAGGAGCACCTCCATCCACTGAGCCCTCTACAGAGATTTTAAAATGACATTAATCTGCTCATAATGTTAGTCTTATTATGTTTTTTTTTATCTGAAATATCCATTTAAAGCAACTGTCCTGTATGATCAAGATGTTAATGTGGCCGCTGTCCTATTTCTTCTATGACTCATCAGTGCTAAAGGGATTTAGACAGGATTTGTCTCAGGATTTTATCTTTACACCTGCACAAGAGTGCAGAACACACACAAAACAGCTGCACAAGAGGGTAATACACACACAAAACACAGCTACACAGGAGGGCAGTACACACACAAAACACAGCTACACAAGAGGGCAGAACAAGTATGAAAAGTTACACAAGTACGCTGCATGAACATAAAACAGATCAACAAGTGACAGTACAAACACAGAACAGGCCTGCTGGATATAGGCCTGTTATAATTTCTTTATAAAATGGGAAGAAAATTTTATATGCATATCTGAGCAAAGGTTCTGAAAAGCTATTTAATATAATCAAGTAAATCTATGATCCTCAGATTCTTGTCTAACCAAGACAAGTATGGACAAAAGTTCTCTCTGAACCTGGTGGTCTGTTTTTAATGCTATTTTTATAGCTATTTATAGTATGATAAGTTGTTTCTGTCAGTGTTTACTTAATGTATTTTTATTTATGCACATTTGAAAGTGCCCTATTAACTGTGCACATTTTGCATTATTTTGTCATACAGTCACTGAGATGCTGGTCAATATTCTCAACATATGTTCTGAGGACGAACTATTCTCTGATGAGGAAGAAGGTAAACTTATTTAAACTACAAACTAATAAGTTTTGAGTGAGATTTCATTTATTTTGAAAATTTTTGGTCATATAAAAATGAATTATGTTCATTATAAAAAAGTTTGATAACTATAAGAAACCATGAATAGGAAGAAAATAGTCATTATTGTTCTGCCATTTCAGATGACTTCTGTTAATGTCTATGTGTAAACTGTCTTTGTCTTTATATAAATAGTTTTTCCTCATTTTTGTCATTTACAAAAATGAAATGACATGGTATCATGTCTATTTTTTGTTCTTTTTGTAGTCTAGCTTCTCATGGTTATATAGATGTCCATGTTCATCAATTATTGTGCTAAACAAACACATGCTGCTGGATGTTAAAATTTTCCCAAGTTTAGCTTTTAAAATTGCTGCAGTTTTTCCGACAGGTTATGGTGGCAAACACTCACCCTAAGTCCAGTACTCAGGAGGCAGAGGCAGGTGGATCTTTGTGAGTTCAAGGCCAACCCTTGAACTCACAAAGGGTTCTGGTTGTTCTGGTCTACAGAACAACTTCTGGAACTATGCCCAAAACAAAACAAAACAAAAAACAACAACACCTGTCTCAAAAAACTAGGAAACAAACAAAAAAGCTGATAACCAATTTTTGAACTTGAATAGATAAGTCATTGTACATTCTTTAAACAATCTTTGTTATATTCCTTGTGTGTGCCAAATAATACTGCTTATTTGTTTTCAATAAACTTACATTGTATTATAAAGACAAACAATAAATAAACATAATGCAGATACATATGCATGCTATAGAAGAAAGTAATGCAAGATTAGAAACTCTGTAACATTGTGGGTTTTTTTTTAGGTTAGATGTCTAGAAACTTCATATGTATCAGTTAGTGCTTAAAGCTTAATCTGATACAGGCTATGGCTATCTGTGTATGGTAGATAGTTTCCAATGTTTTTTCGGGTACTGTTTATTTCCTTGTTACAGTTCACACACACACACACACACACACACACACACACAGAGTGCTGGGGTTAGAACCCAGACATTGTGAAAGCTAGGCAGTCATTTACTGAGTCGTTTCCCCAGCCCTAAAATTTTAATTTGTACTTTTATGATGACTAATATATGTTAATTATTTTTCTACTGGGTTATATATGTTTTGCCTCCCTTATTGGTATGTAAGAGATCCTTGTATCTTTGTGTAGTAACACTGGTTTTATGTGTAGCTACTTGCTTTTTGTTTTGTTTTCTGATTTCTATCATTGTGGATTATTTTGTTGCCTTTAGAGGAATTAAGTTTAAACTAATTTGTAGCCAGGTGCTTCTAGTGTGTTGTGAATGGTTTGATCTGAAAGGTAGGCTCTAACGTTTCTGAGGATACAGGAATTTCTGCAATAGGTGTCACATGATCACAAACCTCCAGTTCACATTCTTTGCAGGCCTGTACCAAGGCAGTTCACTTAACTATTTCATAAACTGTTGTATGGTGTAGAACACACAGCTCCCATTGAGAGTCTAAAGGAGATTCCCAAACATGTTATTAGATTCTACATGGAAGGTTGTGAGCAAACAGAGTATAGCTTGTAAATTCTTCTGGATAGGAGATTATTGAATAGAGCTAGTGAAACTTTAAAAAGAAATTAGGGAAGGTGAAATATGTAAAAAATGGATATAATAAAGTTTATATGCAAATCTAAATAGAAATTGAAATGATTATAAAGTGTGATACCCGTTAGGAACTTCTTAATGCTGGTAAGATGGCTCAGTGGATAAAGGCCCTGTTGACAGGCCTGATGACCTGTGCGCCATCCTTGGGACCCACATGGCAGAAGAGAACTAGTTCCCACAAGTTGCTCTATGATCTCCACATACTGTCTGTGTGCAGGTGGTTCTGTCTTCATTGGGTAGGTTCTAGGACTCTCAGTCCAGTTTTGTGGCAAGCACCCCTACTGAACCCATATCACTGTCTCAAAACTTAGGTTTTCAAAAAGTAATAGAATTCAGTAAGTTCACTGTCTGTTCAGACAACTAGAAAAGCTGGACAAAATTTATTTGAAGATGGGTGGTGGCAGTGCACGACTTTAATCCCAGAACTTGGGAGGCAGAGGGATCTCTTGAGTTTAAGGCTAGCCTGGTCTACAGAGTTCCAGAACAGCCAAGGCTACACAGAGAAACCATGTCTTGGAAAAAAATATTTTTAAATAATTTTAAATCCATATGAAAGCACACGAAATAGTAAAAAAAAATACAAGATGATAACTGAAAAAGAGAAATGCAGACAGTTTAATGTTTGAAACCATTTCTTTCTTGAGAACATTCATGAGTTTCAAAAGAGGAGAGACAACAGCAGAATGAGGAAGAGGAAGGATATCCATTAACAGGCCCAGCAAGAAGATTCCATGGGGAAAGGGACTTGCACAACAAGTCCTAGATTTGATCTCAGAACCCACATAAAGGCAGAAGGAGAGAACTAACGCCACAGAGTTCTTTTCTGCCCTCCACGTTCACGCTGTGGCATGAACTTCCCCTATTATACACAGACACACACACTCACACACAAATAAACATACTTATACGTGCAATAATAACAGAAATAAATTTTTAAAAAATCCAGCCAAGATTGGTGACATACATCTTTAAATCCAACACTTATGAAAGAGAGACAAGTGAGTGTGTGTGTGTCTGTGTGTGTGTGTGTGTGTGTGTAGAAGTTCTGGGCTAGTCAGAGATGCATAATGAGACTGTTACAACAAAGAAATTTCAGAAGCAGCAAAAATTAAATACAGGCCCTCCATAGTTCACAGACATTGACTGCCTCAGGTCAAACTTAAAACAAAACAAAATGAAGCAAAACAAAAACAAAACAATGTAACCTGTTATTTATTAGATTGGCTAGTTTGGAATTCACTCTGTAGACCAGGCTGGCTTGGAACTCACAGAGCTCCCCTCAGCCTCAGCCTCTGGAGCTCTGGGACTATAGGTATGTACCACCATCCCTGGCTTAATTTCTTTAAGAACTTAAAGACCCAGTTGAAAATGTTAGTAGAGAACTGTAAATTACAAGAAAGGATGTAGTAGATTTGATAAAGTATCAAAAATGAAATTATAAGACTGAAAAAAGATAACAAATTAGCAAATTTGATGAAGTGACAGACTGTGACCTGGAAGGTAGGGCAGAATAAAAGTAGCTGATGCATGACAAGAGAAGTGTAAAGACAGCTGAGAGATTTCTAACATTCCATGAGCAGGCCTAGCAGGTGTGTGCCTGGAGCACAGAGAGAGTGGGAGAGGTGAAGTCTTGAACAGGCCCAGATAAAAGCAACCCCAAGAGCTGAGAAGACACCGAGCTGTAGCTGAAGGAGCCCTTAGCAAAGCAGCATGGCCAGAATAACTCCTGGCCACTTGAGTGAGGGCCTCACGATGGAAGATGGGTCTGAAAGCAGATGTACAGGCAAGTTCTTTGAGAAAACAGCAAAGCAGGGGATTGGAGTAACACTTGAGGTGCTGAAAATTAATACCCTGAGTGAATCTTACACTTAGCAAAAAATATTTTAACAATAAAGGTGAAATAAGTATTTATCATACCTCCCCAATCCTTACATTTTTTTTTTACTAAGCAAATTAGCAGAAGATGTATACTAAATGAAATTCTAAAGGGTAGTATTTAAGCAGAAGGAAAATACTATAAAGAAGTTTAGAAACTCAGGAAGGAATGAAAAGCAGTGCATAAACTATGTGAACATAGATTCCTGTTGGACTGAATAAATCAAATGCTAATAGCACCTAAACCCACCAGCCTTGGGATGGTCCAATCACAGTGGACTGGGCCATCCTCCCATCAATCACTGACTTACCTGTTTTTGTGGCTTTATATTTCACTGAGATATGCAAGGCCAGGGAGGCTGAGGCTGTGCAGCGGAGCACTTGCCCCATATGGTGAGGTCCTGGGCTGATTCTCTAGCATCACTGCAGCACAGCAACAAACAGGCAAGTAAGAGCAAGGTGGGGATGAGCACCTGCCATTCCAGCACTCAGGACTGAGGCAGGAGAGCCACAGGTTGAGGCCAGCCCAGGCTAATCTAAGTTTCACAGAGCGCCTCTGTCTCAACTAACAGCAAAAGTTTTCAAAAAATGAAATGTAAAACAATGAAAATTGTAGTGTTTATAATGTAGAATTACCTTGATAACCTTGCAATGGAAAAAATCCTTTAAACAGGATGCAAAAAATACTAGACACCTAGAAAATTATTAATAAATTAGATAAATTAAAAGCAAGAGCTGGGACTGGAGAGATGGCTCAGTGACCAAAAGCAATTGTAGCTTTTTCACCCATGTGGTTGCTACCAACTCTGGTTCCAGGGACCTTATCTGAAGCTCTCTCTGGCCTCTGAAGGCACTGCATGCATGTGGTACACTTAAAGACGTGGAGGTAAAACACTCAGACACATAAAGTACAAATACTTTTTAAAAATAAGATAAAGGGGGGGCTGGAGAGATGGCTCAGAGGTTAAGAGCACTGGCTGTTCTTCCAAAGGTCCTGAGTTCGATTCCCAGCAACCACATGGTAGCTCACAGCCACCTATAAGGAGATCTGGTGCATAATGAGATATTGTGTATACATAATAAATAAATATTAAAAAAAAATAAGATAAAGGTAAGAGCTTTTGTTTATGCAAAGACTGTTCAGCATATAAAAAAGCAAGCTTCCCAGGACAGGACATTTGCAGTACAACCAATAAATGGCCCATTGACGAAAACTGAATTACCACCAATTAAGATGATGGAGTGTGAATAGGCACATCACAAAGTGAATTTCTAATGGCTAACAAAAAATATGAAAAGATAATCACATTAGTAACCATGAAAATGCAAATTAAAATCATAATGGGTTAATACTTCGTACTTACCAGACTGGCCAGAATTAAATATGAGTTAGCCAGGACATGAAATAATAAGAATGTTCACACAAGAAGTAAACGTTTGTAGATCCCATTCTAATAGTGCTAACCTGTTATTGAAGTTAAACATACCTGTGCTCTAGAGCATTCTAAGATCCTAGGAACATGCCGGAAATATGTGCATCTGTACACCAAAGACAGATATACAGAAATACATACAAGATCCTTACATGCAATAGCCAAAAGTTAGAAACAACCCAAATAGTTATTGCTGTACAAGTGATAAATTATGGCATAGTGGACCAGGCATGGTACCACACGCCTTTAATTCCAGCACTTGGGAGGCAGAGGCAGGTGCTATGTAAAGAAACTGTCTCAAAACACAAAACAACAAAATAGTGGCATGGTGCCACAGTAGAGCAGTGTGTGATGATCAAAATGGGCCACAGTGAAATTGGAGTGAGATTACAAGCAGAATGTTGAATGAAATAAGCCTGACCTCCCCTACTCCCAATGATTAACTGTCCAACTATATGAAACTCGAAACATGGAAACTGGGTCAGTGAGATGATTCAGTGTGTTAAGGTACCTGCTGCCAGGCCTGAAGCCTTAGTTCAATGCCCAGGACCCATAAGGTGGAAGAAGAGAAAAGAAACAATTCCTGTTTACTGTCTTCTGACCCCCACTTCCTGAATGTGCACACAAAGAGAGGATAAATAAATGTAACTTTAAAAAACATTAAAACCTGAAGTGCATATTGATATATTCATACATGGTAAAACTGAAAAGAAGAGGAAGAAAAATGTCCTAGTGAAAAGTAAAAGAGTGAAGTCCCTTAGAAGGAGAGGCTGCAGATGTCAGAAGTACCGTGGGTTGTGGGTATTGGTAGTGCCCTGGGTGACTAGTTTTATAGGCGTATGCTTTTTAACGAATCATGTTGTAGCTAATTATGCTTCTTAGTGGAAAGGTAAAAGTTACATGCCTACAAACGGAGGCAAGAGAGCTTTTGTAAACTGAGAAAACAAATTAATGAGAGGGAGGGCGGCGATTCAGAAGACACATAACAACACATGTACAAAAATGCCAGGGTAAGACCTGCTACTTTGTATGGGAATGTAAAAAATTAATATAAAGAAAAAAACCCAGAGATCTTTTCCTGCTGTAAGAAAGATGCATCAAATGTTAAGGTCTGTTTAGGAGTGCAACAAGACAGCACTATTTGTTAAATGCATTAGTATATTCACTTAGTTGACTTGGGAACACTAAAGTCCTATTTAGTACTAGGGGATGCTGAATGTCAGTACCTGTTTCTAGAACTGGGAATAGAGAAGCAGGCAGGGACACTGAGCTCACCCAAGTAAAACAGATGAGAACCTTTGAAAATGCTCTTAAAACCCTGTTTGCCAAGCCTATCCATTCTCTAAGTCTGGAGGCTGATCTCTGAAACCAAAGGAGTTCTGGATCTGGACTGAAAATGACAAAGGAGAACTCATTTCCCTATCACAGGCCCAGCATGCAGTGCTCAAAGCCATCAGCTGCCTTTTCCCAGCTCTGTCGGCTTTTGATTCCCTCCCTGTCTTAATCATGAGCAAGCACCAAAGATCATCAGACCCCAAGAGTCAGAAGACACAAAACAATTTGAAGTCCTGAAGGCTTAAACATATGAAAGGGAAAATGTCTCCTGAAAAATGAGATGTGCTAGCAAGTCAGACAGCAGTGCAGCATTCCTGTTGAGAGATCTGTAAATGTTATTGTCCATTGTTTTTGTTCTTTGTGTTGTCCCACAAACAGTATCTTTGTGTTATTTTCATGCTGGGGGGGGTCCGATTAGATAATAAATGGAAATTAATGTGAAAGGTTAAACTATTAAGAAATGGAAGAAAGGACAAAAAGGAGTCTGTATTTGGCTCTTGAGGAGCAGGCCGTCTTGGAGCTGATCAACTAACAGTCTGCTCCTCTCCATGTATTTAACTTGGAATTTTTTTCTCTCTTCCATGCAAACTCGCATTCTCCTCCTATGTATCTGTCTTCATCTCCTTATTTCTTGATGTCTCTTCTCCCTGAAGATCACTACATTTCAAGCGTTCTGAAAGGTACCCTAATGAAATGTGCTGTAAGCTAAACTCCCACTGTCTGCTCTGCCACCATTGATTGCTTAGTCGTTTTGAATTGGTAGCTGAGTGGTGTCACATAACTTTCCACCCTCCCTCTCAGTGGGAGTGGCTGTTTTCTGTGGACCTGTTGTTTGATCCAGCAGAACTGAGAGGTGGGAGAGAGGAGGGAAAGCCTGGGTATCTTTGTCTGACTTTTGGGTGCTGTTGCCTGTTGTATGTCTGTATCTTGCCTTTCATGTTTGGGCTATTTCCCAAATCTTTAAGAAAAGGCCATAAAGTCTCCCATAAACTTTTCAGTGTTGCTTTTTAAAATGCCTTGCCCATCCTGTGTGTGACACAGTTGTTAGCAGTACTCTGAAGAAACAAGTAGCGACTGGTATGAACAATGAAGATTGTAGAGGGAAAGTGGCTTTTCCTACGTTCAGGACAGCTGCTCCCTTTGGCAGTCCAGACCCTGCACCCAAAGGTGGCACATAGCATTCTCAAAAGAGATCTTGGCTTGTAAATCTGTGGTTGTGAAGTTTGTTTGTGCCTTTGTGTTTCATTCTTCACTGTGTTCAACATTTCAGAACGACAAAATTTCTTGCTACCCATACATGACTCAGTGTCTTTTCGTTCATTCTCTACTTCATTTCTTCTCTCCTGTTGTTTTCCTTTTGTTCCTTACAACTTCCTGGGATTTTTAATTGTTTTTTTAAATTAGACTTTGATTCTTTTTTTTAAAGTTTCTCTTTAATTTAAATACAAGATACTCCATCTCACATTTGAAAAAGGCTGTCTTATTAACCACATCCCTTTAACTTGTGTGCTTTGTATTTTCCGAGTAGGCGCTTCATTTCGAAAAGAAATCATCAAGAATAAAGTCAGAGCCATTGGGAAAATGTCACGGGTCTATTCAGTTCTTCGGTAAGGTTCTGTCACTACATTGTGGGATGAAGACATTTAGAATGCATGTTAGAAGTTAGCGTTAGAGTAGTGTTTTTAAGGTTGCTATCTGGTGCTGGAACTGCAAGACTTCTGGTTACGTGCAGGTTGAACCAGACTTCATGTGAAAGTAACAGTGTTTGGAAAACATTACTTTGGTTGCATAGATACAGAGATTCAGTGTGGATTTTAGAGCCAGATTCCCCATGTTCAAATTCTCGCGATCCTTAGCTGTGTTGTCTTGGGTTTAATCTCTGGGTCTTAGGTTTCCTTGTCTAGAAACTAGAGATTATAATAGGACCTAGCTCACATATTGTCAGTTAAATCAAATGGGGTAAAGTGTGGCTACCAGGGTCTCTGGTTGAAAAAGGACTGGCTAAGTGTTTCTACCTGAAGTGTTGTAGAAAACCTGCATCTGATGAAGGTGGGGGACCTGTCTTCATCTGTCTCTGCTTTTCTGTTGCTGTCCTTCAGGTGTGTCTCTTTGCTGTGCCATGGCTCCCTGGCATTAACCAGGGCTTCCATGTTCCTTTGCAGGGAGGAGAGTGAGAGAGTGCTGACCCTCAAGGGTCTTACTCCTACAGGCACACTCCCACTGGGGGTCCTCTCTGGAGGAAGGCAGACCATTGAGAATGGTGAGTACGAAGATGCCCTTCCTAAAAATGGTACACCCCCATCACCAGCAGTCAGTGACTTTGTTTAAAACCCAGTGCTAGAGCAAAGGAGAGTTATCCAGGGAAACAGTAAGCATGACCCTTATTCCTTCTTGTACACACAAAAAATAATTCAAAGTAGATTGTGATTTAAATGCAAAAGTTAGAAACAAATTCAGAAAAAGTGTGGAGAACAGACATTGGAGTAGGCAAAGTCTTTAATTAGAGACAGAAAATACTGACCGTAAAAGACAACAAAGGTTGTTAAAATTAAATAATCTGTGTGAATATACACAATTAAGAGAAGGAAAAGGCATGCCACAGAGAAGATTTCTGCACTACCTATATCTGACAAAGGCCTTGTTTCAGTGTAGACAACAAATAATAAAAAAGAAAATTAAAATATAATCCAATGATTTTATCTGTTTATTTCACCAAAGAGGATTTCAAGATGGCCAGCAAGAGGCCTAACATAGTTGCTCATCTGGAAGATGAATATTAAAGCATAGTATATGCATACCCACAAGAATGGCTGAAAGTTTTAAATCTGATAAGATCGAGTATTGGCGTATCTATGGAGGACTGGATTAGATACAGGCTAGTGGGCTTATAAATAGACTCAATCACTTTGGCCAGCTGATAGCCAATAAAACTGAACACATTTGTACCCTGCAGTTCCATACCAAGACTACGCAAGAGAAATTAGTGTTCATGTCTGCCAGACGGTGTGCATGAGGGTATTTACTGTGGTTTTACCATGACAGCCCCAAACCAGAAGCAGCTCCCCTGCCAATAGTGAATGAGCTGTATTATATTGATACAGTGGGCTGTTGCTCACCCACTGGACCACAGGCTCAGTTCCTGTCAGTGATATTCCTGGAGAGTTCTACATGCTTTGGAAATAACATATACATAATCCTAAATTAAAACACTGATTCAAACCAGGAATGAAGAGACATAAAATATATTGGACCAAGTCCAAAAAGGTGTGAAGAAACATATATATCTCAAGTCAACAAATCTATAAAAGTTTCCTGCTGACCTTGATTTGTAGATTTGCTTTTACAAGATCTAGCAAAAATCATTTTTTTTTAGATTAAAGCAACTTTGTGGATCAATAAATTTTCAGAAGTTTTCAAGTAAGGAAGCTATGTAGACATTCCTCTTTTTTTCTTAGCCCATGTTACCTCATGTTACCATGAAACACCCTTACCAGAACTGTTCACAGAAATTCTCATATGACTAACAATATAAAGGTTGATAAGTATTTTATGTTTAAAAAAAACCTGCACATTTCTTAGGTTGACCATGCTTCAGTGATAGCAGTTATTAAACAAACAAACAAAAAGAGATCAAGAGAGAGGACATGAAGGTGGGAGGGGGCAGATATGGTCAGTTGCATATGCAAAACTAAAACTCCTGCAACCACTGGATTGAGGGTGTGTTGGACATACTTTATGGGCCTGCGAGATGACTCTGGGTAATAAAAGGTGCTTACTGCCAAACTTGATGACCTGCATTCAGTCCCACATGGTGGAAGGAGAGAACTGGTCCCTGCACTTTTTAACCTCCACATGTGTGCTGTGGCATGCTCCTTAATGCACACTTGCATGTATGAGCCCACGTGCACACACACACACACACACACACATGCACGCACACACACACACACACACACAGGTATACAATATAATGTAAAGGAACATTTAAGGGGCTGGAGAAGTGGCTTAGCAGTTAAAAACACTACCTGCTCTTGCAGGGGACCCAGATTTGGTTCCCAGCACCCTCATGGTGGCTCACAACCATCCATAACTTCAGTCCCAGAGAATTTGACACCTTTTTCTGATCTCCACAGGGTCCAGCCATGCAAATGATATACATATGTACAAGCAGGAAAAAAATAGTCATACACATAAAATAAAAACAAATCTAAAAAAAGAAATTAAGAGTCACAGTCAGTGGTTACCAATATAGGTCTGAAAAAAAAAAGTCAGGCCTGGCAGTGGCGGTGCACACCACCCGGTATTCTGGAGGCAGGGGCAGGCGGATCTCCGAGTTTGAGGCCAGCCTGGATGTGGTAACATATATGTAATGTCAGCACTTGAGTGGCAGACATGAGAGGAGCAGGAAGGAGTTCAGAGTACAGCTACAAAGCAAGCTTCAGGGCTGGCCTGGCCTACATGAGACTCTGCCTCAATTTGTTCTTTCTTTTAAATATTACTAAGGGCTAAATTGTCTATCATAAAGCTCTTGCCTGTGTGCCTGAAACCTTTTTTGATGAGATTGTAGAAAAATTGGGTCCTTTATATGCTCTTGAAATGATACGGCTACTTTCGAGAAATCAGTTCTGGCAGTTCTCCAAATGACTAAATAGGGTTGCCAGAGATTCAGCAGTGCTATCCTACACCTTCCCCTCCACTGAGAGAAATAAACTATGTCCTCACCAAAACCTGGACACCAGTGTTCATACATCACACTTTCCATAAGAGCCTCAAATGGCATTCTTCAGAACACCCTAAAAGTGGATACAACTTCATTGTCCATCCATTGGATAACAAAGTAAGGTTTATACAGTGGGATTGCACATAGCCACAACAAATACATGCACATGTGTCAGTGGGAGCAAACATGAAACACCTCATGCTAAGTGAAAGCTGTCACTAAAGACCTCTTACATGATTCCACTTACATCACATGTACATATCTCCAGGGACAAGAAGTACATCAGTGGTTGACTAAGGCTAAGAGAAGACAGGAGGAAGGGAAATGGGAAGTGGTGCTAATGAGTTATTTGGAGGGTGATGGAGGGTGTTGTGTACAGCTATAAATACATCAAAACCATTGGTTTTGCCAGACATGGTGGCAGCATCAGATCTCTGAACGCTCAAGGCTAGCCTACACCTTGTAGTGAGTTCCAGGCCAGCCAAGGCTACATAGTGAGAGCCTGTCTCAAACAACAAAAATATTGACTTACATACTCTAAACAATTTTATGGCATAGGAACTATACGTCAATAAACAGTTTTGTAATGTTTTTCTTTTTTCTTTTTCTTTTTTGGTACCATGACCCTTCATACAGCTTGATAAGCTAATAGCCAATACAAAAAACAAAAAACCCACAAACAAACTGTTCTGTGATGGCCCCAAAAATGCAATACTGGAGGACTGTAGAGATGGCTCAACAGTTAAGGGCACTTGCTATCCTTGCAGGGGACTTGAATTCAGTTCCCAACACCCACATGATGGTTTATAATCTAGTTAACTCTAGTTCCAAGGGATATGACACCCTCTATATGCAGGCAAAATACCCATATACATGAAATAAGTAAATCTAAAATAATTTTTTTGAAATGTGATGCTGCTACATACTTTACCACACAAATTCAAACTCTAAGGGGCCAGTAGAAATTTAGACAAAGCTTTGGCTCCCACTTTCCCACAGCTGCATGGACCATATCCTGCACTGTGAGAAGTTGCTGTCACTGCCTTGTGTAGCTTCTTGGGCCCATCTGAGATCAGGGAGGATGCGGCAGTGCTTGAACTAACAGAAGCCTTCCTACGGGCTAGGGCAAATAGTGCTTGCCACCAGATTCTGGCTCTCATGCTGCTGTAGGAGGTTAGGTAGCTTTGAAGCTCTCCCCCTTTTTGTAGTGATTGGTAATGCCTCACAGTAGTCTTGCTGCTGAGTAGCCTTCCTCCCTTCCTTAGGAAAACTGGCATTGGAGGAGTTAACAGGATTCTAATGAATCCAGATATCTTTCTGGCTGTACCCTAGAACCTTTTCATGGATTACAGCTTTACTGCTTAACTAAGAATGGCATGAGGAAGTTTCCCTGTTGGTGCTCACTTCTAAATTGCTTCCATTTCTGTCACTGAGAGAGAGAAGATTGCTTTCTTAATAATTGACTTGCTCTGCTGCATATCAGAAACCAAATGGGGTGTCAGTGTAAGCTTCTGCCATATCTCTCCTCAGATGGGTACATGAATTAGAAGTTACCCCTAGACCAGAAGTGACCCTCACCTATAACCTGTTTCTCCCCTTCCAAATGCCAGAGCTATTCAAGCACTACTCTATTCTATTATTATTATTATCATCATTATATGGTTCAGGACAGTTGGACCATGTGTCAGTCATCTGAGAACAGTAACAAGCAAGATTAAATAAGATGTTTAAATAGGACCCAGCAACAGCTCACTTGATACAGTCTGAGCAGTTACAAGCTCAAACACAGTTGTGATGTTAAATTACCTGATTTGACAAGTCATTCTGATGTACGATCACAAGACATAAACTAGCAGTTAGCTATTTCAAATGAAGAGAGCAGCATTCCTGTGCCAACAGAAATGTTAGAGACGTTAGAGCCCCCCCCCCCACAATGTGCACACACTCCCTTTCAGGTCCTTGTGGTGACCCTCTAACTTCTCGAGGTTGTGTAATTATGGGCAGGTGGACCCCTGGGTGTCTGTGCTGGTGGCATTGCTGGTGGCTCACTCATCCTTTCTCAGTCTTCCTTACTTGCATTGCTCCTGCCTTCTCACAGCCACACTGCAAGCAGCAACGGCACAGGAAGGTATGGCCCTCTCACCGAGCTGGAATGGCCTTTGTCAGTGCACCAGGCTCACAGCTTCTTCAGCATGACTAAACTCACTTGCATCTACAGAACTGTGACAGAAAAGAAGAGGGTGGCCCTCGGTGTGGCCACATGTCACCCCGTTTCTCAGAGGACCTTCATGCAGCCTGTGTCCTTTCTGAGTCTATCAGTTTTCTGTAATGGCTGAGGCTTGTGCAGCTGGTAATGATCTGTGTGGGAAGAGAGTCAGATAAGCATGCTTCCTTACCTAGTGACTCAAAGGTTAGCAGGTGTGGGGGGCAAAAGTAGTCTAGAGTTTAGATGCCTCATTTCTGAGGTTGCCCTAAGGCATTCCAGCTAAGGTTTTTATGGAGACACAAGTCATACTACTTACAAATTTTTAGATGAAAACCATCGGAATTCGTAAACCTTTACTGTAGATTTAGTAAATCCATTAGATAAGGTGATTCAAGGGGAAATATGTTTCCTGACAATGCAAAATTGAATCTGGCTGGAATCATAGTTCAGTGGCAGAACGTTTGCCTTGGTTGTGTGGGTCCTGGGGTTCAATCCCCAATACCACAAGAAAGAAATTTCAGAGTTGAATCAGATGGGAAGTATCTAGGAGCTGTGCTGATGTTATTTTTATCTACGTCCAGCTCCTGGCTGTGAATACAAAAAGCTGTCTTGGGCAGATAGCTCTCTTGTTGCTTCTGTGTGGTTAGTGTGATGTTTGTGCTCAAGGCAATGACCTGTGTGGTGTGGTGTGCTCTCATAGTGTTATCTTTTTCTAGAACTGAGCAGGTTTCTCATAAGAAACACTATTTCAGATGAGTAGAGGCTGATTAAGCGCTAATCTTTTTGTCAAGTTTATTTCCGCCAGAGTTGTTATCTTAGGACAGTTTCTACCACACTCTGACCTGTTGGGAAGTGGTGTTCGTGGACAAGGCTGATTTAATCACATCTTGCCTATCAGCAGATATGTGCTTTGTAGCCACCTTCCTGTGTGTCCAAGCACCACTGCTGTGTGCTTGGAAACTTGGTTTATGCTGTTAACATCCCACCTCCCTGAGCACTTCCTACCTCTCTACTGTTTTTCTGCAGCCATGAAAGGGCTTAAGGTCCGAACTTTTGAAGAAGCCCGAGGTCTAGACCGAATTAATGAGAGAATGCCACCCCGAAAAGAGGGTGTGCTTCCTGATGGGCCAGCGAAGACGGTACATTCACAATCAGTGCGAAGGAGCGACCAAAGAAAGAAAGCCCTGTAATGACTCAGAGCTCTGTGCAGCATTGATGGGCCCCAGCCCTGCGAATAAATCATATTTATTTATTCTTGGAAACGAAACAGAAACAACACAAACAACTTAAACTTGGAAGTGCATTTGTAATTCAGTCGCATTTATTCTGTAAGAAAGATGACAATTTTATAAATTCTTCTAATTTATGTTCACTATATATAAAAAGTACTTCTGTTTTGTTCCCTGCCCCCTTGTCCTAATTTTAGAAATGGATCTGATTGTTGTCTGTGTGTGTGTGTGTGTGTGTGTGTGTATAAGTCTTGTGCTATAAAGGGGACCTTCCCCTAATAAAAAGGGACTTGGAAACCTCGACCTTAGGTTTCTGACTCAGACTCCTAGTTACCCCTTCTCTTATTTCAGAAGGTGATTTCTTTCATGTAAGACTCATAACTTGGCTAACTCAAATGTGTATTGTCATTTTTTTCCCCTTTCTGCTCTGTACTCTTGAAGGAAACCTCTTAGATTTCAGTGGCTGAAGCTGCTGCTTTTCTGAGGGAGAATGACCTAAGCCTAGTGTAAGATCCAGATGGGACTGGCATCCATAACAGTTTACTCCCTTTTGGACTCTTGGTTTTTGTTTGTTTGTGATGTACAGGATTGAACCCATGCTTCACATGTGCTACAAAAGTATTCACCATCCAGCTATACTTCCAATCCTTGATTCATTTTAATGTGTTCTAATAAAGTTCCTCCCAAAAGGTAATAATGAGGGTGGACCAGTGAGGTGGCCAAGCCTGGTGACATGATTTTGTCCAGAATCCACATGGTGGAAGAGAACAAGTGATAACCATTATCCTCAGACCCTCACACAAGCACTGTGGAACACACACAAACAAGTAAATGTAATTAAAAATTTAAATAATACTGAGGGGTTCTTTTAGAGTTGGTTAAAGTCCCCTCAAAAATTTAAGGAAGATTTTGATAGTTTCAACAGTTGCCAGTCTTTACTTTCAGTTTAATCCCAGATGAACCCACCTGCAAAGGAAGCTTCACTTCTGTGTTTTGAATGCCCTCAGGTCATGAGCACTGAGACCTGTCCTGGCCCTTGTGGGTGGTCACATCAGGCATTGCACCTGTTTTTCCCAGTATCCTTCTGTTTGGCACTGTCACTACATCTAAAACAAACTTATTAGATGGCAGAATGGGTGCCTTGTAAACTGAACCTTGCTACAGGGATCATATGAGTAAAGGCGTCTGGTCTCCTAGAGTTAATTAGGAAACTAGCTTCTAGTCATCTGACCTTTATCTCTCAGTGGTCATTAGGCTGAAGTCTGAATCCTTGATTAGCATAAACCCAAAATTAGGGACTCATATATAATTGCCTTTTCGATTATTATTTTTACTTATTTATTTTGAGACAAGAGTATCACTTTATAACCCTGGCTGGCCTGGAACAGACTAGCCCGCCTTGAACTCACAGAGCTCCAACTCTCTCTGTTTTGCGAGTACTGGGACTAACGGAATGCACTGCCACAGACTTACTGTCTAGCTGAGGCTGTTCTTGACCTCCTGATCCTCTGCCTCTACCTCCAAAGTGTGGGCATCACAGATATGCACCACCATTCCCGACTGGTTTGTTGGGCTTTAAGCTTGTTTAAAGTACCCTAACTAGTAGAAGATATGGGACCACGTAGGCTTCACCTTTGGCTCAGTCTGGTGATAGGTGCTATGTCGCTGTACTGGACAACACCTCACAGTGCTGGGCACCATACCACGGCACTTGGTGACATTTCACAGCACTCAGTGCCATGCCATAGCACTGGGCGCCATGTCACAGCACTGGGTACCATGTTACTGCTCTCGGCACCGTGTCCCAGAGCTCACTGATGAGCTTTATAATGGCTGTTGGAGTATGGGCACCCTTGATCAAACTTGGAAAGCATAGATCTGTAGAACTCTGTGATGTCATGTGGGATGGGGTCTAGTGTTAAAGCAAGTATTACAGCAATAATATAGCACTTTGGGAGGGTCAAGGGAAGCAGAAAAACAACAGTGTAATTTTTGCTTAAAAAAAAATCTGATTCTCATGAAGAAAATGAAAGATTAGCTTGGCTATCTGTGGAGCATTCTTTGTTTTGGATTTCTTCTTTGTGTATGAGTGTTTTGCCTGAATGTGTGCATGTGTGCCTGATGCATAGAAAGATCAGGAGACCGTGTCCAGGATAGCCAAAGCCTTGGCACTAGAGTTACAGATGCTTGTGAGCCACCACATACGTGCTGGGATTGAACCCCAGACTCTAACAAGTGCTCTAAACCACTGAGCCATCTCTCCAGCCTCCATCTGCTTTCTAAAAATACCTTTACTGTATTTTACAGTTCATTCATGGCAGAGATCAAAGTATTTTGGGGAATTGTAATTTTCTTGCATAGCTTGCTTTGTTAATAAAAGAGAGAACAGGCCCACAGGCTCAGCACTAGGGAGGTGGAGCAGGAAGATCAGGGTTCAAGGCCAGGGGCCAGTGAGATGGCTCAGCAGGGAAAAGCACATGCCACACAAGCAGGATGACCTGAGTTTGACCCCTGGAACCTATGGTGGAAGGAGAGAACTGACTATGAAGTTGTCCTCTGGCATGGTATGCACATGCTTGCAGTCATGGACACTAACAGCAATACTAAGGGCTCAGTGATATGGCTCAGCAGCGAAGACACTTACCTTCAAGCCTGATGGTCTGAATCAGATACCTGGAACCCATTGGTGGAAGGAGATGACCAACTTCTATTGGTTTGTCCCCTAGTCTCCATATGCACTACTGCATGCATACACAAAATAAGCAAATGTAAAAAGTAATAATAATAACATAAATTTTAAAAATTTGCAAATAGTAGCTGGAAGGACGACACAGTGGTTAAGAGCCCTGGCTGCTCTTCCATAGGACTCAAGTTCAATTCCTAGCATTCTTGCCATTTGGCTGAAAATTGCCTATAACTTCAGCTCCAGGAAATCTGATACTCTCCTCTGGCCTCCACAGGCACTGTACACATGTATATGAGCCCACACATAAAAACATTTTGTTCTTTTAAAAGAATAAAATTAGGAGCTGGGGGGTGGGGGTGGCGGTTTAAGAAGTTAAGAGCTGTTCTTCCAAAGGTCCTTAGTTCAATTCCCAGCAACCACGTGGTGGCTCACAACCATCTATAATGAGATTTGGTGCCCTCTTCCGGTGTGCAGGTGTACATGCAGGCAGAATACTACATACATAATTCTTTAAAAACAGTTTTAAAAAAGAAAATTATTGAAAAATGTTTATCTCAGTGGAAGAGCATTTACCTAGTATGGGCAAAACCTGAGTTCAATTCCCAGTACCACACACAGAACCTAAACAAATAAAAATACATCTATTAAAAAAGAAAAATGGATTTAGGGCCAGTCTGGGCTAGGTGAGCCCCCATCTTGATGGGAGGCAGGGAGAGGCCATTGTGGAGGACGACAAAGGATCTTTACTGGACTGAGCGGTCTGAGAGGAGGAAGGACAGTCCTGAGCAACCATCTCCCCTGGTTGCCATTTCCTTGTGCCTTATGCTTTTCTCTCCCCAAATCTCAGTGGTAGAAATGACCCAATCTTTGGAAATCTCACCCACGAAAGTCAGCCCTGTAGTAGATTGTGTTGTGACACACAGTCCACTGATGGAGTCCCCTCACTACTAAGGACCCCATAAGCAGGCAGAGGTAGAAGTTTTGCAAATCCATAGGAACCAGAAATAGTTCAGAGTCAGGTCCATTTGGACATCCATAGGAATATGTTGTAATAGCTACTGTTTCTTCCCTAGAAAAACTTCATTAGAAGTTTTTGACATCTTTTAAAATTTAATTTGAACAAATTTTTCTCCTGGATGGCCTACCTTAGATTTGCCCTTGGATAGCCGTTTCTGCTTAGGGCCACAAATCCATTTTAACTGCTGTTAGAGTTCTACAGTGTTGGTTTTGTAACATCTTTCTCTTGCATTTTAAAGATGCCAAAAACACTAACCTCTTGTTCAGTTTTCACATTAGTTACATGGGGACCTTTTTTTTTTTAGAAACTTTTCCCATTCAAGAAAAATTAAAGTAGCCAACTTTTAAAAAAAAAAAAACTTATTTATTTTTATGTACATTGGTGTTCCGCCTGCATGTCTGTGGGAGGGTGCCAGATTCTCTAGAACTGGAATTACAGACAGTTGTTGAGCTGGCATGTGGGTGCCAGGAATTGAACTTGGGTCTTTTGGAAAAGCAGCCAGTGCTCTTAACCGCTGAACCTTCTTCTCTAGTCCCAGTAACCTACTTCTTGCAGCTGTCTTCTAGAATGTCAGAGCACTCCTTTGCAAACTTCTGAAGCACCATTTTAAAATGGACACTTCATACAGACATAGTTTTCCCAACTGTGATTTTATATACATACATATATATAATATATATGAAAGTTTACACTTACCAAAGACTAACTTTTAAATAAAATTTGAAAACTGGTCAGATACAAAGGGAACATCCCTTTTTAATCTCCGTGTTCTGATTGGAATCAGAAGATTATGTGTGCAGGCATGGTGTGTGTGTGGGGGTTGCTTTAATGGTCTGCTACAAAGTAAACTGGCAGTTTCCTTTGCACTGTCAAGGCTACAGATAACCTCTTTTGCCACTAGATACTGAGCATCAAAGTGTACATGACTTGCCACATGACAGCGGCTGTGCTTGATGTGACCACTGCCTAGGAACAGAGACGTCAGACTGCCCGGGAATGTCAGCCTTATTCCCACCTACCACTTTCCTTTCTTCATTGCCCTTTCTCTTCTTCCAGAATAGCTTGCTATTCAACGGAGCAAGTTTCTCTCACTAGTGAGCATTTGTTTTCTTACCCTAATGACTTAGGAATGATTTCCTGATGCTTCAGAACGGGAAGAGAAAAACTTCTATTGGTTTGGTTAATGGAAAATCATTTGATATCATTAAGGAGTAAAGGTAGGATTTCTGAAAACGGGGTAGCTTTGAGGCCTTTTCAAGCCTTGGCATCATCCCTTGGTTTCTTTTTCTCTTTGCGGCTTTCAAACACAAAATCTGAGGCAGCTGGTGTATACAAGAAAAGTCATGTGAGCTACTGCTGGGTTTCCTGCTCCGCCAGCCGTTGTGCAAGAGTTTTCTAGTCTGCAAATGAGGAAGACTAGATTCCTCCCCTTTGCCTCATTTTATGTAAATCTTCTAGCTGTTCTCCCAAGTATTGACTGCATCATATCTATAAATATCTGTAAAGTTCACCCTCTAGAGAAATAAGTCTCAGAAGTATGGTGGTGTACATCTTTAATCCCAGCACTCAGGAGGCAGAGGCAGACAGGTCCTGGAGAGCCAGGGCTATTACAGAAATAAGTCTATGTTGGCCAATCTTTAGTGACCACCCAGTTGCACTAGTTTAGAGAAATCCTGCCTCACGCTGATGATTGACAGTATTCTTCATATTAATGATCATCAGGCTTTTCTGCTCAATGTTTCTGTTGGAAATTATTTTCTAACCAGTAAAGACTTGCTGAGGAAACATTCTAGAACCCCAGTATTTAACCTGTTATGGTAACAGTGGAACCTGGGTGTTTTGCTTTCAATTTTCCTTAGCCAGTCAGAAAGAAAAAAAATCCAGAGGAAGAGTGGACCAAGAGCCCAGTGTTGGGTATGGGTCTCCAGTTTGCTAGATTGTGTGAGGTGTTCGCCATGGGATTTGACCTCATCTGATAGCCATCCCATCTTTCCTGTATTCTGTTATACCAGTGTAAAGAGCAGCCGGGATGGTGCAGTGAGACACTGAGGAGGGTTTGGGTCACACAGAGAAATCCCTTTCAGTTCTTGCCATGGTCAGAAGCTCATAGGAAAGCCGTAAGAAAGAGCATATGTGTACAGAGAAGAAAGCTGGTCAGCCGAAGGACAGGTACAATGCTCTCATCTTGGATGGCAGCAACGAACTGTATTAACAATGAGGCTCTGTGCCGTTGACAGTTTGAGAGAGGAAACTACATGACTTTGGGACTTGGGAGCTGTCCTGCCTCTATCTAGCCAGCCAAAGTGAATGGGGTCAGTGTTAGCTGCCTTCATCTATGCAGTCACAAAGGTAAAGATGATACTTGGAGCATATTCCCTCATGGGAGGCCTTGGCCTCACGCCTCAGCAACTGTGGCAAGACGTGCTAAATTACACCTTTGTTTGAGCCAGGGTTATGCATCGTCAACACTTTCATGCCAAGGCTAGGTGGTTTCACATCAAGCAGCGAGGACGTGGACATGGACCATCCCTCTGTGCAGCTCTGAAGTAGAGCCAAGCACTCTGCCTGCCTGTAAGTCCCTGGCCACACTCCCTTCACTCCCTTTTCACAGTTCCCCTAGTACCCTCAATGTCCTTTTGGTTTTAGGGGTTTCACTATCAAAGTGAAGAGCACATGATTAGGAGCAGGCAGCCAGAGATTATGATTTGGGGTGATAAAGATGTGCCTCAGGCTGGGCACATGAGGAAGCAAAAAGATCACTGTAAATTTGAGGCCAGCCTGATCTCACAGTAAACGCCAGGCTAGCTAGGGCTACACAAGGAAAACCTGCTTTTAAAATGAGAGAGAGAGAGAAAAATGTGCTTTCATCTGTCCCTGAACCTTTGTGAAGATGCCATTGGGAGTCTGTCCTGTCCCTTCCTCACACCATCCTAATCCATAGCTCTTTTTCCTATCACCTGACCCTTTCCAGGATTGGCTCCTGGTTTTCTGCCTAGATGATGAAGCAGGATAGGTTGCTAGTTTTCTGCCTAGATGATGAAAAACATGCTGATCTAGCTGGTGGCTGTCTTGAATGATGGCCTGTTTACTTGTGCTTAGCTTGCATTCTTTTGCTTTTCTGTTAAAGACAGTTGTAGAAATATTACCTGTTAACAGGAGATATTAGTAAGTCTTCATGAATAGAAGTTTTGTAAGAACTTTTCTTACTGTGCTTTGGAAATTGTAAGATTAAAAAATGAAAATGCCCTTAAAATGGAAGGATAACTTCCCTGTGTCTATTTCCTCGGTAGAGGGGCTGATCAATTGGCTCTGACCCAGTTAGAAATTCCAGAGTTGAGGGAAAGCCTGGCTTCTGATGTCTTGTCTGATCTCTGATAATGCCAGTGAAGTCCCTTCCCAAGAGAGGATCCCCCAACCATAGCTAATGATTTAATGGTCTCTTCTGAGTTTCTGCTTTCCCCCCAGAAAAGAGCCTCTTGCCTCTTCCTGGAGTTATGCCCACCACTAACTCCTTTTCTAGCCCCTGATCCTCTGTGGCCTCTCAAGCAGAGGCCCCTCCTTGAAGGAAAAAGAATGATAACCCATAAAACATATATTTACTAAGCACAAAAATATGTTTTATGGTCATCATTTAATAAGTTTGCATGTGATCATAGACAGCCTGAGAAGCCAGAGGGAGCCGATGCAGAGTTATACTACCAAGCTTAGAAGTACCAGAGCAGCTTGGAGTCCTCTGAAAAGCAGATAGATCCCAAGGGGCTGGGAATTCACAAGAGTGGATAAGCATCGCTGTACAGCATGGGGGTGGAGATAGGGAAATGCTGGGGCCCTGGAGAGGGACTTGGAGAGATTATGACAACAGAGGTGGAAAGGCTAAATCTAGATCTGCTGGACCCAAATAGCAACGTTGACATCAAGTGCAGCCACCCTGTGCAATTTTGCAGACCAGAAAAATGATCCCAGATTTTTAGCTGCACAAAAGCCAAGTGAGCATTTTATGTTCTGTTACCCCAGTGACATCCTGAGTTAACAGTGGCCTTATCCCTTAGCTAAAGCCCTAATGAGATGAGGTAATGTTTGCCCTTATTTACAGGGTCGTGGGAAACTGCTCAAGAGCCTAGGAAAGAAGGATGAAACACTGAGTCACAGTGACCCCTGCTAGATCAGGATCTAATCCCTACTTTGTAGTCTGCTCTGAGCAAAGATGGCTTTCCTCCTCCTCCTCATCCTGCTTCTTGCTTTTACTCTTAAGATTTTTATTTAAAAATCTGCTTACTCTTGACAGTGGATTTGACACTTAGAGGTAAATCAAGTCTTCATGCTGATACAGTGCAGACAGTTCACCGTAGAATTCAAGGAGGCAGAAAGACAGGTTAGCCTTTGTTTGGATACCAGTGCTCTACCTCATGGTACCCTCTGGCCAGCCAATCAGCCCTCTCTCTCCCTTATCTCAGTTTACCTGAGCTGGGATGGAAGGCTGAGGCGGACCTAATTTTCCAGCCCCTGGTTCTGTGGCCTTGTCTGTGGCTGATCTAACTTGGCTTGCATTCCCTCTGAGGTCATCATTCACTTATCCTCTCCTGTGAAGTCTGTTTTCTCAAGGGCTGACAGCTACTTGCTCCTTTCATCCTTTGTAAGAACTGAAGGAAGCCTGTCTAGCTTGGTCCTTTTCAGAGGCATCCTGTCTGCCCATGGCATCTGTTTGTTCACCCGTGAAAAGCAATGCATGATGGGTGTGATGTCAGTCAGTGCCAGGGCCTTCTGGAGGACAGGCTGGGCAAACCAGGCAGGAACTGATTCTTTTCATAGCCTTTGGGGTTTAGATTCTGAGAGCCGGGAGGTGCTTCTGAGATGTGTTCTTTGAAAGTATTTAATGCAAAGTAGGGACTGAGATCTTGTTTCTGTGGGTTTTACCTACCTATCCTGGCTACCGGCTCTGACACTGACCATCCTTGACCTGCACTGTGTTTTCTCTTGTTGACTCCCCCAGGCCCCCAACCCCCAAAGTTCCTTCACTTCACCGTGAAGTTCCTTCACAGTGACTGAGCCAAACAAATCTGGACTTCCAGATAGGCCAGTGTGCAAGAGATCCGTTGGAGCCCCAAAATGGGTCACTTCACTTGTCTCCCTCGCTTGCCCCTATTCCCATGAGTAGCTGGCATACGTGGGGCCATTGATAGAGTTTAGTTGGCAGTACAGCAGGAGCTGGAGTCAGGAGATGGCTCCAGGGAGGAAACAGAGTCGAGAGGTCTGTGCCGGTAGATCAGTGGTGACTTGGCTTCAGTTCCTCGATGTTGGGTTACTTGTCCCCTCCAGAACAGTCTCCGTATTCTTGGCTACTCCCTTCAGGTCTGTAGAGAGAAAGAACTCTTCTATGAGCCCAAATCAAAATGGATATGAAAGCCTACCTGAAGAATGTACTGAAGGTTGTCCGAGGGAAGGAAATAGCAGGCGCCCTTCTATCTAACATGGAGGACGGGGGCATGTGGCAGAGGAGATGTCAGTGACTCATCCAGATGGTACACTCTCACCAACACTAATCGGTACTCACTTGACTAATGGTACTTTGAGTTGGTGGCAGAGGACAGAGTACTATGGGGGTGAAGGGCGGGGAATGTGCCCAGGACAGAATTGGCTGCCTGAGGCTGGGTGGGGCTCCTGGTGACTGGAATCAGATAGCCAGGGAAAACAGAGCAGTTACGTAACTGTGTTTACATGGGCTCAGGTGGCTGTGGAGGCCTTGGCAGTCCTTGACCCAAGGCCACAGCGGAGATGTGCAGGTAGCCAACTAATAGGGAAGGAAGTCCCTCTTAGACAGGAGGGCCTGCAGGAGGCAGAGCATGGCATACTGACCAGGGCTGCACTATCTGGCACAATGTTACCTGGCTCTAAAACAACTCTAGAAGCTGTCCAGCTGTGAGTCAGGCAGGCAGCAATGAGCTGGAGCTAGGGGGAAGGGTCAGGAAACCAGACACCTGGGTCTTAGTCCAATCTCTGAACCTTGTTACATTTTTCTCCTTAATCTTCTTAAAAGAGGAAGAATGTTCCCTAAATATGAGCAGAAAGGGAGAGATTATTCAAGTTTCCTTGTGTTTTACCGCCCTGTAGTCCTAGCCATCTTGCATCCTGTATTTTGTGAGGCCATCCAAATAACTGAGAGCACAGGGTTCCAACCTGAGAGATGATAAGTCAGCCCAGGCCTGAGTGGCCAGGCAGAGCTGAAGCAGCTAAGCAAAAAAAAGCTCAGCTCCCCATGGCTGCCCCCACCTCCTCCAAGACTGTTTACTGGACTCCCCATTCCCATAGAGATGGGACTGGTAGCCAGACCTCAGCTTCTTGCCCGGGCTGTGCCTTCTCTTGTGAGAAACAGGAAGCTGGGACCTTTCACAGCTCAGCGACACCCTCTACATTAAATATTTATCTTGGAGTCCAGGTCAGAGCCTTCGAGCTCAAGAAGTTCACTGCTGGTGAGGGGAATGGCCAGGATTCCTGGAGTTGGAAGATCTTCACCTTTGTCATCTTTGGAGAGGAAGGAAGACAATGAAAGTGATGTGGGCCTTCTTAGTTCCAAGGACCCTGACAGGTGGGAAAACTTGAAAGAGGCAATGGGTAGTACTTCCAGTCTCGCAGGGAAGGAAGAAGCTGCTTCCCTGGACTGGATGGGTAATTTGAGCTTGAGAGGGGCAGCATACTGTTGCTCCCTGACCTCAAAGAAGGTCTCAGAGCTCCTCCGCTTCTCCAGTATCTTCTCGCAACCCACACCATCCCTCTCTCTAAAGAGAGACCCTCATAGGGCATCTCATTTAGCTCCCCCATTCGGCACTGTGAAATGCCTGCCTCTGTTAAAAATACCTCACATCTGGGAACTGGAGCCCCGTTAGCAGGTTGCCCTCTGCGGAGGCCTGTGAAGCTGCTTCCTTAAGACTCACACCCATGTGGGTACCAGCACGTTTGTCTCTTGAGCTTTTGGCCTAAGTTTCCCAGGGGAGCTTATTTGAGGGCAGCACAGATAGGTCTTTCTCCACAGCCGGGGAAATGTGAAGCTAATAAGAGGTGAGGATGCCAAGGGTTGCGATGTGCTTGAAAACCACTAAAACTCAGGTTGGCCCAGGCACCAATCACACTGCAGTAGGTGTCACCTACCATACCCAACACGTCGCTGAAGTGGATAGAAACAATTTTTACTGATTGGTTTGTTGGGGGACTTGGGTATCCCAGAGGTGAGTCGCGGGCTATAGAAGTACTTGAGGGTTTCCATTGTCAGTAAACATTTGCCTGTCACCTGCCAGCTAGGAGACTGGATGAGGGGGGTGGGGCAGAGAGAATAGGGAGCCAGTGGGTGGTGTCCTCGGGATCCGCGCGTCATCACTGCGGGGAACAGCGGAAGAGCAGGATCAAAACAAATACGGTGAATGGGAACACCAAGACCCTCCTAACCTCATCCCCGCCCAAGGGACCCCACCCTTATCCTCTGCAGGGCTGCGGCACGTCCAGGGAGTGGCTTACTTTCTTAGGCAGATTTCCTCCCCAAATTTTGCACGTGTGTGAGCATCCTCACGTTTGCCAGTACACGTGTGTTTGTTTGCAAACGCCAGGCCTCGCGCGCGCTTAGACAGGCACAAACACTCTCTTCGAGTGAGTCCTTCCTTCAACCACGGGCCACCCTGACTGTGGGGTTCCCTTATCTCGGTCCCAGCCTGTCTGCCTCCCGGCCTGTCTCCTGCCTTTCTGAGGCTGAGGGCTTCGTATCTAATGCTGGCTCCACCCGGGCTCTGGCACTCACGGCTTGTTCAGTTAATCACGCCTGCCCTCTGTCCTGGCTCTGCAGAGCAGCTCGCTTCCCACACCCTGGAAATGTCGCTGGAAACTCTGAGTGGCCCCCGCCAGCTCGCCCGCCCCCTTCCGACGCCAATTTTGTGGTGGGGGCCGGGGAAGGGATCTGGGAAACCCAGAGGGCTCCCCAGGGACCCTCGGTGGCCCCTCCCGGAGCCGCCTCCTGGACGGCCCGGCCTCTTGGGCAAGGGGCCACATCGTCCCAGCGCCGAGCCGCCCGGACAGAGGGCACTCACGGGAGTGACGGAGGGAGTAGCCAGAACCTCCACTCCACCTCAGCACAGCCACAGTCCAAATCCGAGCCCCAAACTCCTCCCGCTGCACTACTCTCAGGGTCCTGCCTCCCAGCGCGCCCCCTGGGTCTCCCTCTTCCTTGTTCGGCGCCCAGCCTGGCCCAGCGTCCTGACCAGTCACGAGGGCAACGACAACGCACTTCTCCCTGCCCTCTTTCCCCGAGGGAGGGCTCGCCGCGGCTGCACCACACAGGAACTGGCTGGGATGCTCCTGCCCTCCTGGGCAGCCCCAAACTCCCCCACCTGCTCGCCTGGGGAAGGTAGGTGCGGGGACTAAAAGGGTGGGAAGGAGGCAAGACAGCCTGGGGCCGACAGGAGCAAAGACATACAGCACCTCCCCCCGGGGTAGCAGTCTCTGAGGTTGTGCGAAGTTCTACTATCTGCAATCCAGAAAAAAGTGAATTTGAAAAACCCTGCCTCTGTTCAAGGGGAGCTGTAGTTGGATGAGACCTGGAAAAGCAGAGGGCAAAGTTCCCACCATCGGGGCCTCACTCTGAGGTGAGGAGTCTACCAAACCTAGAAGTACTTCATTCTTCCAGCCCTTTTGGAGAGGGCTGCTTGGATGCAGGGCTGCCTGAATTCTGGGAACTCACCGGAGGTGTTTGGACACCTGTTCCATGCTAGACAGATAGCAATTACCCAGGAGGCCTCTGTCTTCCTTAGGTTCTGCCTAATGTCTCCTGGCAGGCCTGCTGGGAGAAAGACCAGGACCACCTTCTGGCCCCATTCTACCCCTGGGTATTCTCAGGAATGCTTTTACATGGAGCTGAGTGGGAGAGGAGCAGACTGAGGTGTCCTAGGCTCAACAGCTCCTGAAACCAGGTGGTGATGTGTGTGTGTGGTGGGGGGGAGGGGGGATTGAATCTTCTTCCCTGGAGAAAATGCTTCTGGACTTGCTGGGAGGGTGGGACAGTAGCATTAGGGAAGGAAGGCCTGTCAGCTGATGGGTGCAAGTGCTGATGCTGAGGGCAACTTGGCCTTGAGCCATCAGCCGAACAGGGAGGGGTAGCCCTGCAGCTGGTGTGCCCAGGCCTCTTCAGGCTTCAGTCCTGCCTTGCCTCACTTTCCCTTGGAGGAAGCACAGGCAGCCAGAGCTGGGAGTGTTTGTGCATTTGGCCTTTGGTAAGAGCTCTAATTGGATCCAGCCGGTGGGCTGCACCTCCTTCAGACTCAACCTCCCCACCCCACAAAGCCAGGGATTGGCTGGCTCCCCAACAGGCTGCTCAGATGTCTGAAGGAATCCCCACCAATGCAGACCAGAGAGGTTGCTGTCCCTAGCCTCCTTTGTAATGTTGCCAGTGAGTAGGAACTGAGCAAGAAGACAAGGGCCCACAGGCCTCTGCTGTACCGTCTTCATCCCCACTCAGTCCCCTACAGCCCTCATGCTGTTCATAGGACTGTTTGCTGCGCGCACTCCTGCTGACATTCTTTTTAACTCCCATGCTGCTCTCATGATCCACCCTGCCCCCCACCCCCAGTCAGATTCATAACACTGAATATATTCTACCATGCAAGGGACGCCTCCTGAGATATCTGGTGTCCTTGCTAAGAGCTGCCACAAACCCCACAGACACATCTGAGACGGATTAGGCCCAGTCCAAAGGGCGGTATAAGTTTATTTCACTAGGGCCCCATCCAGCCACGAAGATTCTGTGCCACTATTCTCTAGGCACCAAAGCCCCTTTGTGCCAATGAACAGTGCACAACCTCTTTGTCCTCCTGCTCCCACCTTTGTGGACCCCTTTGCTCACCTCCATCTCCCAGGTGCCCTGAGATCCCTTCTGCTGACCCTTGAGTGAGGCAGAAGAACCTACTGGCTTGTCAGCCATGATGCTATGAGTCAGGGAGACTCCTCCCTTCAAAAGCCAAGCTTGCACGTTCAGGAGTGTTTGTGAGTGTGCAAGAGAGCAACTTCCAAAATTCAGCACCACCACTACCCCTCCCCCAGACAGGAAAAGGTCCTCTTGTGTTGTATTGTCATCTGCTGCTTCGCTTTCCATCCCCCCAGCACTGAGTGTTCTGGAGCTGTGATTGGCACAGGAGGCCAGTGGGCAGCCCACATTCCCTGGATCCCAAAAGGAATGGTTCCCCTGCCTGGCATTGCTCCTCCATGCTCTCCTTGGCCCTACGTAGGGATGAGGGCACTGCTGGCTGCTTCCCAGTGGTCAGCAGGTAGGTGGCCTTGATGCTGCTGCCCCTGTGCCTGAGAGCAAGTGGATGGTACCTAGGTCTTGAGAGTGGCAGAAGAATGAAAACAAGATCCTGCGTTCTCAGGTCCTTTCTGGTAGTTGCCCTAGTTCCCATGTGCCGTCCCTCTAGGAGAGCTGGCTATCCTGACACAGAGAGCCCCAGAGGGGTGGTCAGTGGGCTGCAGGCCTGCTTCTGGCCAGCCTCCCTATCCTCCTCCTTGCCTGGCTTCCCCTCCCCCACTCCCACCCAGAGTCCTGCCCCAGGCCTAACAAGCAGTCTATTGTGCCTCCGGGAGTCCTCACTGGCAGCCTGCAGGCGGGTGCCCAGAGCCGCCTGTTTCCTGGGTCCTTGAGCTCCTACCCAGCTGGCCATAATTCCCTCCCACAACTTACCTTCCTCCCCCACCAGTGGGCTGAGTCAAGAGGTCCCAGGCAGTCCAGCTCAGCAAGGCTTTCCCTTCCTTCCTCCTTCCCTGCAGAATACTCACAAAGGAGCAGCTGCCACATCCTGTGTCCTCCAACTTTGACCCAAGTATGCAAGGCCTCTCCGATGGGCTCAGCCTGGACGATTTCATCCCTGGTCACCTCCGGGCCCATATAGGCCGATCCTCCCGGGGGACAAGGGTGAGTGAACAGCAAGGAAAAAAAGGTACACTGGTGGGCCAGAAGCTGATGAGGACACTGGCAGGCCAGGAGGGGGAGCAGAGGATTGAAGGCATAAGAAGGGAAGACAGTCTGAAGAAAGCTCCAGAGAGCCTCCATGGCTTCCCCCAGGAGGCCAGACTGTGGCTATGCTCGGGTTGCCATCCCTTCCCACTCCCGAGGAACCTCTGGGCCCTGAGCTTGCTGCTCCTGGCCCATCCCCACAGGTGCCTGTGATCCGGAATGGTGGCTCCAATACCCTTAATTTCCAGTTCCATGACCCTGCGCCCAGGACTGTGTGCAATGGCTATGCCTCATCCAGGCGAGATGGTTCCCAGCATCCAGGTGGGTCTGCTTGGGAGGAGCCCCTTCTGCAGGGGATGGGACAAGTTCTCTGTGCCAGATAGAAGGATTGCATCTTTCAAGACCATGAGAAGGGTTCCCCAGGGAACTCTGAATTCAGCTTAGGGGTTCTCTGGCTGATCATGCTGATCCTGAGAAAGGAACCTTGAAGAGAGAACAGGCTGACACAGCCCTTCCCTCCCTTTTGACAAGGGAAGGACATGTGCTGGAAGCTGTGGCCTTAGGGGTCAAGGGAACTGTAACCAGGGCCAGTGATTCAAATAGGAGGGTGAGAAGTCTTAGCTTAAGAATGGACAGGAACTGGGAGCCTTGGACACTTAGGACTCTTATGCAACCCAAAAGGACATTGGAGGAGGGGGCAGCTTGAGAGCCTGACATTTGAGTCCTAAGGTCTCTGAGCTCCTGGGGACTTCTCAGTGAAATCCAGCCCTGCCAGAAATGGCATCCTGTGCAAAGGGAGTGCAAAGACACTGTGCAAAGGACCTCAGTCATTTAACGAGTAATTTTTGAATGCTTTCAGCAGGGCAACAATGAACAGGCATTTCACAGGCCTAACCTCATCTAATCCATCCACATCCAGGCAAAGTCAGGGTCAATGGTGGGCATCTTCCCAGTGAGGATCCAGTCTCAGAGATGCTCAGAGTAGGTGAGGCTTCATGGAGATCCATACCCTTGACCCCATGGCTCTGAAGCACTTAATGCCATTATACTGAACTACTTAGAAACTAAATACTCTAGGGGGGAGTTGCAGACACAGAATACATGCCTGGGGAATGAGATTCTGACCTATCTGAGGGCTGCTGTCTGTCTGTGCTACGTACATGGCATAAACTGGAAGTCACTGCATCTTTGCTGGAATTACTCTCCTTTTATACAAGCAGAAACCGAGGCATCCTGAGGGTGATCAATGGGCCTAAACTTAAATAGCCAGTAGGGGGCAGAGCTGTGTCCTTCCCATCCCATTCCCCACCAACCCCTTGCAGCCCTGAATCAGCCTTGCCGCACCCTAGCTGGGACGTCCCCAGCATTTAATACAAGTAATGATTCCCAGCCCTCCTCCTGCAAACTCTTAGAACCACACTAGGAAAACAGAATGGGGTGTGGATGGACACAGATTGCTCCAAACTCCTCTTAAAATTAGGAAATAAACAAGGAGACGCCTCCGGGGATGGTGGAGTCTGCATCACACAGCCAAACAAATAAGGGGAGGTGGGCAGGGGTGTGTGTTGAAACTTCGAACTCACAGGGACCAATGTTCTGAGGACACAAACAAGGACATATGTGGGATCCCCTGCCTTTCAGCTAATGTTCCTACACACCTCTCATAGACCCAGCATGGTATCAGACCTGGCCAGGCCCTGGGAGCCGACCCTCGGTGAGCCCGAAGCAGCCTGCCTCCCAGCATGCCCAGAACTGGTCAGCCACATGGACCAAGGACAACAAGCGACGGGACAAGCGCTGGGTGAAGTACGAGGGAATCGGGCCCGTGGATGAGAGCGGCATGCCCATTGCTCCCCGATCTGTGAGTCCAGGGCTGGGGGTCACAGACAGAGGGGGCCCAGAGAGCCTCCCAAGTTCTGATTGTCTGAGTGTAATCGGGGTGAGTGTAACCTTATGTGTCTGAGTCACATACATGTTATACAGTACAGATCTCAAAGATGGAAAGTCACTGCATCTTTGCTGGAATTACTCTCCTTTTATACAAGCAGAAACCGAGGCACCATGAGGGTGATCAATGGGCCTAAACTTAAATAGCCAGTAGGGGGCAGAGCTGTGTCCTTCCCATCCCATTCCCCACCCTGAATCAGCCTTGCCACACCCTAGCAGGGAGGCCTCCTAGTTTTACATCCCTGAAGGCCTAGCATAGCACCCACAAAATAGTTGTCTGTCTACCAGCTGAGTGAGTGAGTCCTGAGCGAGATTGCCATAGCAGGCAGGAGAGGATCCTGTATTCCACCCAGGACTACTGGGGCCCCGGCCTTCCATTGCCTTCATATCTTGGGCTAGCCATATTTACTTATAGTCACATAGCCTTCCTGCTTTGTAAGTTCCAGACGCGGTGGGTTATGTGAAATGCCTTCTCTGTCTACAGCGTTGCTCTTGTTTCCTTATGTAGTGAAATGCTCATTATGGAAGCAGCAGGAAAACTGAAGGAGACATCTCAGTCCCTAAAGCGCTTTCCGTGCAAGCATGAGGATATGAGTTCTGGTCCCTGGAACTTACATTAAAAAGAAGAAGCAGCAGCTAGGCATGGTAGCACATGCTTATAATCCGAGCACATAGGAGGCAGAGGCAGGCATATCTCTGAGTTTTAGTCCAGCCAGGGCTACACAGGAAAACACTGTCTCAAAAAAAACGAAAGAAAACAAAAGAAACAAGTGGATGGTGCCTGAGGAATAATACCTGAGCTTGACCTCTGACCTCCATGTGCACATGCATGCACACAGATACATATAACCACACCGACACCCACACAAGCATATACTCGTGTGCTGTGCATATGCACGCACATGCAGATGTGTAAAAACATGAAGAAGAAATGTAAACCATTCTCCATTTCACAGGGGAGGGTCATCATTCTATACACTGAAGGGAGCTCTTCCATGTATCTAATTCATTCGCAACATGCCACATGAAGTTGCCACAGAAGGAGCCGGGAGAAGGCTCAGTGGGTAAAACGCTTAATTTAAAATGCGGTTTTGAAGCTAGGGGCTACAGTCCATGCCTGAAATCCCAAAGCTGCTGGTAGGCGTGACAGGCAGAGCCCAGTGGCCTCCTGGCTAGCCCGCCTCGAGGAAGCAGTGAGCCGCAGGTTCAGTGGGAGAACCTGTCTCAAAATCCAATCGCATTTTGTGAGGGGTGGTGATGCCCTTCATCCCAGCACTGAGGAGGCAGGGGCGGGGGCAGGACCATCTTTGTGAGTTCAAGGCCAGCCCAGTCTACATAGTGAGTTCTAGGCCAGCCAAAGGCTACCTAGTGAAACATGGTTTTGGAAATAGAATAAAATAAAAATAAGGGGCTGAAGAGACAGCTCAGTGGTTAAGAGCACTTTTTCTTGAAGAGGATCAGGCTTGATCTCCAGTACCCACATGGCAGCCAACAGCTGTTCATAACTCTGGTTCCAGGGAATGCAACCCTTTCTCCTGACCTCTGAGATGCAAGCGAAACACTCAAACACATAGAAGAAAATCTTTTTTAAAAAAATAAATAAATAACAAATTAGGTAGCAGGCTGGTGAAATGGTTCAAGTGGATAAAGGCTATTGCCACATTCCTGATGACCTGGATTTGGTCCCCAGAACCCATAGGATATCAGGAGGGAACCTCTTCCTGCGAATCATCCGCTGGCCTCTGCATATGTGTATAACATGTACACATCCTACCACCAATGATAAATGAAAGAAAATTTAAAAAAACATATAGTGGATAACAATAGGCCTTCACAGGTACATGCACAGAGGTATACACATGTACCTGTACACACTCAGACATACACACACACACACACACCACCACCACCACCACCACCACCACCACCACCAGAGACATTCCCCAGACCTCAGCCATCTATAGGGATTTAAAGGTGCCCGGAGAAAGGTCTCATTAAGGAAAGCTCTTGTGTCTTGTCATTGGGAAGGATGGGTGGGCAGGGAGGCCTGAGAAGAGTGGGTATGCAAGGAGACCTAATTTTAATTTTCTGATCTCAGAGTGTTGACAGCCCCAGAGACTGGTATCGGAGAATGTTCCAACAAATTCACCGGAAAATGCCAGGTTAGACACCCTCCCAGGGCCCTATAGACTCCCAACAACCTGGAACGTGTGGGTGGGATAGAAAGGGGGATTTCTTTGCTTAATAAGATTCTTTTGACTCCTCTCTCCAAGCTCTAAGGTAAATAGTCCCAAAAACAGGAGGATAAAAAAAAAAGTCCCTGCCCTGTAAACCCAGCCTTTAGGAGGCAGAGGCAGGGATCACACAATTGAGACCAGCTAGGCTACAAAGTGTCATTGTATCTCAAAATCTAAAAATAAGGGGGCAGGGTGGGGACAAAAGAGGAAGAGAAGGAGGGGAGAGAGAGATAGATGGAGGGAGTTTCTCTCTTCCACTAATGTTTGAGGCTAACAGTGGCCTCCAGAGCATCATTGGGTGAACAGTGAAGTTTCCCAGTATCCTCTGGGGGCTTCCTAGGATCCCTCTGGATGTCTGGTTAGGCTACAGTGCCACCCATGAAAACATGGTATCTTCTCAAAGCCCCAATGCAGCCAACCCCGAGCCCAGTGCAGCTATCCCTGAGCTCCCTACAGGCCGTTTGTGCACTGAGTCAGTCCTTGACTATCTCTGAGGACTTACTGTGTGCTGAGCACTTTTCTGAGAAGATGAATAATAAGAAGGTTGTGGAAAGGACTAAAATAAAACCAAAGAAGGCTGGGGAGTGAACAGTGCAGCTAGGCTGAGACCTCACCCAGAAAAGGCAGGGAAGGACCCTGGGAAGAGGCCCTGTGAGCCAAGTCTAGAAAGGGTAGAGAGAAACATACCAGCAGAGGGCGCTCCAAAGACCCACAGGGTAAAGCACACCTAGCCCATATAAAATAAACTTAAAAGGACAATAAATTTAGGTATAAGTAGTCCTACATACATCCTCTCATAGACCTGATATTGCCTCTAGATTACTTTATATATATATATATATATATATATATATATATATATATATATATATATATATATATATTTTTTTTTTTTTTTTTTTTGCTCTTTGAGACAGAGTTGTTCTGTGTAGCCATGGCTGTCCTGGAACTAGCTCTGTAGCTCTGTAGTCTGAGGCTCTGGCCTCAAACTCACAGAGATCTGCCTGCCTCTGCCTCCCGAGTGCTGGGGATTAGAGGCGTGTGCTACCACCACCCAGAACTACTTATATTTAATATAAAGTGAATGCTGTATTAGTAGCAATACATTCTGTGTTGTTTAGGGAATAAGGACAAGTAATAGCTTGTGTACATGTGCAGCACAGATGTGATTTACATTTTCAAACAGGGCCTGGTTGAATCCATGGGTATAGATCCTGTGGAAATAAGGCTCGATGTATTTGAAGAGCCTTAACACTAGCGAAGATCACACAAGAAATGGAGACAGAGTCCTGAGGATTGAGCCCCCTAGCCATGTGGCTTCTGAGAAGCCCCACTAAAATGAGAGGAAAGCAGCCTAGAGACTGAAGGTGCCGAGAGAGAGAGAGAGAGAGAGAGAGAGAGAGAGAGAGAGAGAGAGAGCGCCAAATAGTCTCCCTGCAGCCAGATGAGAGAAAGGAGTTTCAGAAGAAAGAGCTGTGACAAAGGCTGCCACAGAGTCGAGCTAGATGACTTGGAGGCTGAACAGAAGGCTGGGCACCATGGAGGTTCTGAGTCCTTGGTCAGAGTGGTTGGGGCAGCAGTGGTGAGTAGCAGGCCTGCTAGGAAAGAGGAGTGAGGGATAGAGGTGGTGCTGGTGTGGTTGCTGTAAGGAAAAGCAGACGGCCCAGGAGCAGAGGGAGGTGAAGGCAGGCTCCTAAGAAAGGTATTTGGGTTTTACAGTCTCCTCCTAGGTGCCTTCCTCACCCCAACCTCTGAAAGTCCTGAACTCTGCAAAGCATGGGTCTGGGCAAAGTGAGACATAAGGCATTTTAGGAGGAGGTGTACTTGGAGAAGGGAAATATGAGAGAGAAAGCACAGCTTCCCCAAGCTGGCATGGCCAGGACAAGCCAGCTTGTCAGAAGAAGGGTATGTGTGGGAATAATCAGGAGGGCCTAGAGGGTGTGGTCCCTGCTCTTGGCTCTCCCAGACCTAAAATCTGCCAGAAGCAGGCATTTCAAGCCCTCCCAAGGGCTGCCCTCTTAATTCCTTCCCTCCCTCAGGACATTCTTCAGGCCCTGACTCAGCCCTCAGCCCCTGCTCCAGGCAGAAGGGAGGCTGGGAGCTGCTAGGCAAGGCTCCTGGAGCACCCTGTCCTCACTCTGTGTTCCATGGGTGATCTGGTCCTTTCTGTTTCCCAGACCTGCAGTCAGACTGGACGTTGGAAGACTCACCCAAAGGTGAGGGGTGTGGGTTCACTGGTCTGAGTCTGGAGACTTGCAGTGTGAGCTTGGGGGCTTTCTGGGTGGTGTGATTCCACGCAGAGGACTTTTAAAAATATTTATTTATTACAATTTACTCACTTTGTATCCCCACTGTAGCCCCCTCCCTCTTCTCCTCCTATGCCCTTTCCCTACTCCCCAGAGAGGGGAGGACCTCCTAGGCTGGCTACATGTAAGGGGAACAGAGGCTGTCTCTGACATGAACTCAGTAGCTGGCTCTTTGATCCCCTCCCCCTGTGGCATATAGCCTTGTTGGCCACAGAGGAAGATGATACACACAAGAGGATTTTAAGGGCCACCTCTGGGAATACTAATGGTAGGAGATGTCTAGGACTACCTTCTCCATCCTGAGAGTACTTGTTTTGCTCTCTGCTGACCAGATTTCCCTGGGCCTCTCTTTTCTCATCTGTAAAGTGTGGATACCACCTGTCCCAATGCTGTTCTGACGAGTTTGTATCATAAAGCTCTTGGTATAAAGTCCATGTACTAGCAGGAAGCCCATCTCTCTCTCTGTGAGCCTGTCATCTAAGTGGTAGGAGGGAGGTGAGTACCACAGCCTTAAATAACTCTGCAATCCTAGTCCTCATCTGTTTTCTTTTACCTCTAGTGGTTTCCTCGGGAGCCTCTTCTGCAGAACCCAGGCATCCGGGGGCCCAGCAAAAACCTGCTTCCAGGCCTGGTACCGTGACTTCTAGCCGGTGAGCTGTGGGCGTGGCAATGTAGAGCCTAGTGTCCCCTTGTGGCCAAAGATGGTACAACCTGAGAGCAGACAGGAGAGCTTCTATTCCTCCTCTGGGTTCTGGAGGGGCTCAGAGGAGCTCCATCACTGCAGATATTCCAACTCACAAGGGTCAAAGGCAGCCAGGTACAGACCCACTCCTGTTGTGCATCAGAGACCATGAGTGATGTGTGTGTCCAGGGCCCTGGGGATGGAAGCTGTTAAGGGCAGCTTGGATATGTGGCCCTTCCACTATAAAGACTGAGAGAAAACCTGTAGCATGGATGAACCCCGGTCTCTGCCAGATTGTGGCTCAGATGTGCGCTGCAGAGAGGGAAAGGAAGAGCTTCTTCCCCTGGCCTGGGAGGTGCTCTGCTCTACCTTGGGGACCTGGAACTCTGCTCAGTGGTTAAGTACACCAGCTGCATGTGCTTTTACGCGGTAGAATTCAGTTTGCTGAGCTGTGGCCTTTGTCATCATTGAGGAAGTGACAAGAAGTCCAGATTGAACCCAGAGTTGAGGTCCAGGGCAGTGCACTGTCACTAGTTATTCTACCTTAAGCTTCAGTTGTCACTATCTCCATCTGGTAATGGGGGGGTGGTGAGATTGTGAGGCCTGGGTGAGCAAGTGTACGCATCTTGCATTGTGATTAGCATATAGCAAGTCTGCAAACATTCTAACACACAGGTTGCCATAGGACGAGAACTTCCTTTTCGTCCTTCTACTGCAAACAGCACATTCCATTCTCATGATCACCTTTTTATTGTCGAAATGAGAACAGAGTCATAATTATAGGTAACGAATCCTCACCCTGTGGTCAGACATGCCATCATCTGATAAGCTTTATTCAGTTACTTCCTGAGTAACTTTCAGACTAAAACCAGAGGCTGGGATATGAAAGCTATCCGGGAAAGAAACCCTACAGGAAAACTAAGGTGGACAGAACACCGCAGTGACTGAAGCTTCCCCCATGGACCTGAGGCTCAAGGACCCAAAACAATTTGCCTGGGTCTCCTGGGCAGAGAGGCCCCCAGGTTTTCCTTGGAACTGTACGTAGTCTTGCATCCTATGCCATGGTTTAAAAGACTGCTTAGCTATAGCAGCCAGAAAGCCAACCTCACCTGGAACACACCATGCCAAACACAAATGTAGGATACTTTTGTTCAAGGCTACAAGAGAGATCCTGGCCACCCATGGAGCGAGGTTTGAATAGGTCTTCTGCTGGACACTTCCCTTGCAAGTCACCCATTTGGCCGACGTTGAGCCCAGGGTTCAGCATAGCTTGCCATAATTACTAGGTCATGTAGATACTAGGGAATGAGGCTAGATTTAAAGCAGAACTCAACACACTGTCTGCCCTATGATACGACTTCCACAGTAAGGGGGCAGGTAGACCCTCTCTGTAGGAATGGGGACAGTGATAGAGGAAGGGGTACAGCCCCTTCCCTTTCTCCTTTGGTTACATTCTCACCTATGCCTCGATTTTCTTTTCTTTTTTTCCGGTTTCTCCAGACAGGGTTTCTCTGTGTAGCCTTAGCTGTCCTAAACTCGCTTTGTAGACAGGCTGGCCTTGAATTTACAATGATCTACCTGCTTCTGCCTCCCTGAGTGCTGGGATTAAAGGTGTGTACCACTACACTGAGCTGCCTCAGTTTTCTAAAAGGAAGCTGAAGTGGTATTTTCTCTTTCTTCAGAAGAAACTGGAACCACTCTGAAGAGACATCTAGAAACGCCTTTAACTATAATCTTGGGGTATCTTCTTCGGGGTTCCACCCCCCAAATCAGGTAGACCATTCTCCTCAGTACCATCCCTAACTGCATGTTCTCAGGCCACACTCATCTGCTGACATAGAGCAGATAATTTCCTGGTTTCAGCTTGCATGCTTAAGGAAGGAACTGGTGGGCAGATCAGGAGGGCCTGCCTTTAGACTTTGGATCCAACCGTAGTGTCCCTCCACTCAAGCTGGTGGCCACCCACATCCATGCAGGTACCCAGACATCGAGAGAAAGTGGAGAATGTCTGGACAGAAGACTCCTGGAACCAGTTTCTGCAAGAACTAGAACCCGGGCATAAGGTGACATTATTAGCAGAGTCCTCCAGGACTGGACACACCCTCAGCTGGAGCCTGTTTCACGTGAGTTCATCTTCTTTGACACACCTTTCCCATCCTGCAGCCCAAGAGACCACTGGTGGACGACCCTGCTGAGAAGCCCAACCAGCCCATTGAGGTGAGTGCTGCCGGATGGAATGTGGGAAAGGCCGCAGTGTCAGCAGTAAGCAAGAGTGACCCTGGGAAATGTCTTAGTAGCCATGGATAAAGGCCACAGATGCAAGGTTCCAGCTGTCCCTAATCTCATACGGTTCCATCTCCATTCAGGCACCAAGGACAGTGCCTGAATGCAGTAGATGACTAGTAAATACACACAGCATATTTATATATATACGCACACTGTATGTACCTATATACATATATATCTAGATAATGCATGTACATATATAAATAAATATAGGTATAGATATAAATATAGATATATCTAGATATATAGATATAGATAGTCAGACCAGGAAGAAACTAGTCAGTGTGGATAGGACAGGAGGATTATATACTTGAGTATACGTGTTTGTGTGTGTGTGTGTATAAAGCTCAGCTCACTGTAAGCCAATAGAAAGGAATTTGGCAGGCCCTCATGTATGTCTTAAACAAAACATACTCCCCACTCCCATACTCTTTCCCCCCAAATTAAAAAGACCAGGAAAGACTCCAGGCCCTCTTGACATCCTGGAGTCCTGGGTTGGGGGCTGGTGACAGGGATGAAACACGTAAAGCACGTCCCAGGCATCAGAAACATGTGCTGGCCCCTTGCCTGGGGCCTGGCCCTCTCACAGCCTCTCACTTCTGAACTCTGACCAGCCACTAACACAATGCACTTCCCAAGAGGAACTTATCCCCCAGGTCCTGTTAGAGAGAGAATTGGCCAAGCTGAGCGCAGAGCTGGACAAGGACCTGCGGGCCATTGAGACCCGACTGCCCTCCGACAAGGTACCCGCCTCCAGAGGGCTTCTAGAGGAAAGGGTTTAGCCACAGCCGTAGGGGACAGAGGGCAGACCTAGAAACTAGAGACCTTGGGCGGACTTTAGCCTTCTACAAAGCACTGGGTGTCGACTTTCTAAGTTACCCCACAAACCCTTCTCGGCCAACTCTGATTCAGTCCATCGGGTTCAGGGGGCTCCACCCTGCCAGGCCCCGCCCCTAGTCGCAGCCCCAGGGACCCCCGGACCCGACCCGGCCCCGGCTCCCCGGCCAGCCTCCTTTCTCCTCGCCTCCTCCCTGCGAAGGCTTGCACCCGCCTCTAGGACCCCGCGTCCCGCCCCTCTCTGGCCTCCTTCCCTCCCTAGCTGCGAACTTTTCCGGGGGAGGTGGCGGCATTAGCCTCGGCTGCCCCGGCCCCAGGGACCCAGGCTCTGATCGCGTCCGGTGTCCCCACGCAGAACTCTCAGGCTCCACGACGGTCCTCTGAGCAGCCAGTCCAGGAGCAGCGGCCCTCCGCCCGGTGAGTGGCAGAGACGCTGCCAGCACAGAGGGTCTGTTCCCGGGGGAGGGGACGTGGCGAGGGCCGGGAGAGGGGGGGCGATGGCCCTGCCCACAATGGGGGACGGGCGAACCCTAGAGGAGGGGCCTGAGGATCTGAAAAGTGGCCTAGGGCCATCCCAACCGCACCTCTGCAGGGGCTTGTGTGCTCCCCGTGGGCCACCTGACCTAAGCCGAGGACGCAGGTGTGGTGGCAGCAGCGGTGACGGCTGCGGATGGTGGGACCCGAGCCCCGACACTTTCCGTGTTTCCTCGTTCTTGGGCGGCCTCTTTGCCTCTCCTAACCCAAGGCCTCACCCTTCCCCGGCCCTCAGCTGCACGGGAAGTAGGACATCCTGTTAAGAGCCCCAGACCTGGGAAGACGCCTTGGGAGGCAGAGGACGGGATGAGGGTAGCAGGAGCGCCTGGTGGGGATGGGGGTGGGGTGTCAATAAGGTATGCTGACTAGCCCTGAGGGATGTAAAGTTCCAGACAGGTGACTCACTTGAGCCTGTGTCCTGCAGCCAGTCCTCAGCCTGGAGGCCCAACTCCCCGCATGCACCCTCCTTCGGTTCTTCCCGACCCCTGAGCCCCCACAGAATGGCAGATGGAGGAGGAAGCCCCTTTCTGGGACGTAGAGATTTTGTCTACCCTTCCTCAGCCCGAGGTAAGACAAATCCTGTTTTTGTTGGCAGTGAACGGGTTCTGGAAGTTCTTTTACAGTGGTGCACTAGGAATGAGAGGGAGGGTGGGAAGGTCACAGAGCCCCTTGCTTCCCTGTGCCTAACCTGGGTTGGGGAGAGCATAGCCCATCCCAACCCAATCCCCCCCCCACCCCCGCCCCAGACATGACCTCCCCAAGCTGAGGTGGTGCTTCTCCACAGAGCCTAATGCCTCTGAAAGAGGTAGCAGCCCTTCGAGGAGGGAGGAGAAGAAGGTAAGAGTGCCCAGGGTCAGGGGTCAGGGAGCTGCCTGGGCAGGTCCCTGTCAGGCAGAGGTAGTCCACTCTGTCCTCTCTCCCTTTAACAGAGGAAAGCAGCCCGGGTCAAGTTTGACTTCCAGGCCCAGTCCCCAAAGTAAGTGGCCTTCTCAGCCCTTCCCCCTCCATCCTGGGCAGTCTGCAAGGGGCAAGGTAGTGCAGGACTTCAGTGGGCAGAAGGCTGGAGTGGGAGGTGGTACCCAGAATAGGGTCTGAAGGAGAAAGGTCAGGAAGCCGGGTGCTGTCCCCCAACTGTCACCTGCAGGGAGCTGACTCTACAGAAGGGTGACATTGTCTACATCCATAAAGAAGTGGACAGGAACTGGCTGGAGGGCGAGCACCACGGCCGGCTGGGCATCTTCCCAGCTAATTATGTGGAGGTGAGTCGGAGAGGTGGAGTGAGCCTCCTGGGAGGCGCCACGGGTTGGGGGACACTTAAACTGCAGACTTCGGGTAAAACTGTGAGGGCTCTGGGCTATCTCTCTTGAATGTCTCTGGCCCACACATTAGCTGGTCCAAGGCTCAGTCTGTCTCCCATCCCAGCGGAGGATGAAGACCCCCCGGGGCAGAAGCCACCATCCCACTAGAGCCGCAGATTTTAACTATCAGACCCCATCTTTCTATCGAGATCTCAGGTAGCCAGAATGTGAAATGTGTGACAGTTCACTTGTCAATGTGTCACTTTGTTCATGTGTCTTACCTGCTTGCTTGTTCCCCACGCTGGCTGGGGAGTGATGTTATCTCTTCTGTGCTAAGCGGCAGAGTCATGTCTAAATGCAGGCTGAGACGTATAGGTGTATTTTTAGTATCTGTGTCTTAGGTCATAGCTAACTAAGCCTCAGACATAAAGTTGTTCATCATATTCCCTTAAATTTTTAAATATTTTTTTCTTGGGCTTAGAGAGATGGCTCAGTGGTTAAGAGCACTGTCTGCTCTTCCAGAGGACCCGGGTTCAGTTCCCAGCATCCACATGGCAGCTCACAACTGTCTATAACTCCAGATCAGGAGGATCTGATACCCCCACATAGACATGAATGCAGGCAAAAGACCAAGGCACATAAAATAAAAAAATGAAATACAGTATACAAATATATTTATTCTTGTATGTGTGGATATGTTTGTATGTGAAGGCAGAAACCTGCTATGGTGCATATCTGGAGGTCAGAGGGCAAACCTAGGGTGTCAGTTCTTTCCCTCCACCTTGAAGTAGGGTCTTCTGTTTGCTAATGTGCTGTGTCCAGCTTTTATATGGGTTCTGGAGGTCATCAGGCTTCTCCCCTCATCGAGCCACCTCCCGGCAACATTCTCTCCTTAACATCTGTGATGTAATGATTGCCTCCCCCTTCCCGGCATTGCAATCCTGTATCCTTTCGTCTGGTGGCTTATTTCTTACTTTTGATTTCATCAGTTTTTCTCTCGTTGTTGTTTTCAATTTCATCTTTAGGCTTCCCCTTATTTTACTTTTCTTGTTTAGTTTGTCAGAGAGAAAGTTTAGCCTGTCTTTTTTTTTCTTCTTCTTCTTTTTTTCCTTTGACACGAGTGGCACAGTAGCCCAGGCCAGCCCGGAACTCACTATGGAGCCCTGGCTGGCCTCAGATTCATGATGATCCTCCTGCCTCCTGCTAGTTTAGGTGATTGATAATAATAGTATTTGATGCTACAAACTTCCTTCTAAGCACTGTTTTAGCTGCACCCCACAAATAAATTAATTAATTAATTTTTTTGGTTTTGTTTTGAGATGAGATCTCATTATGTATCCCTGGATATAGACTAGGCTAGTCTTGAACTCACAGCAATCTGCCTGCTTCTGCCTCCTAAGTGCTTGGAATCCAGGCCTGACCAAATTGTGATGATAATGATGATATTACTACTGCTGCTGTTATTTATTGCTGCTGTTTAACTTAAATCGTTTACCCATTTCCTTTTGATAACTGGGTAGGCTGTTATAATTATTTAACAGGTATCACAGATAATGTCCACCCATTCGTCTCTCTGTTTTCAATGGTTTTACTAAGTACATATAGTCATCCAGCCCATCAGTCATCTTCAACTTAGTGTGAAATGGTTGATTAGCTTATTGATTTTTACGAATAGGGTCAATTAAGAACGTGTGGGGATTCAGAGCCCTGGTGGGGCCAAAGGGAAGAAGGGACCAAGACACTTGAACTAAGGGTCACTTGGCCCTCAGCAGTGGTAAAAGATGGACTAAATTGAGCCAGGCCTAGTGGCTCAGGCCTTTAATCCCAGCACTTGAGAGGCAGAGGCAAGTGGATCTCTGTGAGTCTGAGGTGAGTCTGGTCTATATACTGAGTTCCAGAACAGCCAGAGGTGTATAGTGAACCCCTGTCTTAAGAAAACAAATACAACAACAATAATTTCTCAGTTTTTAAACAGGTACTCTGCAGCTCAGAATCCTTGAGAGACGAGGAGTTAGACAGATTACCTGGTGGGTAAAGGGGGAAGGGACATGGCTAGGTAACAAAGATGGTGAGTTTCCAAGGTGTCTGGCTTCTTTCTCACCCTCCTAACTTGAGACAAAAGCTTCAAACAAAGGCCTTGTAAGTCTTTGTCTTTCAAGCAGACCCTCTGGATGGACTGGCTCAACAAGTTCATGGACTGGACATATTACACAACAGTTGGGGGCCAATCAGCTATTTTAGTTTTCTTCAAACTGACCAACCCTAAAATCAGGGGAGGATTCAGATGCTTAAAATACCACAGCCCGCAGAAGAGACTGGATGTTTTGTTTCTCTTGCTGTGTCTGCTGCTTTTGTATGTTTCCTCAGCCCTGATAAACACCTTTTGCCCTATCTGTCCTGGAACTCATTCTGTAGACCAGGCTGACCTCGAACTCACAGAGATCCACCTGCTCCTGCCTCCCGAGTGCCCAGATTAAAGTGTGCACCACCACACCCAGCTGCCTTTTAATTCTTTAACTATCAGAGAAAATGAACCTGATCAAGACCTCTACACTGTATGTCTTAGTCACTGTTCTGCTGCTCTGAGGAGACAACGCGACCAAGGCAACTTTTATGGAAAAAAAAAAGTATTTAATTGGGGGCTTGCTTACAGTTTTCGGAGTCTTTGTTGATTATCATCCTGGCAGGGAGCATGGTGGCACATATGGAGTTGGAGCAGTAGCTGAGAGTGACATCCTGATCTCCAGGCTGTGTGTGTGTGTGTGTGTGTGTGTGTGTGTGTGTAAGAGAGAGAGACAGAGACAGAGAGAGGCAGAGAATTACTCGGCCTGGCTTGAGCTTTTAAAGCCTCAAAGCCCACCCCCAGAGATACCTTTCTTCCTACAAGGCCACACCTCCTCCTAGGCCTTCTAATCCTTCAAATAGCACCACTCCTTGGTGCTAAGCATTAAAATATATGACTCTATAGGGACCATTCTTATTCAAACCGCCGCACTATATCGCCTTCACTTGCTCTGTGGCCCACCGTAACTCTCTAGTTGGACTGGCTTCTATCTTTCCACTCACCATCCTGCACATCACTCCTCCAGCAAGCTCTCCTGGATGACCCACTTCACAGAGCCGGCACTGCCACCTCCAAGGCTGCTCAGTGCCTGGATGTGACGTCTGACCAGAGGCGGCCTTGTTCACCTCGTCCTCTGTGTCGTTCCCTCTTCCACGAGTACGGGTGTGTATCCTGTTGACATCTGCTCTGAACGTTTCTCTCGCCCTCCCTGCAGGTTCTGCCTGCTGATGAGATCCCCAAGCCCATCAAGCCACCTACATACCAGGTGCTGGAGTATGGAGACGCTATAGCCCAGTATGCGTTCAAGGGGGAGCTGGAGGTGGAGCTGTCCTTCCGAAAGGTGAGGCCAGGTAGGGGAAGACAATGGGGCTCCTGCAGAAAAAAGCGAACACTTAAAAAAACGTCAGTTAAAAAAAAAAAAAAGTCAGTTGCCCTCAGATTTTTAGTTGTTTTTTTTTTTTTCCCCAATCTCTTGGAATAGATTACTCTTGTTGTTTTTTGTTGTTTTTTGTTTGGTTTTTTTTTTTTTTTTTTGAGCCCAGTACTAATGACTGAACTACAGATCCTGTCCACACAAGACAAGCCCTCATTTTACTTTTAATTTTGAGACAAGGTCTTGCTAAGTTGCCCAGGCTAGCCTTGAACTTGCTCTATAGCCCAGGCTGTCCTTCAACTCACTCTATAGCCCAGGCTAGCCTAAAACTCACTCTACAGTGCAGGTTGGCCTTGGACTCATTCTACAGCCTTGGCTGGCCTTGAATTTACTCTATAGCTCAGGCTAGCCTTGAACTTTTTATCTTTTTTATGTGTACAAGTGTTTTATTGGCATGTATGTATGTACCATATGTGTGTAGTTCCCATGGAGTCCAGAGTGAGTATCAGACCCCTGAAACAGGAATAACATGTTTGCGAGCCACTGCATGGGTGCTGGAAATGGAATCCCAGCCCTCTGCAAGAACATCAGCTACTCTTAGCCACTGAGTATCTCTCCATCCCTGTAGCCTTGAACTTCTAATTCTTGCCTTTGCCTTCTAAGTAGCTGAGATAACAGGCACGTGCCATGGCTTGGCCAATTTATTCCAATTTTGAAAGAGTGTTAAGAACAGTGTCTCCGTCTATCATCAGGTTGAGCTAGAATTCACTGTGGTAGGCCAGGATTGTCCTGACTCACTGTAGCCCTCCTGTCTCAGCTGCCCAAATACTAGGATTACAGGTCTGAGCCATCATTGCCTGGCCCTAGCATTGTGTCTTTAATCATCTGGCTGGTCAGCCATGAGGATTATAATCTACACTTTTAAAGGAAATAGAAAGAAATTTTGTGTGTAAAGAGTACTGTATCAGACACAAGGCCCTGATGTGTGCACATACACGTGTGTATGTGGGATGTCACTGACACATGTTTTGTGCTAGATTATGGTGAAGAAAGTGTTAGAAGTTTCTGTGAGATGAGAAACTGGCCTTCCTTTGATTAAATCTGGGGGCAGTGGCCACAGATAGCCCTAATGAGTTCCTCTAAGGAAAGCTGGCTTCAGAGATGGGCAGGGAAGGAGGTGGAATGGGTGGCTTAGTAGGAGAGGACTGGGCAGCGATGGGTGGGGATATAACAACAATGGTGGCTGGTTATACCACTTAACACACGAAGAAACCAAGCTCCGAGGGGCAGAACAGCTTGCCCAAGGCCACACAGGTTAGACTTGGCACTGGGGTTTGTGTCAGTGTAACTAATGACTGGAGTTAGGGATTGATAGTGTTATGACCTTTGCCAGGGGCAAGACCTGGCACTGCCAGCTCTGGGAACAGCCTAGTGTCCCACTTGTTCCTGACTCCTCCGTTTTTAGCTGTGTGACCCTGGATAACCTACTGACCCTTTCTGAATGAAAAGACCCAGGGAAGCCTGCCTCAGGTGTGCGTTGCCCAAGAGACCCCTGCTGACATGAACTCCCCTCCAACCCCTCAGGGGGAGCGCATCTGCCTGATCCGAAAGGTGAACGAACATTGGTATGAGGGGCGAATCACAGGCACAGGACGCCAAGGCATCTTCCCTGCCAGCTACGTGCAGATAAACCGGGAGCCCCGGGTCCGGGTCTGCGATGACAGCCCCCAGCTCCCCGCATCACCTCACCTGACAGCTACTTCTCGTCCAACCACTCACTCCGGCTCCCCCTCAACAAATGTGGACCCCACTGACTGGGGAGGTCGGACCTCCCCTCGCCGCAACCTGTTCCCCTTCCCCCTTACCCTCCAGGAGCCCAGAGCCCAAACCCAGGTGATTGGCCTGCTTCTCATACTGTCTTGTCCTCTGACTGGTCCAGAAATACACTGGTAATCCTTCCTAGACAGCTTCTGGACAGAGACATGGAAAACTGGACAGAACCTAGTATGGTCCCATCTTGCTTTGGCCCTAACCTCCTCAAGGTTGTTCTAATCTTTGATCCTCCATCTCAGAGAGGCATGGGCAGGACCAGCTGGGGTGACAGACTAGACTTGACCCTCCAAGGTGCCATTATTTTAGTGTATATCTTTAGCAAAGTGCCTAGGTGTCAGGACTCTGGTATTTGATTGCCGTGTGGCCCACAGGTAAGTGACTGGTATTTTCTGTAGGAGATTGATGAGGTAGGTTTGAGCAAAGCTATTTGGCAGCCCTTCATTGTTCACTTGACCCTGGGTCCACATGTTCACCCAGCATGCCTCTCTGAGCAGGTACACCTGCTCCCTGCTCCTCCTTGGACCTGCTTTGCCCTTGCTGGTGTTCAGAAGTCCAGTTATTCTCCCTGCCTGGGGCCTGGGCCCACATCCAAGTTCCTCTGAAGTGAGCTAGTCAAATTCCGCACTCCTGGGCCTGGGAGTTTGAGGAAACAGCATGAAAACTGACCACCAGGCTCTGCTGGACTCCAGTCTACTGCTTCCCCTTCACACCTCTCTTTTTCTGGCCTTCCTTTCTTCCCACGAACCCCCCAGAATCTCAGTACCCCTGGACCGTCCCTGTCCCATCCTCGAGGCACCAGCCGTCCTGTAGACCTGGGGGCCTCCTCCCCAAGCACCACAGAGATACACTGGACTCCGTGAGTACCCGCTGAGGGTGCTTGCCCTGGGTGGGAGTTGTTGGCAGGCAATACTGATCCCAGGTCTTACTCTTCTTTACCCATAGGTTGGGGAAACTCCTAGGTAGAGCTAGTCTTTTGGTGCTTGGTAGAACTGCCAGCAGGTCTGGGAAGGAACCTAAGGCCTCTGGCTGCCCTGCTGCCATTTCCCACAGGTACCGGGCTATGTACCAGTACAGGCCCCAGAATGAGGACGAGCTGGAACTTCGTGAGGGAGACCGTGTGGATGTCATGCAGCAATGTGACGATGGCTGGTTTGTGGGTATGTGGTCTGTGGAGGGGAGGGCTGGCCAGAAAGAAGGACCTCAGGGTCTCCTTGTGGGTTTAAGTGGCAGTGTTGAATCAGTAAAGATTCATAGCCAACATCCCCACCTACCTTCTGAACTGAGAGTGCCTTTCTTCCTGTCCTGAAGAGACGCAAGGACCAGTGGAAACTGCCTCAGTGTGTGCTCGGTGATAGAATCACGCTTGGGACAGGATTCCTTGACCCCCAGGCCACTGTTCCTTCCCTCTGCATACCACTGCTTCCTCAAGCCAGTCTCACATCCCAGTGTCTTCCACCTTGCCCCCGCCTGTTCCCACAACCTGAGAAATCATTTAAGCTCTCAGCTGGCCAGGCAGTGGTGGTATACGCCTTTAATCCCAGCACTTGGGAGGCAGACACAGGCGAGTTTCTGAGTTTGAGGACAGCCTGGCCTGCAGAGAGAATTCCAGGACTGCTGAGGGTACACGGTAAAACCCTATCTCAACACTACCCGCACCCCACACACAAAAGATCCCAGCCCTTCACTACTGGCCCAAGATATCACACTTAAAGGACTAAGACTCAAAGCCTCATGCTGATTTTGTCCAGGATGTGTGCTTCTGTCCGTGTGTGTGTGTGTGTGTGTGTGTGTGTGTGTGTGTGTGTGTGTGTGTGTGTGTCGGGGGGAGAGGGGGTCTTAGCAAGCCAGAAACCTGGCTTACCATCCCAGCTCTACCCCTAGGCAGCCCAGTGTCCATCTCTTGAGTTGAAGGTGCTCTCCTATATCAGTAGATTCCTCCCTGTGGAAGGTCTGTGGTTCGTCTTCCCAATTCCTGGTTTTCTCAAAGAAACATAGGAGTTAGTGCTGTGTGCAAAGTTGTCTTCATCGGTCGGTTTGGAAGTGTAGCTTTGGTTGTACCACTAGGGGGCAGGAATGAGGAGAGGAAATCAAGTCCTTTCTCTGAGAACCCAATTCCACTTGCAGTTCCAGATACTGTCAGCGGAGGGCGCACCCTAACCCGCATAATGTGTCTCTTCCTTTTTCAGGAGTCTCCCGGAGAACTCAGAAATTTGGGACATTCCCTGGAAATTATGTAGCCCCTGTGTGAGTGGTCTCTGTGGCAGTTTGGAGCCAACGAGGATGGGGTGGGAGCAGTAGCACAGAGCCCTCCACCTCCCCCCCCCCCGCCCCGGCACCTCCTCTTCCCCCAGGACCTGTGCTCCCAGCATCTGCAGAGACCCCAGCAACTCTCCCTCCAAGCCCCCTTGAAGTCCCCTGGACTGATTCCCACCCGCAAGTCACAGGCATTCCTTTGACAGCCTTCTTCACCACCCCTCAAATACAGATGTCTGCTTTCATGTGGAGACTGTCTCCAGGCCTTATTGAGACCAGACCCCCAAGCCTCCATCCCCCAGAATTTCCCCTAATGGGGACTGGCTCTCACTTCACCCCCATGGGGTTCCTCTAATAAGAACCAGCCTCCTACCCTGGTGGAAACCAAAGGCCTCCTCCCATATTTCACTAGCTTGCCTGCTTCCACTTTGCCTTCTGGCCCCCAGCTGGACCTAGACACAAGGTGGGGAACACCTCAGCTTTCAAGGTCCAGTGAGAGGCCTTGCCCCAAGGCTTCCTCCTCCCAGAGGCTACTGAGCCCCTGGGTAGGGTCCCCCCACCCCCTAAAAGCCCTAACAGACTGAGGCACACAACTGCCCTGGCCTAACAGAAGGTAGATTTACAGGGACACTTGCTTGCTGCCCTAATTCCCAGGTCTTTTCCATGTCCAGGTCCACTCTGGAAGAGAATGTAAAATAAACACGGATAACAAGGATCTGTCTGTATCATTTTCTTTTGGGTGGGTGTAAGAGGCCTCTATCCATTTAGGACTGTGGGATTCCTTTCTGTCATGGGTTGTGGTTCCAAGCATGTGGGCCAGCTGTATGGAAAGGAGAGTAAAACACCAGTCTCCTGTCTCAGCAGGGGTGACAAGCAGAATGAAGCAACCCCGAGGACCAGGTATCTGATCAGAAGTGCTGAGAATGAATGTCAGTGGGTACAGGACAAGACCTGATGAGTCCCAGAGCTGGGGATTGATGTGTGTTCTCGATTCTAGAACTGTTACCATGGGGTTGATGAATCTGATGATATTTCTAACTATTCCCCACTAATGGTTTCCTTTCTGTGTTCCATTGCCACACCAAACCCTTGTGTTTTCCTCCTCTGGGCTCAGGTCTTTGCCCTTTCAGTTTGGGGAAGCTGGGAGTGGGTTGGGCAGAGGTAGCCAAAGTAATTCTTGTCTCCCAAGGGCTTGGTGACCTCTGGGAACATTAGCGCATCCTGGGCCCAGCCTTTCCTCCAGAAAAGGAAAATTCCATTCTCTTTCTTGTTGAGTCAGAGTCTTCCTCTTTGACCCAGGTTGGCCTGGAATCATAGGTTTAAAACTCCTGCTTGAGCCTCCAGTAGAGCCACCACACCCACTGATTTGAAGCTGTGGCTGACAGTTGAAGTAAAGGTGCTAGACACATGTCACCTTACCTAAACAGTAGACTCAATGAAGGTCGGAGTCAGCTCAACCTCATCTACCAAGCGCCCTGCAGTCCTAGTCCAGAGGCTTCGGGAGGAGGGGAATCATGTAGGATAACTTTGGGATAGTCTAGGGTTGGGCTGCTTCTGTGTTCTTCTTGGCACGGCCTGCCACTAAAGGTGTCCTCACCTGGGGCAAGCAGGTAGAGCTGGTGACTGTCACAGAGAGTGGTGTGCCTGGTTTTGTCAGGACAGGGGGAAAGCCTAGGTGCACAGGGCAGTGGCCTGGCCCTGGCCGATTCCTTGAGCCTGGGTGTGGCTTGGACCCCAGCCAGCCAGGGTGCTTAAACAGCTGAGTGCAGAACGAGACCTGCGTGCCCTTATGCCCTCCTCCATTGAGTCGCTGCACCCAGTGCTCATCTTGGTCTGGCTCTAGACTGGCAAGTCCAGCCCATTCTTGTCTAGAAGTGACAACTCTCTAGGGCCCTGTTGGCCTGCCTTTGATCCCTCGTCTTCTCTTGTTTTATGTTCTTTGGTGCCCTCATGAAACATTCTAGGGTTGAACCTTACCCCCACCCCCACTGGAAAGAAACCAAACCTTCTCTTTGATGAGGCCCTGAAAACTCTCTCACAGCCACCAGGCAGGTCTGTGAGGTGGCCACTTTGGCACCTTGGCCTAAGGAAGAGAGCCAGAGGCTTCTGGGGCTGCTGAACCTTCAAGCAGGTGAAGGGTGTGACTTCTACCAGAAGCAGAATCATTTAGAGCAGGACAGGTCCTATCTGCAAGCCAGAGTCATGCCTGTGGTCAGTTGATTTTGCAGCAGGGAGGCCTGCAGATTAACCTGGATGTGATTACAGAGCCTGGCTCAGGCATCCTTAAGGGTCGCCGAGGATGGTCTGGCACAGTACATGAGTACATGGCACACCATGGGTGCTCAATAAATGCTTGCTAATGAATATTGTTTGAATCATTGATTGGATGAGATGAAGGTGAATTCTCTTCTGTTGCCTCCCCTCCCTACCACGTTCTTCAACCTTTCTGCTTTGTAATCCTTGGACTTCTTCTACGGGAAATCATCTGCATATCAGGAGAGTCAGATGGACATCATTTCATGGGGACAATGAGGCCCCTAAAGAGCTGTGGAAGCTGCCTGTCCTGGCTTTGTTTCTCTGTCTGTGATAACACTGTCATGGTCAGGGTTTCTACTGCTGAGGGAACCTTACCAAAAGCAACTTGGGAAGAAAAGGGTGCGTTTCAGCTTATAGTTCCACATTCACAGTCCACCATCAAAGGAACTCAAGGCAGGAACTGAAACGGAAACCATGGAGGAACACTGCTTAATGGCTTGCACAGCCTGCTTTATACCACCCAGGAGCACCTTGCTAAGGAATGGAACTGCCCACAGTGGGCTGGGCCCTCCCCCATCCGTCAGCCGTCAAGGAAATGCCCCTATAGGCATGCCCACTGGACAGTCTGAGGGAAGCATTTCCACAGGTGAGGTTCCCGATCTCCAGATAACTCTAGTTTCTGTCAGGTTGACAAACACTAAACAGCACGCTGCCCAGCATCACACCGTTAAAGGCAGCTGTGGCACTTGAGACTAGGACAATGTGACCCCCAAGGCAGTGCCTGCCCTACCTGAGGTCTGCTCAAGAGATTTTCAGGAGGCTGAGGGAGGTCTAGGGCCCTGTGTTCAATCGCTAGCACCAAAACAAACAAACATAAAAGGCTTCCAGTCTAGCTGGGGACGGGAGAGCAGGTGCAGCAGACAAGCGGCCCCTCCAGGAAGCCCCTGGAGTTCCTGTGTGGTAGAGCCATTTACTTGCCCAAGAGGAGGCTGTGGGAGGCGGGGCCAGGGAGGTGGCTGGAGGCGAGCTGGCTGAGTGAGAAATGCAGTAACTATGAGCCACACCGGTGCCCTTTGTAGGTGAGGAGGATGGTTGAGGGTGGTGAGGGCAATCCTCTCGGGGATCTCGGAGGGGATGACTCACACCTGAGGCAGGCAGGTTACAGCTGGGTCCACAGGTGTGCTCTTCGCTGTGCCAAGTTGTAAGAGCGACTGAAGAGGCAGGAGGCAGCTGTGTGGGCCCTGGACTCCCCAGAGCAAAGGTTGCCAGGTATAGCTCTGGGGGACCCTCTGGTCAGATGGGGCCTCCTTCCTGGGCCTGCACCTTGCTCCCTCTCTCCTGCTGCGTTGGCCTGAGCCATGGAGTCTGGCATAAGGGTGGGGCAGACAGGGTCCTTGGTAGTGGTTGGAGCTAGCCCATGCCAGACAGGCTAGTGGGAGAGGAGGTGTGCCCAGTGACCCTGCCAAGCCCTCTCCATTTCTTCTGGGTCTAGGCATGCCTCCCTGCTTAGGCGCAGGGTTGAAGGGTATCTAAGGCTGGCAGCACAAAGCCATGAGTGGGGCATGTGTCCGGGAAGAGATAGGAGGGTGCAGGGATGGCCCAGGTTCAAGATTTATGGGACCACATCTGCTCCGGAGCCAGGAGTGAGCAGAGGAGTCGGGGGTGGGGGACGGGGGTGGAGGAGGACCACAGTCAGGTCCACCAGGCCAGCCTTTGCCTGACAGAGAGGCGTGGGAGACCACGGCATGGAGGGGACACAGTCTCTGTATTCTGCGCCTAGTGGAGAGTCTGTCATTTGAACTGATCCCCTGTACACAGGGACAGTCGGGAGGATGCGGGCACCTCGGACCGGCCTCAGCCTAGGGAGGCTGCTCCAGGGAGAGTCTGCGCGCCCACTTCCAGCTCCCCCGCAAGGCGCGGACCAGGTGGCGGCGCCCCGGCTCGGCAGCGCAGAGGAGGCGGCTTCCCGGGCCAGGGGCGGCGGCAGGGGCGGCCCCGGGATCACATGGGCGGAGGCAGGTCCCGGAGCCCCAGGCGAGCTCTCCCTAGAGTAGGACAGACGGCTGCGGTGAAACGGCGGCGGCTCCTCGTCCTTCCTCCCTCCGTCCTTCCCTCCCTTCTTCCCCGTCCTGGCGGGCCTGGCCGCGCAGCCCGACAGGCAAGCGGCAGCCAGGTGAGCGCGCGCCCACCTGCACCCTCCGCGGGCCAACGCCCCCGGGGATCTCCGCCTCTCCGGACCCTACCCTAGGCCCAAAGCATCCCTTCCCTAAAGAGAGCTTCGGCGTGGGTACCGGGTGGCTTGGATTCGCTTCTGACCTGGACAACTCGTCCTCCAGTCTCGGGGCCTCCAGGGTACTTTGGCCTTGGTGGGAAGCCGACTTGAGAAACTGGTGCTGGGGACAGGCAGGCTATTGCTAGGCAATTCCCGCAGCACTCACAGCAGCGGGTCCACTGGCCGGCTCAAAGGTCTGAGAATCTCAGGGCGTTTGCAGACTGAGTGAGACACTGTGGCTGGGCCTGGGTGAAAGGGAAAGCCAGTTGCCTGAGGACAGGACAGTCGAACTGCTGGTCTGGATAACTCCCTCCTTACGCTAGGCCTTGATGTTCTTGAGATATTGGACAGCACTTTCTGACTCCATATCTCCCCAGGGACAGCCTCAGGATGGGTGCTGGGCTGGGTGGTGCCCAGCCTGGTATTGCAGCTTCCTGCCTGGGTTGGCTCCTGGCTCCAGACCTAGAAGCTCAGGAAATCCTAGGAGGGCCTGGTCCATAAAGACACTCCCTTGCGGGGCAGAAGGGGCCGTGGATGGAAAGCTTGTGGCCAAACTGGCAACATCACAAATGTGCCCTGCTGGCCAGTACCAGGGTGGGGGTGGGGGGTGCCTCCCTTAGCAGATGAGCCTTGGCCTCCTTGCTTAGGCTGTTCAGAGGGCACAGGGGGCCCCTAGAAAAGGCAGCAAGCTTCCTCTTGCTCACCTGAACCTAGTTTTCAAGGCTGGGCAGGCAGCCAGGAAGCCCCTCTGAAGACCTTGGACTGACACACCTGCCAGCCCCACACCTGCCTAGCTCCTTGCAGTGTGGCGGGCCGCCCCAAGGCTTGCTGTGTGGAAAGTTCTGCTCTGTACAGAGTATGCAGGAAGTACTGCTTGCTCTTCGTTTTGGGGACAGGAAACAAGCCCTTGAGGTAGCAAAGGGGGGATGGGCTACGAATACTCCTACCACCTGTTAGTACCTTCCCACCATCCTCCACCAAGCTCTTGTGTGGAAGTCTGGCCGCCTGCCAGTGGGATTGCTGCCCTTCTTGGTGGATCTGCTAGGCTGAAGACCCTAGAAGGGGAAACTCAGAGTCAAGGCCTCCCAGGGAGGGGGGAAGTGAAACTCTCCAACGGAGGAGGGACTTAGTCACTTCCTCTGTCACCAGCACCCAGGCCCGGGCCCTGCTGGACTGCTCTGAGACCTGTCACCCATCTTCTCCCTTTGCTGGGGGGGGGGGATGTTGTAGGAGTGGGTCCCATCTCCCAGTCTTCTCTTCCTCAGGCATGGCGCTGACTGTGGATGTGGTGGGGCCAGCACCCTGGGGCTTCCGAATTAGCGGAGGCAGAGATTTCCACACACCCATCATTGTGACCAAGGTAAGGGCTGTTTTTAGGAGATAAGGAGCTACCACCACCCCCCACCCCGAAAATGAGGGGTGTCTTGTTTTCAATTTTTTTTCGGAAGCATGGAGCTTGCTCTGGGCAATGTTGGGGGGGGCAGTTGTGATCTGTTGCCAGGGGTATGTGAGGGCTCCTTCAGGAAGGCCATTGGAGATAAAAGGAAGAAAATCAAGGACAGGGCCTGCCCCTTTGCCCTACAGTCTCAGACTGCACAACTGTTGACAGCCATTTGGGGTAGTTGTATAGGACAAGAGCTTCTGCAAGTTCTTGGTAGCTTGGTAGTTTCTTTTGTGCCCAGGCCCAGGCCCAGGCCCAGGCCCTGCCTGGAGAGCATTCATAGCCAGGGCGGTATTTGGGCACCCACCTGAAAGGTATGATTTGCACAGACAGGGTTCTCTATCCAGAAGTGTTCCCAAGCTCAGTTCCTGACATTCTGCCATCACATTCCTCGGGAGGCCCGTGTTTGAATGCCAATGTATGGGTCTGCCTGTGTGTGTGTGTTGGGGGGAGGGGGGCTGCCACTCAAGCCTGTAAGGGATTAGCTGACAAGCTGGCAGACCAGGAAAGGTGGTAGAGGTGCAGTCCTGCTTCTGTATTTCTTGGGCAGCAGAAGGTTCCTTCTGCTCCAGCCTTCTCAAACTGTACCCTATACTGGCTGGGATACTCACCAGCCAGCATCTGGCTCCTCATCCCTATAGGTAACAGAGCGGGGCAAGGCTGAGGCAGCAGATCTCCGACCTGGCGACATCATTGTGGCCATCAACGGGGAGAGTGCAGAGAGCATGCTCCATGCCGAGGCTCAGAGCAAGATCCGACAGAGTGCCTCACCCCTACGACTGCAGCTGGACCGGTAGGCCTTCCACCTCCACTGGCTGGTCCTGCCACCTTTTCCCCTCCTCCACTTGCCCATTGCCAGGCAGGCAGCTGCCCTCAACCCTGCCTGCAACCCCAGTGCAGTCCCTCTCAGTCTTCCAAGGCCCCTTTGACATGGGAAGTCCTCAGCTCTGGGCCTGTGGTGGGGAGAAGGAAGATGTCCCAGTAACCGTATGGATCTAGGTGGGCGCCAGGCTGGGCGTGCAGCCACAGGAGAGGTGGGGCAAGCTGGCACCAGCTACCTGGAAGCCCGGGTTTGACTGGTTCCCGGGAGTGTGAATGGTACAGGGTGTGGGCATGAAGTGGTTGAAGAGAGGAGACTTCTGGGCAAGCTGTACCCTAACCTGAATCTCTAGTACCCTTGACTCTGAGAGATGGCTTTTTGTAGAACCAGGTGGAGATGGGAATTGAGGACTCACAACTCACAGAGCGTATAGTCCCTTCCCATCACTGTTTTGGACTTGGCCATTGAACGTGGGTCCCTACACTCATGAGGAGTGTTGCGGGTAGGGGGAGGCTGTGACAGGTGGCTCCTCAGTGAGTCACAATTCAAGAATGCTGGGAGATTCCTTGGTCCAAAGGCTCTCTGGGCAGGCCAGCAAAGTAGTTGGATGTCTTCTGCTTCTCCCTCTGCCTCTGCCCCACTGCCTGACTTTCTTCTGTCCCTGCCTCTGTACCCCTCCTCTCCTATGGGTCCTGATGGTAGGTAATCCTGCAGAGGCAGGTTCCCATGATACAGTCTCTCTTCATACCATTCTGTCCCTGAGTGTTTGTAGAGAGAGACCTAAAGAGAGGAGGGGTGGAGGGGGCCTCATGGCATCTGGGAATGGGACCAAAATCCACAGGAGGCAGCAATCAGGGGAAGATCTGCTGACGCCATTGCTTGCTGTTTGGTCTTTCTTGGAGGAACCTGGCCATTGGGGATGTGGGCCTGGCCAGTTCAACACCAGGCAAGCCAAGGCTCTGAGTGTCTTCATTCTTTGGCTAAGACCCCCTCCTCAACCCTCTTCCCACCTCTCTAGGAGCCATTTAGAAGCTCCGAGGCAGGAGCTTCCCTCACCTTGACCTTACAGCACTACCCCTGATCCAGGAAGGCAAAAGCTTCCTGCTAGGCAACCTTTCTAGAAGTGAGCAGAGACCCAGGGGTGTAGTGATGATGATGGCAGGAGGTGGGAGTTGCTCTCCTCACCTTCACCTTTGATCTCCAGTGATCTCCCGCCCGCCCGAGGTTCCTCCCAGCTCCACTGGGAAGAGCTTTAGGAAGGGTCCACTTGGGTCAGAGGAGCCTCTGGTTAGCTGCTGTCAGCTGTAGGTCGGGTGTCGCGCTCTCTGGCACCCAGTCTCCTGTCTGGAAGGGAAGGGAAGTCTGGTTCCTTGTTTTGCTGGGGAGGAGTCTGGGGAAAGGGCAGTCCCTTTGGGCAGTGACCTTCCCAAAGACACTGTGGCCATCAGAAGAGCAGCTGGTAGGGAAAGTTGGTACCTGGCCCAGGCAAAAGTGGGCTTTGGGACAACTCATTTTCCATCTTATGACTTTGGTTTCTCTACAGTTTTCAAGACAAGGGGTTATTTATATGCAATTAGCCATCTTCTCCAAATTAATCTCAAGCAGATGCTGCCCTGTAATAGTCTCGGTGAAATGTAGAAGAGAGAGAGATGGGTCATGCGAGAAACTTCTGATACACTGAGTTTATCCAGAACTTTGCTGAAACTCTGTCCTTCCTGTTATGGTGCTGAACCTAAGAGGAATGGTGACTGATGGGAGTCATTTGTTTTGAACTTACCAAAGTTAAAAGTCCAATGTTCAAGTGTCCTGGACACTTGGCTAGTCTGAAGGCGCAGGCCCAAGAGCAGTGTTCAGGAAGGGGGAAGTCTAGAGTGAGTCCTGTGACAGTCTCCTCTCTCTTGTCCCTCAGGTCCCAAACTGCCTTTCCTGGGCAGACCAATGGGGAGGGCTCCTTGGAAGGGCTGGCAGCTAGATTCCAGGTAAGCTGGGCCTTCCAGGCATGAGCTACAGCACCCCCAAGTACCCTTGGGAGGTGCAGCTGGCAGGGTCATGCCAACTTTCTCTTGGCCCCTTTCTCCACAGGGCTCTCTGAGAACACGCCATGACAGCCAGTCCTCCTGGAGGCCTGCCTACTTCAGCCCAGCCTCCCTTAGTCCCAGGGCAGGTAGCCCTTTCTCCACTCCACCCCCAACCAGCCCACTTACCCATTCTGGAGAGGATGTGATTGGCTGCAGGTGAGCACAGTTCCTGGCTACCCTGGCCAAGTAAGCCACCAAGTCTACGCCTAGCCCCTCAGAGTCTCAGTAGTTACATGTAGGGGACCCTGGACGCCCCTCCCCTCTTCCTTCCTGGGACAGGCTGCGTGGGCTCCGCACCCACACACACACCCTCCCCATTTCAGTTTCCAGAGTCTGACACACTCACCAGGCCTTGCTGCTACTCAACACTTGTCCTCCCTGGGCCACCCCACCAGCCAACAGGTGAGGCTTCTTGAGGGAAGGAGATGAGACTTGTCTCCTGTGCCACTGGCTGCCATGGGTGCCTCTGGCACTATAAGCGGCTGGCAACCTGAACAGCCTGTGGGAACACCCTCTGGCAACAGGTCTATTACACCCCTGAGCCAGACGCTAGCTAGCTCTGAGGCCACTATGCATTCTTCTCTCCTGTCACTCCGGCCCCCTTCACTCCGCCGGCTTTCACCCTTCTCAGTCTGTTTCTTTTGGGCTGTGACTGAAATAGTTTTGCTGCTGTTGTTGGGATGAGGCCCTCTGTGCTGGCTGCATCTCTCAAAGACATTCCTCTCTGTTAAAAGCCCCCAACTCCCACCCTCGGCTCTTGATCTCCTTCCACTCAGTCCAGAGAGCCTCCGAGGGACTGTGGTTCTGCCTTATGCTGCTGCCCTTGGCCTGTTTCCTGTCTGCTCTTTCCTCTGTCGGGCCCTCCCCCACCATGTCCCCATCCTCCCTGTGGCCACTGCTGACAGCATAACCCCCAGGTGGTATTTCTCCTCCCCAAGGGCAGGGGCGGGGCAGAGAAATAGTTAGACAACAGTCCTGGCAATCAGCTGCTGGGGGCAGAGTGGCTGGGGGCATGTCCGGCCTTTGGGTGAGGGGGACAAGGCCCAGCTGCTGGAATCTTACTTTTGGGTTGGTTCTGCATTCCGAAGAGCAGGGCCTTTGAGGGGTGAAAGGTTCTGCATTCCAAAGAGCAGGGTCTTTTGGGGGTGATTGGGGGAGAGGAAGTGAGGAGGGCTCTGGAGAAGAAAGGGGTGGAATTTGTGGTAATAGGCCCCATGCCTACCCCAGGGCCAGCTGGGTGGGTGATGTGGCCACAGAGCCATCTTTAAGGAATTTAAGATGTGGCTGTTAAGATAAGACAAACATGCCAAACAATTTTGAAACGATTAAGTATGAAACAGTGTGGGATTAATTACAAAAGCAGGAGGCATTCTGGAAGGGGAGAGAGCTAAGGAGGTTGGGTGGCCTGGGAAGGCTTTGCTAGCAATTTTGCTGGACAGTGGAGGGAGACTGGGCTAGGGTGAGTGAGAAGCAGTGGTCTGAAGTTCTTTTTGTTTTGTTTTGTTTTGACACTGGTTTCTCTGTGTAGTCTTGACTATCCTGGACTCTCTTTATAGACCAGACTGGCCTTGAACTCACAGAGATCTGCCTGCCTCTGCCTCGTGAGCGTTGGGATTAAAGGTCTGTGCCACCCCAGATCAACCTAGAACTTGTGTTTTGGCAAACCTGTATGCTAAGAAAGAGCTGGGGTCAGGTGTTAGGCAGGCTCTGGCTAGTCGCATTCCTGTTGCATTACTCAGAGCAGGGCCCTCTTCCTCTCTGTTCCTTAGAGCTAGGCTAGATTGACCCTGAGGAACTCTCATCCTCTCTCAAGCAGCTGCTTCCCCTCAAGCACCCTCTGGGCTCTTAGGGATGCATTCATGGAAAAAAAATAATAATCCAGAACTCCTAAGCCCTCAGGATCTGCTGATGGGTGCAGGAGCCATGGGGTCCACGCTTTCCTCCTGAGTCACACCGTCTTTTAGCATCTTAGAGGCACCAGGTCCATAGGAAAGAAGCACATTGGTCTAACCTTGTTGAGCTCTAGAGCGTCTTTCAGTTCTCTGGCCCATCTCTGATACTCACTGTGAACATCTCTGGGTGCTCCGGAGCATGTTTGGAGGAAGTTACTACAAGCATGTGCATGACGGGAAAGATGATGAGGGAAGGGGTTTGTTGGATTTGAAGAGGAAACATACCTTCTCTGGAAGCAGGGTCCTCAGGTGTCTGGGAGGGACAGGGGAGGCAAAGGCAGGCCTCTTCAAGTGATAGTATTGGTTGTGCAGGAAGAGCAGGGGGCCAGAGGGAGCAGAGATACTCTGATTTTGTCATGGGCTCTTGGCTGGCTGAGGCTAGAAAACTAGGATGTAGGTTACCTGTAGCCTCTCAGGTGTCATTCTGGAAGCTGCAGGTTCACCAAGTGAAGAAACATATCTCTTTTCCTGCTGGGAAGTGAGAGCTTGGCCCCGGAAGGAACCTAGGCAGGAAGGATTCAGTGCTGCCTCCACCCACCTTCTTCCTTGGCCATGAGGGGTGTATGTTGGTCTGCTCTTGAGGCCCTGAGAAAGTTATCACAGACCACCTTTAGTCTGGAATAACCATCTAGGAAGCCTTGGTATGGTTGGAGTCCTGCCTTTCCCAGGAAGCTTGGACCAGCCACTGTACCCTTCATGGTAGCAAAGGAACCCAAAGGGGCTGGGGATATATTTCAGTTGTTAGAATACTTCAGGATCTCTACCCAATCCCGGGTTCCCCAACTTGACCGTCTGCTAATCCTCTCTGATTCCTCCAGATCTCATTGGGGGATCAAACTGGAAGGAGTAATCCCAGGTGCAGGCTGGAAACAGGCTTCTAGAATCGACAGTGAAGAAGTGGGTGTCAAAGTACCAGAGCACACGCATAAACTGAAATTATTTGCAAAATGAAGCGGCTCATACGCTTGAGAGGTGGTGGTAGGGCCTGGCATGCAGGCCCAGACCTCAAACAGTGGCAGGAAGAGGCAGTGGGGAGCTTGGAGCCCGACCTGATCCTCTTAGGAGAGCTGTGTGAATTGCCTGGGCCCCATCCTAGCTCTAGGAGGGTTTAACCCTTTACCTGTTTATGTTGCAAAATGATTGGCTTCCAGGCTTGCTTGTTTCTTCTCTGTTTCTTCTGTGGAATAGGAGGCTGGCCACATCTCTGTGGACAGGTAGCATGATCTAAGCGTTATCTAAAGGGTGTCTGTGTGGAGTCCCCCATAAGATGTCCTCCTTCTGTTCCTTTGGCATCTTAAGCATCTCTGCGTCTGGGCGCTTGGCCTGTCTCCACTCCTGGGATCTCATCCTCTCCTCTCTGGTGCGTTGGCTGTGAGGGTTGGGCACCAGGTACCTGACACCAGCAGGTCATCGGAGGCTAGGCGCCCCCTCGCGTTGATCATGGGAACAGCATCTGGTAGTGCACACGGAACAAGCTGGCCATTGGGGGTGGGGGTGGGGGACTGACTCCTCCCTGCGGCTCTCCTCCCACAGGCCGGCCACAGCAGCCCAAGCGACTCCTCCGCAGTAAGGGTGCTGCAACATTCCCCAGGACCTCGGTCCTCCAGCCCCAGGTTCAGGTACCAGCAGGTCTTGCAGAGTTGGGTGAGCTCCTGGAGGGTCTGGAGGGGACTGGTTTCCTCAGAAGGAATGGGAGTCTCCACCCCTTAATCCTTTCATACTCCTCTGCACCTGGGTGTGTCCCAACAACCAGGCACACGGTCCTCATTCTTAGCTGTCTCTTCCGCAGCGGCTTGGACCTGGAAGAGGACTCAGAGGTGTTCAAGATGCTGCAGGAAAACCGCCAGGGACGGGCGGCCCCGAGGCAGTCCAGCTCCTTTCGGCTTTTGCAGGAAGCCTTGGAGGCTGAGGAGAGAGGTGAGGCCTCTAGGCTCTGGGATGAAGTAAGGCCCCTTGGACTCCCTGGAATGAGGCCAAACAGACTAAGGAAGTAGTTTAAGGGTCCATAGCAGAACTAGGGATTAGGGGAGCAGACGTCAGGCCCTAGCTGCCTTAAAAAAGCTTATGTTCTGGTTGGGGTTGCTGGGTACCCCCAAAAGGTGGTGGGTGGTAACAGTCAGAACCAGGAAAACAAAGGGAGTGATAAAAACAGGAACTCCAGGCTGGGTCTCCAGGGAGGGCTTCTTGGAGAAAGAGGGATTTGATTTGGCCTTGAAACAAGACCCAAGACTCCAACAGCCTTAAGACAGTGGCCTGGCTAGGAGCACTATGGAATGTGGAGGCCAGCAGCCAGAGAGCTTTGGGTTATGTTCACAAGAAAATGGCTTGGCCTGGAAGCATGGGAGGACGTCAGGGAGGCCTGGTTGTGCCGAGGCAAGGGCCTTGGGAGCCAGGACAAAGAACAGTGTGCCACAAGCTGTCATGCCAGGCAAGGTATCTTTGTGAACAACACAGTGCAGGCTTCTGCCAGCTGCCTATTTACTCATTGGAAATACATTGGGTGTGTTTCTCCAGTGGAGCAGAAGTGTCAAGTCGTACCCTGGCCTCGACCCCTGAGGAGCACCAGTTATTGGGGATATGGCCCTGGGAAGTCCCCTCGGGAATGGGATGCATGCCGTCCCTCCAGGAAATCGGGAATACTGCACTTTATGGTAGCAGACAATGGCCAGTTCCTGGTAGCCGCTTCCAGCTCTGTGAGCGTGTAGTGCTCACAGGGTTCACGCGGGAACATATGGGTCCAAGTGAGAAGGTTTTGGAACAAATCCCACCCATCCCAACTCTGAGGTCTCTAGAGACTGAGGGAGAAGCCATGGGGAGACTGGTAGTAGTGGTAGGGTGTGGGGAGGGTACGGACATAAGGTCCCTTCATGGGTGCCTCAGACTCGGCTGGAGCTTGGACAATGGCTGCCCGAAGCCTCTGTGCTCCATCTTGGTGTTTTCGCTGGCTCAGAAGCGATGATGCATATAAAAGCCCTTTGAAAGGGCTGTACAAAGACACTGTGATGTTCTTATGGCCTCGTATTACCTGTGTATATCGTCGTGACAGAAAGAGAACACCTAGCTGTCTATGTCAACCACTAGGCACAGCCGTTCCTAGGTTGCTTGGGAAGGACAGGGTTCGGAACCCGACATCAACCTTTGCCAAGGGTCTGCCCCGGTCGCCTTCTTGCTTTACCTGCTTGCACACCCACTGGTACTTTAGAGGTCCATGGGAAAGTCTGCCTTTTGCAACAAGTGTGGGAGCGTCCTGGGGAGGAACTGGGGAGTGTCGTAAAATGCCATTAAGTACAGCTGGGCCCCTCTGCGGTGCCCAAGCGGCTCTCATGCCTCTGTCTCCTGCCCCTCCCAGGTGGCACTCCTGCCTTTGTGCCCAGCTCGCTGAGTCCTCAGGCTTCCTTGTCCACCTCCAGGGCCTCGGCCACCCCACCCAAACTCCACACCTGTGAGAAGTGCAGTGTCAACATCTCGTGAGTATTGGAGGGCTGGGTGATGAGCGTACCTTGGGGAGCGTGAGGCTTTCAGACAAAGCTGAGCTGTTAGTCAGGGACAGTAGAGGGAAGCCTAGCCAAACGGCTTCATGTTCAGAATGAATGCTTGGTTGCTTCCCACCTACCCCCTTTTTCTCCCTCCTCCCAAAAGGAATGAAAAATGCTACCACTTTCAGTTTTTCCGTACGTATTCCCCAAGTCTCTGGAAATCTGTCCCCAGATTTCATGAGCACCTCCTTCATCTCGGAAGAGCTTGCTGTCCTTTCCCTGTCCTGGGTTAATTTCTCAGAGGGTGGCATTATAATGTAGGGGTATGCTGATACCCCTCCCTCTATAAATGCTAACACAGAGAGTCACGTGACTTACATTGGGCAGTGTCTTGACCTTTCCTGGCTGCAGCTTTCTCAATTGGCTGGACAGGATAGTGTCCTGTGCTCTGAGGAAAGTAGGTGGGAAACTGGGTGCCCGTGGTGGTGGCTCTCCCGGAGCCTGCGTTCCTGTCCCTGGAGGGCGTGTAAAGCACAGAGCACACTACTAGCCCCGGGGTATCAGTTCTGATTTCACTGCCCTGTAATGCTGACGCTATGAGTTCTAGATCCAGGGTCATTCTCAGAGAGCCACTGCCCAGGGGACAGATGGGGGATTCCGTCAGTGGCGAGACAGGGTCTGCCTGAGACTAGATAGTCTTGCCTAACTAATGCTGTGATCGTGTATGAGCCTGCCTGGCTCAGGTGGAACCTGGTTATTTTAAATAACTATTATTTATTAGTGTCTGTATGAGTGTAGAAGGAAACGTGGCATGGCTGTGAAGGTCAGAAGACAATGCCGCGCGGTGGTGGCCCACAGGACTTTAGTCCCAGCACTTTGGAAGCAGAGGCAGCTGAATCTCTCTGAGTTCAAGGCCTGCCTAGCCTGGTCTATAGAGCCAGCTCTAAGATAGCCAGGGTTACATGGAGAAACGCTGTCTGAAAAACAAAAACAAAGAAAAAAAAAAAACAGTTTTGGGAGTTGGATTTCTCCTTCCACCTGGGTTCTGGGGATGGTACTCAGTCTGCCAGTCTTGTGTTGCAAGTGTTTTCACCCAACGAACCATCAGTCTGGCCCATTGGGGGTCCTGGTGGAGTGTTTGCACATGTCTGTGTTGATACGTCTGTTGGTGGTTGGTAAAATAAAATTCCCGACAGAGGCTTTTGGGAGCCAAATGCCCGAGGTATTTGTGTCTGAGGTTCTGACTGGCTGGGGAACAGGTTTCCTGGGAATGGTGGCCTCAAGCCAGGCCCTCTTGACTGTCCTGCCTCCTGAAACTAATGGCTTTCCGTTTCGGCAGGAACCAGGCCGTCCGCATCCAGGAGGGGCGGTACCGACACCCTGGCTGCTACACCTGCGCGGACTGTGGGCTGAACCTGAAGATGCGGGGTCACTTCTGGGTGGGCGATGAGCTGTACTGTGAGAAGCACGCGCGCCAGCGCTACTCGGTGCCCGGAACTCTCAACTCCAGAGCCTGAGCCTTGCGGTGTTCAGGCCTTCTGCACACTCAGCATACGGGGAAGGGTGGTAGCAGGTGATGGCTCCTACGTGAACTGAGGTTGGGGAGACCTCTTTGTCCTTGCTGGGTGAGGCCAAGGGCTGGGACTAGTCTCAGGCTGCCATGAGGAAAGTCCCACTCTCTCTGGCCTTTCTCCTGCAGGCCAGGTGCTCTACTGCAGTCTGAAGTGGCCGCTATGTTTGACAGGTTTGCATGTAGAGTTGGGCACAGAGAAAAGCATCTAGAAGGGAAAGGTGGGCCTGAGGTTAATGCTCTTCACGGCGTAAAGTTTCTAACATATGAACTCTATATACATGTGGATAAAATTAAATAGTGTCCCTTCCTTCTTTCCTTGTTCCTGGGAAGAAAGTCTTTATGGGTCCCATCTTATTTCCCCTCCCTTCAGCCTCACCGGTGGATACGCCCCATTGCAGAGACCTGCTTCTTGTTTTTCCTTTTTGTTCCTTTGAGACAGTATCCCAGGTACCTCAAACTTACAGTTCTGCCTTTCAGCCAGCCGTGGTGGCTCACGCCTTTAATCCCAGCACTTGGGAGGCAGGGAGAGGGTGGTGTATCTCTGAGTTCGAGGCCAGCCTGGTCTACAGAGTGAGTCCAGGACAGCCATGGATACACAGGGAAACCGTGTTTTAAAACATCAACCAACCAACCAATCAACCAACCAACCAACCAACCAAAAAACTAGTTCTGCCTCCTAGCCTTTTGTACGCTGGGACTGCAGGCATGTGTCCCACCACATTCGGTGACTTGCTTCTTTAAGTGGGGGGAGGGAGGTATACACATCTTTAACTCTTTAGAAAGGGTGCTCTTATTAAAAAATTTCTAAAAAGATGGTTCCTCATATTTGGAGGGAGGGGTTTTCTACTCTGAAGCTGGGAGAGACACAAACAGAGGACCAGAGAAGGGTTTCCTGGCAAGACAGCCAAACACCCACAAACTCAGCTTGGGCAGAGATAGACTGGGATCAGCCCTCAACTCACTGTGGATACCACGTGCCTCAGTGACCACCAGTGTACACAGATGAGCAGGACAAGCGGGGAGGGGCATCCAGTGATGGCGTGTGCGTGTGTGTGTAGGAACTTGATCCCTCAGGCTCGTTTGGAAAAATGATCCATCAACCAAGGATAATGGAATAGGGCTGCGGGATGGCCTTGCTGGAGCCTGAGACAGTCCAACAGAGTACCCCTCCCCCCACACCCACCAATAACTGGGTCTCTGGTCAGACCAGGCCAGGCTGGTCTGCTTATACTGTCGCTCCTGTTGGCTTTATCGATTGGAGGGAAATACATCAGGTGTGGCGGGTGCCCAGCACCCTGTCCTGTGTAGGGTACATTTGAATAGAGAGGAAGGAAGGGGCAGCGGTTCTCTTTAAACCCTAAATATTTGGTCTGATCTATGAGCCACCCTTAGGTTTAATCTTGGACGTTTCAGAGCGTCTCCGGGTGGTGGTGTGTGTTCCAGCCATGACGCCAGTCAGCCTGTGGAGGGGATGCTTGTGAACCTCATTTTCACAGGGTATCAAAGCTGGCTTTGGAGGGTGGGGTCTTGATGGCACTCTTTGCTATCTGGCTCTCTGGAGAAGGCGGAGAGTGTGTTGCCTCCTTAGACACCTGCAAATATAATTTATACCTTGATGTAATTATCTTACCTTTTCCCTGGCTGGCTGCCTGACGATGAGCGTCTATTTTATAGAAAAGATCAAGGCAGGCTGGCTGGCTGAGGAGTCTGTCCCGGGGGCTGCTGTTTAGAAAAGAGGTTGTTTCTTTGATGCCATCTAGTGGTCAGCGGTCCCACTGCAGGGGGAAGGCTCACAGAAAAGGGATTCCTTAGAATTTGGGCTTTGGCACAGTCGGCAGGGGAAAGGATTTATTCCCCCCCCTCCCCCCCCACGAGCGCCACTGCACTTTCCTGGAGATAATGTGGAAGTAGCAACCACACGGGGGCTGGCATGGTAAAGTACAGTAGCTGCTAGGGCTGTCTTGGAACACACAAGGAGCTGCTGTATGTTCAAAGCCGTGCCCCTCTGACTGATTGCCAGCTGGGTGCTCAGTTTAGAGCGGCCCCTGCTGGAAGACCTGCAGAGATCAAGCCAGATGTGACAGGAACTTCACCGAGAGGCTGTAGGGATGCTTAGAAGATGTTGAAGCAGTGAGTGACAGGTTGGGAATGGTATGTTGCATGACTGATCATACATTCCCACTTGTAACAAATCCATGTGGGCTGAAAATGTGTCACAAGAAGTGAAGGAGAACTGGGGGCAGGCTCTGGTCTTTACCCCTTCTCTCAGCCTCACACTAAGCCAATTAGTGTTGAGTTCCTGTTCTTCCTGACACCCCCACCCCCTTTGGGCACTACTGTACTCTGTAATTTTTTTCCCTGCGATTTGGAGAATAAGTGCACAAATGACAGATTTGTTATGAATGGGCCAAACCTGTAAAATATGTGCAGGGTATTTGATATACGACCCCAAAGGGGTCTGGACCCACAGTTTGAGAACCACTATTCTAGAGCATGCTGGACGTCCTAGGGATGTTTGGAACATTTTGTCTTCATTCTTACAGCTTAGAGGGAAGTGTCACAGTCACCTTCAATCTCTAAAGGGAGTGCGGACAGTGAGGATTTCTAGTTAGTAAGGGGAGGAAGTCAGGAAAAGAACTAAACCAGAGCCTGTCTTCAGGTCCTTGGCTTCATATCACTTGTCCCCTGAGTCAAGCTCAGCTCTGAGTTTTCAGGAAGCCAGTTTCCTGAGGTTGGGGCTTCCCCACTGGGGACAGAAGGATCATGGCCAGGGATGGCCTGCCTGAAGCAGCCATGAGCAGTTCGGCTGTGATGCTTCTTGTAATTCACTCCAAGGGACATGATTTTCGAAGTGTAGGTGGCAGAGAAGAGAGACTCAGGTCATGCAGAGATAAACGACCCTTTGGATAATGAAGGACTGGCTGGGTTCTGAGTTTGGGGGGCCTCAGGACATTAGATGCAGAAGGAAGTGTAGCCCACCACATCAGGTCCGGTTCTCATGAAAGCGGTGACTGCTCAGACCTGGCCCAGACTTGCACAGGGGGGCGGGGCCCTATCTGGGAGGGGAGTATGTGTTGGGGAGTGTACTTAGTGGGGTGTGTGAGTTCTTTGTGCTGAGACACCACATTCCTACTGGCTTGGCTTCCTGTTTCTGGTCACATTCCTGTCGTAGTCGTCACCACGGAGACTGCTGCTTGGAATCTGGGCCCCAAATTTTCCCAAATTCAGGGCGAGATCAGGCAAATGATTCCCCTCTTTTCTCTGTAGGGTTTCACCTTGGAGGAGGAGACACCTGGCTTGGCAGGAGAACTTGCTTCCCTGGATCTTCTTGAACTTGGAGAATCAGGCCCAGTATCCTGTTTCCCTCATATTTGAAGGACAGGAACGGCAGGGGGTGGGGTGGCAGCCAGCAGCCTGGGAACTCATGCGGCAGGAAAAGGGCCTGACCTAAACATCAAGGTTCTGAAGATGGCAGAGAACTGCAACTCTCATCTTGCATCTGAGTGGGAAGGGGGGAGGGGCGAGGCACTCCGTTTCCTGATTTTATAATACTGAAATTTGATTGTTGGTGGCTCCCTGATGAAGGAGCCATCGGTGAGCATTTGAGGATGAGGTCTAAGAGGAAGCAGAGGGCTTGACTTCCCTGGCTCTAGCCTTTCCTCCAGAGAGCACCCTTATCTGCCTCTAGGGGATTTGAGGCCAGCTGAGATTTTCCAGCCCATATTGGCTTCTGAGAAAGGGAATATTTCCCTGGAAGCCCTAGCACCATCTCGCCACTTGGTAGTTAACCATCAACTGCTGCCTCGGCTCCTTTTAGAATGGGGTTGCGGTGGAATGGGACCAGGCCAAGGGTGGTGGCTGCTAGGGTCAGGGGAACATTTAAATTAACTACTGCTCAGTCTCCAGGCAGCTCCAGGCTGTGGTTCACCTCTTGCCCAGTCAACCACACTCCTGCAACTCGGGCTGGGGTAAGGGGTTCATAAGCAGCTTTCGACACTGGGTGCCTTGCCGTGAGCGCTCTGCGGGTTTTCCCAGGACGCCGAACCCTTCCCCCTTTCTGACAGGCTGAGGGACCTGGCCTCAAGTCCCACAGCTGGGAGGCCGGATGCAGTCCTGGTCTGCCTTCTTCCCACCGCCAGCACTGTGGGGTTCTGTTTCCTTCCGGGCTGTTGTGCAGCTCCCGCTCCAGTGGGTTCCAAGCTGCAGCAACACAAGCGGCTCGGGCAGTGGGGGTCACCCCACTGTGCGCCAGCCTGCTAGAGTCCTCCAGGGGGACACGCACCACCAAGAGCACTGGATCGGGGTCCTTCTGCAGCCAGAGCGGGAGACTCAATGGCCAGGGGAGGGAGTCCTCAGACTGATGCTGCCTGGGTCTGCGCCCTCCACCTGCGTGCCGCGCCCCGCCCCGCCCCGCCCCCCATGGGGAGTGTCCCGGGACCTCGCCCAGCTGGGCGGGGACCGGAGGGCTGAGCCGCCCCGGCTCCACTAAAGACTTGGGGACGCTCGGGTGCTGCAGCCGTTTCCACGTCGAGCGGGGCACGCACCATGCTGAGCCGGCGCCGCGTCTTTGCAGTGGAGCGACCCGGAGGCCAGGGTGAGTCGAGTCGCCTCCCACCCTGGAGTCGCCTCCAGTTCTCCGGCCCCGCTCGAGCGGAGCCTACCAGCCGCGCCCCCTTGTTCCTTTGCTTTGAAGGAGTTGAGTGAATAGGCTGGGGAAGCCTCACACAGTTCAGATCCTCCGGGATTTGCAGGTCAATCACCCACCACCCGCATCCTACTGGTTCATGGCCTCCTTTTCCCTTAATTTCCCGGTGTGGAACCTTCTCCTTCTACCCGAGGTTCAATGACTCAGATATCCTTGCCCCAGCCAGCAGTCCTGCAAGACCCTTGGTGGCCACAAACCCATTTCCCGGGGCAGGGCATAGCTTCCTGGTCCACTTCCTGAGCCAGAGGGGACGGGCTGGCATCTTCCCGCCAAAGCAGCCCTAGATTCTGCCTGATTCCCGTAGACCACTCAGACCACAATAAGGCCTGGCACAAAGGTAGTAATAAATGGATGCTAGGCAGAAGAGTGTGGAGATTCATGCCCATAATCCTAACACTTAGGAAGCTGAAGGAGGAGGAATATTGGGAGTTCCAGAGCAGTTTGGGCTACAGAGTGAAACACTGTTTCAAAAACAACAAAAGTAGTTTCTTTATTTTGCTTTAATAGTTAAAACTTTGTTGTTGTTGTTGTTGTTAAAAATTTGGACTTTGCCTGGCGGTGATAGCGCATGCCTTTAATCCCAACGAGAGGCAGGCGGATCTCTCTGAGTTCAAAGCCAGCCTGGTCTACAGAGTGAGTTCCAGGGACAGCCAAGGCTACACAGAGAAACCCTGTCTCAACAAACAAACAACAATTTGGATTTTTGTGTGTTTTACCTGCGTGGACTGGCCAGGGCGCTCAAAAGAGGGGCTCAGATCCCTCGGAACTGGAGCTGTTTTCTGGAAACCGCAGCCAGTACTTTAAAAACGGAACCAAGATTTTTTTCCCATTTGTCACATGATCATCCTTTCTCGTTTAAGAAGACAAAAGACCCAAACGATTATAATTGCTATCATTTTGTTGTTTTTGTTGCTACTTTTGTTTTTCGGTGGGAGGATAGAACCCAGTGCCTGGTGCATGCTCTGAAAGCTCTCACTGTGTCACATCCCAGCCCTAGCTGCTGTCATTTTCATCACTGTCCCCATAAACTCCAGAAGACACCTCATCCTGCTTCCTACTGTGGCAGGAACTCCAGATAGCACTGCGTACCCAAACTTCACCTTGCTCTTTCTCCCTCCCATATCCAAGGAGTCCAATGCTCTCCTCTTAGATTTGTGTATTTCAGGTGGATCCTAGTAAAGGGTCTGTTAAGCCATCTGCATTGCTGATTGTCATGACTTGCAAGGACTTTGGCTACCACATGGCCCAAGTGTAGGTTTTTGCCAGCTGACGGCAGTTGATAAGAACCCCATCCCGACACCTAATAAGCAGGGGTAGAGCTTTATCCCAGTGGCTGTGGATGGCTTGTATCCTTGCTCACCACTGGTATAGGACACACCTCCTCACGGGAATGCTGCCAATTGCCTGGAATGCTGGGGGTGTTGAGGGCAGCCTGCCTGGCTTAATACTGACTCTCCTTACAGATGGGGCCTTTGAGGACCTGGCGCAAGGCTGTGTGGTGCCGGGAGTCACCTGCACCTACAGACGGATACCAGACAAAACTCATGGGTGTTCACTGGACTTCAGGGAGGCACAGAGTGAGCTGAGAGATCTGGAGGGACAGATGCCGCTTGTGAAACTGGCTTCCCAGGACTCAGGCATGGAGATGGTGATTGGGGACAGCCCCTTGGCTACCTTATCAGGACTTTCTCAAGATTCTCTGAACCTTGAGCCCAGGGGGAGCCCTGAGCTGCCTCCTGCCCAGTTAGACCGGCCGCTGGCCAGACGGAAGCTGGAGCAGGTGCTGGAGAGGTCTCGAGAGTTTCCCCGCTTGTCTGGGAGGCACAGCTCCCTGCAGCTGCTGAAAAAGCCTATAGGTGGAGAGCCCATCTTTGCAGGAGAACAGGAGTCCACTGAGGCAGACACTGAGCTAGAGGCTGGTCTGGAAGAAACGAAGGTGGTGAGTATTCATCTTGGCTAAAGACTGGGATGGAGAAAGCCCTGAGGTGGGGGCCTGTGGGGACCCTTCCCCCATTTTCCCTGGAGCTCTCTCGGGGTGGAGCATTCCTTGCCCCTAATTGATGGTTGTGTCATTGCTTTTTGTTTCACCCTGCACCCAGCGTGGTATGTAGCCACCCCCACAGAGCGGGCAGACAGGTATGGGTGCCATGCTCAACTGGGCACTGGGGAAGCCAGCCAGGTATATCTTCCTTGGCTTGCTTGCTGGGTCCCATTTTGTTGGCGCAGCACAGCCTGACTGCCCTGAATGGAAGTCTTGGCTGTCTCTGAATGTCTTCCCACCTTAATGTGTCCCACAGGTGGGTGACATGGAGTCTGGAGCCTGGACCTGCCTTCCAGGGCAGGGTTTGCGTTACCTGGAACACCTGTGCCTTGTGCTGGAGCAGATGGCAAGGCTCCAGCAGCTGTACCTGCAGCTGCAGATCCAGAGACCCTCCAGGGTGAGTGAGAGACAGGTACGGGTAGCCAGGTTAGTTAGCGAGGGAGGTAGGAGGAAAGTGGGACCCCTGAAGGCATGGAGGCCTTCCGAACATCCCCAGCTTTCTTACGTGTCTCTGATTGTCCCATCTGTCCTGTCTCAGGATCCTGAGGAGGAAGAACTGGCTCCAGCTCTTTCATCTTCACATACCTCAGACCATATGGTGCAGGAGCATAGAGAGGAGCTAAGTCAGACAGAGGACTCAGGTGAGGGGCAATTGTGTCTTCCTCTGCATTCTGCTGTGTCTGCCCAGGGTCCCACCAGCAGATCCTCTGAAGTGTGGCTTAGTGGGCTTGCTTCTGCTTGTCTTTGGCCCCAGGTGATGTGGGTCTCCTTTCTGAAGGTGCAGAGGCAGCTTCACTCCCAAAGGTGGGGCTGCTTGTTGCCAGCCCTCCCAGGCTTCCAGAGGCCTTGCTGGAACCGGCCCACATCCTTCCACCCTCCCAGGAACACAAGGTAGTGATGGATATATTTGGAGCAGGTAGTAGGATGGCGCAGGGTGAGGGAATCATGGGGATGTTTAAGTGCCCACCAAATCAGAACTTTAGGGAAATGGCAGTATTTCTTTTGGAGTGGGTGACTTTCTCTGATGCTGAAGTCCCTGGGAGCTTCATTAGGGATATATGGCATATAGATGCTTCGTATGATGATCCCTTATTCTCTCTCCAGCAGGATCTTTCCCACTGGGACAAAGTCAAGGTTCTGCTCAATCGGATCCGCTGGAGGAGTCCTCGACTTCCTGAGCCCCCTGTTCCCCCTGATCGTTCTGGACCCAGGTGAGTCTTGTGCCTAATTCAGGTTAAGGCAGTGGGGAGAGATTGATGGGCCAGGATGTTGATATTGTCCTGTCCTAACAGTTGTCATCTTAGTCCCTATTGAATTTGTGAGACAAAATACTGGAGAAGATGCTCCAAGTAACAAAAGTAATTAAAATCCCCATTTGTTGGTGAAAAAGAGCAAAGATTACATGAGATTAGGACAGTGGCTTCCCAAAAGCCACAACCAGATTGTGGGTGGTGTCTTTATCTTCACCCACCAAGCCCTTGCTCCTTAACACTGAAACTTAGGGGATGAGGTAGACACACAGGCAAATTATTTTACTGTGGGAGAAATCTGTCATGTTTGGAGCCTTCTCCTCAGGTCAGCAGTGCATCATACTTCTGGTTTCTTTCTTCCAGCCTAACTTCTCCTTTGCTTTTCTATAGGTTGGAGTTCAGGAACCTTTCTGAAAGGCCTCAATGCCACTCCCACCGGAAGACCTTTATTCCATCATTGATGGTTAAGAAGCCACGAACAAAAAATCTTTCTGTATGACCTCTTGGTGTTCCTGGTGACCTTGGGTGAAGGGGATTTGCCATGAAGTCCCTCACCTTTTGGCTTACTGCTGCTTCTCTGCACTGCCAGGAAAAGCTATTTCAGATTGCTCCTCTTCAAGGTGAGGGCCAAGTCCTTCTCTAAGCAGTGTGGCCTAGGAGCCTAGGTTCCCTGAGAGGCCCTGAAGTGCAGTTCTAGCACTCTTCCAGGGCTCTTCCTCCTTGTCAGAAATCTCTGGGCTTAGGCAATGTGAACTGACTTATTTATCAGGTGCTCACAGTATGTGTCAGCATGTTGCAGCAGAATCTGCAATCTTCGTTGGACTTTCAACTGCCCAGATTCAGTCATCTGATGGAATCATGCATCTAGAACGCTGATGCTTTGGGGTGTAACTGAAAGGATGGCACTAATCTTCATTCCACAATGGACAGTTACGGATATGGATTTCCTATGTATTCCTTATACCTGAGATGGCTGCCCTCTGACAGAGAACAACACTGTCCTGGGTGTACCTTTGTATTGAGTCATGGCCCTGGAGCACGGCCTTTGGAGACTGCATGAGGAATGGGGGGGAAGATCAAGAACAATGTGAGGAACAGCAAATAACTTACAAGGTCAAGTCTAAGTTACTGTGTTGTATGTATCCTGGAGTTTAGACCATGGCAAAGTCTCTTAATTTCTGAGCCACAGCTTCCTACTTGGGATGATGCCTGCCTCTCACCTACCTCATAAGGTTGTTAGGAGGATAAAATAACATTAAACTTTCTCAATATGTGCTCTGACTGTTAAGTGATTAGGGTTTGCTGCTGGAGGCAGACAGGAATAAAGTGATGAAAGGAGGAGGTTAAGGGAGGGTGACGACTGTTAATAGGCGTGAAAATGGCCAATATCTGACAAGATTTTTGGGTAAGTCCTTTCACTAAGATCTAGTATATTTCATATTTGGGAGTTTAGGTATGGATTTCTGATATGCTTACCCTTTGCTGGTGATACTGTCCATAGAAGGGATGAGGGTCATTGGCTTTAGTTAGAAGAATGCCCGCTAGAAATGGCCCAATGGCGCTGCTTCTTTTGCAGCTGTAGGCTTGGGGGTTAGTAGAGTACTGCAGTGTGTGTAAGTGGTGGTCTCTTGTGTTTGAGGGAGGGGTCCAGTTCCAGTCATTTTGAGATCAGGAACCAATGCTCAGAAGCCTACTTTTCTAATGGGACTCTTGAGCGAGACACACCACCGAACTCAGTTTCCGAAGGCATTATCGGATCTGGGAAGGCGCACTTCCGTTCCACGGTTGGAGAGGGATGGCTGGCTGGCGTGGGGGAAGGGAGACGTCGACGGAGAAGAGGGAGGTACCATATCCGGGAGAGTGGCAGCTTCCGACCAGTGGTCGCTCTTCCGGAGAGACGTTTCCGGTGGTGGTGGCAGCAGAGGCTGCGGTGGTTCCGGGTGTCTTTGTCCCCCTGGTGTCGTGGCCCTGGCCCGCAGGTGGGTTGGGGGCCTCCCGCTGCGCTTCTGCCTCTCCGTTTCTCCCGGGTGGCGAGGCTGCAGGGTCCGAACAGCGAAGATGCGCCAGCCGCGGAAAGAACCGAGCGCCCTCCGGACTGCAAGCTCCGTCTCCCTGGCAACGGCCTCGGCCCTGGGGGCGGGCGGGAGGAGGAGAAACCTCGCGCCGTGGTCTTCCCACGGTGGCCTCTCGGTGGCCCGGCCCGGAAGGCTCTGCGAAGGCGGCTGCGGAGGCCGGAGCCGAGGGTTAGGACCTAGGTGTAGGGAACGGTGTGCAGGCCGCTTAGCGAGGGGCGGCTGGACAGCTCCCTTTCCACCAGCCGCTCCTAGAGGACATGGGGCGGGCTTCCGGGGAGAGGGCCCGCATCACCTCCCCGCTCCTGGCACCTCCATTTTCCCCCGGCCCTGCGTGGAGTGTTTTGGCGGATGTTTTTGAATGGATGAATGTCACCGGAGCTCTTCCAGCCCCTCATTCCGCCAGCCTCTCCAAGCCAGTGTCATAGCGAAAGGAGTGCTAAGTTGTTGGGAGACCTGGGTGTGAGTCCCGCCTTGTCACCCCCTGGTTTTGTGGCCTTGGGCAAGTCTCCTGATCTCAGAGCTCTAGTTTCCTTGTTTGTAAACCAGCAGTCACTAGTAGCCACCACTAGCTTATTGTGAGAACAAACTGGAGTAACATAATTACCTATTTCATTTCCTCTTCTACTACCTCACCATTCCCCCATTTTAGTACCCATCTTTTACTCATCGTAAAAGCTTCACTTCATTAAGATTTTCCACTTTATTTTCCTGGTACTGATGGAAGTTTTCCATTCAAGCTGTTAACTTCTTTTTTTTTTCTTTTTTCTTTTTTGATTGAAGGTTCCCCCCCAAGACCTTGAAAGGACAGCATTCCCAATGTCCCAGTTTAAGCGCCAGAGGATCAACCCACTTCCAGGGGGACGAAATTTCTCAGGTGCTTACCCTCCGTACCTGGTTCCACTGAGGATGTGCCCTGTGCTTTTTCAATACTGTGGTTCTTGGGTGTTTCCCTGAATGTCTGAGTAGCTGATTGGAGCCACCTTGACTTCTGCGTTTACAGAATCCTCAGGCTGTCTTTAGTGCTTAGGCTGGTAGGTGCAGTTCCTGGAGATTGCTTCTCTGTCCCTGTAGGCGCAGCTTCAACATCTCTTTTGGGTCCTCCTCCTGGTTTGCTTACTCCTCCTGTGGCCACAGACCTGTCTCAAAATGCCAGGCACCTTCAGGTATGTTGGGTGTCCATTCTAGTGCGTTCCCCTTTGGGGCTACCCTAGTATGTTTAGATGTCTGTTGTGTTGTTTCTGTGTCACAGTGGCTGGCATCCCTGAGTTTTTGTTCTGGTAGTAAGCCATTGTTGGGCAACTTAGACATCTCCTAGACTGGGGAGTCTTTAATAGATGGCTCCAGAGAGATCTTTCGGTGCCATTTGGGATTAAAGGACTGAAAAATCCTAGACACATGAAAGTCAAGAATTAGCTTCTCCCCTCTTCATAGATATACTGTGTCCACTATGTTTCTTTCCATGTGAACGTCCCTGTAGTAGCAGGAGCCAGGTCCATTGTGGCTGGAGATGAGGTCCTAGTGGCAGAGCATGACTTTGTTCAGGTTGCTTCCTGTTGTGCCTTTGACCTCCTGTCTTCTCTTGCAGGGTGGGGAGAAGCAGCGGGTCTTCACTGGCATTGTTACCAGCTTGCATGACTACTTTGGGGTGGTAGACGAAGAAGTCTTTTTTCAGCTAAGGTAGGCTTGCTGTGGCTAGTCTCTTCTGGGAATGGTTGTTGGGTTTGGTTCTGTCTGCATGTTGTGGGGCCCCTCTTTATAGCCATTGCTTTGCTATTTTCCTGCAAGGTATAAGAAATCTTGATGGGAAGGGCTTCCTGGGGGCAGTCAGGGTACTTGCCCAGGGTCTCTCCTAATGGGGCCTCCTGGTTTGTGTGCTGGCAGTGTGGTAAAGGGTCGACTACCCCAGCTCGGTGAGAAGGTACTGGTGAAAGCTGCATATAACCCAGGCCAGGCAGTGCCCTGGAATGCTGTGAAGGTGCAGACGCTCTCCAACCAGGTAGTTTTCATTGCCTTAGCCTGTGCACTGCAAAGGGGAGGAAGGGAAGGAAGTCCTGTACCCTGACTTTTGGGTAGAATCCTTTTGTTGAGGGAGTGGGGTGACGTCTCTCCATGGTGTCAACATGGGGATCCCCTGAACTTGCTGGCTCTTTTCCTTCAGCCCTTACTGAAGTCTCCAGCCCCTCCCCTTCTGCACGTGGCAGCTCTGGGCCAGAAGCAAGGGATCCTGGGAGCCCAGCCCCAGCTGATCTTTCAGCCTCACCGCATCCCCCCACTTTTCCCTCAGAAGCGTGAGTACTGGTGACTTGCAAGTTGGGGTGTGGCTTTATGGGGTATCCTTTTAAGAAAAGGACTTGTTACTTCCACAGTAACAAGTAACAGATGTTCTCAGAACAGAAGGGGGTACTTCTCTACACAGGAAGAGGAGGAGGAACCTGGATGGGGTTTTAGGGCTTTTGAGTCACCGGCCATTTCCTTTCTTCAGCTCTGAGTCTCTTCCAGACATCCCATACACTTCACCTGAGCCACCTGAACAGATTTCCTGCTCGGGGTCCTCATGGAAGACTGGACCAGGGCCGAAGGTGAGAGAATGATCAGGCATCACATTTCCTTCTAGGAGCCATGTTCCACCTTTGACACCTGTTGACAGTATCTCTGCGGATAGACAGAGCCTAGTCCCCTTTTGAAAGGCAGGCGCATTAAAACATACATACAAACACACTGCTATATACACTACCTCGGAGAAGCTGAGCTTTAATACAGTGTATATTTCCAAGTGTCACACTGAGAGTTTTTGTTGTTTTGCTTTTTTGAGACAGGGTCTCACTGCATAGTGCAGCCTGATCTCATGAAGATCCTCCTGTCTGCCTAGTGATGGGATTATAGGTGTGTTTGCCCACACTTGCCCAGCTGAGATACTTTATTTTGAAATAGGTGTAGCATTTGCTGGCCTTGAACTCAGCATGTAGCTAAGGATAACCTTGAACTCCTGATCCTCTCCCTTTTATCTCCCTTCTGTCTACTAGGTTGACAGGTAGGTGCCGCCATATCTAGCTTGCTTATCACTTTTTAGTTCTTTCTATTTTGAGATACTTTGCACACATGTGTGTTCTGTGAATTTGTATGGTGGTGTGTACAGATGGATATGGAGCCAGGAGGTTGATGTTCGTTGTCTTCTGTTGTACTTTGCTGGTTTCTGTTTGCTGGTGCTGGAGATTAAGTCTTGCTGAAGTGTGCCATTTTGGCTAGGTTGACTGGTCAGCAAGGTCTAGAGATGCTCCTGCCTGCCCCTTCCAGCACTGGGATCACAGGCTGTCAGCACACCAGCTTTGACATGGGGGCTGGGGATCCTGTGTAACAAGCAACTTTACCCACTGAGCTCCTCAGCCACAGATATTTAAAAAAATACAAAATTTCCCTTTCATTTCCAGTCAGTAAGATAGAGGTCTCAAGAATTGTTAGAAGACAGTAACATCAAAGAAGGGATTGTTACAGAATGTTTTAGTTCCTAAATTGAAGATGGCTTCTTTGGGTATACTTTGTATAACAGTGTTACAATACACAGGCGGCAGTATATTCAGCAGTTCAGGCTTTATTTTATGCCGACAGTTTTCTTGGCCTTAATGTGCATCAAGCGTGGTTGATTCAGGCACTTGAGAAATCCTGTGGTCCTATATCTGCACATCCAGGAGCATGCTCAGTGTGTTTCAAGTTCACATCTTCACTGTCCTTGAGAGTTTCTGTTCAGCTTCTTATAATAGAAAATTCAATATATGCAAAGGGAATGGAAAGATAAAACAGATCTTCAAGCCATTACCTGATTTCAACAAGTAGTATTATCTGCCTTTATTTCTATTCTACCTTTATTTCCTTGTTGCCTTGAATTTCTTTTTCTTTTTCTTTTTTAACAAAAATCATAAAGTGAAACTGATTTAGATTGAAATGTCAGACTCTTGACTCTACATTCTTTACCTCATAGCACCCTGCCCCTGGTAAGATCACTATAGAAAGTTCCCTCATGCTATGATTTTCTTTGAAATAACTGTACCCTGGCTCCCACATGCTGGTAAGAGCTGGCAAACACTTGGAGTAAGCGTGGCATGATGAGGAAAGCTGAGGGGAGGCGATGTAGCCAGTCCCGGTGCAGAGGCCAGCATTGTTCTCTGGGAAAGGCCATTGTGCATCCTCTGCAGATTTGTCTGGGGCTGTTCTCTACATCGTCTCCACTACTGAAAGCCTTTGTTCCCTTCTCCATTCCTCCACACGTGTGTAGCTTGCCACTTGTCTAGTGCATCTTCCAGGGCTTCTGTCTGCAAGGACCTTCCCCTTCACCATTCTGTGAGCTTATGAAAACCTCTAGTACAGAGTCACAGCAAGTATCTTGAGGCTTTATGTGACCTGGTTGGAAACCAATGACTGTGGGCTTGCTGCTTTCAGTTGAAATTCCAGCTGTGGCTGGCAGCTGCATTTGATTGCCAGGCCCTGGTGTGCCACCGGCAGTGTGTTATTTTGGCCAAGGGGCTTCAGGGTTACAGCTTTTAGAGAAACAAGGTGTCATCCTGGAAGAAGATTCTACTGCCTGTCAGAAGTGAGAATGTGTGAAGTAGGAAGGGGGGCGGTGGGGAGGCATTAGGAATTAGTCACTCTGAGAAAACCTGCCAATTTATAAAGGATTTGACCACATGGGTGGTTTGCCCATTAGCCCAGTTTTAGTTAAACTCCTGGCTCTGGGATGCAGGGAATAACATTGATATTGGATTACTTTTGTGAGCAGCTAAGGTCTTCAGACAAGAGTCTTCTGCTCTTCCTCCTCCCCCCAGCATGCTTCCTGCTGGCCCAGTGGGTCACGGATGATTAGGGATGCAAGGGCCAAGCTACTTAAAACCTTGTCTCAAAACAAGAGAAAAATAGAATAGTAACATTGGAAGGTAAAATTGTAGCCTTCTTTGAAATGACCTACTGTTGATAGGAAGCGTTTGGGAAGTGATTTTTTTTTTTTGCAGGGGAAAACAGCCTCCTGTTGCAGCTACCCTGTGACTTTTCTAGTTTCTTTCTGCACACAAGTGCATGATCTGTGACAGTCATCTCAGAGTTCAAGGTATTTGCATGTGTTTAGCCATTTCCCCATATTGTAGCACGATCTTCTTTAAACATTTATTCTTTCTCATTTCTTACAAATCTAAAATACAGGTTGATTAAATTCCTCCCATTAGCCTTTCTCATTCCCCCTGCCCTGAACTTATTACCCTTTAAAAAAATATATATTGTAAATTTCCTCTGACAGTTTCATACAGGGATACAATGTATCTCATACTTCTCCAATCTTCCCCCTCCCGCCCACCTCTCTAACAGTATCCATTACCTTCAGTTTTCTTTTCTTTTCTTTTTTTTTTGAACTGAGTTCAAGGAATGCTACCCGAATGTTGCAGGTGTGGGGAAATCCACTAGAGCATGGGCAACCTACTGGGAGCACACCCCACAGAACAGTAACTCCCTCTCCCCTGGGTTTCCTTTTATGTCTTTTTTGGCTCACTGCATTACTTAGTGTTGGTGTTTAGGGTTGTTTACATAGCCGTGGGTAGGTGTTACTTGGGCAAGTGCGGCTTACCAGTGGCTACACTACTGAGAAACTAGGACTCTCTTGAAGCAACATCTTGGTGACTGCCTTAGTGATGGATCATCATTGAAGCTACTCAGTTCAGTTGTCAGCGAGGATGCATGAACTCCATTATGTGGCTTGGCATTTTTTCATTATACTGCTTCCCTCCTTCTTGGGAGATAGTTTTTCAAGGGTAGAATTACTGGAACAAAAGGTGTTTTTTGTTCTTTTTCGCTCCTTTGTATCCAATTTATTTATTCTTAAGAAATTAAAAGTTGAGCACGGTAGCACTTGGCCTTAATTCCAGCACTTGGGAGGCAGAGCAGGTGGATTTCTGTGAGTTCAAGGTCAGCCTGGTCTACAAACTGAGATTCAAGACAGCCCAAGGATACACAGAGAAATCCTGTGTTGAAAAACCAAAATAAAAATTATTTTAAGCTGGTTGTGGTGGTGTACACCTTTAATCCTAACACTTCTAGTTCTTTATATACTAGAGAATTGATGGCCATGACTTCAGGACAAGCTTGGGCTACATAGTAAATCTGAGATCAGCCCGGGCTATAGAGTAAGAGACTGTCAACAATCCTAAATCATGGGCTAGAGAGGTAGTTCAGCAGGGAAACCCACCTGCCACCAAATCTGATGACCTGAGTTTGATCCCTGGGACCCAAATAGTTGAAGGAGAGAGCCAGTTTCCGCGTATATTATGGCTTGTTTGTGTGTGTGTGCATAAAACGGAATAAAAATCCTAAAGCTCAGAGCCTACAGGATGCTCAACAGGTAAAGGCCCTGGAACATGACTATCCCCAGTATTTACATTTTTATAAGTTTACATTTATTTATTATAAATGGAGATTTATTTATTTATATGTGTGGAAATAAGGCAACTTGTAGAGACTGCGTCCTTCCTCCCACCATGGGGGTTCTGTGAACAAATTTAGGTCACCAAGCTCTATTTTAAAGCTGTTCTTTTTTTTTTTTTTTTTTACAGCTGTTCTTTTCTTATAATAGCTTTATATATATATGTTGTACCCTGTGTTTGTATGATGAGAGTTTACTTTCCTATTTTAATGTCTCTAATTAATCTGTCACATAACTTGCTTAGCATGACTTCTTTCTATATGTGTGTGTGTGGTGCTGAACTTGAACCCAGGGCCTCCCACAGGTTAAGCAAGCAAGTGAGCTATACACTATTTGTATCCATTTCTTAATGTTCAGGTATTTTCTAGTTCTTTTGTACAATATGGCTTCTTATTTCTGATGATGGCTCTCTCACCAGTGACGACTATGACTCGAAGAAACGCAAACAGCGGGCTGGTGGAGAGCCTTGGGGTGCTAAGAAACCTAGGCATGACCTGCCTCCTTACCGGGTTCATCTCACTCCCTATACTGTTGACAGGTGAGTGAGGGCTGGGAAGGGCTTCAGACTTGCACAGTTCTAGGGTACACGAGACATGGTCTATTTGGACGTGTGAGAATGTGTGTAGGCTGCCTCTTCGAGATCCAACCCACCCACCCATGGAGACCTGCCACACATGGTTTGGTGTTAATGCGCATTAGTCAGTTTTGTTCTGTGTGCATGTGCGCATATTTGTTCGTGTGTGTGTGGGTTCACATGCATGTTTGGGTGCTGCCTAGCATTTTGTGGTGGAGACAGTTGCTCCTGCTGCTTGGGAGTTGCTAGGCAGGCTCAGGTGTCCGGGCTGCTTGCGTCTACCTCTTCAGCACTGGCATTGCAGTTGTGTGCCAGCATTTTTTTTTTTTTTTTTGAGTGCTAGGATTAAAGGCGAATGCCACCATACCTGGCCTTGTTTCCAATTTTGGTAGCTATTATCAGTTCTCTAGTAGAAGCTATGTCCACTTACAGTCACCAGTAGGGTACCAAGTCCTTGTTTTCTTGTACCATTGCCAACACTGTTTTCATGTACCTTTTCTTTCTTTGTTATTTTTTTTGAAACATGGTTTCTCTGTGTAGCCCTGGCTGTCCTGGAACTCAGGCTGTAGTTCAGGCTGGCCGAGTACAGAGATCTGCCTCCCTCTGCCTTCCAAGTGCTGGTGTTCAAAGTGTGTGCCACCACCACCCGGCCTTCATATACTGTTTCGCTGTAATTTCACTGGTGAAAGGGCCATTCTGATTTGCATTTCTAATTAGAAGTGAGTTTGACACTTTAAAAGACAGCTTTACATTTGTGACTTTTCTTTTGTGCATGTTCCTTTGTGTGGGCGACTGTGGAGGGCATGGGAAACCCTCAGGAGTTGGTTCTCTCCTTCCACCATGTGGGTTTCAGGAACTGAACTCAGGACCCTTTTTTTTCCCCCCCGGGAGGTGGTTTAAGACAGGGTTTCTCTGTGTAACCTTGGCTGTCCTGGACTCACTTTGTAGACCTGGCTGGCCATGAACTCCCAGAGATCCACCTGCCTCTGCCTCCCAGTGTGCTGGGATTACAGGCGTGCACCACCACACCAGGCCCCAGGCCCCTTTTCATAGGCTTTCATGTCACATGTGTTTTTTTTTTTTGCTTATCATGTTGTGTTTCAAGTTTTTCCTAGGCAGTTGAGCTTTTTGTTACTGACTAGTGAGTTGCTTATCATGACCATGACCACTTGTGGGCTGGGGTTGAGGGTCCATGCTGCTCTTCCAGAGGACATGAGTTTAGTTCCCAGCACCCACATGAGGCAGCTCACAACTGCCTGTACCTCCAGCTCCAGAGGAATCTGATCCTTCTGGCCTCGGGAGCCTACATGCATATGCACGTACGCATGCACAGATACACGTAACTAAAGGAAATCTTAAAAAAAAAAGACCACGACCATTTCTGTATCGTGCATTGTGATTTTTTTTCCCCTTCCCCAGTTTGACTTTCTTTGCTATGGAATTTATAATCAAGTGATCATACGTGGTCTATCCTCACCCCTTGAGAGAGTCTTTATTTCTCAAACTGAACAAAGTGCTATTATAGTCTTCTGTGGTTTTGTTATTCATTTGTTTGTTGGTTCACTCACTCACTCACTCACTGTGTTACTGTGTGATGGGGCGGGAGGCAGCGTACATGTGAGTCAGTGAGGTCAGTTTTTTCTTCCACCTGTATGGGTTTGGGGGATGAAGAGGCTTGCACAGCAGACTCCTTGCACAGCAGTCATTCTGCTGGCTCTGCAGTTTTGTTCAAAAAAATTTTTTTTAAGGTTTATTTTATATGTGACTGTTTTGCCTACATGTATGTAAGTGTACCATGTGTGTGCTTGGTGCTTTTGGAGGGTCTGAAGGGGGTGTCAGAGCCTCTAGAACTGAAGTTACAGATAATTGTGAGCTGCCATGTAGGTTCTGGGAACCGTGCCCAGATCCTCTATAAAAGCAGCAAATGCTCTTAACCTCTGAGTTAGCTGTCTTTCCAGCCCCTTCCTTAATGCTGAGTGTTTGCTCAGTGGATTCCCTTGCTATCTTCCTGCAGTCCTATCTGTGACTTCCTAGAACTCCAGCGGCGTTACCGCAGCCTCCTGATCCCCTCGGATTTTCTTTGTGTACACTTGAGTTGGCTGTCAGCCTTCCCTCTGAGCCAGCCCTTTTCCCTCCACCACCCAAGTCGGATCCAGGTCTCTGCAGAGAAGGAGGCAGCTCCAGACACTGGTGCTGAGCCCAGCCCCGTGGACAGTGACCCCACTTACAGCTCCAAGGTCAGTTGACTGGACTCCTGTGACTGTCACCTTGCTGGGACAGAGTGCGGCTGAGTACCTTGTTCTCTGCGCAGGTGCTGCTGCTCTCCTCCCCGGGCCTGGAGGAGTTGTATCGTTGCTGCATGTTGTTTGTGGATGACATGGCTGAGCCACGGGAGACACCAGAGCATCCTTTGAAGCAGCTAAAGGTAAGGGCTGGCTTCCTGGAGGCAGGATGTGCTGGCTGGCCAGTCTACCACCTTTTCAGCAGCTGGGCTCCTGTGCAGTAACATAGATACTTAGTGTTTCAGAGCTGATGGCCCTCACTCTACACAGGAGGACAGTGTAGAGATGTTCCCTCTGAAGAGGAGTCAGGTGGCTGGTTTGAGTGAATGGCCCTAGAGCCCCAGGTGGTGGCCCTAACTACTTCTTGCTGGCTCAGTTCTTGATGGGCAGCAGCCTTGCCTCACTGTGGGAGACGCAGGCCATGTTTGGTTATTCCCAATCTCTCTGCAGTTTTTGCTGGGCCGGAAAGAAGACGAGGCAGTGCTGGTTGGGGGTGAGTGGTCTCCTTCCCTGGATGGCCTCGACCCCCAGGCAGACCCACAGGTGCTGGTGCGCACAGCCATCCGCTGTGCACAAGCCCAGACTGGCATTGACCTGAGCACCTGCACCAAATGGTGAGTGGCCTTCCCCATGTGGCCAGCTCGCTGTGGGGTGTCAGGAGCCCGGCTTCTGCCCTCTGGGCGCTCTCCTGCCACAGCTCATGCCTGCCTACCCCAAACTGCTCACAGATGACTGAGAACTCAGGGCTGTGAGACTGACGGAAGCCAACCCCTAAGCCACACCCAGTACTCCTCAATGCCTTAGTGCTCCTACATGCTATCTACTTACTGTGTCGCCCTGTTGCCTAATCACTGAGGCTTTGGCGTGTGGCTTTATGTTTGTACTCATAGCTTGGCATGCAGCATGTGCGCATGGAGTGCTGATTGGAAACAGAGGTACTTGTCTGTGAGTGGGACACCTGGGAGTATGTCACAGTTGAGGACTTTCTTTTCCCTTTGCTGTGAACAGGTGGCGCTTTGCCGAGTTTCAGTACTTGCAGCCAGGGCCACCTCGGCAGTTACACACAGTCGTGGTGTACCTGCCAGATGTATGGACCATCATGCCCACCTTGGAGGAGTGGGAGGCACTATGCCAGCAGAAAGCCACAGAGGCAGCTTCCCAAGCCCAGGAGGCATTAGGGGTAAGGCTAGGTTGGAGGAAAACGCAGAGAAGCTGGGCATGGTGGCACAGGCCTGTAACTCCAGCACGGGGAGGTGGGGCAGGAAGCTCCAGAGCCTGGAGTTGCTCTCATCTTCATAGTGAATCTGATGTTAGCCTTGGCTACATGAGCCCTTATCTCAAAAGTAGGTGCCCTGACCTCAGGGCCCAGAGGGTCACACCTGAGCTATTGTCATAGGAGGCAGAGCCTACTGAACAGGCCCCTGATGCGTCAGAGCAAGCAGCAGACACTTCTAAACAGAACACAGAGACTACGGAGGCCACCACACAAGATGTGGACACTGATCTCCCCGAGGCCCCTCCGCCTCCTCTAGAACCTGCTGTGATGGCACGTCTCAGCTGTGTCAACCTGTCTCTCCATGCAATTGTGGAGGATCGGAGGCCAAAAGAAAGGATCTCTTTTGAGGCAAGTGCCGGAGAAAGGTCATGAGTGTGATGAAGGGATAGCACAGCAGCACACTCGTCCTCTTCCCTGATGCCATGGTCCCTGCACCTCTTCCAACAGGTAGTGGTGCTGGCTGAGCTGTTTGTAGAGATGCTGCAGAGGGATTTTGGCTATAGGATTTACAAGACACTGCTGAGCCTTCCAGAAAAAGCCGTGTCTCCCCCCGAGCCTGAGAAGGAGGAGACAGCCAAGGAAGATGTAGTCAAAGAGGAGGAGGCTGGCAAAGAGGAGGCGGTGAAGGTGTCCAAGGATGAGGTACAGAATGAGGGCACAGCTGCCGAGTCAGACAACCCCCTGGTGAGTACTGTTCTCAGCCCTGGGCTGGACCGAGGCCTACATATGATCATGCTTAGTGTGATTCAAGTCCCTCACGTGTCAGGCACTGTTCTAGGTACTCTGCACGTCCAGTTGCATTGCTCTTTTATCTTACTCATTCTTTGGAAGCTGGGGCTGGGCTGAGGCCCAGGAAGATGAATCCCTGCATGTGGCCACACAGCTAGGAAGTTCCAGAGTGACACAAGTGGCCCAGAAGAGGGAGGGAGTGTGGCTGAAAAGCCATGGCAGCATAGAAATACCAGTCCGAATGCTTAAAAGTTGGGATTGGTGATGGTTATGTGGACAAACTGGTTTTTAGCCATTTCTAAAATGTAATGACTTCTTGTCCAAATATTGTCATGTACACATAATTGCTTCTACACCTAAGATTGACTCTTGAGAATACCTCAGGGGTCAAGATGTGCCCTACTGATCCTGGTATGATAAAATACCCATGAGCATGTGGTAGAGCCCACAGCAGCCAGCACACTAGTGCTCAGATACCCGAGTGTTAGCAACTGTTAGCGTTAGCAGTACACAGGTCCTGCTTCTTACCATGCTGCTCTGCTTCTCCAGAAGGAGGATGGGCTTCTGCCCAAACGGCCCTCTTCAGGGGGAGAAGAGGAGGAGAAGGCCCGGGGTGAGGCAGCGGAGGACCTCTGTGAGATGGCCTTGGACCCAGACCTGCTGCTTCTGAGGGATGATGGAGAGGAGGAGTTCGGTGTGTTTGGGGTAGTGACTCTGGGGCTGGCTGTGGTAGCTTCCTTTTAGGCAGTGGCTCTCAACCTTCCTAACACTGTGACCCTTTAATACAGTTCCTCATGTTGTGGTGACCCCCAACCATAAAATCATTTTTGTTACTACTTCATATCTGTAATTTTGCTGCTGTTATGAAGTGAAATGCAAATATCTGATATGCAAGATATCTGACATGGAAACCCTATGAAAGGGTTACTTGAACCCCAGTGGGTTTGCAGCCCACAGTTTGAGAGCCGCTGTTCTTAGGGGTGTAGACTGTCACCCTTGCTACAGGTTGAGCTTGGGATTTCTGTAGCAGGAGCAAAGCTGGAGGAAACGGAGGTTCGCTCTGTTGCCTCAAACCAGTCAGAGATGGAGTATTCTTCTCTTCAGGACATGGTGAGACCTTGCCCCTTTCCATGTTTTGCTGGTGAGAAGCTTATCCCTTCCTGGGTGAGGCATGCTACCAGTGACCTCTTCCCTAGACAAGAGACCAACTGAGGTTCTTGACTCATGGAGAACAGTCCATTCTCCCTGTCAGAGTAGATCAGAGAGATCTGATCAGGGAATATGTCATGTTCTCCTGGGAATGCGCCCACAGAAGCCTGTGGCCCTATACCCAAGCCTCCAGTTAGGAGGTGCACCTGTTGTTGCCAGCAGCTCCTGGTCATGTGTGTACTGTGCCCTTTAACCTTGAGAACTGTTTGTAAAGCCCATTTCTCTGCTTTCTTTGCAGCCTAAGGAGCTGGATCCCTCAGCTGTACTCCCCCTGGACTGCCTTCTGGCTTTTGTATTTTTTGATGCCAACTGGTGTGGCTACTTGCACCGGCGAGACCTGGAACGGGTCCTTCTCACACTCGGGATACAGCTCAGTGCTGATCAGGTAAGCCTCTCATCTGCCCCCTGCCCTTCTGGAGGACCTTTGCAGAGCTCTTGCAGGCTTCTGGTCTCAGCTTCTGGTCTCCCTGAGGCAGGTGTGTGGCCAGTTGGTGTCCTGCTGTGTTCTCTGTAGGCCAAGCAGCTGGTTAGTAGAGTGGTGACACAGAACATCTGCCAGTACCGGAGTCTTCAGTATAGCCGCGCCGAGGTGCTGGATGATGGGCTTCCGGAAGAGGTGCTCTTTGGTATGTCTTGTGCTCTGTGGCCTGTAGGGAGTGGGGCCATGGTGGGCTACTTTCTCCTAATATCATGCATGTCTCCTCTAGGGAACCTGGATCTACTGCCTCCTTCAGGGAAGAGCACAAAGCCAAGTACTGCCCCCACAGAGCACAAAGGCCTGGTGCCCCACAATGGCAGCCTCATTAACGTGGGGAGCTTGCTACAGCGTGCAGAGCAGCAAGACAGTGGTCGCCTATACCTGGAGAACAAGATTCACACACTGGAACTCAAGCTTGGTGAGTGTGGTGTCACAGGGACTAAGGGGACACCACTCTTTAGGCCTCAGGCTTTCGTCCCGTGCTCCAGTTGACTGAGCAGAGAGAGCCTTTCTGCCATGTCCTCGCCTACCTTTCAGAGGAGAGCCATAACCATTTCTCAGCCACTGAAGTGACAAATAAGACACTGGCAGCAGAGATGCAGGAGTTGCGGGCACGGCTGGCAGAGGCGGAGGAGACAGCCCGGACAGCGGAGCGACAGAAGAATCAGCTTCAGCGCCAGCTGCAGGACTTCCGCAGGCGCCTGACCCCACTGCACCTTGAGATGCAGCGGATGGTTGAAAAGGTAGGATGGCTGAAGGGCAGCCATAGTTCCTTTTGATGAAGCCACAAAAAGTGCTGAGTGGAGCTAGTCTCTGGAGAGGTCTGGGAGACAGCCGGCCCTTCCTTGCCATGCTGGTCCTCCATCTGCTGGGCTCTTAGAAGACTCGGCTGCTCCCCGTGCTCTGCACTCTAGTGACAGTGCGTGGGAAAAGCCTCATCCTCACGGTTGCTCTATGTGCTCACACAGGCTGACAGCTGGGTAGAGAAAGAGGAGCCAACACCCAGCAACTGAGTGGCTGTCTAGTGAGGTCCGCGATGGAGCTGATGACATTTGCGCTCTTTTGGTACCTGAAAGCAGCTGGAGCAGGGCCTGGGAGCCACAGCAGGGCGGCTGAGTGCTGTGCTCAGTCCCTGCAGGGGACATCAAGCTATCAGAATGGGGTTTGTGCTATGTGGATGGATGTGTGAGGAACCACAGTTCCAGCTACAACTAAATACAACATCTTTTGCACCCCTTAGAATGTCATTTTGCTCTCAACCTTGGAATTTCTCCCAGGGTTACTGTAGTCTTGTGCTGTCTCCTGTCCTCGTCCATTTTAGAGCAAGACGGGAGGAAAAGGCTTTTCCAGACAGGAACAGGGTCTGATGCCAATAAATGGAAGGAATGGGCGTAGAGTCCGGTGGGGCCCAGAATGTCCTTCCTCTGGACGGCATGGGTCTCGTAGGCTCCAGTGTCCGTTAGGTGACGGAGCACATGTTAGGAAGCACTATCGTTGGGTCAAGGTTGTCAATAGAACACTGTGTTCCAGCTGCCCCCAACTTGCCAGAAGAACCAGCACTTCTTTCTCCAGCTCTTGTGTTCAGAATGTGGTATTGGCTCTGGCCTCGCCCTTTTTCCGTTTCCCATAATTCTTGCCTCTTTCCATAATCTGTGGTTTCAGTTTGACTTTGTATATAAAGTTGTTTGTTGGTATTTTTTTTTTTTTGCCTTTTTGTTTTTTAAATAAACCAAAGTCAAAAACAAACCAAGTGTGTCCCTGTAGCTCTTGTCGTACAGGCTGTCTGTGCCCTCCCTGCGTGCCAATCCTCAGTTCTCTCCAGAAGGCTCTAGAAGGCAGGCAGTGAGCTGCCACAGGTTGTGATTGAGTAAAGGCCCTCTGCCAAGTTGGCAGGGCTCTGGCAAAGCTGTGGTGAACCCCCCATGATGTTAGTTTAAAGCACACTAATGTTTTACTGGAAACTTTACTTGAAAATAAAATTCTAATAACACAGGTGAGACACAAGCCTTATTTTAAGGCCAGCGGATCAATGTGTGACGATCTGTATAGTGGACAGTTAAAGACAAAGTCACAGTTCAATGGAAAGCTAAACACCAGGGGCTTGTCCCTATGCTGGACCTGTAGCTTGGCTTGAGGGACCCACCACAGCTAAGGGACCTGCGTTCTGCTCTCCAGGGCACTGTGCCTCAGCCAACAGTCTGAAGTCACCATGAGGGGATAATGGCTTTCCTAGAGTAGGTCCTCTGGAGGTAGACAGCTAAGGCCTCAAGTTCCATAGAGAGCCCAGACCCTTCTAAGGCTCGTGCTGGCCAGACTATAGCACACTCTGGACGGCTCTGGGTTTTGTTTTCTATATTGCTTTTAAGCACTGGGCACAGGGGAAACAGTGGCCGGTGAAGCTCCTGGTGCCAGGTTCAAGGAAATGGAGGCATTTAAGTCTGAGAACTGGCAAGGCAGAAGAGTGGCCATCTGTTTCCAGCTGGCTGGCCATTGGGAGGTCCATGCATCCATGCCTGCCAAGAGCAAAGACTATAGAGATGTCATCTGTGTCCCAAGGAATCTGAGGACTCCTGACGAACAGGGCCTCAGTCATCAGCCACGATGGAGAGGGCTCGGAGCTCACTTAGTTTGGCCTCGTTTTCCCGCTCTCGCTGCTCATCTGAGTGGCCTGGCTGGTCAAGCTGCTGGGTCAGGTCTCCAAAGATCTTATGCATTTCTGAGTAGTACACCACCTGGGTAGGAGGCAAGAGTTGTTGGCAAGAACTGGACTCTGGTTCCACACAGCACCCATTCAGCAAAGCAGCCAAGAGGTACAAGCAGGGCCTGGTTCTGGGTCTATGGGCTGCTTCTGGCTGAAGGGGTAGGGAGTTCTCACCTACTCCATCACCACCTTCCAGATCTCACCTTGTCACCCAGCAGCCAAGGGATGGGTGAACTACAGCTGAGGGTTTTGGGAATGTCTACTGAAGAGAAAGATTAAGGCCTCAGTAGTAGGAAGTCAATAGTTCCATGGGTGATGGGGTTGTGGTGAAGGAATTTCTGTTCTTTAAACCTCTGGCTCCCCCAAACAGTATGAGCAGGGGACTATGCATTTGAGAGTGCCAGAGTGTAGTATGTGTTCAAGGGCAGACCTGGGGTTTACTGCCTTTTCTAAGCTAGGAGAGGAGCCAGGGGCCTTTGGCCATGGAAAAGGAACATGGCAGACACTGGCTCGCCATTTGGAGAGCTGTTTCCAGAAGTCCAGTTAGGGGAGGCGACAACTCCCCAGGCTCCACTCCTTCCCATTTCTGCTCATTATCGCATCCAGGTTAAGCTGCCTAGATGAAAAGCCCCATTGGTGCTTGACAGCACTGGTGAGAGTGTCAGGGTGGGAGGTGGGAGGCAGGTCTGAGAGTGGAGGGTTTCTCCAGATGGGAGATGAAAACTTTTCCATAAAGGTCTGAGGCCACTTCTGCCTCAGTTTCCACTTTCTGACATGATAGCACATACTCATTGAAGTGTTCCAGCTTCTTCAAGCACCTCAACTTTGAGATTGTCTCTAGGAGATTCCTTCCACCTGAGAAACCAGAAGACAATGCCTGGGAGCGTGGCTGTACAGTAAGGGCCAATGGGAAGTGGCATCCTAGGAAGTCTCTCCCAAACCCCCAGCTGGGTTCCACTGGGCCAAGTACGGGGGGCCCCAATTCCTTTGCCTGGGCCAAACTGCCTGGTGAGTCACCAGGAATGCTCACTTCTCTAGTGACTAATAGCAGCAGCAGCCGGGTGAGGAGGAGGCTGGCACAGGGGAGGTGGTAAACAACCCTGGCTACCCTGCTGCTTAGTTACAGGGTACCCCACAGTCTGGGCACCCTGGAGCTTCCTCTGAGGATCTGGGGGTGGGTATGCTGGTCACTGGAAGCAGAAGCAGGTGTCATGGCAAAAGAGGGCAGGCCAGGACCCCCCACCCCTAATCCACTCCTCATCTAAACAAAGGGCATAACAGCTAAGGCAGCCCTCACCTGCAGAGACAACCATAGCACCACCTCCCCCTTCCGTTGTCTGTCTCGCTCCCTAGAGAGCACCACACTGAAACATGGGTCATTAGCAAGACCAGGCTCCAGTCCAAACCTTGTCTGGGTTTCGTGAAGCATTCTACTCCATGGCTTTGGGTGTCACCCCACAAAGGCTGGGAAGTGGAAATCAGGCTTTATCCAGGACACTTGTGACTTTGAAAGCAACAAGGAATGATGGCGTCCACTGGAGGGCACCAGAGGCGCAGGTAAGACAAGAAGCAGGGCAGGCAGAGCTTGGGGACAAGCCTCAGCTTGGCGACCAATTAGTGTTGGAGTCCTGAGATGGAAGCCAGCCAAGCGCCTGTGACTAGTGAGGAGGTCCATGTGGAGAAGCTCTGCTCCTGGCTCTAATACCACTGCCTCTCCCACCTTGCCAGTGGGAAGAACAATCCTAGCTGAAAACTGCCTGAAGATGAATGGGTAGGGGAGGGCAGGAGCTTTCCACCATCTCAGTGGCAGGAAGCCCTGGGCTCTGGCCTGTGTTCTACTCTCTGCCTGCTACCCCGAGAGCAGCCTGCACTCCACCTGCCTTTCCACTAGGGGGCACATCATATCTGGTGGCCAGCATCTCAGCCTGTTCAGGACCCTCCCTAGGAAGCTTAGTTAGGGCTCCTGCGGTCTCAGGCTAATGGAAGTCTCCTGTTGGGGCTTTCCCAGCCACCTCTGAAAAAGACCTGCTCAGTTCAAGTGGTGGCTAAAGACGTAGCCTGCACTCTTGCCGCTTAAGCGTGGGGGGAAGACCTCAAGGGATAAAGGGTTAAACAAAAAGGAGCCCTGTCTACCACAGGGCTGGGATTAAGCGGATTGCCAGTGGAGGGTGCCCAACAGAAATCCCAGCACAACAGCAGTGCTGGGCACCAGGGTCGACTGGGGCACCACGTGGGTTCTCACAGTGACCGAGGCAGGGAGGTGCAGCCGTCTGTGCAGAGCCTGACTACGTCTAATGGGGACTGGGTTCCTACAAAGACGATTTCCCAACGGAAGAGCCTTGCCTCACCTGTGCCCGGACCAGGGACTCGAAGCTGGGCTGGAAATAGTCAAGTCGGCTGCTGTAGAACCGTGGCATTTCATCCAGGAGCTGTTTGTTCTTGGCCTCAAAGTCTTCCCGTACAGGCCGCAGCTCTTCTCGGGCCTGGAGAACAAGACCCTGGAGTCAGGGCTGTGGGTGGGAGGGCGTGGGTGGGAATAGCTAGTGTCCTGGTTCTGCTGGTCCTGGAAGGAGGTCCTTGTAGCAATGCTGGTTCTGTTTCCCCTGTTGCTTCTGGTGCTCCCCCACCCTCCGGCCCCCCTCCGCACCTGGTGGAGCTTGGCCAGCACCGGGCCAGTCTTCTCCTTTTCCTCGTACTTCTCCACCTTGGCCAGCAGCCTCCTGTAGTCTTGCAAGGCCTGCTCCCGCCGTTTCACTGCCATGTTGAGGCTTGGAAATACGCTGCCAAACCTGTTGGGCACAGCCTGGTTGGAAACAGGCTTGTCACGTGGGGGTGTACCTGACACTCACCGCTTACTCAGAAACATGTACAACACACCTACTATGTGCCAGTTCCATAATGCTCTGAAGCTCTGGGACTTGTGCTGGCAGGATGACATGTGGGGGCAGCGGACAGGACCGAGGGCTCTCTCCAAACCCAAATGGTGGCCTGAATGAGAGTGCTCCTTGTCCTGCTGCTGTCTCCCCCCACACACCCTGAACCTCATCACAGAGGAAGGCAGGCTGGGATCCTCCTGTATATGCTAAAAATCAAACCAAAACAAACAGGGGAAGCCGGGGCCACGACCAAATAGTGATGGTCCAGAAAGGACCATGAGAGTCGAAATGCTAGCAACTTTTCTACCACATGACAGACGATAAAAAAAGAATGAGATCCTGGGTAACGGTTCCTTCCCACTGTGGGGAAACACAAGTGCTATGGTTCTCCCACTGAAAAAACAAAGGGAAAAAACACATTTTAGAAAGATGGTCTTAGCCTTGCCCACCCAACATGACTAAAGAAGAGTATGGCATGGCCACTCAGAGGACTGGCCATTCAGAGAAGGCTGTATTTGAAATGTTTTGGCATTCGAGTGTAACTATCATCACTAAGGCCGCCTTTCCCCTAACAAAGGGCCCATTGTATCTTAGACAGGCCCAGGGGAGACCCACTTTTGGGGGCCCAGACAAGAGTCAACCTTCTTCTTGACAAAGATGAGATGGAGGTGAGGCAACCCTGCAATCAGGTCTCTAGGATGTGAGAAAATGGAGTAACTCCCCTGAACACAAAGCCTGGAGGGACTGTGGCTGTCCTTGGTGCTGTGCAGGGCTTTCCTACCACACTATAAGGTGCCCACTGTGCCAGCCAAGAATGCCGACAGCATGGTATGACATGGACAAGCAACCAAGGGATTCCATGCCTCTGATCACTCAGGTAGAGACATAGCTGGTGACCTGGGACCAGAAGAGTTAGCTTACCCAGGAGGAGCCCAGAGAGGGTGACAAAGCAAGCACACATGTCAGGGGGATGAGGATCTTTTTACTGGAACCCCGGTCAGTGGATGAGGCCAGCCTTTCACATGCATCAGAGCTGGGAGAGCACCTGAATGCTCAGGTTTTCTTCAGTAGGTTCAGACCCCAGAGAAGACACTGTTCCCAACCTCTGCTTCTCACAGGGCATGATCATAAATTTAGTACTTAAAAGCCTCAACAAGTCAGAGACACACAGATGAGTGATGGATACTCCTGCTAGAGAAGAGAGAATAGAAACCTGGCCAAGAATCAGGTGCAAAATGTGCAAAATAGATGTGGGGACCAGGCACCAGAAGGCCACACTGGGGGGGCCAGTCACATTGCCTATGTCAAGGCAGCTGTGCCTAGTGATTCAGCTGCTCTGGAGCCTGTCTCCCTTCCTTGGCAGCTGAATACTGTGTGGCTCAAGGGAACAGGTGCCTGGGCCTGAGAACCTACCACCCTGCCCCTCCCTCTATCCCAAGAGGACAAAGGGCCCCGTAGCCTGATCCTGCTGTCAGAAGCAGCTTACAGTTAGAGTGGCCCCAAGCAGGGTCAGGGTCAGGGACAGGGTAAGAATGAGAGACAGGCAGGAGGCAGAGGTGGAATACTTTTCTGTCCAGGCCATACAATCTCCCCTTTGCTCACTGGAACACATCTATGGGGGAAAGGGAGAGGCTGCATCACGGGAACAATGTGTGAAGGGCGTCCTGCAGGTGCCAGATGGCCATGGTGCAATGTTAATTGGTGTGCAGTCCCGCTCAGCAGAACCTTAGCCATGGTCCTAGCCCCTTCCCATGGTTGTCATCTTCAAGACCAAGTCACACCTACTAGGAATACTAAGACTAATGATGTTATGACCTGGGCAGCTCATGAAAAACACAGCAAGTGCAGGTCAAAGTGCAGAGCTGAGAAACCATGGTTGTCACAGACTAGGGTTATAGCCCTGGGTGTAAGGTGTCTATACAGCATGGGTTTTTCCTCACCAGCCTGCAGGAATCAGGGCCACCACCCTCAGCAGGTGACACTGGTTCTGCCGCCCCTGCCAGTGGCCCCTGACTCTTTGGGGACTCACAGGCCTTACTCAGATCTTGTCTCCTACTTCAAACTAAGATTTGATTGAGATTTGAGTTTGGTTAGTAGCTCAGGGAACTGTTCGTGAATCACTAACAAAGGGAAATCTGGGTAGCTTTGGACTTGGGACTGGGAGCCCCTGAGATAAGGGACAGCTGCCAGGTTCTTTTCATCTGAGAGGGCTGTTAATGTCACTCATAGGAAGGGGGTCTATCCTATGGCGATGGAAGAAAGAATTCTTGCTCACTGTCCCAAGCTCCACTTTCTTATTTTCTACTTCTCAGCTATGGACAGATCTTGCCTGATAGCAGATCTGGTAGCAGAATCTGCCCTAGATGTGGATTAACTAGGGGCTGGGCTGCAGGTGTAGTAGGTGAAGACAGGTACAGGCTGGGCCCCTGTGTCTGGATCCTTCCCAGGCTCTTATTGACCCCTGGCAAGGATGACACATGGGCCCAGCTCTACTCAAGGCACAAGTTTCCATTTTCTACTCTCTGCTCCAAAGAAGCACGGTAGAAAAGTTAGCTCCTCTGCTAGTCTCAGCTGCCCCTTGATAAACCAGTGCTAAGAGATGGGCCATGCTCTGTCCCCAGGCCCTGCTCAAACCATACATTCTCACGCACATTTAGTTCACTTAGCCCTGCATCTAGGTACCAATTCAACCATGCCAAGGAATCAGTTCGGCTTTCTTTACACAAGGAAACACTTAGGTCAGTGGGAGTGGCTGAGACACTGCTCTTGCTCAATATGGCAGCATACACACCTGGACCTGCTCCCCCGAGTTTCCAGTCTGTAAGTGCTGAGGTCTGACTCACACTGATTTTCAAAGATGGGTGGTCTAGGGCCTAGGTCTACATAGAGTTTCAGGGAGCTCAGCCTAGGAGGTACCCGTTTCTTGACTGGCATAGGGTTGAACACCAAGCTCTCTCCCCGGAGAGGTAAAGCGTGGGGTGAAGAGAGAGTAGGGAGGGAAAGAGGCCGGCTGGGAGGTGGGCTGGGAGCAGCCGGCTTGGTGGGGAATGCCTGCCATTCCTCATCTGTGCCCACACAGCCGGGATCTTCCACCCACCAGGAAAGGGAAATTGAAAGCATCCCCATCCGACATGTGAACGACCCAGGGACTGGGGGATTAGAGACCGAGCCCCCTTTGCGGAGGATACTGGGGGCGACAGGGTGGCCATGATCTTCATTAGAGGACAGGAAAGCTGCAGTTTCCTGTTTCCGGTGCTGGGGTCCCTGGGAGCTTCTCTCTTGGCACAGGGAAGCAAGTGGGGAGGAGGGAACAGGCAGTGGTGGTTTATGTGGTCATGGGGGATTGTGTGCTGGCCGTGGGCTGCAGAAGCCAGCCAGGCAGCCAGGCCTGAGGCTCACACAGAGGTCAGCGGATCCATGGCGGAGATGCTGGCCGCCCCCTCTACCACACCCCCACCTTCCTGGCAGGTGGTGGGCTGCTAAAATGGTGGGAAGCAGCCGGGGGTTTCTCTCTACTTGGCTGCCGAAGCCAGGGATCCGATTTCAATGCCGCCTCGTCGGTTGTGAAATTGAGAAGGTAGTCAACCCCCTAGTTCTCTGAACTGGCAGTTCTGCCACACTCTGCCAACTCTGGGTGCCTGCGGCTGGCTCTGGGGTCCCTGCATCTCTGGTACACCAGAGTTCTCTGTGTACAGAGGGCCTTCCCTCTGAGATCCTTCCATCCCACTCTGAAACCAGATAAATGAACAGCTACTTCTGCACTCAGGTTCCCCACATAGGGTCTTCTGTTTTGGGGGTGAACCAAGAGGCTGGGGTGGTGGGCATGAGCCAGGCCTGGCCTGCAGCAGCTGCAGGTGCTCTCAAGGTCCAGTGTTGGGAAGGAGCATGGGCAAGGCTAGGGGGCTTTACCTAATCCCACCTCTGGACCCAAACAGGGAAGGAATAACTCAGCACTCCCCAACACACAAAGACCTTAGGATCAAAACCTTTTCTCTTCATCTCCCTCCAGCTTGATCTTGGCCTAATGATAATGAAGCTGAGGCTCATTGCCCAGCCCTGGCAAGGCAGCTGCCAGGGACCACCACGGAAGAGTAATAAAGTGCAGCTGCTGGCCCAGAGCGGGAGTCTTTCTAGGTCAGAGCAGGCTGGGAGAGGCCGGGAGAGGAAGCACTCAGGAGCTTCAAGGCAAGACTTGGGCCAGCCTCCTCCCCTGGGGACCCACAGGACAAGCCTGTCTGATCCTTGACCAGGGCCTGCAGGACCAAAAATGAGCCTCACAGAATTCCTTGCTCTCACAGGTCATGAGTGTGGGGACCTTCCCAAGCAGGATGCGGTGGCTGCCGCTGCCGCTGCCGCCGCTGCTGCTGTGCCCTTCCCCATGTGCGGCCACCCCCACGTTTCTAAGGCACAGTGCTGCAGGCAGCTGCATCCTAGGCCGGCTGGGAGATGAAAGGCCTTGCTCATGTCTGTTGAGTGCTGGCCAGGATCTCTGCTAGTCGAAATCAGCCAGCACTGGGTCTCATGGGGGCCCAACCAGAGGCAAAGGGGAAGGGGCCAAACGACCACCAGGGCAGCGTCTGGCACCATGGAAATTAGCAGCTCCCTGCCCCTACAGACTACGACTAGGCAGTGCTGGTACCCTGGAGCAACCAGGAGCCCCAGCTATGGGACAGGCTCCATGCCTGGTGTCCCTGTTGTTCCCTGTCGTGGGAAGCTGAGACGCGCTGCTAGACATGCTCCTTGGTTTCCAAGTAGCTGATCTGCTGTCCCCACAAGTGCCCCAAGGTCCTTTTCCTTGGATGACCTTACTTACTTTTTTAGGGGTTCAATCACTGTCTTTTGGATCTGGTTCACCTGTCAAAAGAAAATTTTAATGGCATCTAAACTGTGGGGGTTCAGTCTCTGCCTAAAAGAAGAGGTCCCAGGTTCCTCAGAAACCAGAATCCAGAGACCTAGTCAAGATGGAATGGGGTAGGATCCATATTCTGCTGCCAAAGGAGGTAAAGAGGCTAACCAGGAAACCTGAGGACCATACCTAGGGCTGGGTCTGGCCTTAGGTTAGGTTTTTCATTTCAGTTGCTGCTGGTCCAGGTTTGTAATGGCTTTGCTCAGTGTGGAGGGTTGGGGGGGCAGAGCTGCCTTGCAGGGCATAGCTGTGTAAGCGCCTCCTGGCTTCACTGTGATTCCTCAGTGATGTGCCTCACAAGAGACGTGGGTAGCTGAGCAGCCTGGTTTGGAGAGAGCTGGGCTTGGGGCTCTCAGGCCTTAGAAGGCTAAGGACCCAGCACTACTTAAAACCTACGGACACTGCATCTAGCTTGGCCTACGGGGAATGGGGTGAGCACGTGCCACTGGCAGCAAGACCTGGTCACCTTCTCCTGGTTGAAGGCATCCATCCGCTTCATGGCTGTGTCCAGGGCTGTCACCATGTTCAGAAAGTCCTGGTCCTGCTCACACAGGGGATTGGAGAGTAGGTCCAGGGAGATCTTCACAGCAGATTTGGACATGGCTGTAAAGAGGTTAAAAGCTCTGTGAGTTCCCAGTTGGACAGGGTTCAAGATTTCCTTAGTGTTCCTTGACTTGAGAACCTCTGCCTATGCCATAGCTACTAGACCGAGGTTCCAAAAAGCCACTTGACAGGGTCCTTAGTGTTTCCCCAAACTCTTAGTCATGTACTAGTGTATCATTGGCAAAACTTGTAGATTGTTCTAGGACCAAGTGAATGGGAAGTTGTTTGACACATTTCTGCTCTTAAGCTGCTAATTCAATAATCCTAAGATACAAGAACCTGTATTATAAGTGGGCTACCTGGCCACTTAAGACTCCCTATACACACTAAGGCTGGCCCACTTATCACAACTGGACAGGGGGTGATTACTTGAGGTGCTGTGGGCTGTTTGGAAGTCACAGGCAGCATCAAAGAGGGTGGAGACCCGTTGGTAGCTTTGAGGCTCTTGATCTAGGCTCATTTGTAGCTCTCCATTATTTGCACACGAAACTGTAGAGGAGTAGGCAGAGGGCCTAGAGGAGGACTGGGATCCACACTGGACACACCAGTTTCTGAACACATCTGGCTGAGTACCAGAGCAGAAGACACATTTTGCACATGATCTTGGCCAAAAGGCTGAGAAGCACTAGAAGACAGGTGTTTCTGTTGTTGTTTTAAACAGTCCAAGCTGGCCTCACTGCAGAGCCCAGATGAGCCTCCAATCTGCAGTGCTCTTCTGTCTCGGCCTCCTCGGTGGTGGGATTACAGGCGTGCGCTATCACACTAGGCCAGACTTTATTTTATTATTAATTGAATGTCACGGCATTTAAGATGCTATTGATTTTAAGGCACACTGTTATTGTAGAAATCACCGAGAAGGAAAAGAAAATGCTGACCATCAAACCACCACATGAGCAAGTGTTACAAGAGCTGTGGTCTCAAGGGTAATAAATTGAAAATGTGTCTTAGAATGGATGAAAGGAGACCCATCACCCAGCTGATTACAGGTGGGGCCTTCCTTGCCACAACATGAGTGGGACAGACAGCCCATGCCCAGTGCCAGGTCCTGGAGGAGGGCGAGAAGCCGAGGCCCCACCAGAGGTCAGCGTCATGCCCCAGTCCTTTCTTAAGAGCAAGTGCCTACTGGGCGCCCCAGACTGCTATGGAGACTGTCAGGGGGTTATAGTCACCAAGCAAAGACAGCCAACTCTCTCTCTCTCTGACACTGGAAAAGTAAACTTGCCAGAAATGTTGAAGCAACGGAGGCGGAAACACTTATGGAATGATCACAAACAGCATAGTCAAAAGATAATAAAAATCTACACAGAACTGCAAACATGTCTGAAAGTGTCTTCTACTATTCTTTTCCCAGTATTTGATGAAAAAAAATCTCAAGTCACTGGATAGTGCAAGGCTTTCTTCCCACAGACCTTCCCACCTTTCTTCTCCCAACACTCTTACGTTCTCAGGCTCTGCTTGCTAAAAGCACATAAAGCCAAGGTGCTGGATTTGCTTGGGCCACTTTCTTAGACACAACCAGGTCTGAAGATCAATGCATCACACCCATTTTGGATCCCTACCCCGGGTTACAGCCTTTCTGCCCCTTGGTGATGGGTCCATGGCCCATAGAGCCTAGCCCCTGGGACTGGCAAACTCTGAAACTTGGGGAAAATAAGGATCTTGGGCATCCTCTTGTGTTTCTGAGGATCCAATACAGTTTCTGGATGAAGCTCTAAAAAGCCTTCAGAAACCAATCACTTTGAAAACTCCCGAAGTCATGTCATTTTACTGAATGGAAGATTCTCTTTTCAAAGCATCAGGGAGGATTTTAGAGTCTGTCCTGGGAACCTGGGATAATCCAAGGTCAGGAAAGATATCGTTCACTTTCCTCAACTATTGAGTCAGTAGCTCTCAGTATATTCTTAAGATTTATTTATTTATTATCACAGCATGCAGGATCCCTGCATGCATCCCATTATGGATGGTCATGAGCCACCATGTGGTTGCTGGGAATTGAACTCAGGACATCTGAGAGAGCAGCCTGTGCTCTTAACCTCTGAGCCATCTCTCCAGCCCTTCTTGGTATGTTATTAATGCTACTGTACCGGTGTCACAAAAATGTGTCACAGAGATATTTCCAGGCCTTGTTCTGGGCCTCAGAAGCCTAAGGTCAGGCCTGGCATCCCATGCTATCACCAGCCCACTAGTGACCCTGCTGTTAACCATGAGCCAGACACTGAATTCAGAACATGAGTTTTAGAGGAAGCTGCCCTTCAGAACGGTGCTCTGCTCCTAACCCTGGAGCCAATAATCCTAGGCCTCGGAAGCGACCCCTTTGTCCCAACTTTACTGTTAGACAATAGACTTTCTGCAGCCAAGGTGTCTGCCTCATGGACTCTTTGATTCTGGTATCTCACTATGAAAATAAAACCCCACACTCCCTCTCCACTCTGATACCACAGCTGTCTGCGGAGCAGGTCCCAGTGACTCCTTGCTGCAAGGGAGTAGGGACTTCCATGAAAGTCTGACCCAAAATACACCTAACCGACCAGCTTCCAAACCTGACCCCTTGCTCATGACATGCCTCCTCCCAACACAGGAGGAGCCAGAAGCAAGGAGGGAGGCAAGGTCTGACCAGGCTACATCTTTGGGGTTGTCAGGGAAGCTCTAGGGAACAGAAAAGGGGGCTGGCCTTCTGAGCACTGGAGGGCAGTTCTGTTGAGGCCTTGGCAGCAGCTGCTCACTGGAAAAGCATTTCTCTTCCTGATGAGAAACTGCTCAAAGTATCTGTTTAAGGCATAAAAAAGGTTTAAGTAACCAGCTAAGTCTTAGTACCTGGCAAAAATGGGACAACTCCAAGTCTGTGGGCTGGTCACTGGTTTGCTTTTTCACTGCATGGTAAGTGGGACCACACTAGGCTCCCATCCTGTGCTGCCCATCACCCTATGACCCTTTAGATGGCATCTGGATACCATGGCGTGACCTAAATTTGGATTCTACTCCTGGGGCTGCCGGTCAAACATGTGATGCACCTGGTTACTGCAGTGAAGACCGCCCTGGCTGCTTTCTAGCTTACAACAGCCAGAAAACAGGCAAGACATGGGCAGTGGGCTAGAGAGACGGCTCAGTGGTGAAGGGCGCTTGCTGTTCTTCAGGACTCCAGTGCAGCTCCCAGCACCTGTATAAAGTGGCCCACAAGTGCTTGTAACTCCAGCTCCAGGGGCTCTAATGCCCTCTTCTGGCCTCCATGGGTACCTGCACTCATGTGCATACAAACCCACAAGAACACACAAATAATTAAAAAAAAAAACAGAAAAGGTTTAAAAACAAAACAAAACAAACAAAAATCCCTTCTGCCCAAGACAGGTGACTGACAAAACAATTCCCTCCTTTTCAAGATGGACATTTCACATGCCCTTAAATTCAGAAGATGTGCAGTAGGAGGCATTCTTTTGAGGCTGTTCAAGCACTCTGTGACCACCACAAAACATTATGTGGTGTGGTAGAACAAACGGGTCCTTAGTCCTCCTTCTGCCTTTGGGCCAGTGAGCACAACCATTGGGGCAAGGCCAAATTCCACCTCAGGGCCTTGGCTGAAGTGTTCTCCTAGGCACATCCACATAGAGTACACCCTTATCCCTTCAGGCACAGCGAAACCTCCCAGTTCATCCCACCTAGAGCAGCACTGTGTTCCTCTCCATCCCTTTATGCTCCTTCATTGCACTGGTCTTTGCATGGTGCTATGAAACATAGGTACTGATCTCTTGCCTGCCCTCTCTCCTAGGGTGGAAGCTCCTGTCCTGACTCACCGTTGAATTCCCAGGGCTGAGTTATGTGCCTGGAACAAGTTGGTTCTTAATCAGCATTTGTCAAATGAGAGATGGTGGGTTGCCCTGGTCAAACCTGTCTCTCTCAAGACCCTATTATGAAGTGGCCTGAAGAGGGAAGCTACCGAGGTCCACTTGGCAGGAGCCTTGCTGTGGCTACCTCTGCTGTGGATGTTGTTGGCAGGACTGTTGCTCTCAACAGACCCATGCTGGTGACCATGCAGCGCTCGGGGTTTTATACTGACACACAGCTACACCATCACAGCAAGCCACAGGCTGAGGACCAGCAATATGGCTGCTTCCCAGACAAGGCACAGCTTAGTGCCAGTGTTGGGTTCGACACTGTTAAGCCAGAGCTTGGTGGGGACAGTAAAAGATATGTTCTCATCTGTTTTCTGTCACTTGTGACACTGCCTCTTGGTACTGCCCGACCTGAGCTCCCTCAGTCACTGGGTCCCTTGGCCTCCTTCTTGAACAAGACTCTTCAGCCCACAGCCCTCCCTAGTCCTGGCTGTTTGCTGGCACCTGCTGGTTCCTCACCACAGGCCCTTCTGTGCCCTCTGTAATGACAGAATGATCCTGAAGCTTTCCTGGCTCCACTTTTGCTGACTCTCTGGCTCAGCTGCACAGCCCCTTCAGCTGCTGTTGCCATGGGGAAGCCATGCTGCCTGCCGACTTCTGCCAGGAAGGCCATGCTGCCTCTTTTCTCTGGCCCAGACTCTGAGGCAGAAAAGGCACTTACAACAGAGGCTTCTGCTGGTTGTAGTGCTGTCCTAACAGGAACCTGGGACCATCTGTTTCCATGCCCAACTAAGCAGGAGAGTGGCAGGACCCTGTGGAAAGTGGTGATCTGATCAGAGAGAATGGCCCAGGTCTCTTCTTAGGGACAGTGCTTGGCGTTTTCTGAGCAGAGTGACTTCTGAGTTAGCCCTTGAGGGTCTGAGGAAATGGCATCCTGTGCCTCCCACCTCCTTGACAGACACAGGGCGGGGCCACTTACCCAGGTCGGCATCGGTGCTCTTTTTCATGTCCTTCTGCAGGCGCTTGGTTTGCTCTTCCAGCCTGAAAAGCAAGGAGCAGGTGGACATTCACCCTCACAGCACTAAGGCCTCACCTCCTCTCTGCCTCAGGTAAGGCCAGCAGGGAGAGATCCCTTCTCTGTGCAACACCTGGCACAGACCACCTCCGGCTCTGCAGGAGGCTGATCACCCAAAGCCTGTGCACTAATGACCTTCCTATAGCCAGTCACCTGTCAGAGCTGTCCTTGTTTCCTAGCTGTAAATGGACAAATGGCACAAGAAAGGCTCCCTGACTGAGCCTGAATGGCCAGGAGGAGGCAGGGCAAGGGAGTGAGAATTGGCAAGGAGCACGTGCCCCAGCTATCTCCCATCTCCCCCTTCTGGAGTTTGACACTCACTGCTGCAGTTTTCCATACTCCCTTTCAAAGTCTCTCTCCACCTGTAAGGGAAGAGATAGCTCAGTCAATGGGGCAATGACAGCACGATGGAAAGTATCTCCCAGCTTACTGAAACTCGCTCCACACCCTCCCCCCAGCCTGCAGCAGCAGCGCTGTCCAGTCCCTACACGCTCCAGCAGATCATTAACAACAGTGTCCCTGTGTTCCCAAACTAATGAAGTGTTTGACTTAGGGAGAAGGCCCCTCCTTCCAGAGGGGCCAACCAGGCAAGTTGGCAAGTCTCAGCGGATTGTGCTTTGCTTGGCCCTGCAGTTCCAGAATGAGCCAGTGGTTAGTGCCTCTTCCTCATCCTGACTCTGGTGGCAGTCAAGGGGATCTAACATGACTGGGGGGGGG
>CM053745.1:19027638-19063515 GCA_028658305.1 Pachyuromys duprasi | reverse complement strand
GCTCTAGAATGAAGGGGCACCTGAGCCTTCAACGTGTATACTTCCAGGGCTGTCCAACCTGTGGCCTGCCTGAAGGATAGCAAAGAATGTGGCTCAACACAAAATTGCCAGCTTACAAAATTACAGATTTTTTAGAATTAAAAAATTAGTGTATCATTACTATCATTACTGTGTTTATGATTTACATGTGAAGGTAGGCATGGCGTACCCATGGAGGGGACAGAGGACAACTTTCAACAATTGGTTCTCTTTCTGCTGTGGGTCCTGGTGATTGGAGGCTGTCAAGCCTCACAGCAAGTGCTCTTAGCCCTGAGCTGTCTGTCAAGCTGGCCTGCACCTTTTTAGGGGGAGCAGTGACTTCATTGTGTGATTCTTGAAAGTGAGCTCTGTAGATGACAATGCCTTGTTCTGAGATCAATAGGATGGACTAGCCTAGTTATTCCTCTAGCATGTGGTGCAGGAAGGCAGTTGAGAGCAATGAACACAGGCAGGTGAGAGATGAACTCTGACACTAACAGCTTTTAGAGTGGAGTGGTCATCACTCTGGCTTCCAGAACTCACTTGCTCAAGGGAAGGTAACACATGGCCAGGTGCCCAACCCACAGTGGTGATTACAGAGTGTACATCCATGTTCTTTTCCTGCTTTCTGGGTACTAGGGGGCCACAGCAGCCCGGAGATGCAGTCAGGGATGCAGAGAGCAGCAGCCAGAAGTACCTGGGAAATGGCAGCCGCATAAGCCCTGATATGGTTAAGCATGGAGCCTCATGTCAGGCAATACCACACTGCTATGGCCTTCATAACCGGAGGATATGGTTGCTGAGTGTCGTGTTTTCCTTCATGTTAGCATTTTATTTCCAAAAGGATAGAATGAAAACTAAGTACACCTTAGCCAGACTTGACCTCTCCTGGAGACACCCCTAGGTGCTTGCTCTTCTGGGGTGGTGGGGCTGAGTCTCTGTGCTGCTGCCTTTGGCACCTGGCCTTCTCTTTTGCAATGCCTGAGTGTGCTGCTGTGTGTGGGATGTCAGAGAGCACCTGGTCTGCCCGGCTGGGGACTGTTTGGACTTGTACAGAGGGGCCTTCAAGCTCCCAGCCAGGTGGGATTATTCCGGGGGAGGTGAAGCTCATAGTCTCATGCTGGGGTGGGCAAACGCTCTGTCTGTTTGATGTCATTCAAGGCCACCGCACGGGAACTCGGAAACACCACCTCCCTGCTACCAGGGGCCATGGTGCAGGTCCCACGTCTTTCTCCCCAGAAGACAGAACCACCTGGGGTAGGACCAGAATTCCAGGCCTTCAGATTATGGCTGATAGAATAAAGGGACACATTGAAGTCACATTCCAAGGTGCATGTCTTCTGAGGGAAAGAGCCAAGTGGAAAAGATCTGAACATTTTTGAAGGCTTGATGCCTTTGCCAAGAGGCAGCTGGAGGCCAGTCAACAATGCAAGTGTAAACACATGTGCACGGACTGTCAGGGGAGCGGGCTGGGCCAGGCTGCTGAAGGTAGCACACGGAGACTCCAGCCCCAGATGGTGCTTCCTACATTCTCCTGGGCCCAGGCTGCAAGGGCAATGCCTAGGCTAGCCTGCCCAGCGGGAGCTCGGCATTTGCTGAGTGAGCGAACAAGCTGAGCTCCTTCCAAACTCGAATTCCTGGTAAAGGGGAAAAGGAGGCCGCGGGCAGGGCTGGGGCTCTCATGCCAGGGCGAAGGCGTGTCAGGTCAAAGTTAGGCAGAGAAAGCATTCTGAGAGCTGCCACACAGGATGTCCTGGATGGACAGCATCTCGCCTTCAGTGTGCCTCAGGGTTAAGGAGGATTAGAAGGGCCAAAGTCTGAAATCTACTTCCGCTGGAGAGGCTCAGTGTGCCTAGTTGTCTTTGCTCTGGTTTTGCACAGCACCTATCTAGCTAGGAACTTTGGCTTGTGTTTTCCTATGTGCACAATACCTAGGGAACCCTTGCTTGGAGGGCAAGAGAAACAATGTCTCCAAGAGCTCTGAGCTAGAATGTGTATACGTGTGTATGTGGTATGCACATGTATGTATATGTAGTAGTGTATATGTGCATGTAATGTATGAGTACGTGCCTGAGGTATGTGTATGTGTGTGTGTGATATGTGTAGTATATGTACACGCATGTGTGATATGTGTGGGACGTGCAAGAAATGTGTGTCTGTGTATATACGTGGTGTGTATGTGCATGTGTCTGTCTGTGTTGTGATTTGATGTGTGTGTTTCTGTGTCTATGTCTGTGTTCTCTGTCCATGCTAAGATGCCCTGAGGCTCCAGAGTGGACTAACAGAAGTTGGATCAGGCGGTGGAAGCTGTAGTCCCTGTCTCAGTGCCAGTGGTCAGCCTCTACAGAGAACACGCCATTCCTGCCACAGCTTCAACAGTCATGGAACACATGCTGGTATCCTGAACACAGGCAAGCAGTGAGAGCAAAGACAATGTTTTCTTTGTGACTGGAAGCTGGGTACCCTGAGCCAGAAGCCTCCTAAAACTCCCTGAAGATAACATGAACATTTCTTCCCATGACAGGGGTGCCATGACTTCCAATAACCTTGGTGGCCACATCTGTGCTTATTCCAGAGTGCGTCACCAGCGTCTAGGGACAGCTGCCAGAGATGTGGAGACAATCTGCATAGCCCAGGCCTGTGTTAGGGGCAGAGAGGTGAGCAAGAAGCCATCCAGAAAAGGCAGGGTCTTTCTAGCCATGCTTGAACACACCAGGGAGCTGAGGGGAATAGGTTGAGCAGACACAAAAACTCCATTCTAAGCCACCCCGAGGCTGGCTGCTGGTAAAAGATCGAAGGCCTAGCCCACAGCTTTACTGCACCAGGCATTGGAGCTGCTGGGGCAGAATGAGTCCTTGCTGGCTTTGGAAGATGCCAAACCAGCTGCCAGTGGGGGCTTCTCACAGACCAGAAGCTGGACTAAGTGCCTTATATGCTTTGTGTGAGACTCTTCCTGTATGTGTGGCACAGGTACTAGGGTTACCCATACCTTACACCACGAGAAAGCTAAGGCTTGAAGAGGCTAGAGCACGTGCCAAAAGTCATAGATAACGGAGGCTGAGCCAGGTAGGAGTCCAGGCAGTCAGTCTCTTACCTGGCTCCTTAACAACTACTGAATGCATGCTTGACTTGGGGGAGGGGCCACCACAGACTAAAGGATGACAAGTCCCCAGCAGGGACATAGACAGGCATAGGGAGAGGACAAGGGAAGCTATGGGGTAGTGGGGGAGGAATCTGTTCTTCCCTAGGAATCTTTGCTATTCCTCAAAGTAAAGGATCTAGGATCCCCTTCTATGATGGATTGAGACCCCTGGAACCATAAGCCAAAATAAATAATTCCTCCTTTTTAAAAATACTCCAGGAACCAAGACCTTTCCACCAACAGACCCTGGCCAGGAGCTGGAAAGTGCACTCTAGCCCATCCGGTGCTATGAGGATCAAAGCCCCATCCATGAAAGATGAAGTCGTGGTGGAGGAAGGGATTTTTGTCTTTTTGTTTGTGGTGGTGAAAAAAGCGGGGGGGGGGGGGAAGACCCTTTCAAAACCACTTATTTTTCAATCTGCTTGGAGATTACTCTCTTGGAAGCTCAAAGCCACACCCTCCTACTCCTTGGAGCCCAGCGTTTGTACAGCCAGACGTTCCGGGCCTTAGCTGAGAGGCTCCGCAGACCGTCAGCCATGGAGACGACACTGCGTCTGTTACAGCCTGCCGTTGCATGAGGCCGAGGGCGGCTCTTTTAAGTTGAGCCCAGATCCTTTCCTGTGACCTAACTTTGGACTTCCTGAAGATGGAGGCATTGGTCAGATGTGCTGAACTTCCTGCCAAACCAAAGCAGGATCTTTTCTCTCGCTCTGGAGGCTGAGCCAAGGAGAGAAGGGGGGAGACAAGGAAGACAGCAGGAACTCAGGGGTGGGGGGCTTCTGCTGCATGGACAGTGCTGCAACCTGAGATGGAATATGGTCTTTACAGTAGGGTCACTCGTGCTAAACCCCAAGGCCTCGCTTGTGTGCGAGGGACTGACGAGGCTACTCTGGACAGGCAGGGATGCATAGTGGGAACAGCACAAGATGTGTACAAAGGAGTGACCAGAGCTACAGACCCAAGTCCTAAACCCCAGCTCTCCAGGAGAGGGTTTTCAGATATGACAATGTCTCTGCCACTCTATGGAAAAAGCAGACAGTGAGACCAGATGAGTTCCATAGGCTTCTAGCTCTAATGTTCTGTGGTTCTTCCTTTCCTGTTTCTGACATAAAACAGGGATAAATATCACATGTTCAAAGGTGGGCAGGTGTTACTATCACACAGAGCGACTGGCCCATGGCAGAGATGCACTTGTCTGTGCAAACAAAAAGAAGCTGGCTAGCTGGGCATGGTGGCACACATCTGTAATCCCAGCACTCAGGAGGCAGATCTCTTTGAGTTCGAGGCCAGCCTGGTCTACAAAGTTAGGGCAGAACAGCCAGGACTACACAGAAGAACCCTGTATTCAAAGAAAACAAACCAAAAGAAAACAAACAAACAAACAACAACAACAACAACAACAAAACAGAAGAGGTGGGCTACCTGAAGAACCTGACTGATTTTTTATGTGGTAGAGGTGGCCAGAAAGAAAGGCCTTGGGCACTATGATGGTGTGTGTGTGAGGGAAAGGGATGTATGCTCAAGAACTCTCCCAGGAATAGGGCTGCTCAGATGGATAGCCCAAACTTGGGGGAGCAACCAACAGGGCCCAGGATAGGAGGCCCCTGTAGGTCCCAGGTTCTAGAACCAATGACTAGGAATAAGGCCCAGGATGCTGACCTTCCCCCTTTCAAATGTGCTCTGGCCTGGGAAGGTTGCTCATGGACAGGGTTCTTGTCTAGTGTGCATGAAGCGCTGGTTCAATCTCCCGTACTGAGAGCAAAACCCAGAAGGCTGGGGTTCCATGCAGAGGTTGTACGAGGCACAGCTGAGTCTCAGGCATAAGAACTGGGTTACTCACTGTTTTGGAAACAATCTGTTTCTTGGGCTGCCCGATCTTGAATGGAATCCTGTAAGAGGGAGAGACAGAGGGAAGCTGTGAGACTTGGGGAAGGCTGGGCTGCAGGAGTGCGTGCACAGTGGGGGATCAGTGCTTAGGCTCCCACTCCTCATGCTCTGGGGGCATGTGAGCCAACAGCACCTAGTTTGGTTCTGGGACAGACAGTGTGCCATGCAGGCTCTTGGCCACTCCTGCCTGCCAAGAGCATCATTTCCATTAGTAGCCTGTCGCTTGAATAGAAAAGTGGGGGAAGGGACACACCTTAAGGATCTGTAAGCCTTGTTTTGAGGAACTACTAAGTGAGAAACACTGCTCCCTATAACAGCCATCATTCCTGAAAACATGTCCTTGAAAAAGTCCATAAGCATCTGTCATCCTCAGTGAGAGCTACTCAGTTTCCCCATAGGGGTGACAATGTATCTTGTAAGGTTTCTGGGGATGCTAAGGGGAGATGGCATATAAAGAGCACTTACGACTAGTTAAAAACAGATGAGATCAAATGTGGCTCACTTGGTAAAGAATCTGTCCAAGCCTGCCTTGAACTTGCTAAGAAGCTCTGTTTACCAGGTTCCCACACTCATCTGGAGAATCTGTGCCTAACACAAGGGAGCTCTTGGAGCCAGGATTCCGAAGTGGAGCCAGAGCCCAGCTTCCATCTGCTCCAGTAGACTGCTCTATGGCACTAGCTGCTGCCCTGGGGCCCTTTCCTGCTCTCAGGAGTGAGTGGATTGCCCAGTCAATTGAAAGATGTCTGCCAGGTCCTGAAACCATGGATCTTGTTAGTCCATGCTGGTGACTGGGGGGAGGGGGGGTGGGGAGAGGGGAGAAAGAAGAGAGCAACCACTGGTTTATCCCAGTGGTGACAGAAATGGTAATGCATCTCCCCTACCTGTCCTTCCCGCTAGAAGTGAATCTAGGGACTAAGATTCCCTAGGAAGAAGGCCAAAGCCAGTCTCTCAATACTCCCCTCTTGGCTCCTGGACCAATGTGCCAATATTGTGCTCACCAACCCTTAGGCTCCACTCCCATCCTTCCTTTTACCCATTATCCTGTGCCCGCCTCCACCTGGCTCAAGCTGACCAACACTGCTGCTAACCCCAACGGTATAATTAACCTCCGATAATAACCCCCAGACAGCGATCTGGTTGAGGGGATGGGCCGGCCTGAGTCACAGTGGTTTAAATTTAATTTCTGGAGGACATCCTGTTTATTGTTAACCCAGCCCCATAATTTGGGAGAGTTAACCCTTTGGGGGCTGGCTGAAAACAAGGCGTCTTGCGCTGTGTCATCATCAGATGGGAAGAGTATGCTCTGAGAAAAAGGGGAGAAAGGGGAGAAAAAGAACATTGTTGCTTCTCTCTCAGACCTAGAGGGGAAAGGGGCCAGGAGGACCTGGGTTTTCTGTCCCAGCCCTCACCACTTTTCCTAAGATTGGAGACTGGAGTTGATGGCTGATGAACAAGAAAAGACCATTCTGGAGGCAGATAAGGTCTTGCGGGAAGGAAGCTGCAGTGGTACAGCTTCTAACTGGGAAACAGCCCCAGCCTCTGGCCCACTGGTTTGGCTACTGAACAAATCTATGGCTCTGAAACCCAGTTTCTTCAACTCTAAAACCAGCGGGACTAGATGGCCCTCTTGCGCACCTACAAGGATTCTACACCGCAAGAATGTGGGGAGTGGGCTGAGGATCCTGAAGAACCCTCAGTGGTCTCAGTCTGGAATGACAGACCACTGCCAAGGAAGCTAGAGTTGGGGGCTGTCCCCCACACTGCTATAGCCTCTCTAAACCTCACCTTGGAATCACAGGCCTTTGAGAGCAGCACAATATCAGGGTATCGGAGAAGAGTGTTCCCCACGTTAACCCTCAGTCTTATTCTGCTAGAAGGAAACAGACCTTAAAAGATTCAATGGCAGGTCAGGGGGTACTGTGTTGCTTCACCAGTTCCCTCTGCCACTCACAGTTCAGTGTTCTTCTCATGAACTGTTCTAGGTACTTGATGCCTAGTCTCAAAGGCTCTGGGACCAGGAGGCGCTAAGAGCCTGGAAATGAAGGCGAGCCTGTGTGGAGCCAGGTGTTTCAGTACAAAGGGAAACCGGTTACACTCAGACAGCCAGGTCTCTACTGCAGTGACTGATGATCAGACAGGATTTTATCAGACTATCTGCACTACTTTTCAGTTTGCTCCTTCCAAAGCCATGTCTACCTGCTACAACACCTTTTAAGTAAAATAAACCTTTTATTCTAGATCTTCAGGAAAATTGTGAAGTATCCTAATTACTATGCCTCCCTGCCCCATTCCCCTTATGAACATTTTACATTAGTATGGTACATTAGTTATGATTAATGAACCTGGAATGGCATATTAAAGTTTGTGTTTTATTCAGATCGCCTTAGTTTCTCCAGGAACCCATGCAGGCCTACACACTACATTTGATCCTGAAATGCCTCTTGGTGTGACAGTGTCAGACTTCCCTTGGCTTTGATGACACTGACAATTTTAAGGGCCACCAGTCAGACATTTTATAGCTCGAATGCTTCCCCAACCCCTTGGGGTTTAGAGGCTGGAGAGATGGCTCAGTGGGTTAAGAATACTGGTTGCTCTTTCAGAGGACTTGGGTTCAGTTCCTACCACCTACATGGGGTGTCTCATAGCCCCCTACAGCTCTAGCTCCAGGGCATCTGATGCCTTCCTCTGGTCTTGGCAGGTACCCACACACGTGTGGCATACATTCACACAGACACATAACATAAACAGAAGTCTTTATAAAAAACAGAGAGCCATTCTTGTCACGTCCCTTCACGGATGCACTGCTGCCCTCACTGAGCCAGAGGCTGAGAAAGTGCTTCAAAGGTCCCCACTGTGGCCTGGCCTCCCTCCCCTGCTCCTTTCCACCAGGGAGCCGCTGTCTATATCGGTACGAAGGCATGGATATTTTATACCCAGGGTCATAATCCTATACTACTTTATTTCGGGCCACTGAGAGCTTTACAGTTGGCTCCTGTGACTTTGTGACATATTCCTATCCGTGTGTGAGCACATGTCTGAGTTATGTAGTACTTCCTTTAACTACAAGACACTCTGGACTCATGGAGTCTCTTTCGTACTTCAGTCACATAGCTGTTTAGGTTCATAGTTTCTCTGAATCTATATTCCTTATTTCCTGTCCAAAACGGAAAAACTGATGTTGTCAGGACCACTTGGATCACACAGGGAATGGGGCATACAGCCACACCACCCAGATGGAACCTTCCTACTTCCCAGCTTACTAAGAATGGTTTCATTGAAAAAAAATTCAAGAAAATGGTGGTGGTGGTGGGGGAAGACCCCTGTCAGCCTTTATCTCTGACTAAGGTTAATGTTTTGGTGGTGCAAATTATATATATATTTGTTTTGTTTTTTTAAACATGGGCTTAAAGAGAAACAGCTGAGGTAAACAGTGCTTGTAGTGTCATTCCTGGGTGGCTTCTGTTTTCTTCTTTGCACTTGCTGTAATTATTTAAGTAAGCCAAAAAGGAAAAAAAAAGAAAAAGAAAACAAGCAACCCATCAACTGACTGACCACCAACCAATCAATCACCACCACCACCAAAAAACAAAAACAACAAACCCCAACTCTTCAATTTTTTTTCTTAACTACAAAAATAGCAGCTGATTAGTGTTAGAAACTTAGAAAACATGGAAAAATACAAATGATGAAGAATGCATATTCACTGAAGAGGCAAAAACAAGCTGTGAGATGCTAAGGTACTGTATGGACATGCACTGCACACATATGTATATGTATATATGTACACATGCACTGAGATGACCTTTTAAAAGAAATATGTAACATGTTTTGATATGTCAGCACAATTTTTAAATTTAGCATTTACAAATTACTAAGTTAGCAGACAAAGGGTTTCATTACGGCATCCTCAAAAGTCTACGACATATAAGATTTTGGCCTCATTTGCTCATAGTCAGGCTCCCCTCCCCCCCTAGCTGGGCCCCTTTCTTTCCCCAGCTAGTCTCTGCTTCAGCTTTTCTATTACGTGGATTCCAGCACTCTATCCCCTTTATTCCTTACTTCCCTTAAGAGCTCTTCCTTTTATGACCCCTTTTCTAATTTTGTGATACACACACACACCCTTTTAAATTTAGCTTCTGCAAGAGGAAAAACACACATGGGATTTGTCTTTTGGAGTCTGGCTTATTTTGCTTAACATAATGACTTCCAGTTGCAACCACCACCCCCTCCCCCAAATGTCATGATTTCATTTTTCTTTATGGCTGCAAAAATTTTTTCCTTGTGTATATGTCCCACATTTCATTACCCATCTACTTGTTGACAGAGTTTGGCTGCATGTCCTGTTCTTCTGTGACTATTGCAGCTATTAAATCAGGCATGCAGGTATTGCTCTGGTACACTGCCCCACAATGGGGGCAGCTGGCTCATACGGTAGCTCTGTTTTCGGGTTTTGTCTTTTGAGGCAGGGATTTTCTGTGTAGTCCTGAACTCACTCTGTAGACCAGGCTGGCCTCAAACTAAGAGATCTGCCTGCCTTTGCCTCCCAATTTTCAGTGGTTTGAGGAACCTCCATATTGATTTCCACAGCGGTGGTGCAAGTTTACACTCCCACCAACAGTGAATACGTTGCTCTTCTCCCACATTCTCACCAGCACTTATTATCGTTTTCATGTAATATGTCAAAAAAGTTGACTTTTCTTTTTAAAAACATTGTACACTTATTTATTGCGCATGTGTGCACATGTGCATGCTATATACGTGTGGAGGTCGGAGGACAACTTTCCGAAGTCAGTTCTCCCTTTCTACCGGGTGGTCTCAGGGATTGAACTCAGGTTGTCAGGTATGATGGTTGGAGCCCGTGCCCACTGCGCCATGCCATCAGTGCACATTTTCCCCCTTGGTTGTTTTGAGACAGGGTTTCTCTGTGGAAGAGCTTTGGCTGTCTTAGAACCTGCTTTGTAGATCAGGCTGGCCTCAAACTCACAGGTTCACCTGCCTCTTTCTCCTGAGTGCTGGAATTAAAGGTGTGCACCACCACACCGGACCTCATATTGTTTTAGCCATGGTTTCTCTACTTTCCCAAGTAGGACCCTTTTGCCTCATCCTCTGGGTCTGGGATTGCAGGTGTGTCACAGGCCTGGCAATAATTTCTTTTTGAATTTCAACAGCATTACTTTTTCATTTTCCAACATCCCAGTATAAAATCTCCATGAAGTCTGGAGTCACCCTTTTTATGTGGTCCATTTTTCATTTTCTTTATGCAAGTCTAGAGGACGTAGGTTTGTCATGGTGTTTCAAAAGTGTACCTCTCGGATCTGTTTTCATCAGCTTCTCACTGGGCAGTAGGCAATCTCTAAGACTTGATTGGCATTGACTTTCCTGCCACGTTCTAGTGCAGTCTTGCTGATCCCTTTCTCGGTCTCTGACTTCTCCGCTTTTCAACACAGGGTTTCTCTGTGTAGCCTCGGCTGTCCTGCACTTTGTAGGCCAGGCTGGCCTTGAACTCACAGTGATCCAATGGCTTGTGCCTCCCTGAGTGCCAGAATCACAGGCTTGTGCCGCCATGCCCAGCTTTCAATATTTTCTTAATGTTATCTTCTTATACTTGTAAAGAGCTGTTTGCGCTTTTCGTGCTTGCAGACTGAGGGTTCCAGTATGTGAAGCCAGATAAACCGATGTGGGACCCTTCCTCGAAGAGGCTGCTCAGCGGCCCACCTGTGTCCCCTCGACTTCGGGTGTGGTCCTGGTGCTTCCCGGTGCAGGAACTCACCAACCCTCTGGTATTCTACATGGAAGCCTGGGTGGCAGGACTGAGTTTTGGTCCTAACCCAGCTGAAACCTCAGAAACAGAGTGGGTGAGCCAGGCCTTGCTGAGGGTAGACGCAGGTGACTCTGGGAACCGAACTGAAATGACTGTCTTTGGATGACCCAGTGCACAGGCTCTAAGGAGAAGAATTCTCCTAAGCATGGCAGCAACGCACAAAAAGTCAAAAGAGCCACGAGGATGAGACAACTTGAATAATTCTTGGAAGGCGGTTCCTCCTTCAGCCCAAGCAACCCATTAAACAGAGCAATGGGCACATACTGACTGGCAGCCAGCCCCGCTTTAGCTGCTGGAGGGGAAGAGAAACGTGGATTCTTAACTCTCTCTACCTTCCTTTCCTGCCTTCCGGAGTACCTTCTGTTTGGTTATTTTCCTTTGCAAACAGCAATTTAGTAGAACTGTTCCAATACAGGGATGACTTTTTTTTTTTTTTTTTGGTATGATCTTATTTTTATCACATACAGTAAAGCAAAATTTATAAAATATTGAAGAAAAAAAATCTGTTTGCATTCCTGCTGAGATTTTTCTTAAATTTCATGACTTTAGTCCCAGTGACATGGCTTTAATCCAGTGCATTTTGCAAAAGAAATCCAATTGTTAATAACATAAAAATTGTCTGCCCAGACCGCCCATGCTGAGGCTGGAGCCTAGCACTTTCTTCTGCATTATTTACTTCCCTAGCGTATCTCTGATTTCAGACCTTGACTTCCTGGGCTGTGCTTTGTGGTGCTGTTTTAACTTCCCAGCTGGCTCATCTCTCTAGGGGAGATGACAACAGCTTAAAGTTCTTTCTCCTTTTCTAGTCTCTTTCTCTCTAGTCTTTATGTATTGGCCTGACACGCCTTCCTTGGATGTCTCACATACATAACTTGGAGACCAAAGAAAACTCAGGCTTCATCACATAGAACCATCTGACTAACATTTTTGTGGGAATCTTGACAAGTAGTCTTTTCTCCTGGGAGGGGATAGTCTCCTGCAGTAGGGATAAAGGCACTCCTGACTTCACTGTGGTCCTCTTACGCTTGACTCTCAGAGATGGTTAGCGATTTGTAGGCCACTCCATATAGAATTTTGCATGCCTTTTTAAAGAAAAAAAAAATAGGTGTGAAAGTAAAAACTTAGGTGTAGAAAAGGCTTAAGAAATAAAATTTAAAAGTTGACAAATAAAACAAACAAAAAAAAATCAAGAGTAACCTTGCAGTTTTATTAATCATCTGCTTGATATACTTTTGTATTTTAATTCTTTCTTTTAGCTGCATAGCCTTTGTCTGTTTATATGACAGAATCAGTATCGTTTTCTCAAATGAAAAAGAGAATTCAGTTTTTCTCTAGTAGCGTTGACTGAAAATTTTTTTTAACTACTTACAATTTAGGAACAAATCATGTTTTCTTGTGAACTGGTAGTGCATAAATGTAAATTTTAAGATTGCTGCAAAATTTAGGGATATCTCTATTTTTTTTCACAAATAAACTGTAAGATTTCAGGGCACAGTTCAAGATTTCTTGTACAATGATGTGAGAGTAATCATTTTCTCACTGATGTCCTTGTAGGAGACATGTCATGAGTTCTGTAATCTTTGTTGTGTCTTTCATGATAAGTCCACCAGAAATTCCTATGTTTAGCAATGTGTTCATGTGAATTGCTCCTGTTTATGAAATGGATTTTCAAAAAAATTACCATTAATATTTAAAATGGATTTTTGTCTCCTTCCTAATGACTAGTTTTGGGTACAAACTGAAAATACTTTGTTGTATGATTTGATTTCCACTGATGTAGTTGCTCATCTTACCTTTATTATTGTTTGATTCATTTTTAAATTCAATCTCCCCTCTTTTTTTTTTTTTTTCTTTTTTTCATACTGCTAGGAATTGAATCCAGGCTTACCAGGCAAGCATTCTAGCAGTACGATATGATCCTCAGTTTCTTCTTTAATTTAAAAATTTAAAGGTAATTTCAAGAAAAAAAGGTACTTTTTTCTTTTGCTGTTCATGCTTGTTTGATGTCATGTTTAAGGATCTTTTGCCAAATTCAGTACTGTAAGGATTTATTCCTATGTTTTCCTATAAGGGCTTTATACTTGAGCTTTCACATTAGAGGTCTTTGATCAAGTTTGAGTTAATTTTCTTAGACGGTATGGTGCAGCTCACTCCTCTGCAAAGGGCTGTCTCGCCACCTCAGCAGTTTGTTAGGAGGACTGGTTTTTGGATTGTCTTGATATCCGTGTGAAAACACCAACTGGCTGCAAATGCAAAGGCATAATCTGGACCCTCGATTTCATTCCGTTAGTCTATCCGTCTCTTTCTCCTCTCTTACTGCAACTTTGGAGTAGGTTTTAAGTCTGAGAAATGCAAGCCTTCCAACTTCGCTCTTCTTAAGATTATTTTGATTATTCGGTGTCCCCTTTCTTTCTATATGAATTTTAGTGGCTTATTTTTTTAACTCTTAAATCCTGTATACATTTAGAATTTATTTTAAGTGTGTGGCTAGACAGTTGCTTTAATAGGAATTAAAATTTATCTTTTTTATAAGGTTAGGTTAAAAAAAAAGGCTAAGTGTGCTGGCACATGCTCATAATTTATAACCCCAGAGCTGGAAACAGGCAGATCTGCGGGGCTTGCTGGCTGACCACCTCAGCCTACTTGGAGTTCTGGGCTGGTGAGATCCTACCTCAGAGCACAAGGTACATATACCACCTAGAGAACAACAGCTGGGGTTGTTTCTGGTCCTGACACACACACATGAACATGTGCTATACACTCTTTTTGTAGTGTGTGTTTATGTGATTTTTTTTTCAGATAGGTTTTTACTCTGCAGCTTACATTAGTTTATATTGCCTTTAGCAATTCTCCTGCTTCAGCCTCCTAAGTGCTGGTATTAGAGGCATGCACCATCATGCATGACTTAAAAATATTTTTGAAAACAATCATGTATTGGTGTTAAATAGTCCTACAGCTCCACATCACAGATAAATAACATGGGCCTAACTATTTAGGGTTGCAAAACCCTTTTTAACATCCAGAAAAAATTAATTCCTTTTCATTGCATAACTTTTCCAGGTAATATTTAGGGCTATTTTTGTTTTGTTATTCAAGATGAATCATCAGCTGTGTCCTCCCTTCACACTAAAACCCTGTAAATATGTATTAAATATCATTAGAGATGTATTATACTCATAACCCTACATCCATCGACAGGTAAGTTTACCCTTAGGGTGGCAACATTGCCATCTGCTCATTCAAGTCTTTTTATTGTGTTCCTTAGTCTTAAGACTTGATTCTTCTTTGTTTCTTTTACTTCCCTCTCTCTCTCCCTTTCTTTCCTTTTTATTGTTTTTATTTGTTGTTGTTTGTTTTTGTTTGTGACAGGATTTCTCTGTGTAGTAACCCTGGCTGTTCTGGACTCACTTTGCAGACCAGGCTGGCCTTGAACTCAAAGAGATCCACCTGCCTCTGCCTCCTGAGTGGTGGGATCAAAGACGTATACCACTGTACCATGCTCCTCCTTTCTGTCTTAAATAGGGCCTCTACATTGTATGTCCCATGGTGGTTAATTTTTTTAATCCTATGAAATAGAATTCTTTTTAATTTCATGTTGTTGGATACATTTACCTTGCAACTACCTACCATAACACTATACCCACACACTTAACCTGTATAGCCTAAGAAATTCAACTGTAGAAGGGAGAGTAATTAGGTTTTCCAAATAGATATAAAAAATGATGAACTGTTCTTTTTCTTTACCCACACTTGAATCTACACTTGCTTCTTGTCTTGTTACTGTGTTTAACTAGAAACAGTCTTTTTTTTTTTTTGTAAGACTAAAATGCCTTTGAATTTGATCTTTTCATTGAGAAATATGAAGGGAGTCACTGACTTCAGCCAGAAAGCCTGCAAACAGGAAGGAAGTAGCTTTTTGTCTCTAGATTACTAAAAGACTCAAAAAATTGCCACCCAATGTCTTGGCAGCATGCATCCGTGTGAGCAGCTTACTCTCCTGTGTCATGCCACTGTGATAAGGTCAGCAAACACATTCCTAACATTGAACCATCCCGTCATTACTCAAGTGTTCTGCTTGGTAAAGGGTATAGGCTAACTGACTTCTGTGTCTACAGGGACTGAATGCTCTCCTTCTTTGTAACCCTGGCAGGTACTGTTTTAGGCACAGTGCAGTGCGCCCAGCCTTTCAGTGAATGTTTAACGCATCATTACCAAGGGCTTCCTTTTGTGCCAGGTGCTATGCTAGCTTCTAGAGAAATTAGGATAAATAAGGAAAACCCATGCCATGACCTCATGGACCTTTTATTTCATCCCACAGTAATGAAAGATTAAATGAATGAACAAAAGGAATGCACTGTCACACACTTAGGTCCTGCAAAATACTATTCTATGATTTAGGATTCCTGAAAAACATATAAACAACCTCTCCCCCACCACATGCACTCTCAGACAAGGGTTTATAAAGAACAAAAAAGGTAACAATAGCCTTTGGGCTTCCAATCTGATATGTGATCAAAACCAAATTGACAAGGAATGCCAACAGCCAGCAGCAGATCAGAACTGGCCTTTGGCCTCATTAGCAAAGCCTGGAGAAGTTACCAGAGCATAAGTCAAGAAAATACATAATTTTCATGTGTTTTAGTGTTATGCCTGCATGTATGCATGTGTATCACATGCCTGCAGAAACCAGAAGAGGGTATCAGATATCTAGAAGAGGAACTACAGATGGTGGTTAGGCACCATTTAAGTGCTAGACTTGAACTCAGTTCCTCTGTGAGAGCAGCAACTGCTCTTAACCACTGAATCATCTCTCCAGTCTTCAAGGCAAGGTGTTCTAAAGAGCTTTTGAGGATGCTCTGAAGGGAGATGATATAACCCATTGTTCCCAGGAAACAACTAGAAACTAGGGGCAGATGGGATGCTTCCTGGCACTGACATGGAGCATACTCCCAATGGGCAGTGGAAGGTGGCAAGGAGGAGGACAAGAGAAAAGAAAGCTGTAGGCCAGCTCCATTTCAGCAGGCTCTGTGCTTCCCCTTCCCCATGGCAGTCAGGCTGGGAGAAACAGCTGCTCTGGGCGGTAGCAGCGTGCGTGAGTGACAGCTGGGGTGCGGCTGGATCCAGGAGGCTTGTAGTGCTCCAGGGTAAGGGGGCCAAACGGGGCTTCTTGTTCTTCCAGCCCCAGCTTTTTTCATGTTCTCTCCAGAGGGGCAAGCAGCAGCCCAGAGAGAAAGTAGAGCTTGCTACCCAGAAAGCCCCTACATTCTGGAAGAAATCAAGAGGCTTATAGTTCCTTCTCTGGACCGAGAGTCACTCCTCAGTTCTGCTGGCCACTCTATAAACATAACAACCAGAGGCCAGGGGAAGGGATATTTTGGTCTCAGGAACAGAATGGAGAAAACAGTCCCCAACCTCCAACAGGCCTCACCTCAGAAAGAAAGAAAGAAAAAAACACATTTCGTGTGTACAGAGGGAAAGGATTCTATTTATTTTTTTCACAATAAAGAAAAGTCAACAGGATGTTCTCCAAAGCTACAAATATACTTCTTTCAAACAGTAAATATCTCTATTAGCAGCATGATGCCAGTTGGCTAATTCTGTCTGTCTCAGTAAAACCTTCCAAAAAAGTTCCTGCTCTTGTATAACATCTATTTACAAAACGGCTCTTTTGCATTCCCCATTTGCTAGGTTTCTCAATCTTTTGTTTCCTCACCCGCCTCTACTGCAGGGGCAGAGACAAGAGGCAGACACAGATGGTGGTTGGGTAGGGATTCCCAGGGTCACCCCAGCACATCACTCGATTCCTGCCTTCTTGGGAGAATCCCCTGTATTCACTGTGTGCCACAGCAGGGGGAGGGGGAGTGCAAACTCTTGTTCACTCTCTCAGCTTCACCTGCCTTTCCAAAATTTGTTTCTAGTAAATGGGAATCTAGGCCTGAGGGTAGAGAGAATCCCTACAGTGATTCAGGCTCCCCTTTCTGTACCTTTTGATATCTCCTGCTGGGCAAGAGACTCACAGAGCTGTGGTGGGGGTGAGAAGAAAGGAGGGCTGAGCAAGAGTGGGCGGTGGTTGATAGTGGCTGAAATCCTGGCTCCCCAGGGAGTGGTCTGGGCCTGAGTCACTGTCTGGGCAAGAGAGGAAGGTGGGCGTGAGGCAGCAGCTTCTGCAGTGGGCTAGCACTGGCCCTGCCCCCACCCTCAGCGACTGTCTTTGGAGTCCTGCCTGTCTGAGGCCCACAAGGCCACCACCACCTTAACAATCAGAAAAGTAGAGGACAAGGGCCTGGGTCAGGGCCAGGCGGGCTTAGTCATGTGGCACTGCTAGAACAGGTGCTCGATGGATCTGTCTGTTTTCTAGCTGCTACGCTGAAGGCCAGAGGAAGGTCAGTCTGAGAAAGGGCAGGACATACTCTCAAACGCTAACAATCTGGGCTGAAACCATCCGCCGCAGTGCCTATGACCACTGCTTCCCGACCTGGCTATGCTTGACATGAATTAGCTGCACCCCAAAGCAGAGAACTTGGAACACAACCCCTGACCTGCCATTCACTTGAAGAGGGTGTGTGCAAAATTAAAAATAAACAAACATGACTCTGTGACTTGGCTGTAAGTGGGACCAGGACAATCCACTGGCTCAGCTGTGATCCCTCCTTCCCGCTGTTCCCCAAGCTGTCCTCTGAACAGGAGACAGAATGAATGACATGGTGTTAGGTCATGTAAGTAGGGACCACCTAATTAAAGTGTCTATTAAGCATTTACTCTGGCCAGATCCTGTGTGAGATGCTTCTGATACAAATTACACGAAGTGCTCTACTTCACAGGGGTGGCACTGGAGGAGGCTGGGGTTGGAATCCTGTCTGTGCCCACCACCAGTTGTGACATCCAACGTTACAGCAACTTCTTCAGTCTCCTTATCTATAAAGTAGAGCAAGCATCTGCTTATGCTATAGGGCTGCTGAGGGTGATAACTGAATTTAGTGCTTGAAACAGCTTCTGACATGCAGTAAGTGGTCTGGAGAGATGTGCCGTGACAGCGGTACTGTGATGAAGAGCAAACTAAGGCCTAGAGGGAGGTCTTCACAAAGTGACAGAAATAAAAATACTGGAGGTGTGGGCAGAAAACTTGTGTGTTGTTCTTGAGGCAAGCAGCTGTCCTGTAGCAGACTGTACCACAAACAGGGCCAAGTTATCCCTCGGCTCACAACCCAGTGGGGAGTTCTCCTGAAACAGTGCAAGGATTTGTGCTAGCAGCTTGGAGGTTGATGTGTGTTTAAAAGCCAAGAAAAGAGGAGACAGAAAAATCAAGGTGTTGGTGATGATTCTCTAAGAAACTTCTAGTGCTTGACAGACAGAAAGGGTGGGTGCTCAACTGGAGCTCCCCAAGGAGCCTGCCCAATTCCTGTCCTTTTTGTTACCCTAGAATCACCAATCTGAACCAGGATTTCTTATTCTCTTTCTCATATTTTTACTATATGTGTCCATAAGCAAAACCTAGTATCGTTTTCCTGGTCTCAACTTTACAAAAGCAGCACAGTGTCATTGAGATGTCACCTTTTACACTTAGCAGTATATTCTGAGTGTCTACATTCATATACAGACCTATACTTTGCTTAATTAATTTTTTGAGATAGGCTCTCAATCTGTACCCCAGGCTGGCATCAAACTCATGATGCTCCTGCCTTGGTATTCCAAGTGCTGGGATTACAGGTGGGTGCCACTATGCCTGGCTACCTTGCTCCTTTAACATATCACTTCACTATCTACACACACCATAGTTACGGTGACAAAGCTGGCTTCTGGCACATGGTTCATCTGGGGTCAGGGCTGCTGTGGCTCCAACTGTCCCAGGGGCCACGGGGCCAATTTGCTCCTCCAGTCCCCAACACCCCAGCAAGGCCCCGCTACTCCCCACCCTCAGACACCTTTTGCTCCTCTGATGACTGTGAGATGGCACTGTTGGTCTAATCTGTTGGCCTGAAATCTGGCAAGGCTGAGCATCTCTGTGAAGGTGTCCTTTTCTGGAAAGTGACAGTGATGGGAAAGTAATCTTGGCAGCTGCCCCTGTCTATTTCTCCTCTCTCCCTCCCCTTCCACTGTCACTGTCTCTCTTTCGGTATTGGGGATTGGACCTAGAGCTTCGGCATGCTAAGCAAGTGCTCTGTCACTCAGTGCTCTACATTCCAGCACCACCTCTTCTCTAAAAACTTTTACTTTTATTTTTGGTCAGGGTTTTATAACCTAGTGGAACCAGCCAGATAAACACAGATTCACATTGTTGAAGTGACAAGTGCCAGTTTTCAGTAATCTGAATATTTGTGATCATATTCCTGCAGTCAGTTTTCAAACTGCAATCCATGCAAAATACCTATCAAATGTCTTTTTTGGGGGGGTGCTGGGTTCTAACCCAGAACACATGATCAACTTAAACTGGGACACATTATATACACATATATTATAAATATATTATATTATATATGATAGACACATGTGCTGGAATCCTGTCTCAAAAAACAAGGTAAGGGAAGTAAGGGGGGGAAAGAAATGAAAAATACAGAGGGGTGGCTATAAAAATTACTCCCCCATCACTGTCACTTCTCAGAAAAGGAAGCCTATACAGAGATACTCAGCCTTGCCAGATTTCAAGCAAAAAATATATATATTTTTTCAGGCAATATATGATATATAATATATATACCAAAAGTAGCCATAAAGTCAATAGAGAGGATTCATTCTTTAAAACATGGAAGAGAAATAATAGATACTGCAATAAATATATGTGTGTGTAAAACATTGGGGTAAGGTGGAGAGTGCTCAGAATCCCAGCACAGGCAAAATAGAGACAGGTGGAGGTACATCCTCGAGGCTTGCTGGCCAGTCAGCCTATTTTGTTAGTGACTGCTGGGCCAGTGAGAGACCCTAACTCAAAAATCAAAGTTGGGGGTACCTGAGGAAGAACAAGATTGACTTATTGTTGGTCAACACACATACACGCACATACACACAAACACACACATGTATTTCTAACTATAAACTGCAATAAAAAACTGTTTGGAAGATATCCAAGGTGGCTTTCATGATTTCATTCTTTCTCCTTTCTGAGTTCTGCAGGCCACAGCAACAATCATTTAAATCACTGCTTCTGCCATACTACCTCCCTGCTTAAAAGCCTTCACGTTTCCAAAGGCCAGGCTCAATTTCAATTCCTCAGCAGCACACTGACAGCAGTACAAAAAAATGACTCCAAACTAGAGTGCCAATTTCCACCAGCAAAGCTTCTGTCCAAGCATCATTTATTGGACTGGCCTCCCTACTGACTGTCCCTCCTTCCATATACGTTCACCAATCACCTTTCCCACACTCTTCTTTTTACCTAGACCTTTTTTTCTCTGTTCCTCATAGAAACAGTAGGCACTTGCTAGGTCAAAGTTCAATTAAAATCTGCTTGGAATCATTCTTGACATCATCCTGACACGTAATCGCCAGTACTTTCCCGGCAAGTGTTGACTGTGACAGCCTTCCAAATGACCCTCAACATTTTGTATATTGTCATACTTTAACAACATTTAATCAACAAATATTGACTGAGTATCATCTGTGTGTGTCACACTATCCTGCTCCATAAAACCATTCGAACTTAAAAAGGTCTTAAGAGGAAAAGGCATTTACTGACACCTAACGTACCAGACACCCTGCCTGTGGAACATGAGCTCTTCACCTTCGAAACGCAGTGCAGACTGAGTCTGACGAGTATCAATATGTGTGAGGAAGGTGAGCGAGTAGAAGGAGCCTAAATGTCAGAAAGGGACACACAGTTGTCCTGCTTTCCAGCAGACTCCTGTGGCTGAGTATCTTCTGGGATCATCTATTCCATGTTACAGGGGGAGAAAACAAGACCTGGTAAGGCTGGCCAGCCATGCTGTGAGCAACAGAACCTAGACATAAATGAAGTACTTGATTTCATAGCCCAACTTTCCTGCTATTCCTTTCCTTCTCAAATGACTAGACACTTTCAGCACCCCCTCCCCTCTCATCAATTAAACCTCAGATTAAGCCTTAGTCGAGGTATGTGGATCCAGAGAAGGTACAATTGTTGGAGACAGAATAGTGACTAGCTATGTTTGTTTTTGATAGAGGGTCTCACTGTGTATCCCTGATTGACCTAGAACTTACTGTGTAGACCAGATTGGCTTTGAACTCATGGAGATCCACCTGCCTCTGTTTCCCAAGTGCTTAGGATTAAAGGCATGTGCCACCACGCCCAGTGATTACTCTCAGTTTTCTCTATATACCATACGGAACACATATTTATTCAGAAGCAGGTGGAGCAGGGTTGAGGAAGAAGTGATTTGATTTGGGGCTAAGAAGTAAATTCATGCTCTGAGAACCAAATAGCCAACGCTTTTCCCCTAACAGCACAGATCACTGGGTTGCCTTGCTGGAAAGCTAATGGGTGGGTTGGTGGGTGGTAGTGCAGGTACTCACTAAATAAACAGGGGTTGTGCAGGCTGCCCGCACAGAGAAAGCAGAAAACAAAGGCTTCTTACTCTCCATGCAAAGTCCACAGTGTGCAAAGGGCATCAATATTGGACATTTCTCACTGTGACATTTTTAAAGTACAGCCTAGTCCAGAACAATAGATACCCTTTGGGCACCATGGGCCATGGTAGCCTTAGGCCTTATTTAACTATGCTTGGCATAGTCCATGTACTTGGTGAACTTGACCTTGGGCATCAGCCTCCCATGATGGCTCTACGTCACTCTGGTCTCTTCCCCTAGTGAAAATTCCAGTCTCAGATGAATGGATGGATTCATTCTGGGAGCAGGAAAACCACGCTGGGAGTGAATCAGAAGAACCCAACCCTCATTCCCTTGCCAGCCATTGAGCTAGGAACTGAGTGCGATTGTGCGCCCAGGCGCTGGTGTTGGTCCCCTCTCTGGGAGAGAGGGTCAGGGTCCACGCAAGAGATGACGTAGAAGCCCTTGAAGCAGGAAGAGAAAAGAATCTCATCCTCCAGGGACAAAGCCACCCTTTTGGTCATGACCCTCAATCCGAGGAGGTACTAAGATGTGCTTGTACTGGCAAATTAGTTCATGAAAAACTCAGCTCCTGTTAGTTGATGCCAATTCCAATCTCTCCAGTCTGATGAGCTTTGGGAATAGGCGGCTAGTTTTTCAGAAAAGAGAAACTTTTGAAAGACAGCTGAAAACAACTTGCTTCAGCATCCAGAGAATGGATACCTCTAGTGGTCTTGGCTCTACTCTCTTCCCAATTAGTGAAAAAGAAGTAAAAACATTCCATTTTTAAAATTATAAATGCCAGTCTAAACAGAAAGCAATGCACTTTCTGCTTTCTATTAAGAGATTCAAAGATTCAAGGTGCACAAAAACAAGGACTTCTGCCATCAAAAGGATGCGGTTCACAGACTGACGCTTAAAAAAAAATTCCTTTAGGAAAGGGAACTGAAGAAGTACCACTTGATCTGTCACTAGCTAAGCTATAACAAGATGGGAAAGTTAGCTTTTGGGGGTTCCAGCCTTCTGTTGGCCTCTTGGAGGAAGAGGTTGAGGGAAAATGAGTAGCTCCTGCTGGGGCTTATTAGAGACTTGCAGGGGCCTTCTCCTCTCTGCTTTTCCAGCTGCCTGACATTTGTCCACCAATTATTCTCAGCCTGAGAAGCAGGTGGAGGAAGGGGCAGAAATGGTTTGCACATTGTACATTAGGGAGCTATCCTTGACATTGACTGACATTAGCTGCTTGTGGTCAGAGCTTGGTCCCCACTGGCGGTCAATCGGTGAAAGCCTTCTCAGAGGGTGTCTAGCTAATTTCATTCATTCATGGCTGATTACCATGCACTTATTTTGGGTAACGGGCTGGGCTCTGCGCAAGTATGGCTCCTACATTAATGGACCTCGGAATCTAAAGAGGGCTGATTCATCTTGGACTTCTTCTCTGGAGGCCAATTTATTCATATAAATGTACTGTAAACAGCTGGAGTTTGTGAGACCGGGGATTGCACACACAGGTTCTTGAGCCTAATGGTAAAGTTCTTGACATGGACAGCCTTTAAAGAAGCCCTAGGAAGGTAGAAAAATCTATGCCCCCCCTTTTTTTTCCTGCGCACATAAAAAGATGCAGAGCAACAAATAAATAAGGACTGGCTTTTGGGAAAAGAAGACCATCCACAATGAGCTGATCACAGACAGGAGGTATCATTCTGAGCGCCTCACCATCTACAGCTGTGATACTGCAGCTCTACAGCTCCTTGTTTTGACGATCCCCACAAAGTTTAAGCTAACTATGTATATTTTAGAGGGAAGGCAGTGGGTCATAGCCCTGGAAAGATTCAAACACTCCAATCACACACTAAAAGGGTGTGTGTGGTAATTCTGGTCCTTTCCATGTGAGAATCAACTTTTAAATTTTTAAAGAGAATTTTGTCGTTTGAAGACTGTTAGGTGGTGCTACTCCAGTTGCCTGAAAGCAGCCGGTTTTCTGATCAGAGAACTATGCCTAGACTGCCTCAGTGAGGGACAGAGCTCCGGAGCGGACAGGCGGGGTGTAGAGATGCCCACGGGAGCGAAGGAAGACGCTGACTCCACCTCAATAGATACTTGAGAGACGAGGGACGAGCGACTCCTTACACCAAGGAGCTGAAAGGAAACGCGATGGGAGAGAGGGCAGGCAACAGGAACAGATGCGGGGTCCCAGGCTAAGGGATCCTCCAGCCCGTTTTTCCGGGAGTCCGGCCGAGAGATGGAGCCTCCGGGAGGGCACCGAGGAGGCTCCCGGAACCGCTCAGGAAGGAGCGGGGCTGTCGGGCCGCTGTGGCTCCAACGCCGACGCCGCCCGGCCTCACTCACCAGCTCATGGTTCCAAACCCACGTTGGCTGCCGGGGTCCTCTGCAGAAAGTCGGTTCTCGAGGATCACTTCCGGATTCTGTCAGTCTCCAGGAAGTGATGTAGGACCCGCCCCCTCTGCCCGGAAAAGGCGGGCCAACGCGTTAACCCTTTCTTCTCTTGCTGTTTGAGGCGGAGTTTACTTTGCAGTATATGGTTTCGCCCGGGTCGGCTGTGAGGCTGTCTGTGTAGAGTTCCTCAGGGCCTAGTCACTGCCGTTTCTCTGATTTGCACAGTTTTTCTAAATAAAAGCAGCGACTGTCGAGGGGAAGGAGCTAGTGGAGACGCAACAGAACGGAAGCTTGCGTTTGCGCTATACTTTTTTGTATCTATAAAATATTGTGTGTCTCACATGCATCATCTGTTTAACAAACAGTCAGGATTTTGTTTGTTCGTTTTATTTTTTCCACCTTTCAAGATGGCTCGGGGATCAAATGGAAGCAGAGTTGATACTTTTCAGGGTGGAATATTCTGTGAAGCTATTCAATGAGGGAAGAAGCAGAGAGCCCTGTGTGATGCCATGTACCTGTAATCCCAGCACCGTGGAGGTTGAGGCAGGGAGGGATTATTTCGAGGCTAGTCCAGGCTACACAGCAAATGCGAAGCCCCTCTGGGCCTCGTAATCAGTCCTTGTCTCAAAACAAGACAATACACCAAAACCCACCAAACAACAACAAAAGAGGAGGGTGTCTGGAGGAGTCTGCCACAATGGTAGGAAAGATTCCAAGTTCTATTCCTTCATTTAACAAAAATCTGCCCAGGTTCTGTGGTAACCTGGGGTGGGGGATTGGGAGTGGGGGTTGAGGGGAATACAGCCTTGAAAAGGAATGCTGATCTTGTTTATATGTCCTTCCAGAGCTACTGTCTAGCTGGAAGAGTAACAACAACAATACTAGTAATAATAATGATGATGATGATGATGATGATACAGCATGCTGCAGAACAAGGTGCTGGACAGCCTGTTAGGGGCCCCTGGAACTGTACACAGGGTTTTAGAAGAACAAGATCTAAGCAAACACCATTTGTATTTGGCCTCACAATTCAGAGCCCCAGTGTACCACAAACTGCCTAGAGTTCTGCACTGAACTATGTCTCTCTGCCCAAGTTTCTGTTTTAGAAGAAAGAAAAGCAAGCAGTGAGAACCATGTCAACCCCCTGACCTTATCTCTAGGAATTCTCTTTCTTCAAATGGACTTGAACGGTTGCAGGCACAACATGGGGAGCAGCTAAGGCGCTATGACCTAAAGCAGAGGGTTCAGAGTAAGTGGAACAAGGGTTGGCTCATAGTTTAGTTTAAAAAGGCTTTCCGACAGGAGGTTAGTCCCTCAACGTCTCACAGACCAGCTCCATTACACGAAATGAGTAAGCATGAGTGCAGGAGCAGTCTTGAAGAGGATTCTGGAAGACCCAGAATCCTCGAAGAATAGCTCAGGCAGAGAGCACATGTGGGCAGAGTTTTTGGTCCTTGCTGCATTGTACAGGGTAAGATGAATGGAAGTAGATAGCATGTGTTTATTCCAGCATCTGTGGATGGCTCTGCCCCATTTCCTCCTCCTTTCCTCATATTCAACCGCCCTCAGACATTGCCCATAGTGATAAATATTTTTCAAAAGTTTTAGCCTAGGTCACTGCTGTACAGCAAGGGAAGTCTGTTGGTTAGAGTAGCAGGATAAGTATGGATGAGATCTGGATTAAGAGAACAACTCAGGGCTCTAGTCCCCTCTTTGACAGCATGGCCAGTTGCTCAAAAGTCACATCCATTCCCTGAGGCTTGGCCCCCTCATCTCTCAGAAGGGATGATGGATAGCACTGTGGAAGTCTCCCTCAGTCAGTTTCCAAGGGCACTGTCATGTTGACTCTAGAGCAGTGGCTCTCAACCTTCCCAATGCTGTGACCCTTTTATACAGTTCCTCCTGTGGTGGTGACCCTCAACTGTAAAATTACTTTCGTTGCTACTTTATAACTGTAATTTTGCTACTGTTAATAAACTGTAATGTAACTATCTGATATGCAGAATATCTGATGTGCAACGCCTGTGAAAAGGTCATATGAGGCCCCAAAGAGTTTCGTCCTACAGTTGAGAACCGCTGATCTAGAGGCTCTTGGGAAATAGGACAGAGGACTTGGGATCTGAACAGAGAGGCAAGCTCAGAGAAATGAGCAAGTCTAAGCAATCACTGATGGCTGAGGGTGAAGCTAAACATGAATCTTCAGGGAGAAAAGGACTCAGTCTGAGGCCTAAGTGAGGCTGTTTGTTTGTCATCCACCTCAGGCTTCTAACGTAAGCAGCAAGATCCTCTAGGTGACTGGGGAGAATGCTGGCCCGTTCTGTATACCTGGAAGCTTCCCTCTGTGAACTTGCCTATGAGTGGTATTCATCCCCAGGTAGCTGTGCATAGGAACACATGCCTACATCTCACTATTGAGGCCTGCAGGATTAGATCCTATGGCTTGGCTTTCTATAACCAAAGGATACTATAGTACAGACTGATCCTGTCCCTTTAGGAATGGAAAGGTCAAAGTCAGTTTATAGGTAGAAGCTGAGAGTGTGGGCACATCAGGTGGAGGTGATGCTCCTGATGGTAAGCCTGGCAAATATGGCTTCTTCCCCCGATGTCAGGTGGCAGATGTCTAGTTCATGAGTAAAGCTATAGAACAACTTATCTATCACTGCCCCGACCTCTTCCCAAAATCTTAGAGACTTATACATGAGGGCTCCCTAGGAGGCCTTCTCTCAGGACATGTTGCATCCTGCTTTGTCCCAGCCTTTCCCATATGAAGTTTAGGGCTGGCCCAACTCTTTCACTGTGCCAGCCTCACAGAGTCTCCTGAAACAGACCCAAACCAAGGCCTGCAGCTCTCCATGGATTCCTTGTCCTGCTTCTCCTTGCTTTGCACCTGCTTAAGCGGATACCATTGAATCAGGGTTCCATGAGAAGCCAAGAACCAAGGACATGGGATGGCAAACCAGGGTGGCAGAAGATGAGGCTGTCAGAGTGAGGATTTGTGGAGGATGGGAAGCCTACACTGACTTCTTAAAGGTCAGGGTGAAGTGTCATATCTGAAGCCAGGCTGGCAAGCAGCAATCAGGACTAGAGACACCTGCTAGGCCTGCCTCCAAGGGCGTTGAGAGTTACTTATTTCTTCCAATGGGTTCCATCTTCTTTGACCATATGTGACAAGTCCAGACTAAATCAGGGATGGCAAATGAGTATCATTCCATATGTCAATTTAGACTGTCTACTATCAGCTGTCTCGGAACTGTATTGAGGAATCTGGGGACTCACTCTCCCACTGGTGAAGACATTCTGTGATTGATTAGTAATGTCTGCCATGAATGAGCAAAGGGGATAAGATGGTATGTGTGCTGTCTTATTTTGTTATTTTGACAAATTGTTAATAATCAGCTATGCATGCCATGCCATGCACTATCCTAGGCAACCAACACTTAATCCTCACAACAACACTGTGAGATAGGTGGTTTTGTCGCTGTTGCCATTTTACACATATGAAGCACAGCCATGGAGTGATGAAGGAGAGATTCCAACCTGGGCAACCTAGCTCTAATTCTGCATTATTGCCACTTGGGTATATCACCCCTCCTCAGTGACTCCCGAAGTTCTTACCACCTCTCACTGTCTTTAGCTCTGTCAGGGTGCAATGTGGTCTTGGGTCAGTCTTTGGAGCCAGAAGGAGCATCAAGTACTGAAGGTCCAGCCCACGACCAGGCTGGACCAAAGAGCACTTTAATATGCTTCCTGCCCTTTGATAAAGCTGGCACCAGCAGATGGCAGCACCTGGCAGGGTGAGAGCAAAGGGCACCTCCTGACTCAGCCTGGAAGACCTTCAGGGAGCACATAACCCAGATGTCAACGAAAGCCAGGGCAGAGGAACAACAAGGGTGCAGAGGAAGCTTAGGCAGGGCCCCAAGGAGGAGGGTCCCGGACTTTAGATCTGCAGGAAGCCATTGCTTTGGTTCTACCCAGCAGTGGGAGCCTCTCAGCTTGCATTTCATGGTGCTTGCTGTGGGCTCCCCCCGCCCCCTTCCTCCACTCTGGAAGAATGACTAACTTTAAGGACTAAAAAAAAAAGTGTTTTGATTACACTGCCTTTTCACCAACTGGGAGCATTAGTCACCCAGGATTGCTGCAGATAACGGGGAAGGCAAGCAGCGGCCCCCTCCTCCCCCTCCTTCTCTCCAATTAGCTCACAGGCCCAGGGAATAGATGAGTGAGTGAGGGAGAGAGAGAGAGTATATCAGGATGCAAAACAATCCCCTCTGGACGATGTATTCCCTAGGCACTGGGATGTGAGGTGCTAGATGAGGGCAGGGGAGACCCCTGAGGTAGTAGGTTCTTAGGAGGTTGTTAAGCCATGGCCAGCTGGCCCTGGGTGGTGTCCAGAGTACAGTGGGAATAGGAAACAGAGGTAAACCCCTAAAGACATGGTTCCTGAGGTAGGGACCCTAGTGGAAATGCTATTAAGGTGATACATAGGAAGACTAGCAATTGTCCCTAGACGGGGCCCTGAGGCCTTCATCTGGAGTTGGAATTTGCTGTCAGGAAGAGCCACCACTCACATTCTACATACCAGCACCCTCCCTTCTCTGTTCTACCCTACCTTGTTGCTATGAAGCTAGAGGGCAGGGACATTCTGCTCTGGCCTATTGGTCCAGGGAAGCAGCTTTGGGCCTTGTGGTGAGCGCCTTTCATCAGGGATTGGCTGACTCTGAGGATCCTGGCCTCTTGGTATAGATTTGTAGCCCATTCTTCCCATTTTGAAAAGAAGCTGTTCTGAGTGGCTTTTCACACAGTAGGGCTGTGGATGCTGTGTGAAGAATTTTAAGTATTGGAATATACCTCATTTTAAATGCTAAAAATACTGGATAAGGCAGGAACAGCTTCTCCCAGGAGCAGGGTTTCAGCTATACCTCATTGCTAATATGGATTAGTTTTTGGACATTCAACACCCACAGTGTTAGGGGTTCCCTGGCCTCCAACGCTTACAAGGCACTGTTTTGGAGTGAATAAGGTTGAAAGAGGTAGAAGCAAGTTTTACTAGGATGGCGATTCTCAACTTTCCCAATGCTGCCACCCTTTAATAAAGTTCCTCATGTGTGATGACCCTCCCCAAATCATAAAATCATCTTTGTTGTTACTTTACAACTGTGTTTTTGCTACTGTTATGAATTTTAATAGAAATATCCGATATGCAAGCTATCTGATACATGACCCCTGTGAAAGGGTTGTTTGACCCACAAAAAGGATATCCATCCATAGGTGGAGAATTTCTGTCCTAGAGGGAAGAGTGGCCCTCAATTGTCCCTCAACTCCAGGGCCACAGTTGCCAGGTAGCGACTAGGAGTATATCCTGGTTTTGCTCTTCTGATTATCTTTAGGCTGGTGTAAGGAGGCTCCCCATCCCTACTGTATCCCCTGAAGTTCCCATAATTACCATAGGGAACTCGATGGCAGCAAAGAAATCATTCTGCATGTATTAGATAATGTACCCTGAATAGCAGTTCAGCAAAGGTTGAACTAGTTACCTAAGGTTATAGACTTGCCCATGAGAAGGGCATGCATTTAAACCTAGGCTATCTAAATTGCCTTTGATTGAAAAAGAAAGAAGAAAAAGCAAGTGGTATTTATGGAAGCTTCACTCTCAAATGCCATCTCACTAAGCCTTGCTGGAGTCCTGAAGAAGGTGGGCTGACAGTCAAGGTAGAGTTCCTCTTGCTTGGTGGCTGTACCTCCTATTGGTCGGCTTGCAGATGGGGTTCCACAACATCAGAAGACAGCTCATGGTTTGGGCTGATAGTTGTAATGAATTAGTTTTGAGGCTTTTGTCCCTAACTGGGGCCCCATTCCCCCTCAGATGAAGCCATTGGATGTTCCAGGTGAGCCCAGAGGCATGTGAGTTTCCTAGGGAATCCTTGAAGGTCCCCCAAGTGGCAAGCTGACCAGGGTCTGGGCAGGACTGCCCTAACCTGACCTTGCTCCAGGCCTGGCTGTCCCATGTCTGCCTGCTGTTACTGTGGACGAGACAGCCCCCAGACACTGGTAGGGCAGGTGGCAATTATCTCCAGGCACTGATTACACCACAGAGCCAGCAGGGCCTCAAATAGCCCAGCAACCAAGCTGGGTGCTGGGAGTGGGGGAGGAGAAGGGTCCCGCAGGAGAGGAAGGGGCAGGACTACAGGGCACGGAGTGTAGATGTGTCAGGAAGGCCTCTGTCTTTTGGGTGGTCTAAAACTATCAGAGAAAGGGATGAGCTTTCAGTGAGGCACGCTGATCCTGAGCACATGCTACCTCGTCTGGTAAAGATGGAAAAATGGCGCCTTGGATGAGTGATACGTGGAAAAGATTTCACGCCTATAGATAAGTAGCCAGTGGTAACTCTGATTCAGGCCAGTTGTTACCCTCTATACCTGGCTTGCTGACCCACTGAACTAATCAGCAAGGGGTCCCTATGGACGATATGTATGTGGCATGGAGGAAGAGAGTCCAAGTAGGGTGGGAAGGGTGCTGGGGACTCCTAGTCCTCCGTGTTGGGAGGACCAGGCCTTGACACTCCAGTCCTCACCGGTCTGCTTTCATCCTCCGCCGCCCTTAGTCTTGTGTGGAACTGCAACTACCCAGCTCCAGCGCACACTCCTCAGTGGTCCTTTCAGGCTGAGGCAAAGCCACTGAGCCACAGGCATCAGGGGCACCAGGGGATGGGTCGGGTCGGGGCGGGGGCGGGGGCGGGGGCGGGGGCATGATGGATAGAGCATCCTGCAGCACTGTGCTTAAGGCAGGGAGGCCTGGCATGCTGCCCTCCACTTCTGCTTGTCCCACCTTCTTCACGACGTGCTTGTTCCTGTCCTTGTACCTCAGTTTCCCTAAGCTGTCAGAGAGGCCTGGAATTCTGCCAGGTTGGCACCTCCATACTGAGGACAGGGGAGGCAGAAGAGCCCATTGATTGAGATTCAGTGGAATGGCCTTGAAGGCGATTGGGTGAGGCAGGAGAGGTCCCTTTGAGGACTGATCCTGAAGCTGACTTCTTTTGAGACCTGTTTCTTGGTGAGCAGGGCGAATGTCTAGTATGGCAGTGGACAGGGCACACTGGGAGAGACAGAAAAAGAAAAAGAGAAGCCCTTTCATGAAATATGCCCTACGTCTCTCCCCGTGTAAGCACAGATTCCTATTCATTAATCCCTCTAGCTTGAAGAGTCTGCATCTGTGGCAGTTTCCAGCCTATATTTCAAGGGAGGACCTCCACTGTTGGAGCCCATGACCTCAAACTAGATGCAGACAACCTGGCCGGGGGCTGTCATTATACTTGGCAAGTTGGAGACGAGGCAGGACTGACTCTGGTTTCTCAAACATTATTGAGAGGGTAGCAGAAGCCCATGGTGATTGGCATCTATACTGTCTCCCTTCTGCTTCAGGGACTCTACCCAACAGGTGCACCTTCTCACGTGCCACCTGTAGGTTTTGGAGACCAGGGCCAAAGCAGGAGGCTGTCAGTGGTTCCTAACCACCTCTCCTAGCAGCCCTGCTAATCCAAATAAGATAGGAAAAAACGCAGTGGGAGGAAATGATAGTTTCATGGTTATTTTCAGAAAGGAAAGAAAAAAAAATGCAAACAGGAGCACACCCTGCATTTTGGTACAGAATCTAGGAGTCTCATGGAAAAGAACCCACAGTTCTTCCTTCTTCTTGTCCCTCTCACCAGATGCTGGGGAGAGGTGGCTGGGTTGTGGGGGCTTTAGGCTGCTCCCCTCCCCCCATTCAAGGAAAGGGAAGTAAGGGGCTGCAGTATCCAGCTGTGGGAAAAGCCAGCAAAGACCCTATGAGGGGTGTCAGAGAAAGAGGCATGTTTATTTTTTGGGCCTCCAGGAGCCCACCCTTTGGGGGTGGAGAAAGCCAATGCAGGTTTTGGAGCTGATGTTTGTAAGAGCACAGTGGCAGGGTGGGATTGGTAGGTTGGGAGGGTGTGTCTTAGAGGCACAGCGCAGAGAGGGAGAGAGAGAGAAAGAGAGAGAGAGAGAGAGAGAGGAGAGGAGAGGGGGAGGAAGAGCCGGAGTTGCTGAGTGCATGTGTGTGCAGGGTGTGAGCAAAGACTGAGGCTGCATAAGCCTGAGATGCACACAGCAGGGATTGCAGAGGGCCTTGCCATCTCCAGGGTACCGAGGGAAAAGACAACAGAGCCCTGTTTCTTGTCCCTGTTCAGGATTTTTTTTTTTTTTTGGTTTAATCTGTGTACTTCCCTAGGCAGGACAAGTCTGGGTGGAGAAGGAAGGAGGGCCTAGGATTTGTGGGAGCTTTGTTTGAAGGCCTGTTTGGTGGATGTCACACTTGCCGAGATTCCTACAGGGACCCTGAGGATAGGATGTGAGTAGAAAGGAAGGGCTTGTAGCGTAGATAATAAAGATGCATTGAAGCTGGCTGTGGTGGTGCTCCCAGCACTTGGGAGAAGCAGGCGGATCTCTGAGTTCAAGGCCAGCCTGGTCTACAGAATGGGTTCCAGGGCAGCCGGGGATACACAGAGAAAACAAACAAACAAACCCAAACCAACCAACCAACCAAAAAAAATAAAGATGCATTAAATTAGGACTCCTAAGTGTTCATGGATACAGTATTCTAAGAGAAAGGGGGAAGAGTACTCAAGCTGAGATTAATAATCATATGAGAGTGGTCAGAAGGTTCTGGGAACTTAGCTGACCCAGTGTCCTGCCCTGAGGCAGACGTATGGTTAGCCCCATTTTATAGATGTGTCATCCGAGGCTGAGGTTCATGGCGAGCTCCAAGTTTCCGTGACTTGTCAGAGAAAGAGGTGAGTGAGGAGAGAGAGAGGGTAAATGAATTCAGGTGTGTTGTTGAATGGTCTGAATGACGAAAGCGGCTGTTCCAAGAAAAACCAAATGAGGCTGACTGTCAGCAGGAGACTCTGGTTCTGGGAGGCTCCCGGGCTTGGAACCTGGAGACATAGAAGGCTGAAGCCTGCTGAACCAGCCCAGCCCTGGGACCTGGAAGGGCTGGGAGGAGAAGGAGGTAGTGACTCAACCTGTCCGACACTGGCTTGACCTAGGGAGGTTGGGTAACCAGCAGACGCCATGGTAGAGTAAGGACGGGAATAAGTGGCTGATGCTGGAGATAAGGGCATGAGGGCATGCCAGCAGGGAGGGACCACTGGCTCCTGGCAGCCTGCCTTTGGGAGGAGCACACTTGGACTTTGGGGATGAGAAGTATTGAGGTTCCCAGACTTCTGTGATGGTTGGTTTAGGGTGGACAACTAAACCAGCAGTAGGGAGTCAACAGTGGCCCTGAGAAGGAGGTTCTGAGCCTTTCAGGTCTCTGCTGTTCCCTCATTAAGACAGAAGATTCCCACTTGTACCCTCTGGTCCAGGGAGGACAGTGTGAAGAGGTCATTATTGAGTGTTTCTGGCCTGGGTTTGAGTATGACCTCAGGTTAGAGCCTGTAACTATATGTCACTTTCTGCAAGAAAATATAAAAGAGGATGCAAACAAGAAGCAAGCGCAGACTAAGTCAAAAGGATCCAAAGTCAGGTATCTGGGCACCAGGACTCAGAGCCCCAGGAAGCCAGGGGAGCCCCTTGAGCCACCCACAGAGGACAGAGTGGTGCTTTGGAACAGCAGGAAGAGAGGTGCTTTAGTTTGGGCCTAGCCTGATGTTCCCAAGCCTGAGCTTAGCTCTAGATGTGAGCTAGAAAGGTAGGTCTTGTGTATGGTGTGACAGTCCTGGAATGTCTGCAGGTGGTATTCAATGGGTGAATTGCTATGGTAGCTTTTCTGATGGGGACTTCAAGATCCAGACAAGGACTGTGACTCTGCAAATGTCACACATCTGTTTCCCAGTGTCTGAGCCAGGAGGAGAAACCAGATTTCCTAACGCTTGATGTGGCAGAGCCCAGAGGTACAGACCTGTTCCATGAGAGACACCTTCCCACTGGATGGAGATTTCAGTGCCCTAACATCCAGAAGATGCATTTCCACAGAGAAGCAAGATTGTTCCCAGGTTTGTCACCTCTGAGCCATATGGAGCCTATGTGGCTTGTTTACCTGACATGCTTAAAGTTAGACCTGGATTCTAGAATATTCACCCACAGTAAGAAGTGTTCCTATTCACCTCTCCCAGTAGTCTTCAGGCTTCTGGACCAGGATAGCTCTTCTCACAACCTTACATTACAACAGATCCTCTCTAGCAACAGCTAGTGTTATAGACGGGGATCTGGGCTATGCCAAGTGAAGCGAATAGGTACCAAAGGGACAGCTTTGTGTTTGGGTAGGGAGGCCTGATCTCATCACCAGGCAAGAGCAAAAGAGTCTCTGGGCTGAGGAAAGGGAAGGAGTAAGTTTGTCCATTCCATGAATGGTTGAGGAGCTCCCTCCTTGGGTTCCACACACAGGAGGCTTCCACATCCCAGAGAGATATTCTATTTGGCTCTAGCAAAAACTGAAGGTAGTGTCGCCTTCCTCAGCCCTCTCTCAGCTCCAGAAAAGTCTTCCCTGTAAGTTAGAAGAAGTATCCAGTGTGTAACATGGGGACGTGTTATCTGGGTTGGAAAACCTCCATGAAGCCAGTTGGCCACACTCTAGAGATGCCAAGCTGTGTGTCGTTGCCCTGGGGCCCAGAGTCAGTGGGGTTTTCTCTTTCTCCTTCAGAAAAAAGGAGGAAAAGAGTGAGTAACCTACAGGTCACCAAATGAGGATCCTGGTAGTTCCTTTGGAGTGCAGCAGGATAGTTCAAGAGGCAACCTCAGCCTCTTGATGCACATGGCATGTAGGAGATGCTCTGTATGATATGGTTTTGTACTATGGGAGACCTAGAAGAGAACTTTCTGAGATTCTCTAGAAATTCCTTTCCCCTTTACAACTTCCCTATCATTTGCCTTCCTACCATCCATCAGACTCTGATTTTGGTGTCTCCCTATTGGGGACCCACAGTCCTGATATGTTGCAATCATCTGCTTATCTCTGTCTGCCTCTTCTCTGTCTGGAGAAGATCTTGGAAGAGAGAGACAATGTCTCATTTATCTTTGTAGTGTGGCTTCCTTCCTCTCCAAGAGCTAAGAAAGGTTTAATACGTTTTTTTTTTTCTTTTTTTGAGACAGTGTTTTTCTGTGTAACAGCCCTGGCTGTCCTGGAACTTGCTTTGTAGACCAGGCTGGCCTTGAACTCACAGAGATCCACCTGCCTCTGCCTCCCGAGTGCTGGGATTACAGGCATGTGCCACCACACCAGGCACGGTTTCAGTTTTTATAAGTGACTCAATGAATGAATGAATGAAATATGAAGCAGCTCTGGTGGCACTGCACTGCCAAGGGAAAGATGGAGACTTTGGAAGAAACATGAATCAGAAGACCCCAAACAATCGAGGATGAAACTCTCATAAAAACTATAAAAATGAATCTACAAGCCTGAGACTTGCAAGAATCCAGAGACATGGCAAAGAGTACATGGAAGATCAACTAAATGGGAAGATGTCCCATTTAGTATGTTCAGGAATGAGGGTGTGTATATACAGGAATATGCCTATCTTGGCAGAGCATGGTCATCTGCCAGATTTGGGCCAAGGCAGGAAACATGGCTCCTCCAGCCACAGACAAAGAAGGGAGTTGGCTTTGCCCGACTCATTTATGACATTCCTTCTCCTAGGCTGGGGAGTAGGAAGAGGAATTATCCATCCCACCAGGAATTTGGTACCCTGGCAAATGTTGACAAGAGGGGGGATGCTTTTGGATTGTGGCTCTCAAGGGAGGCAGTTCTGGTTCCCCTGAGCTAAGCTGCGGAGTGCAGATCACTAGAGACCTTTGACCTCTACATAAAAAGGAAACTAAGCAAGGCCAGAATTAGAAAATTCAAAGACCAGGGAGAGGGATGCGGTCTGTGAAGGTAGAGAGGGGAGAACCTGGAAAGGAGAATAAGGCAACTGCCATTTGACCTAGGAGTCCAGGTGCATGCTGGGATTGTCCAGGGCTCTTGAGACTTCCCCCCGATTCCCCCCCCCCCGCCCCGCCTCAATATTTTGCTTGCTTCTTTTGGATGTATGGACTTCTTTTGAGAAGCAGCCATGATTTGGCCCCACACTGCCACTCTGACTTCACTT